>CM060382.1:141941778-143167799 GCA_030545235.1 Helianthus tuberosus
TCAAACGGACGTTTGACATTCCGTCTATACAAGGTCTCCAAAGGAGCATCCTTGATATTTATATAACAACTATTAGTCGTAGACAGACTTAATTAGGGTGAGATAGTCATTCTGATTATTACTTAATCAATCTTAAAGAATAGTTAGTCTCATAGTTAGTCGAACCAATCGACGATCTTGGCAGCTGACGGCAATTCTTAATTGTTGTCTAAATAGGGTTGCGGTAATCAATGCATAAGTATAATGAACCGTCTTTCTTAATTAATAATACCGGAGCTCTCTGAATTTTTGAATTAGTCTTTATGAAACCTTCTCTAAAAGCTTACCTAATTGGCTCTTGGTTCTTCCATTTCCGTCGGTACTAACCGATATGGAGATTTTGCAATAGATGTAACCCTAAGTGGGATATTAATCTTAACTCTACATGCCTTACAGGAGGTAAACAGGGTAGTTCTTCAGAGAAGACAATTAAGACACACCGAGATGACAGAGATATTCTAAATCTCTAGGCTTTGGTTCATCTATCGTTACCCATGTCATATAAATGACACATTTTCTTTACGAATGCATGGATGCCTTGATTAGAGACACTTACTTGGACATTTCTATATTGGATATCTTCTTTGAATACCATTAGCTGACTTTAGTACAATATGACCATTGGGATATCTCAGTGGTTCCATGCATTAAACCTCCATACTGATCAGGCATGGAAGCAATCTATGGGACACAATAGGATACGCCAATCCTCATATGGCGCTTTTATCAAGCATAGTCTAGCATTCGCAGTTGATAGAAATCAATGAGATAAAAAAATAAAATAACATATATTGTCATACTCTATCCGAAGATAGAGTACTCCAGATCTTATGAATAAAGATTATTCGACGAGAATAGAAGAAATGGTTTCTATGATTTTCGTCGGTAAGTTCTACCTTACACTTAATATCTGGAGTTCTTATGGAAAAATTTTAAAAGTTTGCTATGCTTATGTTCTATGAAAGATTTAGTAGTACCTGAATCAAAACAAAATTCTTAGCACTAATATCATTGATTCACGATAAGGCATGTACTTGGTGCTATTATTGATACGAACTGCCATTGGCATTCATCAGGAGGGTTTAGGCGCCTCCATTCTTAGTTTCTCAAAACTTAACTATACCCCTTTTTCTTAGATTTCTGAGAGTTATCCTCCTTTCTCCTTTTCTGGCAGTCTCAGTTTTGACTGGTTTGTTTCTTAACTCATCTAGTGCGAGTGGCCGAGATAGATCCATAATGGATTTATAAGAAGCAGGCTTTGAAACCTTAATATGCCCTCTTATTTCTGATGATAAACCACCAATAATTAATGCATTAAGCTTAGATTTTGGGTTAACCGAATAGGGCACTATCTCAGATAATGAACTAAAGTCTGTAACATACTGTCGACAGTCTAGATCCTTCATGGTGAGAATCAGAAAATTCTTATTCCACCTTTTCCATTCCATGTCACAGACAACCGGTTTTTCTGATAAGTCCATAGACTTGGACCATCCCAAATTGTGTAAGAGTATCTTTCCTGTAACTTTATTAATGTCCTTACCAACTAAGGGCATCGCCATTGAATGACTGTGATACTTCCCCACAATGTCTTTCTCAGCACAAACGCTGACATACATAATGGTTTCCATTTCATCCAACAATTTCATGCAATCAATGGCCCCTTTTTCGCCATTGTAGTCTCTTGGCTTGCAAGAGACAAAGTACTTTTAAGTACATCCTTTAGAGGAACGAGGTTCCTTGCTATATATCATCTTATTTGGTTTATTCTTCGCATTCGAAGTATGAATAAAGCTCTTCTTATGAGCCGAGGAATGTGTTTTAGAGCAAGTAGCATTCGGCTCTTTGAACCCTTCCATGTCCTTTCTCATAGCCTTTCTAACAGTTGCGTCAATCACAGCTTGGAGATTAGCTCCATTAATATTTAGGTTCACATTTGTTGCATCACTAGCATCGCGTCTGTTATTTGTCTGATCTGAACTTGCCATACTCGAATCATGGTACTAAACATCAAATTAAACAATTGCTGAGTTGTATTACTATAGCTAGTCATCATCCTGACGACCTAACATACATTAGCCATGGTATCATTAAACCATATAGGCTAATAGGGTATGAACATTCCTAATGAATGTTACTTGAATGTATATCAATTACATTTAGCCTAGGTCACAAAAGGACCATTAATGGCGTTTAGGGTTTGGACCGAGTCCATTACCTTTTTTACGGGGGATCAAAATGTCACAACTGTCTTTGTCATATTGACGATTTTAAAAAGCTCGAAGTCTTGCCACAAAGACTTCTAAAATATGAAACATGAGTTTGTCATGAAAGACATATAAATATAGTACATAGGCTTGTCACAAAGGACATATAGGATATGCCACAAAAGGCCTGTCACAGAGGACATTAATATATAAGCCGCAATCTTATTAGATTAGGGGATTTAAGATTTGAACGTAGTTTTTCACCTTTGGACAGGGAGTTATAGACTACAACTGTTATTGTCTTTGAAAGACGATTTATTTTGCCACATAGGCAAATCATTAGACAACACTAATGGATGTTTTTACATATATTTATATAATTATTGAAATTAAGGATATTAGTCATGATCTTATCGATCTCATAGACTATAAGGCTCGGGCATTGCCCATCACCTCGGACGGTAAACCATAACGGTCACATTTGTCAATGTCACTAATGGACAATATAGTATATAGCCCGTAGGCAAAACATTATTAAGGATATTAAACATGATCATCTTTTGATAATATTAGTCTTGATCGCACGGATCATATAGACTATGAGGCTTGAGCATAGCTCACTACCTTGGACAGGGAATCATAGAAGATCACCACTGTCTTTGTCACAAATGGACAATATAATGTGGCCCGTAGATGAAAACATCACTAAAGGATGTTAAATAACGTGATCATCATATTAGACGGTATTAGTCATGATCGCATTGATCATATAGACTATTATGCTTGGACATAGTCCAATATCCCTAGACAGGGGGTCATAGACCACAACTGTCGTTGTCTTAAGGGACAACAAGTATAGCCCGTAGGCACTTCATCACTAATGGATGTTTATATTTTGATTATCATATTGATTATACTTGTCATGATCTAATTCGATCATATAGGCTTTAAGGCTTCGACATAGTCCAAATACCTTGATGGCTGGTGTGGTTTCTCAAGTCACACTGCCAGGAGTGTTAACATGTTCTTAGATGTTAACAAGGATTAATTGTCATATGAGGGTTTTACCATCATGGCATGTCTTGTATTGACATATTAGCTAGGTTATACCATTAAGAAGATCTTTTGAAATTATTTAGCAGATCGATAAAGTTTGAATAACATTGATACTATCGCTTGATAAAGGACGAAATGAATACCTATGCAAAATTTTCGAAACTTTCAATAAATCATTAGGAAATTTACCATAGTGCCTTAAACAGGACTTTTAGTATCATATTTGTCCACAGAGGACTTAAAAGGAAATTATAAGTCCGTGTAGGGACTATAAAATATCATAAGTCCGTATAGGGACTATATTGAAACAATTTGCCCATGAAGGGACTATAACGAAATGTCACGTCTACAAAGAGGTTATAATGAAATATCATGTCCACCAAGGGACTATAATGAAATCTTGTGTCCACGGAAGGACTATTTAGAGATAACATATCCCCAAAGGGATTTTAATGAAATAACGTGTCCATAAAAGGACTATGTTGGTACAGTATGCACACAAAGGACTTTACTGAACAGATGCCCTCATAGGGACTTAAATTAAAATATGTTCATTAGGAAATTATAATAAACCAACGTCCTCACAGGGACTATACAGAAAAGATAGGTCCTAATAGAGACTTTGAAGCAATACTAGTCCATGTGGGAACGGAAAGGAAAATATAAGTCCGTATAGGGTCTATAAATTATGTCAACATTTGGACTATAGTAAAACGATATGTCCTTGAAAGGACTATGATGAATTATTATATTCACCAGGGGGCTTTAACGAAATAACATGTCTACAAAATATCTTTAATGAAATAATCATGCTTACAAAAGATTTTATTGAAATAACACGTCCATGTAAGGAATATAATGGAGTATAATGTCCATGAAAGGACTACTTTGATGTATGATGCCCATGAAGGGACTATTTTGAAATATAATGTCCTTGAAAGGACTATATTTGAAATATAATGTCCTCAAAGGGACTATAATAGATAAACGTGTGTATATATATATATATATATATATATATATGGAGTCTTATCAAAAGAGGTAAGTTTACAAGGACTATGATGAAATAATATGTCCACAAAGGACTACAATAATGAAATGCACACACAGGGACTTAAAGGAAAATGAAATATAATAGAAGAAGGGTTTTATAATGTCTTCCCTGCTTTATTCCGATTATATTTCTTCTTTATTTATCGTACGCGATAGCGACCCTGAAAATCTTTAGTGAATAAAGTAAACATTTAAAATCAGGATCCGTTGCTGAAGTAGAATCCAAGGACTCAATGGTTAAAGAAATGACATGGATTACGGATTGGGTTTTGACTGGTATATTCCAAGTCTGAAATTTCATAACTTGTAAATAGGAATTAGGGATTAATAGTACCCACATGTATTATCTTCAATATGGGAGTCTCAGGGATCTCCTAGTATGGACTCCACTAATACAGACTTCAAAATTTGAGCCTCAGGGACCTCCGGTATGGACTCCAAAGTCTGGTTAAGAGTTTAAATAGGTTTGGTTTTGGGAATAAGTCCATAAAGATCTTTCCTCAAACTGGTTGAACGCTTATCCTATCCGTGGTACGAAGCTTGGCATCTCTAGGCTTTGGATGTGGAGAATTTCCATCAACAGCTTATTTACTTGGCGTCATATTCAAAATACATAAAATCGAAAACAATGCTTACTTACTAGGGATGAGAGCATTCCTATGTTAAGTCTAGACTCAGAAAGTTTAAGGAATATACTACTGTGTCATTTGAGATTAAACACTAAAGGCAAGTGTTTAATTCACTCAAATGTTGGCTCTGATACTACCCTGTCACACCCCGATATTTACAGCTCAGCCCGGTGGGCCCGGTGAGGAGTATTGTGACGTAAGATTGGTATCGTCATAGTCAAACATACACAGAATAGCACAGCGGAAGTCTTGGAATATAAAATATTATTACAAACCCAATTGTCAGAAAATACTGAAAAGATAATTACATTTGAGCTGGCAACATTAAATCCACAGGTGGATCATATTAAAATGTACAAAATGAAGTTTAGCAGACTTTAGGGCATCATAAGGATTTGCAAGATCCTTCATTGACAACAAGGAGCTTCCAGCCAATTACGTATAGTACCTGTCACTTAGTCTTTTGAAAATACGTCAGTTTACACTGGTAAATACAATTAACTGACTCTTTTGAAAACATTTAAAAAATTTATTTAGATGCACAAGGCACAAATATTCTTTTACAACTTGGGACAATTATATAAAATAATCTTGTATACAGATTTACATGTTTGTCGTACGTTCAGGGCCGGGGATAGAAGCTGAGTCATGATTAATCAACACACCACTAATATAGTCCAGAAGGAGTTATCCTCACGTGTGGTTATATTTTGTATCTTAATTCCCTTTTTGGGAAAAAAACCGTATCGCAACTCTCAGGTGTATGCCTACACCCCGTGCTTAGGTCGTGGCCATTTACATTTAAATGATGACAATGATATCCAGGACACGGTCGTTAACCCCCAAATTCTTTGTGTCAAACAAAACAAATTAAAACGGGTTATCTCAATGATTTAACCACTAATCGATTAAATATTTAATACCCGACCAAGCGGTAATAATTTACCGTATCCCAAGCTCGTATAAGGGCAAATAAGTTAAAAGTATTTACCTGAGCTTAAAATGTAAAATTTGTATTCTCATCCGTATATTCTACTCAACAAGTGTAGGTAGCTTTTACTGGGCTCCTAATCTGGAACGGAGGTTTTAATAGCCTATTAGATTCCTAACGGGTCTGATTTAAGTTGTAACTTAGACCGGTTAGTTTTAAAGAAAAGTTTACGGTACGAAACGCGAGATTAAGCTATGAGCGGATTGGAATGCGATTTAGACCCAACATGTATGAAGACTTGTATAAAATGGGTAAATTAAATACATTCTGGATTTTGAAATAAAAATGATAAGGTTTTACCCGTTTCGGCTAATTTATGTAAACTAGTTACATAAACCGTACCGAACGCGTATAAGCATAACGGGTAACCGGATGATACAAGTACTAGTTCCATAAGTTATTATGCTTAAAATATGTTGTGATATCAGTAGGATATCTTCAATTATGCCCAAAACGAATTTAAAACCAATTTAATCCCCGTAAGGGTATTTTTGGTCTTTTTAAAGTTTATAAAAGAGGTTAAATAGCAAATTGAGGTTCTGGTCTAAAATAATCAGTAAAAATAATTATTTTATCATGTTACAACAGTAAGATATCATACATATGTGAAGTTCACCATTTATGGCCAAACTATGCACCGGAGGGGCATTTTGGTCATTTCACATATGTTTTAAGGATCAAATTTGAAATCTGAGTTCAAGACTTTTACTTACTGTTAAGATATTAAAATTTATCTATGAAATCAGTAAGTATCATGTCTTAGGTGCTAAATATGGTTTTAAACCATACTGTGCGCCTAATTCGCATTAAAGTAGATATTTGACGATATTTGAGATGTTTTTAAAATTCTGAGATTTTTATAAGTCTTGATGCTTAAAATATTCTATTTAATATATAACATTAGTAGGAAAAGGTTTGGCATGTAAATGATATGTAAATCTCATTTTATTAATGAAAAGGACCTTATCGTCAATTACCGGATTTATACAAGAGCTCTATGTTATGGTCAGTATAAAATCTGACAAAAAATTCCAAAATTCCCTAAAAATTATATTAAAACAGAAGGTAATGTGTTTGGTGCCAAAATTTGGGTTTAAATATGATTTATGCTAAAAATACCATTTAATTAACAAAAAGTTTCATTTTACGCTATCTTGCATAACTTTAGTTTGAGACCAGAAACTGATGTCAAATTTTGTGGACATACTTATATTTCAGTAATAAAGCTTTTTGTCCTCTCACATTTTCAAAAATCTCGTTTTTATAACATAAGGGCATAATGGTCAACTTTTAAGAAAATAACGGAAACATGCAATGTACTATGATTTCTAAGGGACCATGAAGTATAACCTCAGAGGGTTATTCTAACATATAACATGGTCACAAAGGAACCCTGAGGCATAACTAAACTAAGCTAATTCGGTTCAGAACTGAAAGTCAAAGCAAAAGTCTACTTTTGCGACTTTCGGTTGCGAACCGAGCCTAATACTTAGAATTGTCGGGTTAAACATGTCTAAACATGTTCTTATATTATTTACCAAGTTATTTAAGTGATAAAACATATTTTATAGCTTGTACATTATCAGTTATGAATTATTTTATAAAAAACTGACTCGTTTGACTTTTCTGTTCATTACTTTGACCCGACAATTGACTAAGTAAACGTGATAATTTGGAGGTGCCATTTTGAGGGATTATCACCTACTTAATTACCAACACATAGCCATTTTCAATTCGAATAATGGCTGGACCGTTAGTGATTAATCACAAAGTGAAAGTATCATTACGATATCTTTGACTTTCGGTCATCAAACTAATAAAAGCTTAACTATGGAATGTAACAACTGTGCTTGTAATCACTATGAACAGTTCTATTATCAATAAAACAATGTTATTTGATCCCAATGTTTGTTTTGTTATGTTATACATTTTTCATGTTTTGACTTTTATGTAATTTCAAACTCTACATCGCTTTCTGGAGAGTTATACGCAAACTAGTGCGTAAACGTACTCGGTTTAATGCGAGAAATACTCCGGAACATCAAAATATACTCAACATACCTTAAATAACCTTTACATAACTTAGAAATAAGTTTTGAAGGCTTTGGTATGGCAAAAACAAGTTAATTCGCTTACAGGGACTGAATATGACAAACTGCGAAAGTATGTCAATTTGAACTGTAACGAACATTCCGGAACATAACCATAAGTTAAACACACTTTAAATATCCTTTACATAGCTTAGAAATAGGCTTTGAGGGGTTTGGTGTGCTAAAATAAACTTTTGGGACATTCAGGGACTAAAAGTGTCAAAAAGTGCACAAGTTTGCATTTTCGCGCATAACTTACGTTCTGAATACATCTGGACATCCAAAAATTTATGAAAGCATGACTACATTTTATTTTAGTGTTCGCCTTAAGAAAAATCCATTCGTCGCGTCATTTGGATCGTTTTTCGCGCTTATGCGCATTCCGTCGTGATTAAGCGAACATCGCGTTCGTACGACCAAACGAACCATCATCCGACATATTTTTGAACATGTTTCATGTCCACAATGTTTAGGCAACATTTTAGGGCCTTAAAGATGGCTTTACGGGCCTTGGAAGTGTCAGAAATGCCTTGAAACACGTGCAGGGACCAAACATGTAACTTTTGAAACTTTCTGGATCAGGTGAGGCAGTCGCGTAGCGCGAGCCCTAGGGCTCTATCCGTCGCGCTACGCGAGTGAGTGATCTGGGCCAGATTCAATGTTTAAACAGCTGTTAACAGCTGCAAACCACTCCAAATCCCAATGCCAAGTGTTGATCTCTTATGGTGAGTGACCAAATGAGCCACCATAAGCTTCCGACACTTGTACGGGTGAGATCAAGGCACGTTTCCCGATAAACGATCCTAACGGTGGTGCATTTACTATAAATAACCATCCATACTCAACCCAAAAACCCACAAATCTGATTAAGGAAGCTCTAAGTTGGAACCTTCGTTTCATACCTGAGCTATTTTGATCTGGGTTAGCATTCGGGGACCCTTCGTAAGTATTCTTTCGTTCTTTTCCTTATTTTTACTGCTTTTCGAGTCAGAAAGTCAAACTTTGTTTGACTTTCAGCGTTGACCAGTAATGGTCAATGCGAAGTTCGTTTGAACTTCGCAACGTGATTGTAATCACGATGGTCATAGTCCCTTGGGACTATGCCTACTGATTACCACGTTGTCTAGGGTCGTAGGGTAGGCGATCTAATAAATCGCCTATACCTTCGAACCCGACCCAGTTTGGTCGATCATTAGGATCCGACCAAACACATTAGGTGACCATAGTGTAGGGAATAACCTTCCGAGGTTATACCTTATGGTCACGACGTTTAAGTAGTTGTATGATAGGTAGTTTATATGCCTTAGGTAAATTACCAGAATACCCTTTTCATGTATAATTGGTAATTAAGCATATGTAACCTAAACCTTTGTCACATAACTGATTATGTAACATGTTTAGGCATATAACACTTGTCATAAGGCTAGTTAGGCGGTCCGAACGCGTTTCACGCACACGACACGTTAAAGTAGCATAAGCTTCCTAAACGGGTCGTAAACAATTATGTTAGGTTTCATTTAGTATGTAGGCTTTGTTAAACCAAATGACACGAGTCTCTACACTCGTTTGGTTTACGAAACCTCATTCTATCCAATCATCCGATTAAGGTCCGGTTATTAACATAGTTACCTATATTAGGTGCCGTTTGATTCCGAGATCTCTAGCATTACTTGGTGGTTATCTTTAGACATCTGAGCAATATCAAGTGAGTACATAGACCCCTCTTTTACTGTTTTCCAAACTGTTTTGGGGTGGAACACATGTGCCTACTTGTTACTTTCATGCTTTCCTGTTTTCATATCATATACCGACTATGTTTGTTAGTACATTATAGTACATGATTTCATTACTTTTCTGCTATGTATGTTGACTGATAACATGCTAAGCACATTGATTTACATGACTTTTCTGCTATGTATGTTGACTGATAACATGCTAAGCACATTGATTTACATGACTTTTCTGCTTTGTATGTTAACTTAGCATACTTAGTACATTGTTTTCATATGACATGTATACGACTACTATGACATTTGGTTTGCACAAACGGGTCTTTATTACGTTCATTAACATTTGCTACGCCGCTCGGGAGTAAGTAGTGGTACCATAGGACTTGACAAATCCCATTCCTGACATCCCGGGTTTGTTTGGATGTAAGGAATGACTGAATCCGAATACAATTCTTTTGATAACCTTGACTGAAAGGGTTATCCGACTGTCTCAAGGCTTGAATGTATGCGTTAACTTACCACATAAATGTTTGTATCAATGTATCATGCATCACTTTACAAAACATAACTTTTTGATATATTCAAAATACTTTGTTTTGTACATTTTTACTTATGGTTTAAGTAGTCTTATTTTACTTACCATACATAACATTTGTTACACATTACTTGACTACTTTTGGACTTATAAACATTTGACATGATTTATACAAGGACTTTTGACTATTGGTTTAAACAGAGACATCTTACATTGTTTGGTTTGGTTTGATTAATTGATTAAGTAACGATGCGTATGTAATACGATACAAGCATGGTGGATACGCCGCTGGTACTTCCTATATATAAGTGTTTGTATGGTAATATATATCGTAGCGTTATTTGAATCATTTCAGTTTGATACATATAACATTTTATACAAATAACATACTTTTCACAATACATTGTTTTACAAACAACTTATCTTATACAAACTCAGTTTACAATGGTTATTCATTTAACCATACACTATTCTCTTATTTATACATATCATCTGATCTTATCGTTTTTCAAGTGATTTACAAAACAAATCAAATTACAAGGTTCATGACGAAACATTTTCTCAAACACAAGTCACGAATCTTATTTTCACAAACCTATGTATCTCACAGGCATTTTTATGCTGACGTACCTATTTTCACATGTGTTTTCAGGAGCTTTTCCATAGGATGTTGATCATGATACTAGGGCGGACCTGTGCCTTAGAGACTTTAAAAGAAGATAGACTATGTTTAATTATGTTCTGAACTCTTAAATCTCTGTTTGAAACAATGTAACACTTATGTTGATAAATAAAATACAACTTTGTTTGCCATGGATTTGAAACAATTAATTCTGTCGCAACACGCCCCGATGTTTCCGCCGCGATTTGTTGTTTTACGCGGTCGGGGTGTGACAGAAGAGTTGGTATCAGAGCCAATGGTTATAGGGAATTAGGTTATTAGTAATGCTTTGACCTAGACTATAACTTTTCTAGGACCCTAACACAAATTAGTTGTGTTTAGATCTTAAAACATTTACATCACCTATCCTTAGGTGATTATCAAAACAAGGAACCAAAATTTTTCCGAAACGATTTTTGAAAAACAATCATCTGTTTTTGAATAAATTATTACAAGGTTTTGAACCCTCTATTGTAAGGTTTTGAACTCTCTTTTATATGGTTTTGAACCCTTTTTAGTTTGGTTTTTGGCCTTGTGCCTTCAAATTTTCAAAATCCCGTCAAACGTTTTGGGTTTTAAATAATGTGAACATGTGCAAACTGGAAGGGTGAATGCCTGTATTCTGGGTTTTCTGTCTAGGCAAGCACTTCGTATACATCTCATCAGACGCGAGACCAGTTGTGCTTACCTGGGAATTCTTGGGATGAGTGTTCACTTATAGGCGAGCATGTCTTCATTATACATTATTTTTGACCCATTTACTTTGATTAGTCACTGTGTGTTGTTTGTTTGCTCTGTGATACGGACGAATGACCACCATCTTTGCTCTTGTTGATTTTGTTTCATCTCATTCTTTTCATCCAATCATCTCACTCGCTTTCTTTCATGTTTTCCTCTTTTAGAATGCCTCCTCGACGCGATCCTCGAACTTTTACTATTGAAGAGATCGCAGCCCTGGTTTCTCAACAAGTGGCTGCTGTACTTCCCGGGGTTGTAACTCAAGTCCACGATATATTTAACAACAACGGCAATAACAACAACAATAACGCACACTGTAATTTCAAGAATTTCAATTCTGCGAAGCCGCTTAAGTTTTCTGGGTCGCAAGGAGCAACTGCGCTCCTACGGTGGTTTGAAAGTATCGAGAGCACATTCTTACACGTGCAGTGTCAGAATGCGCGTAGGGTTGAATTTGCTTCAAGCGTGTTTGAGAAGCGAGCGCTTACCTGGTGGAATGGTATTAAGCGCGATAGGGGTGCCGAAGTGGCGTTGGCACAGACATGGGAAGAGCTTCGGGCTCTCATGATGAAGGAGTTTTGTCCCCGTCATGAAATTCGAGTTTTGGAACGAGAGTTTGATGGCTTAAAGCAAGATGGGGCTGAACACCGTGCATACACGGATCGTTTTGAAGAACTCAGTCTATTGTGTCCCACCATGGTTACCCCTCCGGATAAAGCGATCGAGAGGTATATTGATGGGCTACCCGATTCTATTCTGGAGATTTTGACTGGTGTTAATCCTACTACCCTTCGCCAAGCTATCGAGTTGTCTGCTACCCTCACTGAGACTCTAGTCAGGAAGGGTAAACTCACCCGCAAGGGTGATAAAAAGAAGGAGACTAATTCAGAGAAAAACAAGAATAAGGGTAAGGGTAAGGAAGGTGAAGCATCAAAGAAATCAAGGAAACGAAAGGGTGCCCAAAATTTTGCTGTTACTGCACAGGCTCAAGCTGCACCAAATCAGCCTGCGCAACCACCTGCCAAGAAGACTTATTTTGGCAATGCACCTTTGTGCAACAGGTGTAACGGCCATCACCAACCACATCTCCAGTGTCGTCAGTGCACCAACTGCGGAAGATCTGGTCATCTTGCTGTCGACTGCCGCATTCCTGTCAATCAGAACCAGGCAGTTCGTAACCAAGCTCAACAGGTTGCTCAGCCTCCTGCCCCGCAACAGGGCCAAGCTGCACGACCTCATTTTCCTCCTGGTTCGTGCTACAATTGTGGGGATCTGACCCACTACAGGAACCGGTGCCCAAGACTAGTCAACCAGAACCAGAATCAGAATCAGGCTCCGGCTCGAGGCCGAGTTTTTAACATGAATGCCCAAGAGGCGCAGGCGGATGATAACGTGGTGAACGGTACGTTCTTTATTGATAATCAGCCTGCATCTGTTCTCTTTGATTCGGGTGCCGATAAGAGTTTTGTGTCATTGTCTTTTGAGCCGATGCTTCGCGTGTCTAGAACGAAACTAAGTAAATCTTTGACAGTAGAGGTTGCTAGTGGTGAACCCATTATTCTTAATTCTGTTCTACGCAACTGCCAGTTGAACCTTAACGATCATCTTTTTCCTATCGATCTCACGCCTATGCAACTTGGAAGCTTCGACGTCATTGTGGGTATGGATTGGTTATCTAAGCATCACGCAGAGATAGTTTGTTCTGAGAAGATTGTTCGTGTGCCGCTTTCGACAGGCGAGATTCTGCAGGTTCAAGGTGAGAAGCCTACCGTTGGTCTCAAACTCATGTCTTGTTTTAAAGCTCGGAAGTATCTGCAGAAGAACTATGTGGCTTTCTTAGCACATGTTACAGAAGATAAAGGCAAGGGTAAGTCTATTTCAGATATTCCTGTCGTTCGGGATTATTCTGAAGTGTTCCCTGAAGATTTACCTGGTCTACCTCCAGCACGCCAAGTCGAGTTCCGCATTGACCTCGTACCTGGTGCAAATCCCATTGCCAGAGCTCCATATCGTCTTGCACCATCTGAGATGCAAGAGTTGTCTAAGCAGCTTCAGGAGCTCTCTGACAAAGGCTTTATACGTCCTAGTTTTTCACCTTGGGGTGCTCCCGTTCTTTTTGTCAAGAAGAAGGATGGATCCTTTAGGATGTGTATCGATTATCGTGAGCTTAACAAGCTTACCATCAAGAATCGATATCCCCTACCTCGCATCGACGACCTCTTTGATCAGTTACAAGGCGCTTCTTATTTTTCGAAGATCGACCTGCGTTCTGGATATCATCAACTTCGGGTGCAAGAAGAAGACATTCCGAAGACAGCGTTCCGTACTCGTTATGGGCATTATGAATTCACAGTCATGCCATTCGGTTTGACTAATGCTCCTGCTGTTTTCATGGACTTAATGAATAGGGTCTGCAAACCTTATTTGGATCAGTTCGTCATTGTTTTTATTGACGATATCTTGATTTACTCTAAGACGCGAGCTGATCACGAGCAGCATCTTCGTCTTACTCTTGAACTCCTAAAGAAAGAGCAACTTTTCGCCAAATTCTCCAAGTGCGAATTTTGGCTTAAAGAAGTTCAATTTTTGGGACACATTATCAACGAACGAGGTGTTCATGTAGATCCCTCCAAGATCAGTGCGATTAAGGATTGGGATACACCTTCTACTCCTACTGAAGTTCGTTCATTTCTTGGTCTAGCGGGTTATTATCGCCGCTTCATTGAAAACTTCTCTAAGATTGCAGTTCCTCTAACTGCTCTAACTCAGAAGAAAATGCCCTTTTACTGGGGATTCAAACAAGAGGAAGCTTTTCAACACCTGAAGCAGAAGCTTTGCGATGCGCCTGTTCTATCATTGCCTGAGGGTGATGATGATTTTGTCGTGTACTGTGATGCATCGAAATTGGGTCTTGGCTGTGTTCTTATGCAAAGGAACAAAGTCATAGCCTATGCATCGAGGCAATTGAAGATACATGAGAAGAACTACACCACTCATGATCTTGAGTTGGGTGCAGTTGTCTTTGCTCTCAAGATCTGGAGACACTATTTGTACGGTACAAAATGTGTGGTTTTCACTGACCACAAAAGTCTTCAGCATATCTTCAACCAGAAAGAACTCAACATGAGGCAACGACGTTGGGTTGAGCTTTTAAACGACTATGATTGCGAAATTCGCTACCATCCTGGTAAGGCGAATGTCGTAGCTGATGCATTGAGTCGTAAGGAGCGTACTAAGCTTCATTGTGTACGTGTTCAATCTGTTATTCAAGCTCGATCTGATATTCAAGCACGCATTTCTCAAGCTCAACAATCTTGTGTTTCACAAGGATTAATGGATAAGGAATTTCCCTATCACATAACACCTGCTCTGGAACTGAAGGACAATGGATCATATTACTTCATGGACCGTTTGTGGGTCCCAAGCCAGGATGATCTTCGTACCTTGCTTATGGATGAAGCCCATAAGTCTCGTTATTCTATTCATCCGGGCTCAGATAAAATGTATAAGGATCTTCGTATTCACTATTGGTGGCCTGGTATGAAGAAAGACATTGCCTTATACGTGTCAAAATGCCTTACTTGTCTTAAGGTTAAGGCTGAACATCAACGTCCTTCTGGTTTATTGGTGCAACCAGAGATCCCAGTTTGGAAATGGGAAAACATTACTATGGATCTCGTTACCAAACTTCCGCGCACAAAGAAAGGTCATGATGCCATCTGGGTAGTCGTTGATCGTCTTACAAAGTCAGCACATTTCTTGCCAATCCGCGAGGATTTTCCTACTGACAGACTTGCTCAAATCTATGTAGATGAAATTGTGGCTCGACATGGTGTTCCTTTGAACATCATTTCTGACAGAGATGCTCGTTTCACTTCTCATTTTTGGAGAACCATGCAATCTGCTATGGGAACCCAACTTAATCTGAGCACAGCTTATCATCCGCAAACGGATGGTCAATCTGAGAGAACAATCCAGACTCTGGAGGATATGCTAAGAGCTTGTGTGATCGATTTTGGTGGTAGCTGGGATTCACATCTTAAATTGATTGAATTCTCCTACAACAACAGTTATCACACTAGCATCGGAATGGCTCCTTTCGAAGCTCTCTATGGTCGAAAATGTCGTTCACCAGTCTGCTGGAATGAGATTGGCGAGGCTCAACTTACTGGACCTGCCCTCATTTTAGAGACAACTGACAAGGTCAAGAAGGTTCGTGATAACCTTCAGGCAGCTAGAAACCGTCAGAAGATTTACGCGGACCCAAAACGCAAAGCCTTGGAATTTCAAGTCGGTGATCGAGTATTACTTAAGGTCTCACCTTGGAAAGGTGTGATCAGATTTGGAAAGAAAGGAAAACTTGCACCTAGATACGTTGGACCATTCAAGATCGTCGAAAGAATCGGAAAGGTAGCATACAGACTTGAGTTACCTCCTGAACTGGGAAATGTTCATCCAACTTTTCACATATCAAATCTCAAGAAGTGTACAGCTGATGAGAACTACTCCATACCGCTTGACGAAATTCGTGTTGGCAAAACACTGAAATTTGTTGAGAAACCAGTGGAAATCATGGAACGTGAAGTCAAGTGGCTTAAACGCAAGCGCATTCCTTTGGTCAAAGTTCGCTGGGAAGCTAAACGTGGACCTGAGTTTACTTGGGAACGCGAAGATCAAATGAAGGCGAAATATCCACATCTTTTTCCACGAGTTTCCTCTAAATAAATTTCGGGACGAAATTTCCACAAGTAGGGGAGACTGTAACAACTGTGCTTGTAATCACTATGAACAGTTCTATTATCAATAAAACAATGTTATTTGATCCCAATGTTTGTTTTGTTATGTTATACATTTTTCATGTTTTGACTTTTATGTAATTTCAAACTCTACATCGCTTTCTGGAGAGTTATACGCAAACTAGTGCGTAAACGTACTCAGTTTAATGCGAGAAATACTCCGGAACATCAAAATATACTCAACATACCTTAAATAACCTTTACATAACTTAGAAATAAGTTTTGAAGGCTTTGGTATGGCAAAAACAAGTTAATTCGCTTACAGGGACTGAATATGACAAACTGCGAAAGTATGTCAATTTGAACTGTAACGAACATTCCGGAACATAACCATAAGTTAAACACACTTTAAATATCCTTTACATAGCTTAGAAATAGGCTTTGAGGGGTTTGGTGTGCTAAAATAAACTTTTGGGACATTCAGGGACTAAAAGTGTCAAAAAGTGCACAAGTTTGCATTTTCGCGCATAACTTACGTTCTGAATACATCTGGACATCCAAAAATTTATGAAAGCATGACTACATTTTATTTTAGTGTTCGCCTTAAGAAAAATCCATTCGTCGCGTCATTTGGATCGTTTTTCGCGCTTATGCGCATTCCGTCGTGATTAAGCGAACATCGCGTTCGTACGACCAAACGAACCATCATCCGACATATTTTTGAACATGTTTCATGTCCACAATGTTTAGGCAACATTTTAGGGCCTTAAAGATGGCTTTACGGGCCTTGGAAGTGTCAGAAATGCCTTGAAACACGTGCAGGGACCAAACATGTAACTTTTGAAACTTTCTGGATCAGGTGAGGCAGTCGCGTAGCGCGAGCCCTAGGGCTCTATCCGTCGCGCTACGCGAGTGAGTGATCTGGGCCAGATTCAATGTTTAAACAGCTGTTAACAGCTGCAAACCACTCCAAATCCCAATGCCAAGTGTTGATCTCTTATGGTGAGTGACCAAATGAGCCACCATAAGCTTCCGACACTTGTACGGGTGAGATCAAGGCACGTTTCCCGATAAACGATCCTAACGGTGGTGCATTTACTATAAATAACCATCCATACTCAACCCAAAAACCCACAAATCTGATTAAGGAAGCTCTAAGTTGGAACCTTCGTTTCATACCTGAGCTATTTTGATCTGGGTTAGCATTCGGGGACCCTTCGTAAGTATTCTTTCGTTCTTTTCCTTATTTTTACTGCTTTTCGAGTCAGAAAGTCAAACTTTGTTTGACTTTCAGCGTTGACCAGTAATGGTCAATGCGAAGTTCGTTTGAACTTCGCAACGTGATTGTAATCACGATGGTCATAGTCCCTTGGGACTATGCCTACTGATTACCACGTTGTCTAGGGTCGTAGGGTAGGCGATCTAATAAATCTCCTATACCTTCGAACCCGACCCAGTTTGGTCGATCATTAGGATCCGACCAAACACATTAGGTGACCATAGTGTAGGGAATAACCTTCCGAGGTTATACCTTATGGTCACGACGTTTAAGTAGTTGTATGATAGGTAGTTTATATGCCTTAGGTAAATTACCAGAATACCCTTTTCATGTATAATTGGTAATTAAGCATATGTAACCTAAACCTTTGTCACATAACTGATTATGTAACATGTTTAGGCATATAACACTTGTCATAAGGCTAGTTAGGCGGTCCGAACGCGTTTCACGCACACGACACGTTAAAGTAGCATAAGCTTCCTAAACGGGTCGTAAACAATTATGTTAGGTTTCATTTAGTATGTAGGCTTTGTTAAACCAAATGACACGAGTCTCTACACTCGTTTGGTTTACGAAACCTCATTCTATCCAATCATCCGATTAAGGTCCGGTTATTAACATAGTCACCTATATTAGGTGCCGTTTGATTCCGAGATCTCTAGCATTACTTGGTGGTTATCTTTAGACATCTGAGCAATATCAAGTGAGTACATAGACCCCTCTTTTACTGTTTTCCAAACTGTTTTGGGGTGGAACACATGTGCCTACTTGTTACTTTCATGCTTTCCTGTTTTCATATCATATACCGACTATGTTTGTTAGTACATTATAGTACATGATTTCATTACTTTTCTGCTATGTATGTTGACTGATAACATGCTAAGCACATTGATTTACATGACTTTTCTGCTATGTATGTTGACTGATAACATGCTAAGCACATTGATTTACATGACTTTTCTGCTTTGTATGTTAACTTAGCATACTTAGTACATTGTTTTCATATGACATGTATACGACTACTATGACATTTGGTTTGCACAAACGGGTCTTTATTACGTTCATTAACATTTGCTACGCCGCTCGGGAGTAAGTAGTGGTACCATAGGACTTGACAAATCCCATTCCTGACATCCCGGGTTTGTTTGGATGTAAGGAATGACTGAATCCGAATACAATTCTTTTGATAACCTTGACTGAAAGGGTTATCCGACTGTCTCAAGGCTTGAATGTATGCGTTAACTTACCACATAAATGTTTGTATCAATGTATCATGCATCACTTTACAAAACATAACTTTTTGATATATTCAAAATACTTTGTTTTGTACATTTTTACTTATGGTTTAAGTAGTCTTATTTTACTTACCATACATAACATTTGTTACACATTACTTGACTACTTTTGGACTTATAAACATTTGACATGATTTATACAAGGACTTTTGACTATTGGTTTAAACAGAGACATCTTACATTGTTTGGTTTGGTTTGATTAATTGATTAAGTAACGATGCGTATGTAATACGATACAAGCATGGTGGATACGCCGCTGGTACTTCCTATATATAAGTGTTTGTATGGTAATATATATCGTAGCGTTATTTGAATCATTTCAGTTTGATACATATAACATTTTATACAAATAACATACTTTTCACAATACATTGTTTTACAAACAACTTATCTTATACAAACTCAGTTTACAATGGTTATTCATTTAACCATACACTATTCTCTTATTTATACATATCATCTGATCTTATCGTTTTTCAAGTGATTTACAAAACAAATCAAATTACAAGGTTCATGACGAAACATTTTCTCAAACACAAGTCACGAATCTTATTTTCACAAACCTATGTATCTCACAGGCATTTTTATGCTGACGTACCTATTTTCACATGTGTTTTCAGGAGCTTTTCCATAGGATGTTGATCATGATACTAGGGCGGACCTGTGCCTTAGAGACTTTAAAAGAAGATAGACTATGTTTAATTATGTTCTGAACTCTTAAATCTCTGTTTGAAACAATGTAACACTTATGTTGATAAATAAAATACAACTTTGTTTGCCATGGATTTGAAACAATTAATTCTGTCGCAACACGCCCCGATGTTTCCGCCGCGATTTGTTGTTTTACGCGGTCGGGGTGTGACAGAAGAGTTGGTATCAGAGCCAATGGTTATAGGGAATTAGGTTATTAGTAATGCTTTGACCTAGACTATAACTTTTCTAGGACCCTAACACAAATTAGTTGTGTTTAGATCTTAAAACATTTACATCACCTATCCTTAGGTGATTATCAAAACAAGGAACCAAAATTTTTCCGAAACGATTTTTGAAAAACAATCATCTGTTTTTGAATAAATTATTACAAGGTTTTGAACCCTCTATTGTAAGGTTTTGAACTCTCTTTTATATGGTTTTGAACCCTTTTTAGTTTGGTTTTTGGCCTTGTGCCTTCAAATTTTCAAAATCCCGTCAAACGTTTTGGGTTTTAAATAATGTGAACATGTGCAAACTGGAAGGGTGAATGCCTGTATTCTGGGTTTTCTGTCTAGGCAAGCACTTCGTATACATCTCATCAGACGCGAGACCAGTTGTGCTTACCTGGGAATTCTTGGGATGAGTGTTCACTTATAGGCGAGCATGTCTTCATTATACATTATTTTTGACCCATTTACTTTGATTAGTCACTGTGTGTTGTTTGTTTGCTCTGTGATACGGACGAATGACCACCATCTTTGCTCTTGTTGATTTTGTTTCATCTCATTCTTTTCATCCAATCATCTCACTCGCTTTCTTTCATGTTTTCCTCTTTTAGAATGCCTCCTCGACGCGATCCTCGAACTTTTACTATTGAAGAGATCGCAGCCCTGGTTTCTCAACAAGTGGCTGCTGTACTTCCCGGGGTTGTAACTCAAGTCCACGATATATTTAACAACAACGGCAATAACAACAACAATAACGCACACTGTAATTTCAAGAATTTCAATTCTGCGAAGCCGCTTAAGTTTTCTGGGTCGCAAGGAGCAACTGCGCTCCTACGGTGGTTTGAAAGTATCGAGAGCACATTCTTACACGTGCAGTGTCAGAATGCGCGTAGGGTTGAATTTGCTTCAAGCGTGTTTGAGAAGCGAGCGCTTACCTGGTGGAATGGTATTAAGCGCGATAGGGGTGCCGAAGTGGCGTTGGCACAGACATGGGAAGAGCTTCGGGCTCTCATGATGAAGGAGTTTTGTCCCCGTCATGAAATTCGAGTTTTGGAACGAGAGTTTGATGGCTTAAAGCAAGATGGGGCTGAACACCGTGCATACACGGATCGTTTTGAAGAACTCAGTCTATTGTGTCCCACCATGGTTACCCCTCCGGATAAAGCGATCGAGAGGTATATTGATGGGCTACCCGATTCTATTCTGGAGATTTTGACTGGTGTTAATCCTACTACCCTTCGCCAAGCTATCGAGTTGTCTGCTACCCTCACTGAGACTCTAGTCAGGAAGGGTAAACTCACCCGCAAGGGTGATAAAAAGAAGGAGACTAATTCAGAGAAAAACAAGAATAAGGGTAAGGGTAAGGAAGGTGAAGCATCAAAGAAATCAAGGAAACGAAAGGGTGCCCCTTTAATGCACAACTTGCGTGCATTATCATTATATTGCGTTAAAGCCCTATGTTATCCATATTGGGTATTCCCGAGAGTATAATAGAACATTACGAAGCTTCGGGTTTGTTAAAAGGTCACGCAGAGGTAAGAATTAACATGTTGACACTTTTAACCCTTCGACGCGTAAATTTTCAAATAATTATGCAAACGGCTCCTCTTGACCAACAAGTGGCTCATTTGTGAATATGAATACCGTGTAACATCATTCAGAGGCTTAGTTTAAGAATGTTGACACTTTTAGTCTTTTTGAATTCAAAGGTTTCGATTTTTTCTCAAAATTAGTCCTTTATAGTCAACGTTTGACTTCATTAGGGTTTAGTACACGTGTCAACACATCATTGGTCGTGATTTTACGAGGTGTTACAGGTTAGGTCATTTTGCTAGAGGGTGCAGGAGTCAAACTAGTGGACCAATCATCACACATCCTAGCTCTAACCCTAGACCACAAAATAACCAAAACGCTGTGCATTATTCCCAATATGCCCCTGCTGCTCATGTAAACACTGCTCACTATGCACACCCTGCAACCCCTATTCCTGTTCACTATGTCCAAACCACTGTTCCTCAGATACAGTATGTCCAGGCCCTAGCTCCTCAGGTTCAGGTGCAACAATTTGCACCTCAAAAAGCTACACCAGCAGTTGTTCAACCAGATCAGTAAAGATTTTTCACCTAAGGCTTCGTTGAGTGGAGTAGCTTACCTGATGAGCTAGGTGATGAAAATTTTGCACTCTATGCTAATAATGATGCTTCTAGTGATGATTTCTGTTTTGTAGCATTAGAGTCTATACCAGAAGGGCTGGAAACTGAATAAGGATAGTCAAATGAAGAAATAGTGGATACAATTGCTGAAGCAGTGGTTACTGCTGTTGTTGGTGAACTACTGTTAGGAGAAAATTCAGAACCCCTGTTGGAACCACTGTCTGACCCCTAGCCTGTTGAAGAAGATAAGAAGAAGCAAGGTGAAAAAGAAGAGAAAAAACCAGAAGAAAGTGAACATGTCTGTGATTGTACCATGATGGCTGCAACTAAGGTATCACCTAGGTTCTTAAAAACCTTTGTTCAGACAAATGCATCATAGCATTTCCAAACATCAAGGAGGTGAATGAAAACCTTAGGGATAGATTGTTAAATGATGAAGTACAATTTGAAAAATCTTTAAAAGAATTTAAAAATAAGTTGTTAGAAAAAGAAAATGAGATTTGCAGCCTCAAACATGAGCATAGCATAACCAAGGACCAACTTCAGGTAATTATAGAAAAATATCAGGCCTGTAAAAAGGAGTTGGAATCCACCCAAATCACATGTGAAAAATGGGTGGAATCCTGCAAAGGTTATGAAGTTATGCTTGAAAAACAGATCAAAAGCAATGTAAAATTTGGTGTAGGGTTCAGAAAACATAACCAAGTTGAAAACACTGCTGTAAATGAATCTGTTCAAACCACTGTTGAAATCATACCTACCAACAAGGATGGCTAAGAAGTTAAAATAACTGACAAAAGTGGCAACAAAATCACTCTGGAAATATCTGTGGGGTCCTCAACTTTTGAGAAAGTTGAGAAATACCAATTTAAACCCACATGCTCTGATGAGTGTGAAATCCTTGTAAATTTTAAACCCATGGATTTCACCACTATGGATGGTGTCAAAGCTCCAAAGGCGAAGGTCATTCCTCTTAAGGACATCCCAACAGTAGTTCAAAACTCTGTTGCAAAGGAGTCTGAAAAGAAGAAAAGATTAAAAACTTGTTTTGTGACTTTTGTGAAAAGAAAAATCATTTGACCAAGATTTGTTTTCATTTATAAGCTTATGATATTAACAAAACAAGTATCATTGTGCCTTCAAAGAGCTGCACCATCTGTGGTAAATCAAGCCATCTCACTCAGGAGTGTGTGTATCTTAAAACCTATGATGTAAAAAGGAATGAGTACACTTCAAAAACACCCATGAGTTCATCAAGTTCACAAGTTAAGAAGCAACCATCCTTTGTGCCTGTCCAAACAACTGTTACAAAACAGCTGAACCAAACCTCTGTTAAAAGAGAAGTTCAAGTGACAGATGCACCCCCTGCTAACCAATACCAAAGAGGTAATGGTCAACCTCCATACCAAAGGGTCCCACACGTTTATGAGGTTTACAAAAAGCCTACTAAACCAAAAGTGAACATGCATCCCTTTGGTTACCAACAGCTGATAGGAAATGATTCCTAGTAGTGGTTAGAGAGAAAGGTTTCAAAAACTGACCAAACCCCTGAGCTAACCACTGTCCATCTTCCTGAACTTAACATAGACACTGTTGAAACCCCATCCAAAGCCTTATTGGCTTTGGAGACCCTCCTGAACTAATTATTTACTTGACGTGCAGGGAGCTTCTGCATGCTTATATAGTCTTTAGTATGTAGATAGTGGAGGCTCCATGCACATGACTGGATGTAGAGCCCTACTCAAAGAATTCAAAACTCATGGAAGGGGTGATATAGCTTTTGGTAATAATAGTAAAGGAAGGTGATGGGTTCTGGTACAGTACAGTCTGGAAATGTTAATCTGATAGACAATCTAAAATTCAACCTGTTCAAAACTCTTAAGGACATCCCAACAGTAGTTCAAAACTCCTTAGTGTCTCTCAAATGAGTGACAAAGGTTATGGATCATTCTTTACTAAGGAGTGTTGTAGGATTGTTGGACCAGAAATGGTTAAAACGATTGAAGAAATAATAAAAAATGGAAAAACCCAACTTGTTGCTCAAAGGAGGGGCATTGTTTATGTAGTTGATTTGTCTAAAGAGAGCCCCAGGGCTGATGTCTGTTTGTTTTCAGCTGCCTCTAACAAAGAGACAGAACTATGGCACAGAATATTGGGGCACACAAATCTCAAGACAATCACTGCTTTGTCAAAACAGGGCCTTGTAAGAGGTCTTCAACAAAAAGTGTTCACCTATCCTGAGCATTGTGTTTCCCGCTTAAAAGGAAAACAACATAAAAGCTCATTTAAGTCCATTGAAGAGTCCAAAACAACCAAGTGCTTGCAAATGCTTCACATGGATCTGTTTGGCCCAATAAAAGTCATGAGTCTTAAAAAGAAAAGATATTGTTTGGTAATTGTAGATGACTTTTCTAGGTTTACATGGACTTATTTCTTACATTCCAAAGATGAGACTGTAGGCATTCTGTAAGACTTTGTCAAACAGGTTGAAAAACAGTTTGACTTGCCAGTAAAATTCTTCAGGAGTGACAATGGCACATAATTCAGAAATAGGGAGTTGGATGAGTTTTGTGTGTCAAAAGGAATTGTAAGGCAGTACAGCATTCCAAGGACACCAAAACAAAATGGGGTTGTTAAAAGAAAGAACAGAACGTTGATTGAGGCTGCCAGGACCATGCTTGCTGATTCAGGGTTGCCGTTAACTTTCTGGGCAGAGGCTGTAAACACTTCCTGCTATGTCCAGAACAGAGTTTTAATAAACCCCAGGCATCAAAAGACTGTCTATGAAATTTTGTATAAAATCAAAACCACTGATCTCATACTTCAAAGTTTTTGGCTGCCCATGCTTCATTCTAAACTTAAAAGATTCCATTTCAAAGTTTGCAGCCAAATTGATTGTGGTTATCATTTGGGATACTCAACCACTGCTAAGGCCTACAAAGTGTTTAACACTAGGACTAAGACAGTGGAAGAGACTTTGAATGTGAAGTTCAATGAACTTACTTCAATGAAAATCCCTGCAAATCCTGCTGAGTTATTTGATCTTGATAAATTTACTTTTGAAAATGTTTCTGTCAAGACTAACAGTGCAGGTCCATCTCAAAATCCTCCATCAGACAATTGATATGAAATCATCATTCCACAATAGAAGTTTACATCCATTGCTAGAGCAGCAGATGTTCAAAACAGCTGTCAAAGCTTAACCACTGCTACCTCAACAGTTGTTGACCGAAGTAGCCCTTTAACCCCTGTTCCACATCCTTAAACACCGTTGATAAAAATCCTCAAACAGTGGATTAAAATCAACATGTTTCCACACCACTTCCTCCTATTCCTCCACCTCCATTTCAAGACACTGTTGGATCATCAAAGTCACCAACAGTGGTTAGCTCAGATGATTCACATCTGCAGCCCTCACACTTAAATGCCATTGTTCCATATAAAGGAGATTTAATCTTCTTATCCACCAGACCAAATCATTGGCAACATCAGTGAAGGGGTGCTCACAAGAAGTCAATCCCAAAACATCTGTCTTTTTGATGGTTTTCTATCACTTCATCAACCTGTCAAGTACCAAGAGGCACTAAAAGACAACAGTTGGGTGGAAGCCATGCAAGAGGAGCTCCAACAGTTTAAGAGACAACAAGTATGGGAGCTTGTACCACTGCCAGAGGGTTGCCATAGGGTGTGAGTCCTATTGGCACAAAGTGGGTCTTCAAAAATAAAACAGATGAAAGGGGCATTGTTGTCAAGAATAAAGCAAAGCTAGTAGTTCAAGGGTTCAGACAGGAAGAGGGAATTGACAATAATGAAACTTTTACCCCTGTAGCAAGATTGGAAGCTATCAGATTATTCCTGGCCTTTGCTGTCAACCACAACATAAAGGTGTTTCAAATGGATATTAAATGTGCATTCCTCTATGGTAAGATTCAAGACGAGGTATATGTTTGTCAACCTCCTGGTTTTGAGGATCCATTTAATCCAAATAATGTCTATAAGCTAAATAAAGCTTTTTATGGCCTGAAACAAGCACCTAGAGCCTGGTATGAAACTCTTTCCACTTTTCTTCTCTCTATTGGTTTCACAAGAGGCAAAATTGACAAAACACTATTTTTAAAATGGAGAGGGAAAGCCTTGATGATTTTCCAAATTTATGTGGAGTACATCATTTTTGGAAGCACATGTTCCAAAATGTGTGAAGAGTTCAGAAAACTCATGACAGCTGAGTTTGAGATGAGTGCAATGGGTGAACTACAGTGCTTTCTTGGTCTCCAAGTAAAGCAACTGCAAAATGGTACTTTCATTCATCAAGGCAAATATGCCAAAGAACTTTTAAACAAATTTGAGATGAATGATTGCAAACCATGTAGTACACCCATAGCAACCACAAAGATAGTCATGTCTGATGAAAAGGATGATTTGGTTTATCAAACTCTTTATAGAAGCATGATTGGGTCTTTATTGTACCTAAATGCATCTAGGCCAGACATCATGTTTGCAACATGTGTTTGTGCAAGATCCCAACCAGCCCTTAGAAAGTCAAATCTTATTGCTCTAAAAAGGATATTTAGATACTTAAAAGGTGCTCCCACACTTGGTATCTGGTATCCAGCTGATGGAAATATCAAGCTTTCAGGTTTCTCAGACAGTGACTTTGCTGGATGCAATACAACAAGGAAGTCCACTTTAGGAGGGTGCCAATTCCTAGGCAGTTGCTTAGTGTCTTGGCAAAGCCAAAAGCAAGCAGCTGTTTCAACATCCACTACTGAGGCAGAGTATATAGCTGCTGTAAGCTGTACAGCCCAACTGTTATGGCTTCAAAATCAACTGCTGGATTTTGGTATCACAGCCTTAAAGACACCTCTCATGTTGGATAGTCAGGCAGCAGAAAATATCATTAAAAATCCAGTTTCACATTCAACCACCAAGCACATTGACATCATACATCATTTTGTGAGGGATTGCTATGAAAAAGGTTTGATTTCTCTACACCGTGTTCCAACTAAAGATCAGCTGGCAGATGTGCTAACAAAAGCATTAGACACATCCACCTTTGAAAGTTTGATCTCTAGGATTGGCATGCTGAACATGGAATGACAGGCAAAATCCTTTTTTTCTATGAATAAAAGCATTAAAATGTTTTCAGAAAATCAAAATTCATCCTTAAAAATAGCTAAAAAAGAAAATTTTCATTAATCCTTAAAAGTCTGCCACAACCACTATTTTGGTTCAAACATCTGATCTGTTGATATTATCCACTGCTGAAAGTCAACCTCTGTTCCTTCATGTTCCTTGTTAATCACTGTTTGATCAAACATCTGTGTTTTAACCCACTGATGACTATCCCCTGATAGTTAAAAGTCAGCCACTGTTTTCATTTTTACCACTGTAAACCACTGATATTGCTCATTAGTGGTTTCCTAAACAACTGTCTTCCAATATTCATCAGAGGTTTTCACGCGGACAGTACTTAGCTGTCAGATCTTTGTAACCTCTGCCACAACATCATTCACTTTTTCACTTTATAAAACCCTGATCAAAACCCTAACACAGGGTTTTACTGTCGAATCGAATTCAAAATTCCTTTCAAAAGCAGTTTTCATCAAAAACCTTTAAATCATTCATCTTCTTCTTCTTCTTCTTCGTCTCGCAAAAACCTTCAAATCACCATGGCTCTCGCACTAAAACCCCCTCATAACTACATGTGTACACTTGAGAAAACAAGTCAAAACACAACCTTTCACTCTATTATTGATACTCTCTCATCTTCAAAGTACAAAACTTTGTTGACTTGTAACGCACCAATTTACCTTGATACCCTACGTGATTTCTGGAAACATGCACAAGTTGAAGTTCAGGACAAAAAGCCCTGGGCTATCACTTCAACCATAGGAGGAATTCAAATTGCTGTCACACCACAAACCATTTCTGAGGTTTTTGAAATCAATGATCATACAAGTAAAAGTTCTTTCCCAAAGGAAGAATATCAAACTGATTTGATTGAGAGGGGGTATGAGGAACAAATGAAAAAAGATACTTTGCAAAAAGGGAGTTTTCCACCTCCCATGAGATTTTTATTCCATACCCTCCTCATGTGTGTGTCAAATAAAACCACAGCTTCAATGAAATACCATTGAAAATCCAATACCTGGGTTATGCTATAATGGCTGAAGTTGATTTTAACTACTCCTAGGAGATTTTCAATGACATGGTCAAAAATGTTAATAATATCAAAGAAAAGAAAAAAAAAAAAACCATTTTTATTGTTTCCGTGGTTTTTGAGTTTTTATTTACAAAAGAAAATTCTAAAGGATAGTGCACATGTGCTTATCCAAGGAAATCCTTTTCAAATAAACAGCCTATCTTCTGAAACTTTCACAAGGCTGTCAAAACCTTTCAAAACACAAACAGAGGAACCTGAGCAGAATTTAGCTGAGACAACCTCTGCTCCTCAGGCTCCTGCTATTGAGCCCACTACTCCTGGTGATCACATCAGCACAACCCCTGCTGTGAAACCCACACCAAAAATCACAAAACAGCCCCAAAAAAAAAACTACCAAAAAGCCCCCAAACCCTCCAAAAAGGATCTTCTAGAAGATGAGATCCCAGAAGTAACTCCTGTTAGTGCATACATCTGTCGACTTCGTCTTGTATCGAGTCTTAGACTAGATTGTATAGATCAGGGCATGTTTTACAAGAAAATAGGAGAGTTTATATGTTTATCAAGCTGATTTCGCTCCTAGTGCTTATTCCGCCCCAAATGACATATGAACTGATTTCGGGCGGAATCACTAAGATCTAATTCCGCTCCTACGGTGATGTGTATCTATGAGCAGAATTAGGACACTATAAATAGGTATCTCGGAGCGAAATCAGTAAGAACAGTCCTTGTATTCCATACCGAAGTGCTGCCGGTGTGAGATTTGATTGTAATCAACGTCAGATCAATACAATTAGTGAATTAAGTGAAGATCAAGCTGTTACTAAGTCTATTTTTTGTTTTCCGCACCTGAAATAGATCAGAACCTCTCTAATCGACTCATTCGGATCAGTCGAATGATCCTACAATTGGTATCAGAGCTAGTTGGAGGAGTTCTGCAGTTTACAGCCATTTTTTATTGAATATTCTTGCTCCTACACCTTCTTTCATCAGTTCAGGAAGTTTTAACGGTCCAAATTTGGTCAAAATTTCACAGATTGTTTAAAATTGGACATAGACAAACCCTTGAAAGTTTCATAGCTAAAATCGGCTTAAAAATGGACCAAATTGATCTCTGAGTTGATTTCGCTCCTGATAGTTTCTGATCCCGCTCCTGATAGCTTCTGATTTCGCTCCAAAACTTACTGTTGATTCCGCTCCAGGCTACTAAACCTTTTGATTTCGCTCCAGAAATCTTTCTGATTTCACTCCAGAAATCTTTATGATTTCGCTCCAGAAATCTTTCTGATTTCGCTCCAGATTGCTAAATTGTAATTTCGTTCCTGTCAACCAAATATCTGATTTCACTTCAGTATAACTATTCTGATTTCGCTCCAAGTGTTCAACCTAGTGATTTCGCTCCTAGTTGCTGGTTGTTCCTGATTCGCTCCTAGCTGATATCCTGATTTCGCTTGAAACGACATATTGGTGATTTCGCTTCAGTCTATCAAATTTCAGATTTCGCTCCATAGTTACTGTTATTTGAAAAACGTGATACGTCATCATGAGTGAAGAATTCTACAACGCGTTTGCTTCATCCCCGACATCCATTGCTCAGAATATGAACTTGGAAAACGAGACCGGAACGTTACAAAAGCCCCCGAAACTGATGAGTATTGAAGAGTACTATGGGTGGAAAGACAGATTCGAAAACTGGGTGCAGGCAAATCATCTTAGGTCTTGGGAGTGTATACTGAAGAAATATGTGTTACCTCGTACTGAGTTACAAGTTGTGAAAACAATTTCTGAGTTCAGTGATCAAGAAAGAGATATGTATCGTGCTGAAAAGATGATGATCAGTTTGCTTCAACAAGCTATCAAAGAAAAAATGTTTGTGTTGCTTCAGCATGACAAGACTTCAAAATCAATTTGGGATGCTCTACGTGTAAAGTTTGAAGGAAGTGAAAACATGATTAAGAGCAAGAAGGCGTTGCTCAAGAAAGAGTTTGATCTGTTCTGTAGTTTACCGGGAGAAGATACGAAGAAGCTAATTGAACGATACTGTCACTTGGTGCGATCTATGTCGATGCTTAGTATAACAAAAGATCGTGAAGAGTGGGTAGACAAGTTAGCTGATGCGTTACCGCAAAAAGAGTGGGGAACTTATTTGATGATTCTGAAGAATACGGGTGTTTATGATGGGTTGACTATTTCTCAGTTTATTGAAAAGATTGAAAGTCAGGATTTAGAACAGCAAAAGATCGCGAGGATGAACAGTCCAAGTGGTCAACAGGATGTAAAAATGTATTACAAAGTTAGTGTTCTGGTTCCAGAAGCTGAGAGAAGTCCGAAAATCCAGACTGCATTTAGTGCTGGGGATTATACAGAAAAGGTTGACCAGAGTTCAACTAAAAACAGAAGTGGATTCTCATCATTTCCAAGTGTCAATCCGAAAGAGTCAACTACAAGTTTTCATTCTCTAAGCACAAAAACAGGAAATGGTTATGTGATACAATGCAACATTGCCTTGAATCTTCCTGATGGTCAAAGTTTCTCTGAAGAAGTTGTGAAAGATCACATGGCATTACTTGGATCTGTGTTGTTATCTTATGAAGGATTAGTTGCAGGAAGGATCGGGAATCCTATGCTCACAAAGGAAGATTACGATCAGATAGACGCTGAAGAGATGGAGTTAATGGACATCAAATGGTGTCTAGCTAGTGTTCTTAGACGAGCTGAAAAGTTCAAGCTGATTACTGGAAGAAATGACTTTCTTGATGCACATGTTTCTACTTTAGGTTTTGATAAATCTAAAGTTACTTGTTTTCGATGCAGGGAGAAAGGTCATTTCAAGAGGGAATGCAAGAACCGGGAAGCTAGTGATGTGAAGAATCCATTCGGAAAAGATGACTACTACCGGAAAGCCATTTATCAACAAGTCGGTCAACAACAACTACAAGAACCACAAGTGGCACATGGTATAAAAGTGATTGAGGATTCAAAAAGAGCATGTCTGGGAAATCAAGAAAACTTTAACTGGAACTTTCAGGATGACGAAAGGCTACCTGAGGGTTTTAGCTGGGATATGTTTGTGGATGATAAAGGAGATTTCAAAGCATTCATTGCTAAAATAGTGAAAGAACCAGATATGTTTACCGAGTGGATGAGATCTATTGGTGAGACAGTTAAGAATGAAGAAAAGAAATCTGATTCATCAGATGAAAGTTCACTTAGTTCAGATGAAAGCTCAGAGAAGGCAGTTGTTTTTTATCAAACACCATATGATTCTGGTTCTTCGGATGATAGTTCTGACAAATCTGTAGAGTTTGATCAGTCACCAACTGATGACAGCAGTGATGATGAGGAAGAAAAACATATTAATGTTGCAAAATCTCATCTCTCTTCTGAAAGTTTTCATTTTTATTTTGCAGATCGCTTGGAGAAACTGAAGGAGAAACGGGCTGCAAAAGAACAAAAAATAATGAAGTCCGAAAGTGTTGCTGAGAAGAATGTTGAGACTGAGCAGGTAGGTGAAGCAGAAAAGATGATTGAAGCAGAAAAAGTTGTTGAAGTCGAGAAGATCATCGAAGTAGAAAAGATTATGGAAGTAGTCAAGCCTTGCATGAAGTTTTTGGAACCTTGCAAGGAATGTGCAGCTAGAGATGAAAAGCTGGATGAGCTTGAAAAGATGAAAGAGCAATTACTATTCAATCTCAATTATGTGAAAGAATCTTATGATGTCTTGAACAAAACAGTAACTGGTCTTCAAAAGACAAATTCTGAAAGAGAACAAGCACTAACGATGATGAATGCTGTGATGATGACAAAACAGAAAGCTATAAATTTCTACATCGAAGAAAGTGCAAAGTGGAAGCAAGAGTTGGAGACCGAGAAAATTGAGAATGAAAGAATTAAACGTTTATTGCAGAGTTACTCTAGTTCTGATTATCTCATTGATCGAATTTATCCAACTGTTGCAGGTTTGGAAGCTTTTCAAGACGAGAAGTTAAAGAAGAAAGATAGTGGTAAGAAATCGACTGTTAGCTATAACAAGTGTCCGCCTCCAATCTGGGAAGGTTATTCTCCCAGAAAACCAAATGAGGAGCAAGTCGAAAAAGCAGTCAATATAAAGCTAAAAACCGATACAACTGATGATTTACCAGAAAATATTGACGTTACTTACACATCGTCTGACACTGATCATGAGTCTGAGTTAATAAAAAAGGTGGTCGATCAGGTGTTGGATACTGATGAGGAGTCTGAGTCAAAGTCGGAATCTGGAGGGTCAAGTTCGTCAGTCAACAGTCCAAAGTCGTCGGTTAAACGGTCTTATAGTAAAGAGTTTTTGTTATCAAAAGCAAATTTGGATGATGAAACATTTGAAGTAGCATACACTTTAAATGATTCTGACAAATTATACTCTGATAAAGAGTTTCCAATAAGAAGTGTTCGTTTTGACATGATCAAAAAGGTTTTCAAAATGACAGAAATTAAGATTTCTGAAATAAAAGATTTAAATCTTACTGGAAAACCTAAAAAATACACTTCAAGAGTAAAACAACGATTAAACAAGAAAAAGGGTTACAATTCTGGTTCTGGTTTTCAAAAGAAACCAAAACCAAAATGGTAGCTACAAAAAGAAAGGTTTAGGTTTTATTCCACCTAAAAATTACAAAAATGACAAAGTTTCTAAAACAAAAACAGAATTTGTTTCAGGTGGAAGTGCTAAGGAAGAACAGAAGAAATCTTTCTGGAAACAAACTAACCAGGAGTTTCTTGCTGAGAAGAAAAGGAATGGAACTGGAGTGTTTTATCTAAGAGAGACTAGAACCTGTTACAAATGCAATGAAGTTGGTCAGATTGCATGGAACTGTCCGAAAAATGCCAAGTCAAAACAGGGAGTTTCTAGGAAATTGAAAGAGAAAGTTGTTGATGTTGAACCACCAACTGAAACATTTAAAATTTTTGAAAACTCAACTTATGAGGTTGGTGAGTGTTCTAAAAAGAATTCTTACAAAAAGAAAGCAAAAGATGATCAAATGTGGGTTGTTAAGAAGGGTGATGTAAAAGTCGGCGATGAATCTGGTTCCACAAAGCCAGATGAGCCACAGGTTGAGGTAAAGGATTCAGTGAATGATGATGAATTTCCATCACTGGAGTTTGAAAAAGTTAAACAAAAAATTGGTAAGGTTGAGATCTCAGATCAGTTTTATTCTGAGAAAACTGAGTTTGATATCGAGAAAGCATTCAACGGGAATGTTAAGAAAATTCTTGGGAAAATGCTTGATGGGAAAGTAAAAGGGATTAAAGATTTTTACGCAACAAAGAAAGCAACTTTTAACCCAACTGAACAAGAGCTAAAAGAGCTAAAAACACCCAAGGTTGGTCAGACTTGGGTGGAAATTCTTTTCCCTTGAACATCTGACTTGCTGGAGATCCCAAGTTTGTATTCGCGGATCAGGAATCGGCATCTTGCTTAGTATTTGATGTTGTGATTGAATTTTAAAAATAGTTGAATTTTTACAGGATAAGTGTGACTTGCCGGAGCTTCCAGGTTGGTAAGTGTGAAGCAGGAATCGGCATTTTTGATTGGTAAAATGACGTGTGTAGATGTTTGTTTCCTACACATGATTCAGGTGTTTGTGTTTTTACAATTGGTACAGAGGTTGCATACTTGCATATGGTAAATCAGGGACATTAATTTGTACTTGATCTACTACAAGTGATTGATGAACAATGTGATAAATCACACCCCGGAATCTACAAGTGGTAAATTTAACAAAACTTATTTTCCAGAAAAATCATTTTGGTTAAAACAAACTTAAGTGTTTTGAAATCATAATGAGAAAATAGTTTTGTGAAAGGGGGAGTTCTGATTGTTTATGCCAAGTGGATGGCGATTTGAAGCGATTCGATATCGGTTGTCATGTTGTGTACAGTTTTTTTTTTTAAATTTCCTTTAATGTGTTTGCATTTTAGGGGGATTAGAAAATTTTTGAAAATCCAAAAACATTAGAAAATTTGAAAAAGACAAAAACATGATAAAATAAAAAATGAGTTTTTTTTTGTGTCAAAGAAGAGGAAATGATAGTACATCAGTAGACGATCACAGTATGCTAAAGAAATGTAATGTTTAAATAGCGTTAAACGGTCTCACTGATGATATGCCGATAGGTTTTTACACATTTAGTAAACTTTTTCGGGATATAAACATAAATTCAAACTTGCTTATTTCGTGGGGAACACTACTTGGATATATAGGTAACCCCTGAAATCTCGTTTGAAAGGTCCCTCTTTCTGAGATACTAGGTCTTTATGCTCAGTGATATCTGGGGTATTATCCCGGGACTTCTGCTGAAAGAAATTTCTGACCTAGTCCCCGCATAATACTTTCTGCATGCTTGAAATATAGCGCAGCCCCCAGCAAATTGATGAAACAATAAAATTGATAGTCATTGCTGTTGTAATTTAAAAGATCCTCTAAAGGGGACACACCAAAAGTCGAAGCCGTCATCTCTCTGCGTATACGGGAGTATCGACCTGAGCTCTCACGGCCCTCGCAATTTAACCCTTTACAGATATCATCTGTGGTATACTCACCTGTAAGACTGAATATTGGGATCTGGATACGGGAGTATATTCAAGAGGTGGGACACATGAATGAGTTTAAGTCCTTAAAACATCTAACTCATATCCTGAATCAGTTGAAATTTGTGTGAGAATTTAAGTGGATCAGTATATCAGCAATCTAAGTGAATTGTTTAATTCTTAATGTGTAACTAAGCTCAACGGTACTTGTGACTTGTCAAGAACTGATATGATCCTCTTGCACAAAACTCACAAAAATATTGTCTGTAAATATTTTTTTACTGTATTTCTTTATTTTAAAAAATCCAAAAAGATTTTCGGTGTGTTTTAGCTTAAAATTTTAAAAAAATTTCAAAAAGATTTTCGACAACTGATGTTGGAGAGCTGATTTTCAAAATTCCAAGTGCTAAACATGATGACATTCTTGTGAAAAGAAGTTTATGTTTGAAAATCAAATGTGTTTTGATAAAATTTAAAAAAAAAATCATCAAGATTATTGAGTTATTTTTTAGGGAGAGTCAGTGTTAGTGCATGTCTTTATATTTGAATTGTTAAAATGAGAAAATTTACTTTGAGGTAGAGATTGTGCAGGTTTAAGTTTGAGCTAGGTGACAATTCTGAGCTGAACGTAAGCCAGGTGATGATCTTGGAACAACCTTCGGAAGAGCCAGGTCATTTGATTCTGAGAAGCTTGTGTTTAAAGAGCTAGTTTCCAATACCTGAAGATGCTTTGGATAGAGCTTGAGCCAGGTTTCGATTCTGGAGACAAAGTTTGAGTCAGAAAACTATTTTGATCCAGAAAAAGACAGATTACGATCCTGAAGCAGATGTTGCTGATGAACTGAAGGAATGCCAGCACATTGTTAGGGGGAGTCTGTTAATGCTGAGTGAAAGAGTGTAGCCCAGAGACTAATCAAGACTGAAGATGCGAAGACTCGACACGTGAGACTCGTCAACATCCGAGGGGGGGGTCTGTTAGTGCATACATCTGTCGACTTCGTCTTGTATCGAGTCTTAGACTAGATTGTATAGATCAGGGCATGTTTTACAAAAAAATAGGAGAGTTTATATGTTTATCAAGCTGATTTCGCTCCTAGTGCTTATTCCGCCCCAAATGACATATGAACTGATTTCGGGCGGAATCACTAAGTTCTAATTCTGCTCCTACGGTGATGTGTATCTATGAGCGGAATCGGGACACTATAAATAGGTGTCTCTGAGCGAAATCAGTAAGAACAGTCCTTGTATTCCATACCGAAGTGCTGCCGGTGTGAGATTTGATTGTAATCAACGTCAGATCAATACAATTAATGAAATAAGTGAAGATCAAGCTGTTACTAAGTCTATTTCTTGTTTTCCGCACCTGAAATAGATCAGAACCTCTCTAATCGACTCATTCGGATCAGTCGAACGATCCTACAACTCCTGTGACAACACAAAAGTCACCAATAACCGCTGCTGCTACTTCCTTACAGCAGATGGAAGAAAGATCTCAACCTGAGCCTAAAACTCCTCCTGCATCCTCTCAAAAGGATCAGGTTGTATCCACAGGGACACCACATTATGAAGCTCTGGATTGACTTGAATCCATCTTCCACAGCCCTGCTCCCGGGGAAAATTCTCTATTTACCCCCATCCTCACTGCACAACTCCCACCATCAATCATACCTCTATTGGATGCACTTGATATGGATCAGACACAAATCAGTTCTTCTCAACCACCTATCACTGAGAATATACATCAACAAGTGACTGAGTCTGGTTCCTCTATCTTTGCTAACCCACCAACAGCTGAGGAGGTTACACTGCAGGAGTTACAAGTAATTCCTGTCAGTAGTTCAAGTGGAGCAACTACTACAGGTATTGAATCCACTGATTTGCACCTGGTCAGTAGTTTCATTAGTAAGACTCCCTTGAAGGTAATTTCCTCTTTGGGAACCAAGGTGACCACTAGTGTGTTTCCATTACCCACTGGTGTGTTTACTAAGGTAACCACTGCTGAGGAAAGAAGTCCCCAGTACCAAGAACAAGGGGCATCAGTGGATAATTTTTGGGAAACTTTTCCTAAGTCAACTAATGATACAACCACTGCTAGTGGGAAATCAGATGATCCCATTCATTTGGGTGATGGTTTAAAATACAAAGAATTGACGGAGAGGGTTGATAAAATTGAAACATCTGTTGTAGATATAAAAAATATGCTGCAACAGTTGTTACAATCTCAAAGAGCTCCACCCACTGCTGCAACATCTGCTCCATCCCCCACTAAGCTATGGCACCTGTTTCAACCTATGCTTCACAAACAGAGACAATATGCTGATCAACAACATGAGGTTCAACTTTAAATGTTCAGAAATGTCATGGAAGCTAGGTACAAAGATACACAAGCTGATATAAAGGCAATCAAGGCCCATTTGCTTCACACCACTGGCACTTCTCTACCTACAGTTGTTTCTGTTGAAAACCCCGATGATGCCAAAAAGGGGGAGAAAGGAGAGAAGGGAAAAGAAGGTTTGAATATGCCACCAGATCCAATGTCTAAACTTGTGGTAGAAATTCCAAGGCCAGATGGTTCTAAAAAGGTTGATGTGACTTTAAATGCATTTGTTGATCTAAAAGTAAACAAGAAAGAGACAATGGAAATAAAAGGGTCAAAAAGATTTGAGCAAGAGAAGAAAGTTATGATGGAAAAGGAAGAGCAGGGTACTTCTACAACCAAAAGAAGAAAGCCTACCAGAAAGGTTAGCCAACCCAAAACCTCACCTTCCAAAACCACCAAACATATTCCTTAATTCCCCAAAAGTTCCTCACATCAAACCTCCAAACCAACAGATGTTGAGACACCTGTTGTATCAATAGTTGTTGATACTTCAGTGGTTTGAACATATGTTATTTCAACCACTGCCCTCACCACTTCATCAACCAATACTCAATCCACTGCCATACCAAAAACAACATCACCATCACAAAAACCACCTGCCAAAAAGCAGAAGACAATAGTTGATACATCAACAGTTGTAGTCACAATAGTGGTTGAAACACCAGTTGTTTCAACAACTGCTAGTCGGTCACCCATCACTTCAAACATTACCACTCATCCCACAAATACACCACCAACTTTTCCAAAGCACAAAAGGAGAAGGGTAACAAATATTGTACTTGAAGATGACACTTCTCCACTTCCAACATCTTAACAACCTCAGATCCTAGCCACTATTCCAAACCCGATTCCAATCTCTTCAGTTCAAGCCCTTGATCCAAACACTGCCTTAGTCCCTTTGGGAGTACAATATCCTTTAGATCTTCCAGCAGTCAGGGAGGAGATCAAATCCTTCTACTCTGAAGATGATCCTGAAAAGAGGAAACTCCCATCTCTTCAAGTTTATCCTTTGCCAAGAAACATATAAGAGCATCTTAAATTAAAGGCCAAACAACCAGAGGATATATCACATAGAGACACAAAGGGAAAGTCTGACAAAGACATTCAGAGAAATTTGCAATATCTGCTCACCAAAGTCAGAACTTTAGAGCAGTTTTCAAAAGACCTTTGTAAAAAATTATCAGAAAAGGATGATGAGAGTTTGAAACAAGACTACATTGAGCACATCATGGCATACAAGAAATATAGGGCAGAAAAGTATCAGTACAAGTAATGGACCATTAGTGAACTTAAAGAGGAGATAGCAAGAATTTAAAAGATGCTTAAGACAAAGTAAAGCAAACTCCTCCAGTCTGGTCCAATTACAAAAGAATGTACCAGAAAGGGCTTTGAAGCTGAAAAGAATGAAAGAAGAGCTTATAGCTGCAGACTATGGGTCAAGGAATCAGGTTACTAGGTGGTCAGAGGTGATAGTGTTAGATACCTATAAAATGTTGGAATAATTGAGGAAGAAAGATCCCACTGCTCCCAAAAAGCCTGATTACCCAGAAGCTGTGGTTCCAGTCAAACATGCCTTGCCAATTAGAAGATCCACTTCTCCACCTGCTGCCATCCTTTATCAAAGAAGGAAACAAAAGCAGATGGATGCAGAAACAAAAGAAGACAAGGCTCAAGAAGAATACATCATGAAGATGGTTCTTCAGACAATGATGGCAGAAAATCAAGACTTAGCACAATCTCAAGACCCTGCCAAAGTTGTCATAACCAGGCCTCCTTCTCCAAACTCATCTAAAATAAAAAATCTCCCAAGAAACCCACTGGACTCAAAGATACTAAAGTGGAAGTCTGATCAAAAGACCCACGTATTGAAGTCCAGTGGTGAAGTGAAGCATATATCAAGGGAAAATGCACTTGGCCTGAGTGTAGAAGATTTACAATATCTCCTTGAGGTTCCACTGTGCAGGGATGAAGATGATGAGGATTCCATAAACTTTGAATTACAATTCAAAGGGCAAGTTAGGGAACTCTTGATGAGACAATAAAAATCCAGAATAATGAAGTGTTTTGGCATCATTTGTTCCACGGGGAGATTGTTGGGATTGAACCCTACAAAGGAACAGTTGATAAAGCCAAATCTGGTTTAGATCAGTGGATTCACAATAAGCAGTTGTTTGTAACAGATCTCTCCTCTTGAAAGTGGCCCTAACATCTGATGACCTCAAAGTACTGCTCTTTACAACTGCTGCTGATCTAAAATACTGTTGAAGATAAAGCATTGATGCTCAATCTACTGATGTGACTCAAGTACTGCTGAAGACCCAAAGCACTGCTGGAGCTATAACAGTGGAATGAAGAATCAGTAGTTTACTTTATGTTTTGTATTATACTTGTAATCAGTTGTTTAGTTATCAGTGGTTGTAATAGTCCGTGGTTGTAGGTTACTTTCATGGTGACGTCAGCCAAAGATGCTCAGTGGTTGTTCTGTACTATAAATAGAACAGTACCCTGTACTGTTCTATTAGCTCTCTTCATCTCCAAGTCATTCTGTACGAACATTCAAGTGAGCTCAGGCTGAGGGGAAGATTTGTGCATGCATGAATTGTAATTGAGTATTGTAATAAATACAATCATTCGATTTAATGTCAAACATCTTTGCTTAAACTTATTCTCTCATTAATTATGTGTTAAAAGTTTATTTCATATTTCTGCTGCAATATATCTCTGTTTCATCTTCACTCTTATTAAACAAACACAATCAAAAGAAACTCATATCCTAACATCATCGCAACAAAACTGACCCTTCAACCGATAGTCATTGTCTATGAAGTAATCATACGAAAAATTAGGCTGGGACTGTTTCTTTTATGCAAATGTCTCACAACCATCTTTGCGTCATATTCTCCGATAAACAGATTAATTTGCCTCTTGTAGTTCTTAAAATCAACTTTGCTTGACCCACCTTTTCAAACCCACCAAAGACAGTCTTCATGACGCTAAATGCCTTAACTGGACCCAGGTTCAACTTAGCCATGTTGTTTATAACATGTTTTTGAAGTTGAGTGAGCTGTCGTTCCAATGGTAGAAAATGCTTATCAGTCTTCTCTACAAAATCGTGGTTGTGCTCCTCAACAAACTTATAGACCTTCCATGATCCAGACACAAACTCTATATATATTTGTGCCCCGCAACCAATCCTTTATGAAAAATTAGACCGCACATTGCTTTCTTTCTGATTAGGGTCCAATGTATCAACCTTCTTATTCTTGTATGCCGTGTTCTCGTACACATATAGTACTTTATATGCTTTTCTCCTTTGGAGTTTATCTTTTCTGTAACGCCCTGCATTTCAAACTTTTACCTTTTGGCAAGTCTCATCCCTATTATACTTATTTGAGACTTAATTATGTTAAACTATGTGAAACTTTGACTCCATGTGAAGCTTTTACGCTATGTGATACTTGACTCTTATGATACTTTGAATCTTGACTCTTGTGATACTAGAAACTTGACACTTGATACTTATTGAACGAGAAACTTTGATTCTTTATTGAATGAGAAACTTTGATACCTTGTTGATACTTATGGAATGAGAAACTTTGATACCTTATGGATACTTGTTGAACGAGAAACTGATACTTATTGTATGAGAAACTAGCTTGAACGCAACTTGAAACACGGAAACTTTTGTGTTAATTATAGGATTGTATCATGTAATGGTTATTCACAATAATACGCAATGCAACACTTAATCTAGCTCGCAAAACGACCAGAGTTGGAAATCTAGCAAAAAGGTCTCGGCTGTCCGAATGGACATCCGATCGGATGACCATCCGATCGGATGACCATTTGACCAAATAGCCATCCGACCCATTTTGCACTTACACCGCCTTAGCTATCAACATCAGCTATAAATAGGCCCCTTATGCTCTCATTCTCACCTTTCACTCTCTGCCATCCGACCACATGCATTCCCAATTCCTTTCAAGCACATTTCACTCGATTCAAGGCAAACTTGTAAGTATTTCTTCTAGATTCTTGTACAACTTTCATCATTCACCACTTCTACACAAGATTCTTCATCAAAATCACACAAACACTTCAATATTTTCATGGAAATCGACTGATTTGAGGACTCTTGGAGGTGGTTTCCACTCAGAAGTTGGTACAAACTATTGTGGAGCACCATTTAAGCAAGAACGGCCCTAGATCTAACAGATTTTCACAACTTTTATACAAAAACTTAAGAATCTCGCACTTTTACATCAGATTTGATGGAATTTCACATGGTTTCTGGCTCAGATCTGATGAACATTGCGTTTTACAACTACTTTTCAGACTTTTCTTCAATCTCTATACAAAACAGTAGTGGGGTGGTTCCCAGCCGACTGAATGACCTGGGTTTGGAATGTTTCCATCGTTTGACGCGTCGTTACACACTCTCCGTTAACTCAAAAGTTGGAGAATTTCACAAAACTACGCTCACTGACCATCTGTCCAAATGGCCATCCGATCGGATGACCATTTGTCCAGATGATCTAATTATTATGACACTTGTTTGTTTTACAGGACACTATGATCACAACGTTTGAAACTTTAACAATTCGCAAACAACCACTATTCGAATGGCTATCCATTCGAGTGGTTATCCGTCTGGATGACCATCCGCTCAGGTATTCAGTCAGACACTTTAACTCGATTTTCGCACCGTTCGACACTCTGTTCCCAACCAGTTCAGCTCTTAGAGGACTTATGCTCTGTTCCCTGCACGCAGGCTGATCCAGCGCTCCCTTCGATCCAATTTGGTAGTGTTTGATTATAAGCACCCGCTGTGAGTATACTCGATCCCTTTTTGTTTTAAACAGTTTTGGGATGCAACATGTATTCTATTATCAAGATACTTGACACTTGAAACTTATTTGAAACGTACTCTATCCTCATTAAACATGAAACTTGAAACTTGATACTTGAGACTTTTATGCTATGTGAACGTTTAATCCTTGTGTGTAGTTCCACCTTAACAATGGTAGCACTATAGGGGTAATGCACCTCCCCATTAGTCTTTGGGGAATTGTTAGGATGAGACATTTTACCTCCCATTAGTCTTTGGGAAAGGTATTTAACGCATTAGAAACTTGTGCTATCATTTGGACCGCGTAAACTAGCATGGTGAAACTTTTGATATATTTTTATGATGGATATGAGTTCTTTTAAACTATTATGCTACGTATTCAAACTTATATGCTCACCTACATTTTTGTTGATAGTATTTTAATACATGTTACAGGTTGATAGTAGCTGGGATTTCAAGAAACGAGCTAGGATGATGCCTAGAAACTCATTCTAGTTAATTAGACAAATTTTGGAAAATGTTGGATTTATTATGATACTTTGATACATTTTGTGGGATTGTGAAACATGGTTGATGTTTTTATACAATTTTATCAAATCTTGAATTAATCTATATTGAAACAAATAGTGTTGTGGATTATCTTGAGCAATCTGATTCGCTTAGTGCCGCGCCCCGATTTTTCCGCCATCGGTTGGGGTGTGACAGATTGGTATCAGAGCCATAACTATAGGGGATTAGGAAAAGTAGGAATGCTTTGCCTAGTCTATAGTCCTAGGAAACTTTGACTCTTATCTGTTGTTTAAAACTTATGCATTCTATCGTACATGCTTCCTAGCAACACTTTCCTGTTAAACTAACATGCCTTTCCTAAGGCTAACACAATACACACTTGGATGCTTTGAAAACACTCTCGAAACGACTCATCAAAATAGGGGTGATTGCCGCCTTTGATGATGATTTTCGCACAACAGTGTTTATATTTTGCACGAGATTTACCCTCAAGTCAGGAGTGACATCCAAACCTTGAAAGGAAATTTCCATTTCGTAATCTAGTAGGTCTTATCTGTTGATAAGTAGCGACACTATTAGGGTACGATGTTGAAAAGTTGGAGGTGAAACTCGCATCTTGATAACTAGTCCCACTCTTTGATTTTCAGTCTCGCCAAAGTCTCGAAATTTCCAATCAATTAGGGACGTGTAATGACTTAAAGGACAAATATCGTAGGCCTAACATCGATGACGTATTTGTCTAAGTAAGCCAAGGCATGCTACCTTAATTCGAAAGGGGTTCGATTTACTTTGGTTAGTCAATGTTCCTCTACCCGAAACAATCCTATGTTTTATGAGCGTATCTTTTAAGTTATCTCGATTTTACATGTGCTTTTATACTTGATACTTTGTTTGTTTTGAGCGTATCTTCGCAATCTGAAACAATAACAATAATCTCTCAGGATCGAACTAAATTTATGATGCTTTATTCATTGTATCATACTACGTGGGAATATTGATTAAACTATGGGGAAACATAATTGAACGTTATGCTATGTGAAACAACTTGATCAAACTATGTGAAACATGTGGAACGTATCATGCTATTAAATAATGTGAAACTTGTTGAACGTTTTGTGATATGTGAAACAACTTGAGCCTTTATGCAATCATGTGAAACTTTATGCTATACTATGTGGACCTATAACTTAAACGAAACTTTGTGATCGAGTCTTACCCGATTCTAACTCTGACTCTTTAGATGTCGTAAAGTCGTCTCTCCAACCCACATAAGAGGTCAAAGGCCAACACTCAGAAAAAGATGATATCTTTTATGGTTGACCAGATTGCACGCATTATTCCCAAGATTGTCACTGGAATCCAGGGATTAAATACTCCTCCCTCCTCTGTTGACTCTAAAGTAGACAAACCTAAGCCTGTGAGCTTCAACTACAAACACTTTGTCTCTTGCAACCCTAAGCCTTTCACGGGCAGTGATGGGGTGACTGCAATGCTGGAGTGGTTCGATAGCATCGAGGTTACCTTCATCAATAGTGAATGCCCTGAGCATCTAAAGACTAGGAGTGCAACTGGCGTGTTTCAAGGCAGAGCTCTAGAATGGTGGACAAACGAGAGAAACATCCGCTCCAACGATGAAGCTTATGCTTTACCCTGGGCAGAGGTTAGGGAAATGATGATGCTTGAATTCTGCCCCCCGCATGAGCAGCATAAACTTGAGGATGAATTCTGGCATATGAAGCAAGTGGGTGATGACAATCTGGCTTACACTACCCGTTTTAAGCAACTCAGCATCATTGTGCCACACTTGGTGTCCACTCCCAAACACATGATCACCAAGTACATTCATGGATTACCTCCTGCTATGCGTGACGCCATTGACACAGCTCAGCTCAGCTCTATTGAAAAAGTTTACCGTCTTGCAGCAAGTTTGAGCAACAACCGTGTTCGTGATAAACAGTTTGGAAACTCTGCTCCATCGAAACCTACTAACTAGATTACCCAACAGCCAAGTGGCAGCAAGAAAAAGAAGCGAAAGTCTCAAGGGTCTGGTTGCAATGCAATTGTCCCTACTGCAAATGCAAACCCTACTGGCAATGCTATTGTGCCTGCTACTGCTAACCCTCCTGCTCCAGAAAACGTCAAGAAGCCGTACACTAGGATTCATCCCAAGTGTGCCACTTGTAACTATCATCACCCTGCCAACTCTGCTTACCGTCTGTGTACCAACTGCAATCGCTACAGTTACACAACTCCCTACTACCGTCAAGCCAATCAGGTGCAGCAAGCCCCACCAGCTCAACCAGCTCAGCAGAATCCCAGGCCAGCGAACAATGTGAAAACCAGCTACAAGTGTGGAGACACCACTCATCTTCGTCCCCAGTGTCCCCAGCTAAACCAGGAGTAACAGCAATCCGCTCGAGGATGAGCGTTCAACATCAATGCAAATCAGGCTCGTAACGACAATGATGTCGTTGATGGTACGTTTCTCGTTAATAATCTTTACGCTTCGATACTATTTGATACTGCTGCCGATAGAAGCTTTGTATCCGTAGAATTTGAATCTTTGTTAAACTGTGCACGCTCTAAACTACCTAAGTCGTTCTCTGTTGAGATTGCCAATTGAAAGTCTATCCTTGTTGATTCTATACTCTGTGATTGTTCCTTGACTCTTAACGATCACTTTTTCACTATTGACCTCATACCCATGCAATTAGGTAGCTTCGATATCATAATCGGCATGGATTAGTTGCGCAAGAACCATGCTAAAATTGCTTGTCACGAGAAGTACGTTCGTCTACCTCTCCCGTCTGGTGATACTTTGCACGTCTATGGAGACCGACCTTCTAGAGGACTGAATTTGATGTCATACACTCAAGCGAACAAATGCCTACGTAAACAGTACTTTGCCTTCTTAGCCCACATGATGGAATAAAAGGGTAAGGGAAAGTGCGTAATAGATGTTCTAGTAGTGTGTGATTTCCCTGATGTTTTTCCTGAAGATCTTCCTGGTCTTCCTCCTCCTCGATCTGTTGATTTTCTTATTGATCTCATACCTGGTTCGAATCCTGTTTCCAAAGCTTCGTACCGACTTGCACCCTCTGAGATGCAAGAGTTATCTAGTCAACTACAAGAACTGCTCGACAAAGGCTTTATATGTCCAAGTACCTCCCCGTGGGGTGTTCATTTGTTATTCTTCAAGAAGAAAGATGGTTCGTTTCGCATGTGCATCGACTACCGTGAACTTAACAAACTCACCGTTAAGAATTGTTACCCTCTTCCCTGCATCGATGATCTATTCGACCAATTACAAGGTGCAAGCTGTTTCTCTAAAATCGACCTTCGATCTGGTTATCATCAGCTTTGTGTTCTCGAAGAAAATATCCCTAAAACCGCATTTCGCACCCGTTATGGGCACTACAAGTTTTGGTTATGCCATTTGGTTTGACCAACGCACCCGCTGTGATCATGGATCTTATGAATCGTGTTTGTAAACCTTACTTGGATCGTTTTGTGATAGTCTTTATTGATGATATTCTTATCTATTAAAAAACTCGAGCTGATCATGAACGACATTTACGCCTTATGCTAGAACTTTTACATGGTGAACACTTATACACAAAGTTTTCTAAATGTGAATTTTGGATTAATGAAGTACAATTTCTCGGGCACATCGTTAGTAAACAAGGAATCCATGTTGACCTTTCCAAAATCAAAGCAGTGAAGAGTTGGAGTACGCCTAAATCTGCGTCTGAAGTTCGATCCTTCTTAGGATTGGCGGGTTATTACCGTCGATTTATCTCGGACTTTTCAAAGATCGCTGTTCCTCTTACTTCGTTAACTCAGAAAGAGAAACCTTTTGCTTGGGGTCCTGAGCAAGAGGAATCCTTTCAAACTCTTAAGAATATTCTCTGTAACGCTCCTGTACTTGTTCTCCCTGATGGGAATGACGATTTGTGATATACGGTGATGCCTCGAACTGTGGCTTAGGCTGTGTGCTCATGCAACGGGACAAGGTCATCGCTTATGCCTCTCGACAGCTCAAAATACATGAGAAAAACTTACTACCCACTATTTAGAGCTTGGCGCAGTTGTTTTTTGCGTTAAAGATTTGGCAACACTACCAATATGGTACTAAGTGTGTGGTTTTCACTGAGCACAAGAGCCTGCAGCACATCTTTAACCAGAAGGAACTGAATATGCGTCAGCGACGATGGGTAGAGTTGCTTAATGACTACGACTAAGAGATTCGCTACCATCCTGGTAAAGCAAATGTCGTGGCCGATGCGCTTAGTCAAAAGACTCATGTTAGTAGCATTCTCTGTTCTCAAATCACTAGTGATCTTCATGCTTGTATCCGCGAAGCTCAGTACTCGTCAGTCAACGAAGGTAGTCTAAACATTGAAATACAAGGTGCATCTACTGACCAATTTGAAACAAAGTCTGATGGACTTCAATACTATCTTAATCGCATCTGGGTGACAGGTTGCGATAATCTTCGTGAGCTCATTATGAATGAGGCTCACAAATCTCGATACTCTATTCATCCTGGTGCTGATAAGATGTACCACGACTTGCATATGACTTATTGGTGGCCTGTTATGAAGAAGGATATCGCTGCGTACGTCTCGAAGTGTCTTACTTGTTCAAAGGTTAAAGCCGAACATCAACGTCCTTCAGGTCTTCTTGAACAACCCGAAATCCCTGTTTGGAAATGGGATAGTATCGCTATGGACTTTTAACTAAACTACCTCGTACACCTACCGGTCATGATAGTATATGGGTAATCATTGACTGTTTGACCAAATCAGCCCACTTTCTTCCTATTCATGAAGATTTCAAAGTGGAGAAACTCGCTCAAATCTACACTGATGAGATCATATGTTATCATGGTATACCCATCGACATCATCTCTGACTGCGATGGTCATTTTACTTCGCGTCTTTAGCAAACTTTTTAGTCCGCTATGGGTTCTCACTTGAATCTTAGTACAGCCTTTCATCCTCAAACGGATGGACAGACTGAACACACTATTCAAAACCTAGAGGATATGCTCCGTTCTTGTGTCATCGACTTTGGTGGTAATTGGGATATATATTTACCATTGATCGAGTTCTCGTACAACAACAGTTATCATTCCAGTATTCAGATGGCTCCTTTCAAAGCTTTATACGGTCGCAAGTGCCGATCTCCTCTCAGTTGGCATGAAATCGGTGATAAGCAACTTACTGGCCCTGAGATCATTCAAGAGACGACGGATAAGATTCTTCAAATCCGCGATAACTTGATCAAGGCTAGGACCAGACAAAAGAGCTATGCTGACAAAAGGCGTAAGCCTCTGGAATTTAATGTAGGAGATCACGTTCTGCTCAAGGTATCTCCTTGGAATGGGGTTATACGTTTTGGTAAAAAGGGAAAGCTTGCCCCTCGCTATGTGGGTCCTTTCAAGATACTCGAAAGGATTGGCAAAGTGGCTTATCGACTCGAATTGCCACAAGAGCTTAGCAATGTACATCCAACATTCCACGTATCTAATCTTCGAAAGTGCTTAGCTGACGAGGAACTTCAAGTTCCAATGAAGACTTGCAAATAAACGAGACTCTTCATTTTGTGGAGAAACCGGTCGAAATCATGGACCGAGTTACGAAGCGGCTGAGGCGCAGCAAAATTTCCATAGTCAATGTGTGATGGGAAGGAAAGCGTGGCGCCGAATTCACTTGGGAACTTGAGAGTGAAATGAAAACCAAGTATCCACAACTCTTCGAGCAGTCTTCCTCTTAGATTTCGGGGACGAAATCTCCAAAAGGAGGGGAGACTGTAACGCCCTGCGTTTCGAACTTTTAACTTTTAGCAAGTCTCATCCCTGTTATACTTTTTTGAGACTTAATTATGTTAAACTATGTGAAACTTTCACTCTATGTGAAGCTTTTACGCTATGTGATACTTGACTCTTGTGATACTTTGAATCTTGACACTTATGATACTAGAAACTTGACACTTGATAACTATTGAACGAGAAACTTTGATTCTTTATTGAACGTGAAACTTTGATACCTTGTTGATACTTATGGAACGAGAAACTTTGATACCTTATGGATACTTGTTGAACGAGAAACTAATACTTATTGTATGATAAACTAGCTTGAATTCAACTTGAAACACGGAAACTTTTGTGTTAATTATAGGATTGTATCATGTAATGGTTATTCACAATAATACGCAACGCAACACTTAATCTAGCTCGCAAAACGAACCAAGTTGGAAATCTAGCAAACAGGTCTCGGCTATCTGAATGGACATCCGATCGGATGACCATTCGACTGAATAGCCATCTGACCCATTTTGCACTTACACCGCCTTAACTATCAACATCAGCTATAAATAGGCCCTTTGTGCTCTCATTCTCACCTTTCACTCTCTGCCATCCGACCATACGCACTCCCAAGTCCTTTCAAGCACATTTCACTCAATTCAAGGCAAACTTGTAAGTATTTCTCCTAGATTCTTGTACAACTTTCATCATTCACCACTTCTACACAAGATTCTTCATCAAAATCACACAAAAACTTCAATATTTTCATGAAAATCGACTGATTTGAGGTCTCTTGGAGGTGGTTTCCACTCAGAAGTTGGTCCAAACTATTGTGGAGCACCATTTAAGCAAGAACGTCCCTAGATCTCACAGATTTTCATAACTTTTATATAAAAAACTTCAGAGTCTCACACTTTTACATCAAATCTGACGGAATTTCACATGGTTTCCGGCTAAGATCTGATGAACATCGCTTTTACAACTACTTTTCGGACTTTTCTTCAATCTGTATACAAAACAGTAGTGGAATCGGACTCAAATAGGCTATTGACTCATTCTTTAGTCAAAAGTCGGCCTGAGAACGGAATTTCCACCTGAAAACGGGCCGATTGACGGGTCAAAACATGAAACCTCATCATAAACAGTTCGTCGGTTCGAGAAGGGGTGGTTCCCAGCCGACAGAACGAGCTGGTTTTGGAACGTTTCCGTTGTTTGACGCACCGTTACACCGTCTCCGTTAACTCGAAACTTGGAGAATTTCACAAAACTACGCTCACTGACCATCTGTCCAAATGGCCATTCAATCGGATGACCATTCGTCCAGATGATCTGATTATCATGACACTTGTTTGTTTTACAGGACACTATGATCACAACGTTTGAAACTTTAATAGTTCGCAAACAACCATTGTTCGAATGGCCATCCGTTAGAATGGTCATCCGTCCGGATGACCATCCGATCGGATGGAGTCCATCTGTTCGAATGGTTATCCGACTGGATTACCATCCGTCCGGATGACCATCCGCTTAGGTATCCAGTCAGACACTTTTACTCGATTTTCGCACCGTTCGACACTCTGTTCCCAACCGGGTCAGCTCTTAGAGGACTTATGCTCTGTTCCCCGCACGCAGGCTGATCCAGCGCTCCCTTCGATCCAATTTGGCAGTGTTTGGTTATAAGCACCCGCTGTGAACGTTTAAGAGCTGAAACTTGAAACTTGACACTTGAAACTTAAAACTTATTTGAAACGTACCCTATCCTCATTAAACATGAAACTTTAAACTTGATACTTGAGACTTTTATGCTATGTGAACGTTTAATCCTTGTGTGTAGTTCCGCCTTAACAATGGTAGCACTATAGGGGTAATGCACCTCCCCGTTAGTCTTTGGGGTATTGTTAGGATGAGACATTTTACCTCCCGTTAGTCTTTGGGAAAGGCATTTAACGCATTGGAAACTTGGGCTATCACTTGGACAGCATAAACTAGCATGGTGAAACTTTTGATATGTTTTTATGATGGATATGAGTTCTTTTAAACTATTATGCTACGTATTCAAACTTGTATGCTCGCCAACATATTTGTTGATAATATTTTAATACATGTTGCAGGTTGATAGTAGCTGGGATTTCAAGAAACGAGCTAGGATGATGCCTAGAAACTCATTTTGGTTAATTAGGCTAATTTTGGAAAATGTTGGATTTATTATGATACTTTGATACATTTTTTGGGATTGTGAAACATGGTTGATGTTTTTAGACAATTTTATGAAATCTTTAATTAATCTATATTGAAACTAATAGTGTTGTGGATTCTCTTGAACAATCTGATTCGCTTAGTGTCGCGCCCCGATGTTTTCGCCATCCGTTGGGGTGTGACATTTTCAGTCCCCTTCCTTACACCAAACCCCGCAACCGTCGCATACTTCAGATATAAAGAATAACAATCATCAAGGCTTCTAAAAATCATTCCTGACTTTGGTTTTAGATCTTCTCTAATGACGGGAATCTTGAATGTAGAACCAATTTTCAGGCAAATCCTTTCATTCGATGCAACACCCTCTTCTAAAAAAATAACAAAAATCTCCATGAACAGTAATGAAATGATTGAATAACCTTGACACTGGAAAGATACACGCCATGCATAAAATAAAGCCAACATTATCATTTAGTCATACATGATTCAATAACCTCTGACAAATGAAAAAATACGCCATGCATAAAATAAAGCCACTCTAATCATTTAATCATTTAATCATATATGATATATACACCATTAGTCGTTGATAATCAATTAATTCAGATTTTAAATAAGTTTTGTATATAAATGAAAACACCATCCAAAATGGAGACGCCATTTGTTAAAACAATAACAAGTGAAAAAGAGTTGACGTTTGACGCAATTCCTAAAAAGAGTATTTTGAATTAAAACGCCATTAAACACAAAAAAAAACCCAAGTTTAATATATAAGATTTAAATACAAACATAGCCACATGATTAGCTCGAAAAAAGAAAAAAAAACAAAACAAAACAAAACAAAACAAAACGCCATCATTTTTATGTTGTTGGAATTGAAACAACATTTAACATATCGAACCTAATTAAGAGAATAAAATAAACGCCATTGCTAATTTTAATTTATATTAATACCAAAATAAACGTCATTATTAGATTATATAATAATCAAAAAGCCATTGATTTTACAAGATCTACATGAATGCTCAAACAAAAATCTAACAGAGATATCCGATATCCTGTAACTCGCAATCCATATCAAACGCCATAGATCTCGGAAACTTGGAAAGGAGGTAATAGCTAACACGATAGTTTTGGAGTTTTGTTTCAAAAAGGAATAAAAAGGCGTTGACAAATAAGAGATTGTATAAAAATTAACGTGGAATGAAAATCGTACCCCCTCTAATTATTTAGCGCCATGGACATGTGTCGCCTCCAAATCCGTTATCACCGTTTTCACACTTTGCATGATTTTCACTAGAACCTGTCTATATATATATATATATTTATATATAGGATAAGGATCCGTTAGGAACCACCCTTTATTGTGAGAACCGCGAGAACCAGTGTGAACACAAACAGTAATACCTAAAAAAAATCTAAAAAACACCCAAAAATAATTTTTTTTACTATTTTTTTTTTGGAAAAATCGCTATATTTTGTCAATAATAAAAAAAATTCAAAATTTTTTTCGAGTAACAGTTATCCATGCACATGTGCATATGTATCATTTCTTTGACAAATTTCGTAATTCATTACAAATATTAGACAATTGCACTTTCATTTACACTACCACGTGTAATACACTACTTTTTACGTTAACAATATTAGAAATGCATATGTGCATCTATATGTATCAAAATGAAATAAGGTGTTTTGGTACACTACTTTGAATACACTTTCTCTTTCATCTATCATTCCATCCATAATACACAAACATGCACATGTGCATTTTTGTCATTTCTTTGACAAATACCGTAATTCATTACAAATATTAGACAATTGCACTTTCATTTACACTACCATATGTAATACACTACTTTTTACATTACCAATATTAGAAATGCACATGTGCATCTATATGTATCAACATGAAATAAGGTGTTTTGGTACACTACTTTGAATACACTTTCCCTTTCATTTGTCATACCATCCATAATACACTACCATTACCTCCTACCATCCATAATACAATACAATACCATTACCTCCTACCATCCATAATACAATACCATTACCAATATTTTCACTTTATTACATGTATATAAACACCAGTTATACCACCTAATCAACATATTACATCATAAATTGACAACTATAACCAAACCATCAACCACTAGATATAACTAACCAAAAAACATGAATATGGGCCTACTTCTCCATTCAAAATCACAAACTTTTTGTACCACAACACGTTATATCATGGTTATACATAATGATTCACATGTGCATTTTGAATATTGGTAATGTAAAAAGTAGTGTATTACGGATGGTATTGTAAATTAAAGTGCAATTGTCTATTACTGATAATGTATTACAGAATTTGTCGAAGTAATGATACATATGCACATGTGCATGGTTAACTGTTACTAAAAAAAGTTTTTTTTTTTTTTGTAACGAAATATAACGATTTTTTTTTTAAATATTAAAAAAAAATTTTGGGTGTATTTTTGTTTTTTTAGATTTTATTTTGTGTTCACATTGGTTCTCGCGGTTCTCACAATAAAGGTGGTTTTCAAATGAACCTTACCCTATATAAGTATATATATATATATATATATAGAGAGAGAGAGAGAGATGAGGGTTTAAATGAGAACGCTAAATATTGTGAGAACCGTGAGAACAAATGAAAAAACAGCGAGAACTTGGTCAAAAACGAATCAAATTCAAAAATTGTTTCTACACTTATCATTATTATTCGAATACAATATTAGAAATATAATTTACACGTTTAAATTTACGTGAATTCGTAAATAAAGAAAATGTACACATGTGTATGTTTGCCATTTACACATGTGTAAATATGTTATATTTACACATGTGTAAAAAATCTAAAAACAGTGATTTTGAAAGGAGAAATAAATTATTTGATGTTATAAATTCTTTTTTTGATGTTGTATCTTAATTACAATGAGGCTTGTATTAAAAAAAATTGCTTTTGATTCGTTATTTCATTCGTTCTCACGGTTCTCGCAATATTTAGCGTTCTCAAGATAACCCTTCCATATATATACATATATATATATAGAAAGTATATCGTACATTACGGCTTAACGTACTTCAAGTAGGACAACGTGCGTGATTTGTTATACAACATGCGTGATTAATGTTTTCAATATGCGTGATTATTGTGACAACCCGAACTTTCAAGGTTAGTGTCGTCTAACCTCGTAACTTTTAAAATCTTGTATTACTTCTTTTACACTACGTTTTATCACACGTTGCGGTGAATGCTTGCTATTTGTTAGTTGTTAAACCTAAAAGTAATCGAGAATCATTGTTTGTATGTTTGGGCCACATACGCACTTGGATTATATTTGGGCCGCACTTGTTATACACCCCTTCGGCCCACACGCACACACATTATTCTAGGTTGAAGTTACACGAGCCCAATTTCTAAACCGAAGCCCAAACTGAGCACATTTATACACCGGGCCAATGTTTGGGCCTAGTAGTGCCAAGCGGAAGTTAGATTTGGGCCGGCTCCTTTCATCAGCTTATGTACGCGCATATGTGATTTACGTATCATCAGATTGCAATTCATTCGAACCCTAGTTTCTTTTCTCCTCTCTTGAATAATCCGACGGCAACACATCCCTCAATCGAAGCCTATTCCTTCTCCGTCAATCTTGTGCATTCGGGTATGTTTGGATATATTAACCATAGATTATTTGAGTGTAGTTGATTGCATGAATGTGTTGCATGAATCTTGATAACATGAAACTAATTATTGTAACATGAAACTGATTATTGAAACGTACTTGTTGTCAAAGTATATATGTTAATTAGGATGCACTTGATAGGAGATTTAACAATAATCAGATTATAAAACCATAATCAGTTTTATGATTCATGATGATGATCACTTTTTAACATGATGATGATTGATTCGATGTGAGTGTTTTCTGAGTTTACCAAATTATTGTTTTATGATTCATGTCAATCAATGATGTTGTGTGATTATTGGGCCACGTTACTTTTTTGAATTGCTAGTTCGGTAATGCAAATTATAGGATTTAGTTAGCTTTATTTGATGAAATATGTATAATCTTAACATAATCATTAGGGATAATTAAGGGGCTCAACAACAGACACTAAGGTTGCATGATAGGTAATGTCGATTTGATGATGATTATGTTTAATTAATTGGAGTGAAACTTGATGTTCTGATACTTGACCCTTTAGAGGGATTAGGGAAGCTATTCCACTGAACGTACAATGAAACCACATCATACAATGAATATGACTCACTTGGGCCGGTTGTGATAGCTGGGCTGCAACCACTAAACTGGGCTTTGCATGTATATGTATGATAGACCACACTTGATCAGTGGAAATTATAAATGTGTGGGCTGAACAACATAACCGAGTAATGGGTCTAAGGGAAGTAAGCATGGGCTGCGGATTAAGTTGGGCCGCGTACAACCTACACTGTGCTGGGCCTTGAGCCAACTGGACTGCACTTTTGTTTCGGGCCGTGCACTTCATTAAATATTGTTTCTCGTTTTAATTTGGGCTGTGACTTCGTACTAGGCCGCACCCCACCAAATTGGGCTTAAGGAACAATGGGGCCGCACATTTTATGAAGATTATATTCTATATCGAGCCGCATAGCGTAGTTAGGCCCAATAATGACTTAGTGGAATCACACACTACATCAGGTTAAACTATGTTAATGGGCCGCATAGTTTTAAGATGAGAATTCATGGACTGTTGGGTGTTTATTGAGCATAAACTAATAATGTGACCTAGTACGTGACCTGAATATATGCTATGTGAATGTATGATGATAAGGAACTAGCGTGTTGCATGAATTACTGTCGTGACTTGGATAATGTTATGTGAAATCTGTGTACGCTACAAGTGTGGTATGTGTAGAGAATACGTGTTCTGTCTGCTACATGATCAATGACTGTGTAATGTGAATGTGGGATACGTAATTCTTGTGTATACGAAACTGATTTGTCGTTGCTAACCACATTAGGAATTGGTTGATTATTATGGAACAAGTAACTAGTCATATCGAGCAAACCAAGGTGAGTTCACACTTTTATAAGGCATGGGATTCCCGGTGGGTTGGGAATGGGTTAAGAAGCTAAAACGAAACCTACATATTCACCTCTAACAGAATATGTACCTCCGTCCTCGGTTGGGAAGGACGACTACATTTAACCTGCGTATTCTCGGTTGGGTAGAGTACGTACCTCCGTCCTCGGTTGGGAAGGACGAAAACATATAACTTACTAGACAAAACTCTATCATGAAGTCCCTCATTTTTATATCGACTTAATCGTCGGGCCAATGGCGAGCGGGTCATTAGTTAATAGCGCTATTAGGGTTGACAAGCCTCACACCGTGCCGGTAGGACGGGCGTGTACTAATGGATCTGGGCACTTAGTCAATGATGATAGACATCGACGTAGGGCACAACTTCCTCAATCAGTTGTCGATATGGTAACGGTCTAGTGGTTACATGGGGTAGCCCCCACTGGTTATGGTTTGGGAAACAAAGGATTGGTTAACTCATGGTTTACGAAAGAACTTAGGGTTTTTGGAACAACTTTAAAATGGACAAACAACTATGAACTCGCTCAACTTTGTTGTTGATTCGTTGTTACATGCCTTGCAGGCCTTTAGGTGCATAATGATTGAAACTTGCTGTCTGGGAGGCTGGAGTGGTCATGGGTCGAGATACATGGAATCCCAAGGCAAGACAAATGGTTTTTACATGTGGTTATAAACACTTAACGAATGAATTATGCTTCCGCTGTATACTGTGAATTATTTGTAAAGTTGTAACACTTAATGTTAATGAATGAAAGTTTTATTTAAATATACCTATGACTTCAATGTGATTGGTGGCTAGATCCTGGTATGTCACACGCCTCGCGGGGGTTTCCGCAAGTGGTATTTTGGGGGTGTGACAATTATTGTGTTTCAACATGCGTGATTTTGGATTTTTGAGTTATAACGTGAGTGATTTTAATGAACGTGCATAATTACCTGTCGTACGTGATGTACGTTAAGCCTTAATGTACGTTAACCTTCCTCTATATATATATATATATATAGGGTAAGGATCCGTTAGGAACCACCCTTTATTGCGAGAACCAAGGTGAACACAAGCAAAACTACTTAAAAAATACACAATGTATTTTTAAATTTTTGTTTATATTGGCAACATTTTACTTATAATTTTATTTATTTATTTATTTTTTTAAAAGTTGTGATTTAATTGTTTTAAAAACATTTATATCATTTAGCTTTAGGGTTTAGTTTTTAGTATTTAGCTTGGGTGAGGTGGGGGGGTTTAGGTTATTTTAGGTTTTTGGGGGTGGGTAGGGGTTTAGGGTTTTTTTTTTTGGTGTGTGTGTGTGGGGTGGGGTGGGGGTGGTGATGGGGTGGGTGTGGGTGTTTAGGTTTTTAGGTGGTGGTGGGATGGGTTTATTTTGATTGTGTTTACATTGGTTCCTGTAATAAAGGTGGTTCTCGCATAAACCCTATCATATATATATATATGGCAATCATTAAAATTAAGGGTGGGTTTTATAAGAGGAATTAATTAAACAATTATACAATTATGATAGAAGTACCATGTTCCTAAAGGTAAAACACTATATACCATTTGTTATATGTAAAATATAACACTATGTATCCTTATTAACTATAAAATAGAATATCATGTGCGTGCTACTAATAAAAAACTACATAATGAATCCCTTGGTTACTGGCAAAATAAAAGACTACTGGATAAGCAAAACAATTTTTTATATAGCAATATGGTACTGATATTAAAAAAAAAAAAAAAAAAACGTTTGTTGTTATAATGTAATTAAAAAAGACAATTAAGTATAAAAGAGTTATAGACGTTTAAAAACGATAGAGGAAATTGCATGTGGGATTCTGAATTCAAGGCACCAAAATTACGTTTGTACCACCAAGCCATTAAATTAATTATTAACAATAAAACATAATTTATAAAAATGTCACTAATTAATCTCATCCAAAATTGATCTAAAGGTGCATTTAGGCTCTTAGACTTCTTATAAAAACACACTTTGTAGACTAACTATGCAATAAATATAGATAGGGGGGGGGGGGGGGGGGGGGGGGGTTATATTGGAGTGTGTTGTTTGTTTATGATTTGTAGGGTTTTGCTTGACCTATCATTCCTCTTATCTGTATGTCACTTGTTTATAATGTGGTAAATGAGGAATAATAGTTTTGAGATAAGAGTGGGAAATGTAAAGTGGAGGATAAAAGATGCAAACACAATATGGATGCAATAATGGTTTATTTTGTCTTGATGGATGAGCGTGCATTTGGTGCACTATATAAGAATTCAGTGCATCGCTAACTTCTATTATATAATATTAAATAGATAGATATTTTATAAACGTAATCAGGATACATTTCTTATGCGTCTATGATATTTTGTTATTTTACGATCAATTGTTGTATGCTTGATTAATGCGTAAATTTATCCGTGAAAATACTATAATTTGTAAGGGTCAAAAAGACATTATTCTTACAATCTATGAATACATTTGGTTTATAGTGAAGCTTCAAGACATTTATGTTTGATTCGATTCTCTCCTGGAAATTAAGTTATAATCGATGTTATCACCTTTTCTTTTAGGGCTTTTTACATATTTCCCCCTCATAAGCTGCTTTATTACATATTTACCCAAACCATAAAATCAATTACATATTTCCCCTCCGTAACTGATATATATTACATATTTCTCTTTTTCATTAAAATGACTCTTATTTATGACTATTTTACCCTTAATGAACTAGTAAATAAATATTTACATATTTCCCCACTCTAATATGTAAAATCAATTACATATTTACCCAATTTATGTATTATCACCCCAATCCTTCTATACTTCGCCCCTGTTTACAATGATAAAAACATAATATGAAAAAGTACAAAACATAATTTCCGTTCATAATAATAAAAACATAAATTCCGTTCATAATAATTTCCGTTCAAAAAACATAAATATGATAACAAAAATTCGAAATCAACCGCTCATCTTTGACTAATTACTTTCACGTCTTTTTTGTACTTTTTCCTCGTCCCCTTTTGCTTGTTGAGGCTTGTTGTTGAGTAGGATCTTCAGGTGCTGAGTTTTTGCATGTCTTTTCACAGTGTCCATACTCACCACATCGTGGACATTTTTGTCGTTTTTTAGGCTCGTCACCTGGTCTAATTCTGTTCTTTCTTGGTCTCCCAGGTGGACGTTTGATTGCAGGTGGGTTTATCTTCTCATTGTTATCTATATGCACCCACTGATCCTTTGTAGGCATTGGAACAACTTCTAAAGCAAAAGCTAATTTAAACTTCTCAATAGTATAAAATGGATCAACATACATGTCCCAGTTAACATCCCTTGTGAAAATAATAAAAGCTGTTGCATGCACACACGGAACACCTTTTACCTGCCAAACCCGACAAGTACACTTTCTCTCATCAAGGGAAACCTCCCAACGCTTGTCCTCGTATTTCACCTCAGCTCGATTTTCACCACTTCTACAAATTTCATATGCACCCAATTTCTATATACAACATTCAAAATATTAAAAAATCGTTAACCTACAATATATTTGAAATATATGTAAAAAAAAAAGAAACATTATACGAACCTTAGAGATTTTGTCGAGGTAAGTCTTAGTTTTAGGTACTAAGGCACCCTTCCATTTTTTTGAAAGCCTCCTTTTTTTGTCAAATCGTACCATAATCTTCTCTCTAATGGAATCAAGTAATTCAAGAACCGGTTTATAACGCACCTCACCTATCCACGCATTAAATGACTCCGAAATATTATTTGTAACATAGTTACACTTTGATGTCTCCCCAAACCTACAACGACTCCATATCTTATTGTGATTCTCATTAAGATAAGTAAGTGCATCTTTATTTGCTACAACAATTTCATTTAACAGTCGATCATGCTCGTTTACACAATAGGTCTTTGCAGCTCGCCATAAATTTCTTGTGAATAAATCACCATGAAAACGCTTCTTGAAATTACTAAATAAGTGCCTAATGCACTCTCTATGCTCAACATTAGGGTAAACTTGTGTAATTGCAATGTCTAGACCCTTTTGCTTATCTGATGATATAAATAGTCCATTAGGCGTACCAATTGCTTTCTTAAGTAACTCAAGAAACCATATCCATGAGTTCTTGTTTTCAGATTCAAGTACACCATAAGCCACCGGAAAAATAGAATTGTTACCATCAACACTATTAGCAGCGACTAGTACCCCATTAAACTTGCCTTTTAGATGGCATGCATCTAGAGAAATATAGGGACGACAACCAACAAGAAACCCCTTCCAATAAGCTAGTAGTGAAACAAAAAAGCGTAAAAATAGTTTCTTGTTACCTTTAGTCTCAATGCCAACTTCGACAACGCTTCCCGGGTTTCGCCTTAATAGTTCCTCTTTAAAAGCATTCGTCTTTATGAATGAGTCTTCCCAATTCCCGTACAAATCACTATAAGCTTGTTCTTTACCTCGAAAGATTTTCATGTAGGGTAGATCAACATTGAAATTTATCTTAACCCACTTGTGGAGTTCTTTAATTGAGACATCCCCATCGCATTTCAACTTATGTCTAAGCATACTTGCAACCCATCCTTGTGTTGCCACCTTATTAGCACCTTTGTTGCTTCTAGTACAAGAATGTGGTTCGACCAATTTCTTAACCTACAGAATTTTAATAAAACGTACATTTTATTAAAAATATTATTAGATTCTAACTTTAAAATTAGTTACATCAATACACTTACCTGAAATGAAATTCTGTCTTGCATAACAGAAGCATGTATCCTCCATTTGCATTGCAAGTCACTACACCTTGCTGTGACCAGTGTAGGTTCACTTTTCTCAGTAAAGTATGCAAATTCATTCATGATTGCATAATGGGACAATGCTCGTCTAAACTCTACAACATTTTCAAACGTGGAGTTAACTTTAATAGTTCCATTCTTGCTGCTAACAGTTACCGGTTCGGAATTGCATGCCCAACTTCATCATCTGTACTAAAAGTTACTGATTCATCCTCCTCATCTTCTTCATCATGAGCATCATCTGATTCCCTATAAAAAACATATTTAAAATTTATCTAAACATATTTAAAATGTATCTAAGCCAATATTTACCTTTCTTGCACCGAGCTTGTCTCGACATTATTATTCATTGTCACATAAATGGTTAATTCTTTCTCAACTTCGTACATACTAAGCATGAATTTAAAGTTGTCATGAGAATCAACCTTCACAAATTTTTGCTTAGTAGCGTATTTGTTGATGTAAAAAACTGAAAAGGATAGCTCCGGATCCGGAGGATAATGAGTGGCAACCTCTTCATTCAAATCATCAAAGTCGTATATGCAAGTGTCAATGTTAAGACATTTTTGAAAGCCAAAAGAATAACGCTTTTTGTAAGAGTTCTTAGCTAACCGAAAGTAACCTCCATATTTCAATTTTATCTTGTACTTAGTTGATCCTTGGCCAACAACATGCTCAAGCAATATTGGTGATTCTGCCCCATTCTCCCGAGTTGGTGTAAATGAATTATTTTCCATATCATCCATATCATCTTCCATACAAATCACCTAATTCATATACAAGAAGACTTTAATTTCAGACAAAAACACCACCATTAACAGTGAACTATCAAGCATCGAACCAGTAATATCAGACATAAACACACAAGCATCGAACCAGTAATATCAGACATAAACTGAATAAAATTGATGAAGAAAAAAAACACACAAGCATCCAACCAGTAATATCAGACATAAACACAGAAGCATCGAACCAGTAATATCAGTCATAAACAGTTATAATCGATGAACAGTATAATCGATGAACAGTAATAATCGATGAACAGTAATAATCGAAGAAGATGAACATCACCAGTTACAGTCCGAAAAAAAACACACAATCGATGAAGAAGATGAACGATTTTGAAGAAGATGAAAGGCCTATAGATGAACAATCGATGAAGGAACGGCCTATAGATGAACAATCGATGAAGGTACAAACCTGATGAACAATCGATGAAGGAACAAACCTGATGAAGATGAACGTCGCCTGGGGGAGATGAAACGTCTTTGGTGTAGGGGTTTGGATGCGTTCAGTATACGAATGGGGATTATTACGCATGATTAATTTGAGGGTAGTTAGGTAATTTCTCAAAAAAAAGGGAAATATGTAATTGATTTTTTGGTTTGGGTAAATACGTAATAAGGAGGCTTAGGAGGGGAAAATATGTAAAAATCCCTTTCTTTTATACTTGTGATCGAAATTTGGAATGGTTTAGTGGTGAGAATGATGTAGACTCTATTGAGAAAGATGATCAAATACATTAGCATGTGTTTAAGATAGAAAACGACCGCATATGATTAAATGATTCACAGAAGTAAGTGTATGAAAGGGTTGGAACTTTTAGAGAGTATTATTGGGACTTATTGAATGACCTAACATCAATTACAACGTCAACTATTCCTTTGATTCATTGGAGCCAAATCTAAATCACTCTCATTGGTTTATCCACTTGACGACGGGTCAATCGGTCGCCCAACTTGACCCGTCTTGGGCTTCTATCATGCAGGCCCAACTATTAAGGCCCAATGCCAAGACTTGTCTCGTAAGGGTCTTGTACATACAAAAGAAGCGGTAAATAAATAAAAGAGAATCCAAGGGTACTGTAGAACATTAAATGCTTGATAGATGAAGAGAAAGGAGTCGCCGGAAACACTGTACCATCAAGCTGGCCTCATTAAATGAAGCAAGTGATCTCACCGCTGGGGCTCAGACACGTGTCTGAGTCCCCCAAAAACTACCAGTTACCGTTAGATTGCCTCAGTACCATTCTTCAAGAGAGATAAGCTATCTCCTTTATATAAGGAAGGTAAGCCATGATCCTTAATAACCAAGGTAACCCTCACTAAATGCAAAACACTCTCATTTATTCCGACAAGGATACTCCCTCATTAAATATCAGCACAAACACACTGTATTAATATCCACACCATAAAGGATATTCCGGCGGTCACTCTCGTCAGAATAAGCTTCTCATTTGACTCCGGCAAGTTTACTTACTCTCACGCCGGAGCTTGGTCACGGATCCCCCTCCCGGGGCCCTTCGTGATGAGGCTAATGGTTTTCTTTTTTGTTGAGAACAAAAGTTGGGCATTGCAACATCAGCGAAGACCCTTTGAACGTCATCCAGGGATTTGGGGATTCGACATTGGCGCCATCCGTGGGACCCTCAGTCCGACTGATTTTCCCACTCAAAAAACCATCGGCGTTGTAATAACCTAATATACTAGAGAGACGACATGGCAACACCACCTAGTGCATGAACTATCCAGATGGTGCAAGATAACAGTAATACGGTCACAGTGGAGGACATCACCCATGAGGAAGAGAACGAGAACCAGGCTGGAACATTGGAAAAAGGAAATTCCATCACCCTAGACTTTGTTGCCATGCACAAGGAAGAGCTCAAGAAGCATCTCGAGGACTTGGAGAGGCAGGAGAGGCTTGAGAGCCTCAAAGCCAGGCTATCCTTCAACACACCACCCAGCAAGGGAGAGACCGGTCCACAGAACAGGAACGACTGTTCTGACCCCCTAGAAACCTTCATGACAGCCCTTAGGCAGATGACGTCAGAAGAAATAGAGGACCTCATCACAGGAAAAGGACCGAAGGGAAAAGAAAAAGAAAAGGAGAATCAAGACAACAGGGGCCTGGACCAACCTTATTTGCCTCGAGATCTAGCCGAGGTCTCAAAGTTTACCAAAAGGATTGCCGAAGCTCCTATGCCCCCGAAGCTTAAGCTACCTTTGAACTTCGACAGGTACGACGGGACAAGAGACCCGGAGGATCATCTACATGCTTTCAAAGGTGCAGGACAACTGGGACGATGGCCCATGCCTGTCTGGTGCCATATGTTCATACAGACCCTAACGGAAGGAGCCAGGCTCTGGTTTGATAGCCTTCCCTCCGGGGGAATAGATAGTTATGAGGAGCTGAGCGAGAAGTTCCTGAGAAACTTCGGCCAGCAAAGGAAGGTGATCAAGAACCCCAACGAGATCATGCACATAAGGCAACGAGATAACGAATAGACCAATATATGGAGAGGTTCGTCAAGGAAAGCATGAACATCAAAGATGTCCCAGAGGTCATGAAGATCAGCAGCTTCATCAACGGGCTGAAGCATTCACAACTATGTGAGAAGCTGGGTGAGGAGTTCCCACCTACGTATGACAATCTTATGGATATCGTCAGGGCCTTCGTCAGGGGAAAAGACACGGTCAGCAAAGCCAAGGAGATGGATGTCCCAGCCCGAAGAAACAACCCCACACTGAAACCTCCGGAGAAAGGTACATCATACCCCCGAAAATCAACTTTTAATAAGATATTGCATGACAGGGTGAAGCCAACATACTCCACATATAGACCTCGGGTCAGGGGACCGGTGCCTTACTGTGACAGTTTTACTCCCCTTACAAAAACCCCAAGTGAAATACTGGCCACGGAGAGGGTAAAGAACTCCTTTCCCAAGCCACCCCCATAAAGCCAGAACCGAAGGCCCAGCCAAACGAATATTGTGACTTCCACAAGGGCTTTGGCCACAAAACCGCCGACTGCATGTACCTAAAAAGAGAAATAGAAGCTACGGTGAAAACGGGTAAACTGGCACACCTAGTTAAAGAATTCAAGGAAGGAGGGGGAGATCGTAAAGGGAAGGATGCAAAAGAACCAGAAAGGGGATATGTAGATATGATCAGAAGGAGGGATGAGCATGACCCCACCAGAAGTGTCAAGGCCAGGGTCCTGAGCCCCCCGGACCGCATGAGGGCCCCCATACTGATGCCCCACCTGGAGGAGCATGAAGTGCAAAGGCTTCCACTCAACATCTCAGCTATCACAGCCGGACACAAAGTGGCAAGGATACATGTGGACGGAGGAAGTGGGGTAGAGGTAATATACGAACACTGTTTTCTGTGATTCGACAGAGATGTGAGGAACATATTGGAGGAAGACTCAATTCCCCTAGTTGGTTTCAACAACAGCGTGTCCCATCCCCTGGGAAAGATCAGACTCCCATTCACCATTGGAGTAGGAGATCGTGTCCGGACCATAACTCTCACCTTTACTGTGGTCCGAGCACCCTCGAAGTATAACGCAATCTTAGGTGGACCGGGAATCGGCGATCTGCAGGCACAAGCTTCAACCCCACACGGAGCCTTAGTATTTCAAACACCCAAGGGCCTGGCTTGGGTAAAGTCCTCCTATGAAGTAATAACCTCAGTCTCGGAGGGGTAAACTTCTGAAAAACCCCCGAAAGAAGAAATAGAAGAATGGGCCCTCAGTGACAGATTCCCAGAGCAAACGGTCAAAGTAGGCAGTCACCTCAGTGACAAATGCAAGAGCGCCCTCAAAGAATTGCTTCTCCTCAACATAGACGTATTCACATTCCAACATGGAGACATGACCGGGATCCCGAGAAGCCTGACTGAACACAGGCTCAATACTTACACCTAGGTGAAGCCTGTCAAGCAAAAGAAACGAAGCATGGGTCCTAGCAAAAGAAGGGCTGCATGCGAAGAAACAAGGAAGTTACTTAGATCCGGAATAGTAAGAGAGGTAAAATACCCTTCCTGGGTCGCTAACCCAGTCATGGTCAAAAAGAAAGACGGAGGGTGGAGAATGTGCATAGACTTCCAGGACCTCAATAAAGCGTGCCCCAAGGGTTGCTACACTCTTCCTGAAATAGACGTGAAGGTGGACTCCCTATCCCAATATCCTTTAAAGTGTTTCCTTGACACGTACAAGGGATACCATCAAATCCAAATGTCACTTGAGGATGAAGAGAAGACAGCATTCATCACAGACAAGGGAACCTTTTCCTACACCAAGATGCCCTTCGGGCTTAAAAACGCAGGAGCCACATACCAACGGTTCATGAACACCCTCTTCAGGGAACAGCGGGGACGCAATCTAGAGGTGTACGTCGACGACATCATCATAAAAAGCATTACCGATATGGACATGATAGAGGACATAGCTGAAACCATATGGACCATGCAAGACGTGAACATGAAGCTAAACCCGGGGAAATGCTGCTTTGGGGTAGAAGAAGGGAAATTCCTGGGAGTGATAGTCTCCAGGGGAGGGATCAAGGCCAACCCGGAGAAAACCCAAGCAGTGGCTGAAATGCGATACCCCGCAGTCCATAAAAGAAATTCAGCAGCTGAACGGAAGGCTGATAGCTCTTAATCGTTTCCTATCAAAGGTAGCCGACATGACTCTTCCCTTCATGAAAGTACTGAAGGATTGTCTCAAATCAAACAAGTTCAGGTGGACCCCGGAAGCTGAAACAGCTTTCCGAGAGATGAAGGACTACATCTGCAAGCTCCCAACCCTAGCCACTCTGGTCCCCGGGGAAGAGCTACTCTTATACTTATCCGCTTCAAAAACTACAATAAGTGTAGTAATGATGGTAGAGAGGGAGGGAGGGAAAGCAAATCCCCATATACTTCAATAGCAAAACCCTCAAGGGCCCTGAAGAATGTTACATGCCACTGGAAAAACTGACTCTGGCACTTGTCTTCGCATCCCGAAGGCTCCGAAGATACTTCCAAGCACACAAGATTACGTTGCTGACAGACCAACCACTTTAAAAGGTCCTCGGAAGACCAGAGTTATCGGGCCGATTGGCTAAATGGGCCATTAAGCTGGGGGAGCATTCCTTAAAATACAAGGCCAGAACAGCGATGAAAGGGCAGATACTGGCAGATTTCCTGGCAGAATTCCCAGAGGAAGAGGAAAAAGAACTCCTGAAGTGGGAAAGCCTGGAGAAGGAAGAAAGGGAGAAGGAGGACGAAGCGGTATGGAAATTGCTCATAGATGGGGCCTCAAGCGAGTAAGGAAGTGGGGTCGGGATCACGCTGATCAGCCCCGAAGGAGTCGAACTGACGTATGCCATTAGACTGGACTTCGAAAACACCAATAACATGGTGGAATATGAGGCCCTCCTAGCAGGATTGAGATTCGCAAAGAAGGTAAAAGCAAAACACGTAAAAGCCAACAATGACTCACAATTGGTAGTCAAACAGTTCCACGGGGAGTATGAGGCAAAGGATAGCGCGATGGCCCAGTACGTAGATAGAGTGAAAGAGTTGGCCAAGACCTTCAAAACTTTCAAGCTAGAGTATATCCCCCGAGGGAGAAGCAGGAAGTCTGATGCCCTTAGCAAGTTAGCCTCTGTGGCCTTCGATCACCTGGCAAGGGAAGCCAAGGTGGAGGTCCTGACTCCCCTTCCATCAAAACGGAGGAAGTGGCTACTGTTGAAAACGCTCAGGAAACTTGGATGACACCGATTATGAGGTTCCTCAAAGGTGGGGTATTACCTGAGGGCGACTGGGCAGCCCGTAAGATAAGAGTCAAGGCGCTACAATATGAATTAATTGACGGGGAGCTCTATCGAAGGTCATACTTAGGACCATCGTTGAAGTGTGTCGAGAATGAGGAAGCCAAATATGTGGTGAAGGAAATACATGAAGGCATTTGTGGCATGTATTTTGGAACAAGGACAGTGGTGGAAAAGGCAATGAATGCGGGATTTTATTGGCCCAGAATGTATGAGATAGCATCAGAAGAAATCAAGAAATGTGACAATTGGCAAGTTCATGCACCCATGACACACTGCCACAAACACCCAATGATACCCGTGTCGACATCTTGGCCATTCCAGAAATAGGCCATTGACATTATTAGGCCATTTCCGGAGGGCCCCAGAGGGGTTAAATATGTGGTGGTCGCCATTGACTATTTCACCAAATGGGTTGAGGCAAGGCCCCTGGCGAAGATTACGGGAGAACAAATGAAGCGATTTATACTGGATAACATCATATGTAGGTATGGGGTACCAATGGAGTTAGTAAGTGACAATGGGGTCCAGTTTGCTGGGAAGCCCGTTAGGCCATGGTGTGAGCAAATGCATATACACCAAGTGTTTACCTCAGTCACCCATGCCTAGAGTAATGGCTTGGTAGTAAGAGTGAACCAAAGCGTGATCAAGGGGATGAAGGGAAGGCTAGGAAGGAAGCAAAAGAGGTGGCTGGAAGAGCTACCTTTCGTTTTGTGGGCATACAGGACCACACCAAAAGTTTGCAACGGGTAGACACCCTTCAGCTTGACCTACGGGACGGAAGCTGTCATCCCGGCTGAAATAGGGTCCCCCTCTGCAAGGATGAAGCTAAAGGAAGCTGAGAATGAGCAAGACCTCTGAATGAATCTGAAGTTGCTCGAAGAGAAAAGGGAGATAGTAGTGGTAAAGGAGGCCAAATACAAAAAACAGCTTGAGAGTTATTACAACTCCAGAATGAAGGAGCTCAATCTGGCACCCGGAGACTTGGTTTTGAGGGCAAACGAAGCCAGCTTACAGGAAGGTACAGGAAAGTTGGGACCTAACTGGGAGGGACCCTACCGAGTCACTTGGGCCAATGGCAAGGGGAGTTGCAAGTTGGAGACACTTCAGGGGAAGGAGATTCCAAGAACCTGAACCTCATGCAACTCCGGAAATATTACATGTGAAAGGCATGTTCATCCTCAAAAAAGGGACTAGTAAAAAACGGCTTAGAAGCCACTTTTGTAAAAGCTAATTGTTAGCTAAGGTCTGTGTTTTGGTCAAAAATTACCGAAGCAATTAAGTGATCAAATTAGTTAAGTGAGGTAGTGTGCTAAGAATGCGTATCGAAAATATGCTAATTTAGTTGTTTGCAAAAACAGTTTTCAGGATACGGCTCAGGATATCGAGTTGTATCTACAATCAAACAATGAGCAAAAAAGTAAAGGGTGACACGGGATTTACGAGGAAAGCCCTTGATCAATCTAGATTGCCGGCACAAAACCTCGGGAGCTGACAATCGCAGCTGCCTTGTTCTTCTTATTACTTCAAATGTCAGGATACAGTGCGGGATATGATGCGAATCAACTAAGTGTTACAATGCGATTTGAATACAAGTGTAAGTGTGTTGTGAGTGTTTACAGCTAGAGAGAAAGAGAGTTCGAGAGATTGTGTCCTTATCTGATCCGATCAATCCTTTTTTATAGTAAAAGAAAACTAACTAACTAGCCTATTATTCCGGGATTTAACGAATATTCCCTATGTGAACGTTGTAGTCCACGTCTTCCGGCTTCAACGTCCATATTCCAACAGATTTGCCCGAGTCTTTGGGAGAAGAAGTCCTCTTGAACGTTATAGACTTACACCATTAATCTGCACGTGAATTAATTAGTCACTAACAGGATACTGCATCAGGATGCTACCAATATCCTGATCCGGTATCCTGATCACAACAAAAGAAACACAGTCAGAATATTATTCAGGATATATGAGCAGAAAACCACCCACAACAATTGCCCCCAAAATATATCTGTTGGTATACCAATTCCAATGGATATATTTTAAAACTTATCTCATGAATCAAGGTTATTAAGTTGAAACGACGGTCAAGACATCATTGTGCAACTTCCAACGCGGTTTACACTCAATGGCCATCTATTACGCCACTATATCTTCTCTCTTTCTGTTTGAAAACCAGATATCATCAACTAAATCTCCAGGTAATTATTCATTCTTTCTTCCTTCCCTACTAATTTCTTCATTCTACTCCTAATGGTTACTAGAACCCATTCTCATATTGGTGAATCGACGGAGATCTTCGTCCAACAAAACCTTCTCAAGAACCCCGAGAAGGAGATCTGTGCCTTAGATAATGCAGATATCACAGCGTTGAGAGCCTCTGACGCCTTTCCAGATAGTGCGATTATCAGACCATTCGACCGGTCAGTTCGATCGGACGTTTCGTCTGCCGATTGGGTCTGTTTTCCGGCATATCCCTTCTTGCTAGGCCTTCGGTATCCTTTTCCCGAATTCACGATGCAATTTTTTTGAACCACCGGTCTTTGCTTTGCCCAAACAATGCCCATGGTTTGGAGGGTACTGATCATACTTAACCAAATCAAAAGCCTCCACTTTCCTGACCTCTGCATCGAGGATATCCCGATCGCCTATCATCTCCGATCACATGGTTCTAGCCAGTTTTTACTTTTTTCCACTTCCAGTAAACCCCTCATTCTCAAAGCCACCAAAAACGAGGATGGATGGCAACGTAAATTCTTATTTGTTAAGCGAGACTCCATCTCTGAGGGTGCTAGCCTCCCGGTGGAGTGGTTAACCACCGGTAGGGTTTAGGGTTTTAAAAATATCCCCAAATACCTCTTAGGCCTATATCCTATGCTGATACTTTCTTTATTTGGCCTTTATGCAGTGAACTTTAAAGAAGTAGCCCATCCTACTGAAGAATCTGAAAAGAGAATCAAAGCGATTTACCAGTTACCGGAAGGTGATAGGAGCTTTTCCACACACCTCCCAAGTTCCAGCCAATATTCATCGTCTGACATGTCTGGTAAGGGTTATTCTGCAAATGACTAATTATTTTAATATAATGAAAGAGTATAAAAGATTTAGAACTTCTCCTTTTATGCAGCACCAGCCAAAATCCCAGAAGTTTTTGACCTTGAGGAGTTGGACAGTTACTCCGACCCTGTCCCGGTCAAGAAAGAGCCAAGTCCCAAACCTATTACTTCATCCAAGCCCAGCAGCTCTAAAGCTGCCGCCATTCCCAAGCCTTCATCAGCTACTAAGCCCCGGACCTCTAGTTCCCAGAAGAGGAAAGAGACTGATTCGCCTACCGCTTCCGAAACATTTCCCTACGAGAATCACGGGTTTGTCGAGGAAAGCAGGTTCATGACTTCCTTTCTCAACCAGGTATAGATCCTTATCCCGTATCCTGCATATATATGTTAGATCGATATCCTGGTTAATATACAACAATACCTGCGTTTTTTGTTGTAGGGCCTCGAACGTTTAGTTTACTTGTACGAAGAATCCTGCAGGCTTAACAAGATACTTGAGTCCAAATTAAAGAAAGCCGAGACCACTATTTCCGACTAGGGAATGATCGCTGCTGCTAAATCTCAACATTACGAGGAGAAGTTCAAGGCTATGAACCAAGAACACCAAGCTGCCATCAAGAAAGTTACTCACGAAGCCCCAAGCCCATCTCGACGCCGCCCAAGTGCAACATGAGCAGGATATGGCCTCTTACCGGGAAGGCCTTAAGAGCTCCGTCGTCATCTCCCTTCTTCAGGCTAGGCTAAAAATGGCTTATGAAACCAAGGCCCTGGGCTTTGAATGCCTTACTTGGAATGTCGACGCCTGGGAGACAAAGCAAAGACGTCTTGGCGGTAATCCTATGGAGCATCCTGCTAAACCTGTAGTTGAGGGGTCTTCCATGGCGACTGAAAAGCTAACTGAGGCTGGTGGCAAGGCTGAGAAGGATGTTCGAGCTGATCCCAAACCGAATGCTAGTGAAGACGTGATGGATGAAGAGGGTGCTGCCCCTTGAATACAGCGAAGTGGGCAATGATGGATGTTCGTGCCTAGGCCGGAGCCCACTTTTTAAATTTGATGGTTGTGATTTGTTGAACAATTTCATTTCCTGTCCTTTAAACAATTTACTTTCCTGCACTTAAAAAAATATGATGGCCAAAGGTGGATGGGTCCTGGGTTTCAGGATGAAGCCCTTGGTCATCAATTAGTATAGTTTATTTTGAACAATATAACCGTTGGAGGTGGATGGGTCTCGGTTTGAGATGAAACCTTCAACTGTTAGGTGAATATGATAAAAAACTAAATGTGCTTTTGGTGGATGGGTCTCGGTTTGAGATGAAACCAAAAGCACAATCTTTTGCTACGTTAATAATATAACCTTCTTTTGACCTTATCTATCATTGTCCTTTTTCAATTCTTATTATGCATTGCTTAGTTTGAATACAATTTCGATGTTCCAAACTTAGTGCAATATTTCAAATGTCTTATCTAAATATCCTGAAAATATCTTGATCAGGATACTCGCAAATATCCTATTAAGACTTTCGTCAAATAGGGTTTTTATAATTCAAACAATTTAGATAAATTTTCCAAAGAAAAAGGATAGTTCACTTTTATTTTACAAAGCTTGTTTTGATAATAGATGTTCAATTTTTCAATCTAATTACCATGCCTTAAACATTCTGAGTAAATTCCCTGAAATACATTCTGAAAACATATCCTGAAATATATCCTAAGGATGTATCCTGAAAATATATCCTGAGAATATATCTTGATCAAAATATCTTCAATCTAAGCATTATACTTATAAAGGTTTTAATCAAATTTTTGTTGACTACAATTCCAGAAATTTAAACAATTTAGATAAGGCTTCTGAAAGAATAAAAAGGAAAGATCATACCATATACAGAGTATAACCCTATCCTCATACTTCAATCTTTTTGCAACTTCTCCACCGGAGATGTCCCCGGTCTGGGATACTTAGTGAACTAAGCCCAAGCTTGATTCCTTGAGTTCTTCATAATGCCTTAGTAGAAATGTCCCCTGTGCATTATGTTTTTGAATACTTAGAAATATTTTGGACTTCAGTTGCAACTGTTTGTATAATTTTTGTGTTATAGGGGATAAACCCTAAAATATCCTGGAAATAAATCCTTAGTGTTCTGGGGATAAACCCATAGGTATTCTGGGGAAAATCCCAAGTTTTCATGCGCTACAGGCGGGAGTGTATAAACTCCAAGACTTAGAAAGGTGAAAACCTTTAAACCTTAGAGAGTATGAAAATACCCTTTCGTGAGAGAGGGTGATCAATCCTCATATACCTTAAGGATCTAGGATGTAGCCAATGATAACGAAATTGTCAGCCACTTTTACATGAACTGGTCCCGCTATCTTGAACTATTCCTGGATAACTTACGCTCCAGGTGGGGTGTTTAAACCCAATTCGAGAGAAATGTGAATACCTTTAAACCTGTGAAGGGATCAGGATCCCTTAGACGTGAGAGAGGGGGCCAGTCCTCTAATCTTTCGAATTATTCTGAGGGTATATCCTGGAGCTATATCCCGAAACATATTCTGTAAAACAACTGTAAACTAAGGTGGATGTTAGCCTGGCTAACTCCCCTCTGATGCTTAAGTCAGTATTGGGTTCAAAAGAATAAATAACATCAAATATATTAAAAGAGATAGAATTCATACCATCCTGAGTTAGAAATTAAATTCTAAACTCACTTAAAATAGAGCTTTAGGTGTATAGAATTCCAGGATCTCGGTAACATATCCCCCTCCATATTCTTAAGCCGGTATGCTCCTTTTCGAGATTCTGATTCAATCTCATAGGGTCCTTCCCATTTTGGAGCTAATTTTCCATCAGCAGGATTGGTAGTGTTCTGAAAAGCCTTTCTTAATACCCAATCTCCAACTTGAAACCTCCTAGTCCTTATATTCTTGTTATATGCTCTGGATATCCTTTGTTGATATGCTGCCATTCTTAGCTTTGCCGCATCTCTTGTCTCATCAATAGTATCCAATTCTTGGCATAGGGCTTCAGGATTCTGCTCAGGATCCCGGAGGTTGGATCTTGCTGTAGGTATCACCATTTCTGTTGTGATCACTGCTTCTGCTCCAAATACTAAGGAGAATGGGGTTTGGCCAGTTGCACTCTTTATTGTTGTTCTATCAGCCCACAAAACAAAGGGCAATTCTTCTGCCCATCTTCCTTTCTTAGCTCCTAGTCTTTTCTTCAAATTGTTGACAATTATCTTGTTTGAAGATTCTGCTTGTCCGTTTGCTTGAGGATGTACTGGAGTAGATGTAATCATTTTAATTCCCCAACTCTTGCAGAAGTCGGTAGTCCTCTTACTTATAAACTGAGAGCCATTGTCACAAATTATCTTGGCTGGTACTCCAAACCTGGTCAGGATATTCCTTTTTATGAAGGATACTACTTCTTGATCTCTAACTTGAACAAATGCCTCAGCTTCAACCCATTTAGAGAAATAATCAGACATTGCCAGCATAAAGACTTTTCCTCCTGGAGCCTTGGGCAATTTTCATACTATGTCCATCCCCCACTTCATGAATGGCCAAAGGGAAGAAATATGATATAGTGGTTCAGCAGGTTGATGCAGTATATTACTATGCCTCTGACACGCATCACACCTTCGGGCATATTCTGCAGCATCTTTCCTCATCGTCGGCCAATAGTATCCTGTTCTTAATACCTTTGAGAATAATGATCTCCCCCAGTATGGTTACCACAATCCCCTTCGTGTATATCCTAGAGTACTTCTTTGGTTTCAGGATCCTCCAAGCACCTCAGGTATGGTCCTGCTAGAGATTTCTTATACAAAACATCATTTATAATAGTGAATCGTGATACCTTCATCCTAAAGGCCTTAGGATTCTCATCTTTTGGGATGTGTCCTTCCTTGAGATATCTCAAGATTGGGGCTGTCCAGGACTTAGGATCCTGCTCGGGATACTCATCATCAGGATCCTGGATACTTACTACTTCGTTATCCTGAGATTTTAGAAGATTCATCGCAGGATACAATATATGTAGTATTGGTATTTAGGTTCCCTCTGGTATCCTGACTAATGATCCTAGATTTTCCAAGGCATCTGCTTCAGCATTATCCTCTCTTGGTACCTGTTCAAGTGTAAAAACATCGAAGTATCCTGCTATTTTTTTTAGAATTTCGAGATACTCGATTAACTTCTCACCTTTAACTGCATAGGATCCATTAAAATGATTAGTGATTAACAAGGAATCGACAAACACTCGTAAACTTTTAATATTCATATTCCTAACCAATTCTAATCCTGCTATCAAAGCTTCATATTCTGCTTCATTATTAGTGGCAAGAAATTTACACCTAATAGCCTGGGGTATTATGTCCCCCTGTGGCGATTTTAGTAGTATACCCAAACCTACACCTCTTACATTAGATGCACCATCAGTATATAATATCCAGGATTATGAGGTTTCTCCTAATTGTTGTACTTCTAGGTCTACTTCATTTTGAATATCACTACTGAAATCAGCCACAAAGTCAGCTAGAGCCTGAGACTTTATAGCATTTCTAGGTTCATATACTAGATCATATGCACTTAATATTACCGACCATTTAGCCATTCTACCTGACATCTCAGGTTTCCTAAGCACATTTTTAACAGGATAATTGGTTTTAACAAGAATCCTATGCGTCTCAAAATAATGTCTAAGCTTTGTCGACGCCATAACTAAGGCCAATATCAATTTTTCTAAATGAGAATATCTAGTTTCGGCATCTAATAAACTTTTACTAACATAATAGACAGGATATTGCTGACCTTCGTGATCCTTTACCAAGATAGCGCTTACCGCATTTCCTGATACTGAAAGATACAGGGATAATGGTTCACCATCCTCGGGCTTCATCAATAGGGGTGCAGTCGAGAGATACTGCTTTAGTTCCTGCAAGGCTGCTTCATGCTTCTCTCCCCACTCGAATTTCTTATTCTTCTTTAGGATATAGTAGAATTCCTTGCATTTTTCCGAGGATCTTGATATAAACCTATTTAATGCTGCTATTGTATATCTTTCATGTTTGAAGGTGACTTGATATCCAATATGGCTTTAATCTGTTCTAGGCTTGCTTCAATCCCCCTTTTAGTCACCATGTATCCCAAAAACTTTCATGCCCCCACTCCGAAATGGCATTTGGTAGGATTCAGCTTCATATTGTACTAATCCAGGATATCGAATGCTCCTTCAATATCCCGGAGATGATCCTCATCCTTCTTAGATTTTACCACCATATCATCAATGTATACTTCTATGGTGTCCCCCAGTTTGTCTTTAAACATCATGTTCACCAATCTTTGGTATGTTGCACCTGCATTTTTCAAACCAAAAGGCATAGTAGTATAACAATAGATACCTGTTGGTGTCATGAAAGCAGTATCCTCCTGGTCCGCAGGTTCCATTTGGATCTGCTGGAATCCTGAGGATGCATCCATGAAGGTTAACATTTCATGGCCGACAGTAGCATCCACCATTGAATCAATATGAGGTAGAGGAAATGGGTCTTTGGGACAAGCTTTGTTCAAGTCTGTGTAATCCACACAAACTCTCCATTTCCCATTTTTCTTTTGCACCACAACTACATTTGCTAGCCATTTGGGAAATTTAACTTCGCTAATCATCTTGCTCTTTAATAATCTTTCAACCTCTTCCTGAATGATTGTGTTCCGCTCTGGAGCAAACTTCCTTCATTTCTGATAGACAGGCTTGAAAGACCTATCAATTCCAAGCTTGTGGGTTATAATATCTTTGGAAATACCTGTCATATCCTCATGTTTCCATGCGAATGTTGACATCCTGCATTTCAAAAAGTTAGTTAATTGATTTGCAATATCCTGAGGGATATTGGTTCCTACGAGCACCGAGATATCTGGATTATCCTGATCCAGGATAATTTTCTTTACATCCTGCTCTGAAGCCTCCACGATATCCTGGGCTCGCATCTTTAGTTGCTATGCTGCATTGGGCTTTATCGAGGATTTCATCGAAGAAGAATAACACTCCTTCGCTTCCTGCTGATCACTTTCCACCTTGACTACTCCCCAAGGGGTAGGGATCTTGATGCATTGATGATAGGTTGATGGCAGAGCTTTCATATCATGGATCCATGGCCTACCCAATATAATATTATAGCAGGATAAGGAGTCCATGACACAAAAGCGTTGCATCGAGTTGACCCCTTCAACATACACAAGCAACTTTATCTCTCCCACGGTATTCCTGGCTTCTCCACTGAACCCAACAAGCACAATGGATTTCGAAGTAATATCCATTAGGGATACATTCATCCTCTTCAGTGTTTCCAACTGAATTATGTTGACAGAGCTGCCGTTATCCACCAGTATCCTGCGCATAAAATGATTAGCAACATATAAAGTTTTTACCAAAGCATCATGGTGAGGATCCTAGACAGTATCCCTATCATCACTATCGAACGTGATCACTTTATCAGTCGTGAGGGCTGACATCCTGGTTGGCTTATCTCCCCTTTCTGCCTTAGCCTCCTTTGCATGTCTTTTTGCTGTAGAATAAGAGTCCCACAGATATCGGATCCTCCTGAAATGAAGTTAATTATCTTGGCATCCGCAGGAGGTGGTGCCGCTCGTTCAGGATCCTTCTCAGTATCCAAACCTTTATTCTTCTTTCTTCCCAGGAGATCCTTCAGATATCCTTTGCTTAATAGATAGCTTATTTCTTTCCTCAGGGCAATGCAATCTTCTCTAACATGTCCAAAATCCTCATGGAAGGCACACCACTTGGATTTATCCTTCCAATTAGCTTTCTGTTGGTTCTTCCTAGGCCACATTGCTTTGTTTCCTAAACCCTGCATAGCATACATTAGTTCAGGTATGTTAACAGAAAAACAATATTCCGACAACTCAGGATACTCCTCAGGATCCTCGTCTTCAACAGCATTAACTTTCTTGCTGTCATTCCTGCCATATGGCATAGAGCGATATGGTTTGTACGAGGATTATGATTTCCTGTTGGTTGACTCATAGGTTGTGGATGAATTCATCCTCTCTTGCATCTTTTTTGTAGGATCGATTTGACGATCTAGTGAGTCAATCAAAGTCAATACACCACTGTTTGAGTGGCGGAAACAAACAAACAGTGTTGAATCAGAGAGAATTGAGTAGAAAACAGAAGAATATCACTTTAATACTTGTTTCTCATTTATATATCACTTGAAAATCCGACAGCAGTTCGGTACACAACTGATGGAACTGTTACAAATGAGAAACACAAACAGCCTATAGATAGGCATTGTATCTCGCTTGAAATGACACCCATGAATTTTCAAGCGAACTCACATACAATTCAATTCTAACGGAAATACAATAAACAAATATAAAATTCTATTTCATGTGCATGCATTGTATTTCGAGTTGACTGATTTAATTCCATGATGTCATCATTGAGATCACTTGTATGATGTCATCATTGTAAATGATGACATCATTCTTGTTCAGATCCGCAATGAAACTGAGACTCGATATAAGACGAAGTCAACAGACATATGCACTAACAGTCTCCCCCTTGGATGTTGACGGAGTCTTCAGTATGAGACTTTAGTACGTCAAAACTTCAATCTTAAACAGTCTTCACTCTTTCCAAAAAATTTGACGCTGAAGCATCCTTCAAACTCTCTCTTTCTTTTCAATCACCATAATCAGCTATTCTCCAGAATCTGAAACTAGCTCTTTCACTCTCCAAACCCCCTTTTTGCAAACAGACTCCCCCTTAAGTTGTTTCGGGATCGCAGTCTGGAATTTGTAGCTTAGGATCGAAAACCTGACATTAATCCACAGGAATCGAAACCTAGCGTTTTCAACGTTTCCTGCACATTCTCTACCCAAAACATAAGTTTTTATTTATATCACTTTGAAAAACTTACTGATAGAGAGCATTCATTCACCAAACATTAATATTTATATCAAGTTCAAATTAGTGACCTTGATTAACTAAACATGCAATCTTTCTCAAAAAAAAATTTCAATTTAGCACACACACTCCCCAACCAGTTCATCTTGTTTAGCACTTGGAATTTTGAAAATCAGCTCATCAACATTAGTTGTCTAAAATCTTTTTGGATTTTCAAATAAAAGCTAAACTTCTAGAAAGAACAATATTGAAATGCAGTAAAGAAATATTTACAGACAATATTTTTGTGAGTTTGTGTAAGAGGATCATATCAGTTTATGTGACCAATCACTAGCATCGTTAAGCTTTAAACATTTTAAGTTCTAAACGATTCACATAGATTGACGATATTGTTGTCCACTTAAACTCAATCTAAAAAACTTTTGAAATGCTTACCAATACGTTAAGGTATATTAATTTTGCACTAAGTTCTTATGGACCCCACGATCTCAGCATATCCCTTCATCATGCAATACACTAACTCAAGTAATGCTTTTAAACTTTCATCAACTGTGATATGTGTGAAAACAACTCAGAATGTTTAAACATTAACAATCAGGTCGATACTTCCGTATACGCAGAGAAAGTCCAATGTTTAAACAAAATAAGAAAAATAAAATAAGTTGAAGTTGTTTAGGCTTTAACCACCAGGTCGATACTTCCGTATACGCAGAGGAGGTCCAAAGCTTAAACGAAACACCAAAGAAAATAAAGCATAACGTTTAGGCCATAACATCCAAGTCGATACTCACGTATACGCAGAGGATGTCCAATGCTTAAACAAAATAAAGAAATAAAACAAGTTTAAATCTTGGCAAAATGAAATGCACAATCACAGCGACTTTTTAGCAAAGTTGTGAAAGTTCACAGACAATCTTTATGTCTTTCGACAATCAGCGATTACTGAGTAGGCACACGGTCAAGAAGGACAAAACTAAGTACTATGCTTTCAACCATGTTTCCCACTAGAACTAGGCTTTTTCATTTAAGTTTGTATCGTTATCGCAAATCTACTAGTCTAGCTGAGCCTATCGTCACATCTTTAGTGAGACCGTTTATCACATTTGACATTTCATTTCTTTAGCATGCTGTGATAGTCCAACTGATTTACTATCATTTCCTCTTTTTCACAACAAAACTCATTTTGAAATTTTTAATGTTTTTGGATTTTAGATTTTATCATGTTTTTGAATTTTTCAAATTTTCACTTGTGAGTACAGGATCGGATCGTAAACGATCACTAGATCTGCGATGAATTCGATTTAACGTGCGGAAACCGTTAAATCGAACCGTAATCGTGCGCGAAAACGTAATTAAACAACGTTTTATTACGTATCAACTACAACCGAACAGAGTTTCGACTCGATCTACACACTAGACACTCGTAATCTAATCAACGTGACGAAATCGAGAGTGTTCTTGATGAAGATCTGATACACGGTTCCGATAGCACTTCGTTACTATTTCACTAATCCCGTATTTTTGTTTAAAATTATCAGTCCACAATGGTGGAAAGTTGATATCATCCATTGGCGTAACTGAATTTTCTCCTTTTTGATCAACAAATGGCTCCTCTGATTTTGACGAATCAGATTCATTGCCAGAACGTGGCTCTTCTGAATTTGACAAGTCAGATTCATTGCCAAAATGTGGCTCTTTTGCTTCTGAAGAAACAAATTCATTGCCAGGAACTTTTTCTTTCTTCACACACCATTCTGTCCTCAGATTTGTATCTGATGAATTCATTTTGCTTGATTTGTCATTCTTTGGAGAGCAAGACGATTTATCAGAACTTTTATCTGATTTTCTTGTTGTATCCGAGGACAAAATCCTTTCGAGATACTCTCATGCTTTCTTTCTTTTCTTTCTCAGTCGGTCTTTCTGCCCTTGTGAAAGCTTCACTTTCTGTTCTTTCACCTTCTGTTCTTTGGGCTTTTCTTTGACCTTGACTGATTTCTTCATCTTTTTCTGAGATTCAGCCCTCGATCTTTCCATTGATCTCATTGGGCAATCTTTTGCAATATGTCATTTGATTTGGCAGTTATAGCATCTCCTCGTCTCAAACCACTGATTCTGGCAGTTAACAGCAATGTGTCCTTGAACACCACAAGTGTAGCACACTCTGTTATCATACCATTCACCACTTTCACACCAAACGCTCAGATCATAACATTGTCTGGCTTTGTGGTAATCATCACTCCTCCTGAAAGCTGGATTTATCTTTGAAGCACTGTGGTCAAACCTGCACCACATATCACCAACTTTTTGTGAGTTTTGGTTTTTCAATTTTTGTGGTTTTTTATCTTGATTGGATAATTGAACTGGTGAGCTTTTATTGTTGTTTTGAAAATTTTTCGAATTTTTAACATTTTGTTTTTGTTCGACATTCTTCTTAACAGGTTTTTGATTTGAGCATTCACCTATTTCAGTCGAATGTAAAACAGTGTCTTTAAATTTTTCTTTTAATTCCAAAAATATTTTCTTTTTCTCTTTTTCATCATCAGCTTTATCATCACAATCTTTAATTATGATTTTGTCATAATTTGTGACATTTTCACTTATTGGAACAGAATTGATCGGCTTTGGACAGATATAATCTGGTAATGATGAATTCACAAAACCTTTCAATTTCTTTTCAAGCTCATCAATTTTATTCCGAGCAATTTCAGCTTCATTTTCAAGCCGAATGATTTTCTGAAGATGAGAATTTATTTCAATCTGTTTTTCAAGATTATTTTTAAAAATAACAGATTTTTCATCTTCTAAAATCTTCATTTGACTTTGAAAATCTTTTTTAATTTTCAATTTTTCATTTTCAAAATCTTTTTCCTTTTCTTTCAAAATTTTGTTTTCCAATGTCAAACTATCCAAATCAATTAACAGTTTGACATTTTCAGATTTCAATTTCTCATAATTTTCCTGCAGTTCAAGAATCAGTTTATCATCAGATTTCTTCTCATCCTTCAAATTTTTGATTTCCAATGTCAAACTCTCCAAATCCTTCAAGAGTTTGGCATTGTCTGATTCAGATTTTTCACAGTTTAAACACTTCTCTCCTGAATCAGACTTCAATTTTCTAATCTTTTGGAACTCAAGTTCTTGAGCTTGAATCTTCTCTATGAAACCACTAAGATTCATATTCTCAAAACTTGTATTGTTCTTTAACACCATTAGATAAGTTCCCCACTCATCATATGGCACTGCGTCTGCCAATTTATCAATCCACTCCTCATTAGTCTTAGTTATCCCTAATCTCCCCATCTCAATAACTAGAGGGCAATATCTTTCAATCAATTGTTTTGTAGACTCTCCCTTGATACCAATAAAACTATCAAACTTCTTCTGTGCAATATAAATCTCAGAACCCATGTTTCGGTATTGAAAGATTCTCAAAGACGGATTTTCAAACGATACAAAAATTCACTCAACCTAAGATCAGTTCAATCACTTTATCAAACCACTGAATCAGATGAATATCCGATTGAGTGACAAAAATCCGGTGACAACGAATCGAGTGAGGATTTGCTCGGGTGAGTATCTGATACTTGACAAAAACCTCGGATTACCTGCAATCAAACAAATAAACGATCAGTTCAAAACGAACTGAATATGTGAAAGTATGTGACGGTGAAATTGATCTAGGACTCGTGTCGAAGAAAACTTAATCGGATGAAAACTGATCGTGTGAGTCACGTAATATGGGCTTCAAATGGACACAGCTCTATACTCCAACTTTTAATTGGGCCTCTTGAGCTAGGTAATCAATTAGGCCTGCAATTCTGATTTAATGAAAGACCAACTAATTATGATTGGGCCGCTGATATTGTTCTGGACAGTTGTGTTATAAAATGTGATAGGGCCGAAGATGTCTGCTATCACTTGGGCTGTCAATTTACTGTACCTATGATATTCAATGATCAAGTCACATGGCCCACGTGAACTCTTGTATTTGTAATTGATAAAGCCAAGACTTTAATGCACCTTTTGTATTCATGTGATAACTACTGATATATTCAATTGAAAGTGGCCGACAACTATGATAAGGCAAAACTACACAAGGGCCGATGACCTTTATTGACTAGTCCACTAAATTTATCTGACACATCACATGCAATTTTTTAATACCCAAGACAAAATAACCGATAATATTGATATATCCACATGCAAATTCAGTTCACATTTAATGAATCATTACTTTTAAACTCTCAATGTCCGACAATTATCGATTAAAACAACATTTAATTGGACCGAGCAAATTAAAGTACATGCAAACTGACACAACACGTGATCTCCTTTCCCAACTACTGACAACCTCGTAAAATGTTGTACACAGATTACATTTACACGCAATACAAATATATTTCAAACGGTTTTCAAGCGGAATCCGGTAGATTTTCAAGCGAAATTACATATTCTCAAGCGAAATCAAGTTATTTTTCAAGCGGAATCAGATTTTTAAGGCGAAATGACCTATTTCGCTTCAAAATACCACACTTTTCAAGCGAAATCTAAGTGTACGTTCAAGCGAGATGAGGTTTTTAGGCCATTTTTATCAGTTTTATTTCGAATTTTGATCTGATTCTCTCAAGGGTTTGTTAAAACACACTTTTACACACACTGTCCAAAACTCAGTCCATTTTGTCCGTTCAAATGTCCAGAAATCAAATTTTGAGTAGAAAAAGCTACTGATTCAAGTGTATTGGCTCATAACTGGCTCTGATACCAATTGTAGGATCGATTTGACGATCTAGTGAGTCAATCAAAGTCAATACACCACTGTTTGAGTGGCGGAAACAAACAAACAGTGTTGAATCAGAGAGAATTGAGTAGAAAACAGCAGAATATCACTTTAATACTTGTTTCTCATTTATATATCACTTGAAAATCCGGCAGCAGTTCGGTACACAACTGATGGAACTGTTACAAATGAGAAACACAAACAGCCTATAGATAGGCATTGTATCTCGCTTGAAATGACACCCAAGAATTTTCAAGCGAACTCACATACAATTCAATTCAAGCGAAAATACAATAAACAAATATAAAATTCTATTTCATGTGCATGCATTGTATTTCGAGTTGACTGATTTAATTCCATGATGTCATCATTGAGATCACTTGTATGATGTCATCATTGTAAATGATGACATCATTCTTGTTCAGATCCGCAACGAAACTGAGACTCGATATAAGACGAAGTCAACAGACATATGCACTAACATTTTTGTCATCTTCCAGTCGAATATATCTTAAAGCCCTGTTCCGAGCTTCTTCCAGGTTCCTGCAGGGATTCATTACAATATCCTGGTAAAATTGAGAATCTTTTTGCAATCCCATCTTGAAAGCCTGCACAGCTGTTGCAACATCAAGATGTGGGATATCTAAGGATTCCCGGCTACACTTGTTCACATAATCTCTCAAGGATTCCTGTGGTCCTTGAGTTATCCTGTAGAGATCGCTGGTTAGTTTTTTTAAAACTTCGACTGCAAGAAAATTGACTATTAAATAAGTTGACTAATTGAGCAAATGATGTAATCGAATGAGGAGGAACGTTTAACAGCCATTTTAAGGCTGATCCTGTTAAGGTAGAACCAAAACCCTTGCAGAGACATGCTTCCTTGAGATCTGGAGGGATAGGGTTGATTTCCATCCTTTCCCTATACTGGGCAATATGCTCTTCAGGATCCGTAGTTCCGTCATAGAGCTTCATGTTGGGGGTTTGAAATATCTTTGGGATTTCAGCATCACATATAGGATATGCAAACCGAGATATCTTGTGGCTATCCTGGGATACTTCTGGGATCGGCTGGACTACTCCAGGTACACTGGATATTATGTCCTTTAACTTCTGAATCTCCCTGGTAAGTGCTGATGTCATACCTGCACCCTGCAAAGATCCAATACCATTAGTAGCAAAAGTATTATTATTATTAGACACGTTACCAGTCTGAGGATTCTAGCCATATCCTAAAGCATATCCTGAACTTCTCACAGTTGACACTCTAACTGAAGAGGGTATCTTAGGAGTATGATTCTGGGAATGACTAGGCACAATATTGCCCCTGTTATCCTCAGTATATACTGCAGGACTGAAGTTCAAAGCTCTGGGCTGCAAAGGAGTGACAGTATGCTCAACAGGCCTGCTTGAGCTGGATTTCAAGAGTTGTATTTCTGTCATCAACATTTGGTTGGTCTTCTGCTGTTGCCTCATCTGTTCCTGTACACTACCAAATAAAGTCAGAATTTCATCATTAGAGGCCAAAACAGGAGCGGATCCATGAGTATTCCGAGTGGGGATAATATCCCGAGGCTGTGAAGAAGCTTGCGTCCTTGGAGGAGGTGGTGGAAGCACCGAACCAATCGTTGCAGATGTTGTAGCAGACAGGGTAGAAGAGCTCATGTTGGATCTTGAGGCCATTGAAAATAGTGTAGCAAAAAGTTTTGAAAATAGAAAACCAAGTAATGATTTTGCAAAAGATTTTAGTAGAAATAGCACCACTTGCCCCACGGTGGGCGCCAAATTGTTTTGGTCAAAAATTACCGAAGCAATTAAGTGATCAAATTAGTTAAGTGAGGTAGTGTGCTAAGAATGCGTATCGAAAATATGCTAATTTAGTTGTTTGCAAAAATAGTTTTCAGGATACGGCTCAGGATATCGAGTTGTATCTACAATCAAACAATGAGAAAAAAGTAAAGGGTGACACGGGATGTACGAGGAAATCCCTTGATCAATCTAGATCGCCGGCACAAAACCTCGGGAGCTGACAATCGCAGCTGCCTTGTTCTTCTTATTACTTCAAATATCAGGATAAAGTGCGAGATATGATGCGGATCAACTAAGTGTTACAATGCGATTTGAATACAAGTGTAAGTGTGTTGTGAGTTTTTGCAGCTAGAGAGAAAGAGAGTTCGAGAGATTGTGTCCTTATCTGATCCGATCAATCCTTTTTATAGTAAAAGAAAACTAACTAACAGGCCAATTATTTTGGGATTTAACGAATATTCCCTATGTGAACGGTGTAGTCCACGTCTTCCGGATTCAACGTCCATATTCCAACAGATTTGCCCGAGTCATTGGGAGAAGAAGTCCTCTTGAACGTTATAGACTTACACCATTAATCTGCACGTGAATTAATTAGTCACTACCAGGATACTGCATCAGGATGTTACCAATATCCTGATCACAACAAAAGAAACACAGTCAGAATATTATTCAGGATATATGAGCAAAAAAACCACCCACAACAGTCTGTCCCAAGAGAAACATTTTGTAATCATGTACTGGAGGACTGAGTCCCCAAACACATATGGTAATGAACAATTTTCTTGTTCTTTTTGGCAAAATACGGGTAATGTATTAAGGCAGACGTGCCTAGAAACTACAGACCCAATAACAACCAACACACGTGTAAAATAGTGTACCAAGCACACTAAGTGCCCAGCTGTGGGGCAAAGCAGGGCCTAGCTAGCCCGGTGGAAGCGGACAAACAAGTTAAAGAACATAATCCCCGATTATAAACTTATCCAAGGGTCATCTCACTAACAGGCGACCCTGGTTTACAAACAAACCACTAAAACGAGAAAACTTTTTGTAATTACGCTACATAGAGAAAACTAGCACACACATATACACTGGGAAATTTTATAATCAAATTATAAGAGGAGAACCAATGTACACATACACACCAAAGAATTTTGTAATTAAGCTACAAAAGACAAGTGTACAAATAACACACTAAAAAGAAATTCCTGCAAATGAATTACAAGGCTGCAACTAAGCTTCTAGGTTCTCAAACGAACCCTAAACCCACCCTTGTGCCTCGACAAGTCTTCAAGAAGAATAAACGGCCTCGGGAAAAGCCCAAAGAACCCCCAAGCTGTTGATAGCAAGACCTTCAAATAACAACAAAGCAAAAAACAAGCAAGCAGGGGCATATCGACGACATACAAGTTACGAAGCAACTAAGAAAACATAAGTCAGATACTAGAGGGACCCCAACACAAAGGTCCCCCCCCCCCATCAGCAAAAGTTAGCAGTATCTAAGGTGCATAAAGTATTTAGTTACAACCATATCGAATTAAGTATTGTTTTGAAACTACTGGGAAGCATCCCCGGACACAGACTTGGGCGAGGAAGGTCCGGGAGGAGTAAGCAGGACCATGAGTTCTTCGATAGACATCAGGGGATGCTCAAGGATCTTTTTGAGAAGAGCAGGGATCTTTTTGACAAATTCTTTGTACAGTTTGGACAACTGTTTCTTAGCTTTGGAGTTGTAAAGAGGGGTCTCCTTCCTCCCCAAACCTTTTACGGAGTAAGCATACCCATCTTTCAGACCTGATTGATAACCTACCTCTCGATAAGCCCTGTAAATCTTCTCTAGACTGCCCTTAAATTCCTCAGATTAAGCAACAGCAGTAAGGAAGGACCCGAACACCTCAGTAATAAGCCAGTACCTCTCCTTGGCCAGCTTCTGGTTGTCATCTGAGGCCATCCCCCACTCGGCATACATAGACTCCAGATCCTTTTGAGACATGGAGTCAAGCTCCTTCTGACGCTTCAACTCGGCAGCCAACCCTTCTTTCTCTTCAACCAAGGCCATCCTCTCCCTCGCCCAAGCATGTTCCCTCTGCTCCAACATGGCTCCAGCTCCCTGAAGAAAAAACACAGAGAACACGAAAAGGTAAATAAAAAAGGGGGAGAGAAGAAGGATTAGGCACATTCTCCTCCTACAATCTACGCTCAGCATCAGTCACCCGGCACCGAAGCTCAGCAGCAACAGTTTGGGAAGTCTTGAGATCAGCCCTCAACTCCTCATTCTCTCTCCTCAATTCATCCATTCGCTGAAGCATACCAGCTCCTCTAAAGAACCCCTCACAAAGGGACATACTGTACTGGTCGTCAAAAAGATCAGACCTCATAGCAGAGTTCATAAACTTGTGAGAATGAGAAACAGCATGAGCCAAAAAGTTCCGGGTAGTCTCAGGAGTCCCCACTACTATAGACTGGGTTATCTTCCATCTAGGAATATATGGGACTGGAAGAGCATCAACAAACAAGGGAGCTAAAGGGGACTGAGAGACAAGACCTCTAGGATGGGAAGGCTTGCTAGTCCTAGTAGCATGAAGAGGAGAAACAACAAAGGCTGGGGTAATACGTGCAGCACTGATCTCGAGAGTCTTGTCCCGGACTCGAGAGGAGGAGGGGGTAGTAGGAATCTCAATCAGAGCCTTAGAATTCCCCTGCTCCGAACAGATAAAAAGAGAAAAATCAAAGGTCAACCGGATCAAGATCAATCAAATCAGCAAGGATCCAAAAGGCAATCACATTAAACAAGGCAGAATATAAGGGGAAGACTTACCAGCAGAGGCTCGCTTATAAGGCTAGATGATCGCAGATGGTTGGATAAGGAACCCTTGACCCCAGTAGGAGGAAGTTCAGAGGCGGCTTTAGTAGCTGGGAACGTCTTTTGGCCACTAGCACTCCGGAGCCTTAGCCGAATATTGCGAGGGGCGGGAGCTTGCTTAGGGTTGCTGGTCTGGGCTGCCTTGCGCTTACGAACTAAGCGACTCTCCAATTCTTCATCGTCATCATCATCACTGGAACCTTTCACCCGAAGGGAACCTGGGGAATCCTCTTTCTTACTGGAAGAAAGAGTCCCCGGCTTGAACAGAACTTTCAGGGACCTTCTTCTCAACACCTCGGCTCATACTCGGTTCAACTTTATCACCCACCATGAATTTGACATCCTTACAATCCCCCTGGAGTAAACCCCACAGGGTCATCTCTGCATAAAAGTAACACCAAAGATGACTACACAGATCCCTAGAAAAATTTTCGAAAAAGATAAACACAACAGATCAAAGAACAAGGAAGTACCTTTTTTTCCGAAGAAAGCCTTTGGCCTGACTGGATAAAAAGGGCTTAATCCCCCCATAGCCAAGACCCCTCGGGGAAAGTGAAAGCCCTTGCAGGGTTCTCATGCATCCGCTTCCATTGAACGATCTCATCGGCAGATAAGACCGGGACGTTGTCTTCAATAACTGCTTTTGCATCCCTCAGCGGCGGCGACTCTGGTATCATAGTGGCCGAGACAAAGATAAACCGACTCTTCCACTCTTTGGGATAAGTAGAAGTAGGCATGAAAGAGTAACAGGGATGGGATATATTGTCTTTCCGTTTGGCAAAAGTGAACCAATCCCCATCCAAAATCAATTTATAGAATATACAAAATAGAGGAATCGACGGTTCACTAGAGACTGCCACACACGATAGTTTAAAATGTACAACCCTCATGAACCCTAGAGGGTGTAATTGTGAGAAATGAACTCCAAAGTGCCGTAACAAATCCACTTTGAAAGCCGAAAGTGGGTAACGAACACCACAGGAAGAAAATGATAAAGTGTAGATGACAATCTGGTCAGGAGTACACTCCGCCGAATCATCAGGTCCAGGCAGAGTTGGGGAAAAATGTTCTGGAATCTGGTAAGCCTCAACAAAGGATTCTAGGTCTCTCGCCGTCAAGATGGAGCGAATCAAGGAGCGACCAGTACGGCTCATTGCAGGACTGAAGGATGATCGGAGAATTATAATGGAAAAGAGAAAGGGGGAAGTGTGAAGGAAAATGATGGAAATTAGAGGAAAGGAAGAGGTGACAAGGGTTTTTAAAGAGGATAACTGACACGGGAGGAGGAAACCGTCACATCATAACTTTTCAAAATTTAAAACCGTCTTGAGCACATGTAATAAAGGGATTAAACCCCAGCCGTCAATTTCTGATACCTAATGGTTCTCGGGAAACGAGGGAGGCACGTAATTATTAACAAGGGATGGGCCCACATTCATAGCCCAAGAAGACTATCTTCACTGATAATTATGACTCAGCCCCGGATCATGAGATTTGAATATCAGAACCAAGGACTAAAGATGACTTGACGACGGGCCAATCGGTCACCCAACTTGACCCGTCTTGGGCTTCTATCATGCAGGCCCAACTATTAAGGCCCAATGTCAAGACTTGTCTCTTAAGGGTCTTGTACATATAAAAGAAGCGGGAAATAAATAAAAGAGAATCCAAGGGTCCCGTAGAACATTAAATGCTTGATAGATGAAGAGAAAGGAGTCGCTGGAAACACTGTACCATCAAGATGGCCTCATTAAATGAAGCCAGTGATCTCACCGCTGGGGATCAGACACGTGTCTGAGTCCCCCAAAGACTACCAGTTACCATTAGATTGTCTCGGTACCATTCTTCAAGAGAGATAAGCTATCCCCTTTATATAAGGATGGTAAGCCATGATCCTTAACAACCAAGGTAACCCTTACTAAAAGCAAAACACTCTTTTATTCCTTCCGACAAGGATACTCCCTCATTAAATATCAGCACAAACACACTTTATTAAGATCCACACCATAGAGGATATTCCGGCGGTCACTCTCGTCGGAATAAGCTTCTCATTTAACTCCGGCAAGTTTACTTACTCTCACGCCAGAGCTTGGTCACGGATCCCCCTCCCGGGGCCCTCCGTGACGAGGCTAACGGTTTTCTTTTTTGTAGAGAACAAAAGCTGGGTATTGCAACGTCAGCGAAGACCCTTTTAACGTCATCCAGGGATTTGGGGATTCGACACCACTCATGGTACTAATTAGTCTAATTGACCCGATGATATTGTGCCAAATGGTTTTAACTTTTAAGGTAAAGCTGGAGGGTGTGGGATGGAGCTCCTAGGGGCTTTATCAGGACAAGTAAGCGACATGTAGGAACCACGTCAGCCAAGGGGCTTTATCACGCCCCCCTTTAACTTGCAGGGTGTGGGATGGAGCCCTCTATTAAACAAAATTAAAAAAAAAAGATTTCATTGGATTAAATCAAGTGGGCCCCACCTGAATATCTCATTCTTGGTGTGGTGTTAACATGACGGAGCCCCCTCCTATAGCGCCCCTTGTTAACATGGCGGGTGTGGGTGTATGTCGCCGGGTGGCGCTATAGGTGATGAGGTGACACGATGGAGCCTCCACACCCTCCGGCCTAATGGAATATGTTTGGATATATTTTGTAGATTCCACCAAGTATTTTCGTTTCTGATATCTAACAAGGCCGTTCCTAGGTCACTTTTTGTATGCTAAGCTCCAGAGGTGAAATCACTATTTCACATGAAGAGTTGTTGTTTTTAACTTTTTGTTGGATTTCTACTTCCTTTTTGGGTTATGTGCTTCTTCTCTTAGGACTTTCCCTCCAGTTTATATGTCCTTTTGTCATGGTGGTACTTGGTAACTTATGTAGGTTTATTAAAGAGTCTAGATATCTTAATGAATCATACAAAACTCACTACTAGATAAAATATTTTGATGGTACTTAAAACATAATTATATAATTTAAAGAGAAAACAAGAACGTATATGTAGTTTCTGTTCTAAATACATGTACCAAAATCAAAACAGAGATTCTCCTTTTATATATTGGGAACCACCACAATGGTTAAGTTGAAACAATACAACTCTTCGCGAAATAGTATGTCAATTGGCGGTTACTACAACCGCAGAAAATCATAGTTATTTAGTTAATCAATAGAAACTTCATTGGTAGTAACATAATTGCTACTGATGGCCTAACTTCCACTAATGACAATGTTGTTGTTGATTGCCGATCAATGACTACTAATCGCACTTACTACTACAAGGATTAAGAAGCTCCGATGAAAACATATACCTATCATAAACCGAGTTTGCTTAAATGGCCGTAAATTATGCTTTTAAAAGGACGAAAATGTCCTTCTTACATCTAGAATGATTTCAAGCATACTTTGTTGGTAAAACTTGTTACCCACTGATATGATATCATAATTAGGATTATTTGGGATGTCAAGTTAGACTATATCCTGACTTTATGCACAAGTCTTTGATAAGTATTATTAAATGACGATAATGCCCCCTAAGGCACTTAAATTAGTTTTTAAGCATAATAATCATGTTAAAACTTTTACCTACTGATATGTTATGACAATTAACATATTTTAACTATTCAAAGCTGGTCATAACATCAGTTTTAAACATCGTTAATATCGTCATTTAACGACTTTTACGCCGATTAAGAGTATAGTATGGTTTTAAACCATACTTATCGCCCAAGACATATTATCTACTGATTTAATAAATGATTTTTAATATTTTTACAGTAGGTATAAATCATGAACTCAAAATCCCAATTGAGTCCTTAAAACTATGTGTTAAATGACCAAAATGCCTCTACGGTGCATAGTTTGGTTTTAAAGCATAAACCACACATATATTTGATATCCTACTGATACTATATCATAAATCAAATATTTTTCCAGAGTGTTTATGACCATAACATCAGATTACTTGCAAGCTCCTTTTATAAGTCACAAAATGACCAAAATGCCCTTGTGAGGCTTAATTCGGTTTTAAAACCTTAATGGGCATACATGTTAGTATCCTACTGATATTATAACATGTTTTAAGCATAATGACTTGTGGAACTTGTATACGTCTCATCCGGTTACTCGTGATCGCTTATACGCTTACGGTTTGACTTACGTAACTAGTTTACGTAAGTTTACCCAAACGGGTTTAACCTTATCCATTTTATCTCAAAATTCAGAATGTACTTAGTTTACCCATATTATACAAGTCTTCATACTTGTTGGGTCTAAATTGCATTCTATTCCGGTCGTCGCTTAATCTAGCGTATCGTACCATTTTCATACTTAAAACTAACCGGTCTAAGTCTATGGCTTAATTAATACCTGTTAGCATTCCAATTGGTTATTTATACCATCATTCCAGACTAGAGCCTTCCGATAAATTGTACCTATGCTTACTTAATTGAATACGGCTGAATTATTATAAATCTTGCTATTTAAGACAGGAGCTAGCTCAGGTAAATACTCTTAACCTATTTTCCCTATACGGGCTTGGGATACGGTAAAATATTTAACGCAAGGTCGGGTATGGATTCGAAGACCTATGTGTCGGGAAATTCACATAACCCGTTTTAATTCGTATTGCTTGACTGAAACATTGGGGGTTAACGCGACCGTGTCTTGGATATCCTTGACTCATTAATTGCAATGGCCATGACCTAATCACGGGGCGTAGGCATACACCCGACAGATGCAATATGATTTATTAAATAATTTTATACCCAATATGGGTTTCCCAATAAGGGAATAAGTGGTGTGTCGGTTAATCATGAGCCGGCATAGTCCGGGCCCCGTATGTAGAGCAAGTTATGTAAAACTGATAACATGAGATATAGTTTGTCCCAAGTATAAAATATCTTTCGTGCCTTGTGCACCTAAATCATTTTTGAAAATATTTTCAAAATGTGTCGGTTGATTGTATTTACCAGTGAAAACTAACGTATTTTCAAAAGGCTAAGTGACAGGTACAAATACGTAAATAGGCTGGAAGCTGCTCGGGATTGTTAGACAAGGAATTTGCAACTCCTTCTCATAAGCCATTAGTCTGATAAACATCTTTTGTATTTAATGATCCGCATGTGGATTATTATTACAAGCTCGTCTGTAATTATCACTTTGGTATTTTCAGACAATTGAGTTGTAATAATATTTTATATTCCAAAAGACTTCCGCTGTGGTATTCTGTGTACGTTTGACTATGATGATATTAATCTTACGTCACGATACTCCCCACTGGGCTGAGCTGTAAATATCGGGGTGTGACACTCGTCTCATCACCGCGATCAAAAAATGAGTTTTAGGCATTTGGCTTATTCGTGAGAATGAAGTAGGTCCATTCATACGAACAAGCTGATTTTAGAACGAATAAAGTGTGTTCATGTGGAAAAGATCTCCTTCGTGCGGATGAAGGTTGATTCGTGCGAATGAAATACTGATTCGTGCGGATGAACATGATTTGTTAAACAAATAAGGTTAATTCGTGCGGATGGATAACTCCTTCGTGCGAATAGCCACTCTTTCGCACAAAACTGTCTCGTCCGTTCGAAACGTCGCTGATTTAATTTTTCGATCTAAAATCTTTATTTCTGCGAATTTCATGATGTACTTCACAGATATGAATGAAAATCAATTCTAAATGTAATGATGTCTTCAATTTCAAATTTCATCCGTGAATAGACCTTCAATTTGATGATTTACATCTAAAACCCATTGAAATCCATAATTCATGAGTGTAGGTGATTCAGTCAACTGTTAGATCAATTGAATTAGTACCGTAGATCTAATACCAATTGAGAGTCCAGGATCCGATGGATATAGATGGAATTTTGGAAAGAAAAGAACTAATTTGGTAGAATATTATTATTAAGAATGGAGTAGAAGAAGAATAGTCGAAAGCTTCATTCATACCGAAAGAGTTTACATCATTTACAAGCTGGAGAAAAAAATTCTCCAACATTTCCCCTCTTGGAACTCCAAAACTTCCCCTAAGCTCTCACTCATAACTTCCTTTATATAGGCATAGACATCTATGCGAGTGAGCTTAGAATGAATGGACATATCCATTCGTGCGACTGAGAGTGTCTCTTCATACAAAGGACTCCTTTGTGCGAAGGGAAGTTGACTTTACAAAACTGAATAATCTAACTCTTATCTATACAATATTCAACATACGCTCTATCTAGATTATTCGCACAGTGACGGGCACACAGAATATACACTAACAGTTTCCCCCTTATATGTCACTGTCGAAGCTTGATCTTTGAAAATGAGATCCTTGTTTGAATATTCTGCAACTTCAATCAGGCATCTTGATATCTTCAATTGATTCCTCATTGATTGATGATTCGGGCTTGCATTATCTTTATTAAAAAACAAATTCCCCCTGAAATGAATCTTCATGTCTTTGTTTGCACGGTTCTCGACCTCCTCGATTTGCTATACCGCAATCTTCACGAATAATCACCAACTTGAAACTAATTGATGTTGCATCTCTGTTTCAACATTAACCACATCCGTGTTCAGTTTTTGATTTACCACTTCAGCTCAATCTCTTAATCTTCAAAAACTCAACCGGAAATTGATAGAAACTTCGAATCACCACACCGGTAAACTTTAAGTCTATGAATACCCATGAAGATCTGAAATCCCATTTTCTGTAATCATCTTTAAGAACACTCCTGAATAATTGATCAGTGTAAACAATAATCTCCACCATCAGCAAATATTCATCGAATAAAAAATCATCTGGTAACACATTCAAATGTCAGAAGCATTCTTTCATGATCAGATTCACATTCTTCCTCTTCAGTCACGAAAACAGATGTATAGTTTTCTCCGTTAGTTCCGGCAGCAACTTAATCAACAAACATCATCATTCCCAGGCGGTTAGTGTGAAAAACAATTCCTATGCTCGAAGATTAACCATCCTGACACTTTAGACTATCACAAAGCTGTGATATCTTTTAAGCATCAACAATACTGATACATCTCCTAACGCTAATCCTGCCAACCGGCTTGACGAAGACCCGGGACTCAAACCCTAAGACATCAATCTGATCTTGATCTAAAGAATCTGAACTTCCTATGATCCCGAACTAATGAATCCAGATCCTATGCATCCGCGGACAATCTGAAGTCGGAACTACCCGAATGCTGTTGCACGTTAGAATTTCAAAAATGCCGAAATTTCAATATATTATGATGAAATTTTTATTTCCCCTCATTTTTGCAAATTCTGACTTCTCTAATCTCATCACTGAATTCCCCCTAAATTTGGCAATTCAGTCCTCTCTTATATCTGAAAAACTCTAATATGACATTTTGTTCCACAAAAGTACGTTTTTCATCAACGCGGATTTTTTGGTTTGCCCCATTAATAGTCAGATAGCCCAGATGATAAACATTCTACGTAGGTATTATGACTACCCCACTATCTTCACTACTCTATGATCGCATCATCATATTTATTATCTGAAGCCCCCGACGGTGTCCCTGAACAGCCCGTAGTTGTCTTTAAAAACTCAGAAAAATCTTCGATCACCAATTTTTTTCTGGACACTCGTCTCATCACCGCGACCAAAGAATGCCTTTTAGGCGTTTGGCTTATTCGTGAAAATGAAGTAAGTCCATTCATACGAACAAGCTGATTTTAGAATGAATAAAGTGGTTCATGTAGAAAAGATCTCCTTCGTGCGAATGAGAGCCTTCCATGCGGATGAAGGTTGATTCGTGCGGATGAACATGATTTGTTAAACATATAAGGTTAATTCGTGAGGATGGATAACTCCTTCGCGTGAATAGCCGCTCCTTCGCACAAAACTGTCTCGTCCGTTCAAAACGTCGCTGATTTAATTTTTCGATCTAAAATCTTTATTTCTGCGAATTTCATGAGGTACTTCATAGATATGAATGAAAATCAATTCTAAATGTAATGATGTCTTCAGTTTCAAATTTCATCCGTGAATTGACATTCAATTTGATGATTTACATCTAAAACCCATAGAAACCTATAATTCATGAGTGTAGGTGATTCAGTCAACGGTTAGATCGATTGAATTGATACCCTAGCTCGGATACCAATTGAGAGTCCAGGATCCAATGGGTTTAGACGGAAGTTTGGGTATAAAAGAACTAATTCGGTAGAATATTGTTATTAAGAATGGAGTAGAAGCAAAATAGTCGAAAGCTTCATTTATACCGAAAGAGTTTACATCATTTACAAGCTGTAGAAAAAATTATCTAGCATTTCCCCTCTGGTAACTCCAAAACTTCCCCTAAGCTCTCACTCACAACTCCTATATATAGGCATAGACATTCGTGTGAGTGAGCGTAGCATGAATGGACATATCCATTAGTGCGACTGAGAGTGTCTCTTCGTATGAAGGACTCCTTCGTGCGAAGGGAACTTGACTTTACAAAACCGAATAATCTAACTCTCATCTATACAATATTCAACACACACTCTATCTAGTTTATTCGAACAGTGACGAACATAAAGAATATGCACTAACATTAGTTAAGACTGTTAGCTGATCTTGTAACAGAGTTGGCCGATAGCTTGATTAAGTTGAAGAACCAGTAGGTTGAGAAGTTAGGTGAATATCAGAATTTTGTGAGGCTCTATAAGTGTTAAGATTAATTCTAGAAAATAGTAATAAACCATCAAAACCGTTTGAGTTGGTAGAGTTGAGAAACAAGTAGTTGATACCGGTGTGCCAATTAGAGTTGTAATTCTTGTAATATTCACCACTACTGAATCAACATACATTGAAACACCTTGTCAAAGATTGTGGAATGGAAGTTGGCATTGAAACTTGAATTGTAACTGGAATTGAAGTAATTGTTGTTGACACTAGAGTAGTTGTTACTAGAGTTGTTGTCATTATTGTTGTAACTTGAATAAGTGACACCGAACTACTAACACCAGTAGTTCTAGCCGAAGAAGGTTTAAAAATTTTCTTTCTTCTTGGTAGTATCTCAAAATCATCCACAGCCTCATCCTCATCATCCGATAGACTTGGATTGCAATCCTTATCAGTTACATATTTTTCAGCTTTCCTTTTTCTCGAAGAACATGCTCGGAGAAGAGGACCATTCACAACACTTCTTGCCAGCATATTCTTTATGTTTTTGGAACAGTTATCCTTTTAAGTAAACTGCAATTTTACACCCTGAGGTTAGGGGTCATTGGCATGTCTACCCCCTAAGGAAATAATTGCAATTTTCCCCCCACTGTTTGCTCTTATGTCGCATGTTTAGCCCCCGGCGTCAAAGTAGCTAACAGATCTGTTAACTATAAGTTGAAATGACTATATTACCCTTACATTTTACCCCCCAACATTCCTGTTAAGTCGCACAATTACCCCCCACTGGTAAATTACTAATTTTTCCTTTGTTATTACCCCCTGTACTTTGTGTTAAGTCACAACATTACCCCTGCAACTTCCAAAACCCTTCCCACCAAAATCAAATACCTGTTCTATGATTCTATAATAAAAAGTCTGAACCTGTTCATTGATCTGAAACCTAATTCTGATTTTTGAACACGTAAACTGAAACCTAACAATCATACATGTTCAAAATTCTGAAACCTAACAAGCAAAGACTCCAAAACTGGTAAATTACTAATTATGAACCTGTTCTATGCATCTGTTATAAGAACTGCAGGACGAACAAAAGACTCCAAAACTGTTCCATTTAAATGCTTGAAGAAAAAATCAGCAATTAAGAACATTATGCATCGGGAAGTGTTCAAAAATCAGCAATTAAGAAAAAATCAACAATATCATGCAATGTGAACAAATCAAACTCGGATACTTGCTGCAGATATATTGATACAGTTAGTTCACATTTATATCAAATATCATCCAATATCATAGTTCACATTTATATCAAATCAGTTATTTCTATAAGGTGTTCAAAAATCAACCAAAAATGTGAAACCTAACAAGCATACCTGTTCAAAAATCAAGCACACATGCTACAATGTGTTCTATACTCAAAAAATAAAGCATACCTGCTGCACTAACAATTTCATTCAATGTATCTGATCATGTATCAAACCACTGCTGCTCTGACCATGTATGAAACCACTGCTGCACTAACAACCACATTCAGACATTGTAACTCACATTAAGACATTGTAACACATTCAGACAATGTGTTCTAGAATCTGATTAGAACTTATGCATATGCAAACTGTTATTTTAGAACTTATGCACATACAGCAACTGTGATCAACCAGTGTCATTTTAGAACTTATGCACATGCAAACTGTCATTTAGACTGATCTGATTAAGCACACTTATGCCCAAACTGTGATCAACCAGTGTGTGTTATTTACAACCTGCAAATGCACATGAAACTGTCATCTACATGAGTGTGCTGCCCACTTATGCCCAAACTGATTAAGCACACTTATGCCCAAACTGTCAGAATCTGATTAAGCCACTTATGCCCAAACTCACATTCAGACATTGTAACACATTCAGAGAATGTGTTCAGGACTTATGCAAACTGTCATTTTAGCATCAGGTTACTAGCCTACAACCTGCAAATGCACATGAGTGTGCTGCTAATTTTGATCAAACATAATGTCAACAAGCTTAGTACTAGGTAAACACGCTAACAACATACCCAAAAGCTAAATAAGTTAAGTTAGGTTAACCTACATGTCACGGCTCCACCCCCAGTTTTACCCGGTCAGGAGCCGCGGGACAGGAACCCGTGGTATTTATTAATTTATGCGACAGCGGAAGATTTTCAATTGGATCTTTTAAAACTTGAAATGCCCAATTATTTTATTCATAATGCAGGATAAACCCCGTAATTTACAATAGAGGAATTTAACTAGGAAATTCCCTGATTTATAAAACATGTTTATTTATTTTAACTGAGCCACCTCTTCAAGCTGGTTAGTTCTCTGTAGCACGTTTCCTTGATTTACAGCAGGTTGCCTAAAACATGTTTTAAAAATATTTTATTAGCGGGGAAATGCTGGCGAGTTATTCAAATTTGATAAAATGACACATAGTTATAAATTACAGCATAAGAGCGATTACAATGGCTTTTATCTTATTTTTATCTGGCGCCTTGTCACCCGTGTGACGATGGTCATACCACTATTGGGTCCCACCCCAAGTAGTGACGTTTATCACGGTGAGGATTTATTAGCCTAACCCGTGAGAAATTAGTAATGTGCACAATACCCCACTAGCCAGTGATTCAAGATAACCACGACTTACTCCCTGTAATTACAACTTTTGAAAATGGAGTATTGTAAAATATTTGATAAAAGAGAATAAATCACATTGCAGATTTAAGTGGATAGAGCTTAGCCTACTGATTAGCCTTGTAACCTAATTTAAATAACAATGCACACGAATTGGGTCAGTAACTAATACAGCATTTACGATAACTCACGAGACTAAAACCCTCACAACGAATGACAAAGTGCAATACTTAAACGTCCGTCGAATTCACGACTAATGACAAAGTATGGCCCTAATGTGGGCAGCACTTAAACATCCATCGAATAGTTTTACATCAATCGGACTTTGAATCGTAGCAGCGATCGAGTTAATACCCTGTATCGTAGCAGCACCCCACTAATTGAGATTGTAATTTCGACTTCAGAGCAGTAATATTTCATTTTTTGAAAGTTTTCGTCGACACAGAATGAAATCCCCTGAGCTAGGCTATTTATAGGTGAAATTTAGGCCTGTCGCGGCCCGCGTGAACCCTCGGCCAAACTTTATGCGGCCCGCGTAGCCACCTAGTCTACGCGTAGGTCTGATTGGTCACGAGTAGGTATGCCAGCTGGTCAACACGTGGACCAGGAACGCTTATCCGGTCAACCCTAGTTTGACGCGGCCCGCGTAAGGTTAAGCTAACCCTTACGCGACCCGCCTGAAACCCATAAATTTTGATTTCTTAGTTTTTAATGCACAGTAGGGTTCCAGGGGTCCGGGTTTTCACTTATGAGTTGAATTTAGGACATTTTGAGAGTCCTTACACTACATATTACACAAAATCTTCGATTAAGTTAAGTTAACCTACATATTACACAAAAGCTAAATAACTACTAGAGTAAACATCCGCTCAACTCTCCGGTGGTAGATGGAAGTTGAGGACAGGCCTCCTAAACACACAGACCACCAGGTGGACCACCAAAGATGAGCTTGATAAGCTCATCGTCAGGTCAACTGTAAAAAAACCAACAGTGAACCAAATCAGACCCTAAACCCTGTTTATAACATGATAATGACTAAATCTGACCCTGATTAACTAACATTGGCCGATTATACCTTTGGTGTGGCGGATGAGATAGCGGATTAGCCAACAAAAGACCGGCATTTAGACTGATATGAAGATAGCAGCAGTGGTTGTTGTGACCGGAGGAGAAGAATGATCGAGGAGTTGTGACCGGAGGAGAAGAATGATCGGACGAGTTGTTGTCGCCGGAGAGACACTGATCGCCTCCGGAGAGACACTGTCGCCGGAGAAGAAGGTTGAAGGGCGATGGTGGGAAGGTGGGGGGTAATTATGCTTGGTTATGTTACTTATAGGGGGTGTTGTAGAGAAGAAGCTTGAAATTAGTAGCAAAATGACAATTTTACCCTTTGACCATCAGCTTATAATGTTGACTGTTAAGCCACTTTGACGTCGGGGGGTAAACATGCGACAAAAGAGCAAACAGTGGGGGGTAAAATTGCAGTTATTTCCTTACGGGGTAGACATGCCAATGACCCCTAACCTCAGGGTGTAAAATTGCAGTTTACTCTATCCTTTTTGAAGGAACTGATACTAGCTCAGCTTTTTTTCTATATCTCTTTCCAGCCTTGTAACATTTTATTATCCATGTCATTATCATCATCACATTCAATAGATTCTGCATTCTTAGAATAGTCAGTCTTTGAATCTTCAACTCTAACATCATCTTCATTTACATTCTCCCTATGAACATCAGCACATGGCATAACCCCGTCATGAACTTGCTCTTTAATGTTTAAATTGTCTAATACTAGTTCATCAGCTTGAACTGTAGCCTGTGGTTGTGCTTCTGGTTAGGGAGGTGGTTCATTAGCAGGTTAATCAATCTGAACTCCAACATGTACTTGTGAAACAATATTTCAACTTTGTCCTTTACCAGCTTGTGCGTTTGCAGGTTCGAGCTATGACACCTGATTATTTTAAATTTCATCAGTGCTAATATAACACATGATTATATGAATAAAAGCGTTATTTGGATTGATTTGGTGTTAATTGAATTCCTCTAAAATTTAGCAAGTCTGAATTTTATATATAGTTATGTTACATAAATTTTATAAATTTAAATATCGAGTAGCAATTTAAATTGCGAAACCTACGTTGGTGACGCCACGGTTAATGTTTAAATCCTAAATTTTTTCCACTATGCTTGAAATAGCATTCCTTATTATTTATAAGTGAAAATTTTAATTAAAACACCTAAAAACCTAAGTTGGTGGTTTTGATAGCATATTATCTAGTATTGTGCTTATCTTAGACAAACTAACATTTTAAATGGACAAAACTTATAATTTAGCACCCAGTTTATGATTAGAATTTTTTTATAAAAGTAGTGAAAATAATATTTAATGCTATAAATTAGTGTATAAAACTCCAAGTATAATAAACTCTCAACCTTTGTTTGTTTAAGCATTGGATGATGTTTAGTAAAGAAAATTATATTTCGAGAATTGTTGGTGGTTTAGTGATAATCAATAAATACAAGTATACATATTTTTAGCTCATGCTTATGTGTTAAAAGTGATTATATACGTATACTTATGTATGAAGCATGAGGGTTATTATTTGAAGATGAAATTTTCATGAGAAGTTTTCTTGATAAAATAGATTTTTTTATAAGAATATATATAGTCATGGAGCATGTTGAAAGGGTTGATGATGTAATGAGGTGATTATGTTGAAAATACAAGTTAAACATGTTTAGTGATAAAGCTTGGGAAGTTAGAGTTTTTGAAAGTGTAAAAAGGGATCTCAACAAGTTTTTATATGATAAATATATTGTTACTAAAATATAGTTGAACATAGTTAAAATGGTGAAAAGGGGTTTACTAAAGTGATGATTTTAGGAGGTTAAAATGGTATTTTAATGTAATACAAGTTAAGCTTGGAAAATTATGACTTGATGATCATGTTAAGATCGTTAATTGTTTTTACTAACAAATTTAGTTGTTAAAACAAGGATTTGGTGAAAAATAATCAAGACATGGCTTTATGTGAAAACGGGGTTTTCGGTATATATATATATATAAATATATTGAAAGTGTAAAATAAAATATCATTTAACATACATTACGTACAAGATGAAATTACGCATGTAGAAAAAACCATAATCACTGAAAAACGTAATCATGAATGTTGAAAATCATAATTACGCATGTTGAAAAACCATAATTACGCATCTTGAAAATCATAACACTGTGTGATTATGTTTTTCAAACATGCGAGTTTTATGTTTTTCAACATGCGTGCTTAGAGTTTTGTGTGTTTGTAACGTGCGTAATTTCATCTCGTACCCAATGTACGTTAAGGAATATTGTATGTTAACCAGCCCATATATATATATATATATATACACAAAGTGTAAGAAATGATCATGACCATTAGATTAGATAATCGATGGATGAGATTAAATGAGTAGTAACATTGTAATATTTGTTTTAATTAAATTGATTGATTTGTTAGATTAAGGGTATAAAAGTAAATGTAGTGTGCCTTAAATTTTGGAATCCACATGCAAGTCACATGCAACTTCCCCTTATTTTTAAAACCTCAATAACTTTTTTTACACGTAATATGTTTTTAAAAAAAAGTTACACCATAATAACAAGCGTTTTTTGTCTTTAGAATGAGTACCATATTGCTACATATTTACAAAAAAAAAAAATTATGTTTCAAGTAGTTTGTAACACCCCTCCAGAACGTTCAACCACACTAGTTCTTCAGCTTGTGTTTGCAAATTTCGAGATGAAATTTCTTTCAACTTGGGGATGATGTGACATTCTGTATTTTTGAGGTTAGCTCTATTCACTTTTATTTTTGCAATTTATGATGGTTTATTGACTTAAGACTCATTCGTACTTAATTATACGCCGCACGATTTAAATTTTTTTTAATAAACGTCAAAACTCACTACTTATCGAATAAGTTTATATACGTAACCGTGTGACCAAAACTTGGTTGCGGCCCAGTTGTGGCCCAAACCGAATCTCTCTCTCTCCCCCTCACTTAGGACCCAACCCGAAACCCAAACCATGTGTTCATCAACCCAACCCCGCCTCCTCTTCACCTGTGACCCACTAACCCTTAGCCCACTCCCATCTCGGCCCACCAATACAAATCGCCCCAACACTTATATACGTTATAGTATAGCAAGTTGTAACCCAAGCCCAAATCATCTACATAATTCCTTGCAGCCCAATTCACCCTAAACCGCCCCATATCATTACCTAGGTTATGTAAACATGTAAAAACTCATTAGAACTTCCACAAAACCCTACATCACGCACACACACCTCTGACCTCTCTCTCTTACTATCCTTTCGGTTTTTTGGCCGGTGGCACTCACAAACTCGCAAGGTAACATCTTGGTTCCGTTTGGTCATGTATTTGTGTCGTATGTGTTCTTTAAGGTTACATGATTTCTGGTTTGATGACATTAGGGTAGGCGAATCTATGGTATTGTGTTATATGAATCGATGATATGGGTATATTTATGATAAGTGTTTTTTTCGTAGATGTATGTGTATATGTATCTGATAGGATATATTTATTTTATCGATACGCACAAAATAGGAACTTTTTTCCTCTTAATTTAGAAATACATCCCTAAAATGAGGGTAAATTGGTCTTTTAAACAATATTTATATTTTAGCCGCCCATCGTATTACACTTAAATCCTAAGTTGTAACATAATTATAGGTAATTAGTTACAATTTTCTCCCTCCACAACAAACTTATAATTCTTTTATGTATTATTGTCATATCTTATAAACTATAATGTTTTAAAAAAACCCAAAAGTACCACGACGAGCTACTCATTTTTGTTGACGTTTCGATAGCTGTCTTGGTCAATATTGACGTGTTCATTAAAATGTACAAGTAGAAGATGACTTAGTGTACAAGTGATTAGAGCCCAACATACTTAGTCATTATCCTAGAATGTTTAATAGCTACAAAATGTCAAGTGATTAAAACCTCTTCTTTAACAAAATTATAGATAATTAGTTAGTGATTACACTTTATCCCCTTATAAAAACTAACTCCCCCACGATTTTATTCTCGTTAATTTGAGTATATTATTGCTATAGTTTTTTAATTAAAAATATTGATATGTTACATGATTAATAGTGTCTAAAGGTGGGTGAGTAATAACTGAATCAATAACCGAAACCGAACCGAAATCAACCAAAATTTGAGTTACCTGAATACTTATTAACCGAAACTGAATTAACCAAAAACAGTTATCGATTTTTTTGTACCCTCAATTAACCAAAATTAAGTAAACCAAACCATTCATATTTTCATATATTTCTAGCTTTTATACCTTTAGGTCATGTATTTCAGATTTATACCCCTATTTTATGTATCTATACCTCCATTTCACGTACCTAGACATCCATTTCATGTATTTCTAATCAAAACTTTTAGCCCAAGTTTGGTTTTGACCGTTAAATTAATCAAACCAAAAACTGTCAATATAACCGAATAAACTAAACCAATTAACTGAAATAGATAGATTAATAAAATAGACTAATCGATGACCTCGATTTCAGTTGGGGATAATAATCTGACAATCGAAAAATACACACCGTGGCAATGTCTGTGTTTTCCGCTGCATCGCGCGCACCTATCGGTTATTAACCAAAACCGGTCATCGATGAGTACTAACTAAATTGTTAACCTTAACCAAACCGAAAATAGATGAAACTGAACCAAAATCAATAAAAAGCTGAATTAATTGAAAACCGAATTAACCAAAAACCGGTTATCAATTTTTTGTACTCTCGTTTAACCAAATTAGCTGAACCGAACTGAATCATTCATATTGTCATATATTTCTAGTTTTTATACCTCGAGTTCACATATTTCATATTTTATATCTTCATTTCATATATTTATACTTTCATTTCATGTATTTATACCCCAGTTTCATATATTTCTAAGCAAAAGTTTTAGCCCAAGTGTGGTTTTTGCTATCAACTGAAATTAAATGAACCAAACCGAAAATCATCAATCTAACTGAATAAACCGAAGTGATTAACCAAAAACCGATTGGTTAATAAATTAGACTAACCGATGACTTTGGCTTTGGCTTTGGCTTTGGTTGAGGATAATAACCAAACCATGCACAACAACAAAACACATGGATTATCCGAATACTTCACTTTTGATGTATATCTATCAAAATAATGCTACAATAAATATTATATGAATAAAAAAACTACCAAAACCGAGTATCGCAATGCGATGTGCCGCTCCGCCACATCGCGCGGGAATCGTGCTAGTATATTTTAGTCGTGGTCAACCTATCGGTTTTGTGGAACGACGGTCCACGAAATAAATAGGATATTCTTTCATAAAATATTACATTTATTTTTCGGGTCATTTGTGTGCCGACACAAGTTTATACAAGGGACTAGGTCCCAGAAATTATTGAAGAATGTATTTTTATTGTGTGTGTGGTAATATACATGTATGATCATTCGGATAATCATCCACCAACGCGTCGTAACATATAAGAGTTTTTTAAATGGTTAATATATTAAGTTTTAGTAAATTGGTGAAAGACTTGTGGAGGAAACACATATTTGGACCTTCGTGTCTTATTAGATTAGGACACTTGTAGGTCGGGAGTATATATTATTATCGGACATTTGGATTTGCTAGTTGCACGGAAAACAAAGTTGTGAGTTTCCTGACCCTATTTTTAAATATTTTTGCTTTTAAATACACGGGGGAGATACATGCTTGCTCATTTGGTATTATAGTTGGAGAATCAAATCATTAGATCTATTATGTGTGCATAGGTTTATTTGGTTGGTCTTGGGAAGTTCTCGGGTGTAATTGTTTTAGTAACCATGAGTCACTACGACCGCGGAACAGTCAAATACATCTTTTGGGTTTTGGCAAGCCCCACTCCTGGTCCTACGTGACCCTATGGGAATGTGATTGTGTTCCATTAGCTGCACGTTACTAGAATTTGGTGGCATGGTACGATAAAGTTGTCAAGGGATTGGTTACGGGCTTATGTGGACGCATGCGTTAGAGCTCTAGCTAAATATTACTTTGATCAGATTTCATTAGAACTATGCATACCGGTTTATCAAATGTTTTAAAAGATTCAATTGTGTTATTTAAACTTGTGAACCCACCAACAATATGTTGACGTTTTTAAGCATGTATTTCAGGTTAGTGAGAAGTGTCTCACAATTTATGGAACACGGAATGCTTGCATTTTGGCGATACCATTTTGGGGGTTTGCCTTGTATTTTCCACCCTCGTGCAGGATATACTCATCAAAGCCTTATTTTATAAACTATATCTTTTATCTAAGTATTTTGTGAAACATGATGTTTATTTGGGCGATGTATGCCAACTTAAATACTTTGGTTTGTAAACTTTTAAAATATATATTTGGTATTGATGGATTGTTTTTAATTACGTAGACATTTCCTAATCGAATGCTTCAAAACCTTTCATGGTCGTGCCTCACGTTTCCGCCTTGGGCGGGGTGTGACAAAGAGGATGTACCATAGCTCTCATTTTCAACACACAAAGAATCAGAACATCTGATCCTCAGCCCTCATAGCCTCACTATTCATTAATAACAGATACACTCATCTAATGCACCATTAGATTTTGTTGAAGCAATTGCTCTATTGAAAAAAAGAAGTAAAGAAGGTGGCTTATTAAAAGAAGTTGGAAGAAGCAAAGAGGCAAACTATGTCTGACTGTAGGAACAGATGCATGGATATCTGATGATTCTTCTGGTCATGAAGAAGAAATGACAAATTTCTGTCTAACTGTCAAAATTGCTAAAACAGAATCTGAGCAGTCAGAAAGAAAGAAAGAAAGAAAGAAAGAAAGAAAGAAAGAAAGAAAGAAAGAAAGGCCAGTCTCAATAATCAAGATTTGGAAAATCATATCAATAAACTAAGAAAAGATTATGAAAATTTACAAGCAAAATATTTAAAAGAAATGAAAAGATTTGATGATATGCAGGCTGAAATTCTAGAAAATGAAAACTTAACAAAGAATGCAAAAATACAGTTTTATGAATAAGAAAGAAAAATGTTATAAAAAAACTGCATGAAAAGGAAATCAATGTTAAAGGTTTTCAACAAGCAAGAAAATTTATTGACTACATAGAAACAAAATAAAAAAAACAAGGCTCACGGATTAGGTTATGTAGAAAAATCAACTCACAACCTAACACTTTTTTTTTTTTTGTAAAAGCCTCTAAACCAGAATCTCTGACAACTTTTCATCAGAATCTGATAATGAGTCAGTCAAATTAGATAAATCAGATTTCTTGACTTCTTTTTCTGAATAAAACACTAAGTTAACAAGGCTACATTAGGGGGGGGGGGGGGGCTTAAACACACTAAAAGAAACTTTGATAAAGGTAAATCTTCAAAGAGTACAATATCCAATAATTTAAATAATGTCATGAGTTACAAAAAGGCATACAAATACACTCAGGAAAGTAAGCTTTCACTTGAATCCACAGTATTCGAAAAATTTGATAAAGTAGATTGCATGTGTGTTGAGATTCTGAAACTAATCCCGCAACTCATTTCCAAATAGAAACTATGTTGATCAGTTCTGTTTAAACATAAAGGAAAACATGAATAACGTACCTGTTACAGCAGACAGGCCAGTAGAGAATCCAGTCAGAGATGCAGCCATTGAATTCGACATACTTGTCAAGATGATCTGGTTCCTCCTTAGGGTGTAAGGTGATGATGGTAATGAACCGAAAGTAGAGAGGTTTTCGATTATGGGAAGAGAGCCGATTTGATGTTATGAGGGTTGGTTGATTCACTAAGTGTGTAACCCTTAAACTTTCTAATAATCCCCTTATATATACACCCAAGAGGAAACCTAATTAGTTAATAAGGGTAATATGGTCCATCAACAATTACCAACTAATTATTAATAGGTTATTAATATATTTTGATCTAATATAATATAAATGATTATAAAGGCTACAAGATTAAATATTACATTAATAATATATTTAATCTCACATTCTCCCACTTCGCCGAGTAATCATTTATCATGAGTATTAGGTAAGCCTGGCCAGGAGTTAACACTCATTTTAGCTTTAAACCAAGAACTATAGCAGAGAAATACAGCCGTTGAATCATCATTCGACTCAGGACCCCCATTAGTCATACTATAGCCTCAATTTAAAACCTAATAGTTATGATCAAAATATTCATAAGCCCTTTAGCGTCTGATTTGTATTTATATTTGTCTATATGTCATTACACCGGCAGAACATATGTTAGAGACATACAAAAACAAACTGAGGAAATTTCATTAATTAAAACATAAGCTAGTACAATATGCCATTAAACAAGGTCTTTAGTAAGTCCCATATTCGATACATGTTCTTTGAAAACTTTAGGTGGGAGACCTTTAGTCATCGGATCCGCAAGCATATCTTTAGTACTAATATACTCAATACAAAGATTATTTTCCTCAACTCGTTCACGTACGAACAAATATTTTGTATCAAGATATAAACCAGCTCCAGTCTAACTGTTACTGTTCGAGAAACTAACGGCAGCTGAGTTATCACAGTAAAGCTTCAATGGTCTAGAAATGGAATTAACGATTTTGAGTCCAGTGATCAGATTTCTAAGTAATATTCTATGACAGGTTGCGTTGTAAACAGCAATGTATTCTGCCATCATCGTGGAAGTTGTAGTTAACTGTTGTTTATGACTCTTCCATGAGATAGGTCCGCCTGCTAACATAAAGATGTAGCCCGAAGTGGATTTCTTGTCATCTTTGCATTTAGCAAAGTCAGAATCAGAATAACCTACCACTTCTAAGTGATCACTTCTTCTATAAGTCAGTTTATAGTCTTTCGTCCCTTGCAGATATCTAAGGACCTTCTTAGCTGCTTTCCAGTGATCTAGGCCAGGATTAGTCTGATAACGACCTAGCATTCCAGCAATATAAGCGATATCTGGGCGAGTACAGACTTGAGCATACATCAGGCTCCCGACTACTGACGCATAAGGTATCTGGCTCATCTGCTCCTTTTCAACCTCTGTTGTCGGACACTGGAATGAACCGAAAACATCTCCCTTAACTACTGGAGCGACTGAGGGTTTGCACTGTTGCATGTTGTAACGTGTAAGGACACGATCTATGTAAGTCTTTTGAGACAATCCTAAGATTCCTTTGTGTCTATCTCGGTGAATTTCGATGCCAATGACGTAAGAAGCATCTCAGAGATCCTTCATGTCGAAGTTATGCGAGTGTAACCGCTTCGACTCATGCAACATGTCTAAACTATTACTTGCCAATAGAATATCATCTACATAAAGGACAAGTATAGTAAAGTTACTCCCACTCATCTTGAGGTAGGTGCATTGATCCACTTGATTCTTCATAAAACCTTGCCTCTTCATAACTTCATCAAACTTGAGGTACCATTGACGTGATGCTTGTTTTAACCCATAAATGGATTTCTTCAACTTACAGACTAGATGCTCCTGACCTTCAGGTTTAAAGCCTTCAGGTTGTTTCATGTAAACATCTTCATCTAAGTCTCCGTTAAGGAAAGCAGTTTTGATGTCCATCTGATGCAGCTCTAAATCAAAATGAGCTACTAGGGCCATAACGATCCTTAATGAATCTTTACGAGAGACAGGTGAAAACGTCTCTTGATAGTCAATTCCCTCTTTCTGAGTGTAGCCCTTTGCAACCAATCTTGCTTTGTAGCGTTCAACGTTCCCATTCGGATCCAGTTTTGTTTTGAACACCCATTTACAACCTACAGGTTTGGCACCATTGGGTAATTCGACTAAATCCCAAACGTCATTTTTCTTCATGGATTCAAGCTCATCAATCATTGCTTTATTCCATTCAGAAGACTGATCACTGCTAATGGCTTCATTATAAGAGATAGGATCATTGAGCTTTCCAGCATCCATTTCAGTCAGGTAGGTAACATAATCATCATAATTAGTAGGCCTTCTTTGCCTAGATGACCTCTTGAGTTGATTATCGGGTTCAGCGTTGTCTTGGTTTTGAGCGTTTGATGTGCCTTCGTTATGAGGTATAATGGGTTCTGATTGTGGAGATGGAGTTTGTGAAGTGGCTTCAGGTGCAGTTGTTGCATGGGGTACAAGAGGAGTAAACGGAGTAATGGTAAGCGACGAGTCTCCCCCCCCCACGTCTTGTACTTCTTTCAATTCTTCGTAAGGGTTGGTACTGCTCCCACTGACCTTGAAATCCTCCAGGAACGCAGCACGCTTGGTTTCAACAATACGGGTGACATGGGAAGGACAATAGAAACGATAACCCTTTGAATGATCAGGATACCCGATAAAGAAACATGTAACTGTTTTAGGGTCAAGTTTCCTTAGGAAAGGATTATAGAGTTTTGCTTCAGCAATGCAGCCCCATACTTTCATATATTTAAGACTCGGTTTCCTTCCTGTCCAAAGTTCATAAGGAGTTTTAGGGACAGACTTAGAAGGAACTCTATTGAGTATATGAACAGCTGCTTTTAACGCTTCAGTCCAGAGGAATAATGGTATATTAATGTTGGCTAACATACTGCGCACCATGTTCATAAGGGTACGATTTCTTCGTTCAGCTACACCGTTCTGCTGAGGTGTACCAGGCATGGTGTATTGGTTCACAATCCCCTGGCCTTTACAAAACTCATAAAATGGACCAGGAGCTTGACCCACATCAGTATGTCTTCCATAATATTCACCGCCTCTATCTGATCTCACAACTTTAATCTGACGATCTAATTGCTTTTCAACTTCAGCTTTATAATCTCTAAAAGTTGTAAGAGATTCAGACTTTTCCTTAATAAGATACAGGTACATGTAACGAGAATAATCATCAATGAAAGTGATAAATGAAGTATGTCCTGTTATGCCAGCAATTTGGTAAGGACCACTAATGTCAGTATGAATGAGTTCTAATAAATTAGAGCTCCTAGTGGCACCTTTCTTATTTGCTAATGTCATTTTGCCTTTAAGACATTTGACACATGTTCCAAAATCAGTAAAATCGAGAGGAGGTAAGACTTCATCCTTGACGAGACGATTCAATCGTTCTCTTGAGATATGGCCTAAACGTTGATGCCACAACATAGATAAAGTCTCTAAGTCTCGAACCTGTTTCATCTTTGTGAGTGACTCATTAATATTATATGACAACAAAGATTTGGAAAAATTATCATCTAGTTCTAATCTATAGAGACCACCATCCAGAATGCCAGTACCATAAACAACGGAATCATAGAGAATAGAGAGTTTGCGATGACCATGAGAAACGACAAAACCGTCCATGTCTAACTTTGGTCCTGATACAAGGTTCCGAGTTACCTCAGGAACATATAAGGTATCATAAAGTTTAATACATAAACCAGTTTTCAAAAATAATTGTAATGTTCCTATGGCCTTCACTTCTAATTCCCGATCATCTCCAACTTTAAGTGTTCTTTGGTTTCTTCCCAGCTTCCGGATTGTAAGGAATCCCTGAGTTGAATTGGTAACATGAACCATAGAACCAGAATCAAACCACCAAGAATTAGCAGGAACATTTAAATTAAAGGACTCAAGTATCATGAAAAAATCGTTACCTTTCTTAGCCAGCCACTCCTTGAAGTCAGGGCATTCCTTTTGCTTATGTCATGTCTTTTTACAAAACTTGCAATAGGGTTTGCCTAAGGAGTTCTTAGAGCTGGAAGGTGCACTTGTATTAGGATTTGGCTTTTGGACTTTGGAAGCATCCTTTCTTTGATAATTGTGCTTCCTCTTCTTCGAGTTGGAGGTTGTGAAGTTAGCAACATCAGTTGTGTGATCCATCTTCATACGCTCTTCCTCCTGCACGCACATAGCGATCAGCTCACTCATCGTCCATTTGTCCTTCTGAGTGTTGTAATTGATCTTGAATGCTTCATAGGACGAAGGAAGCGAAGTGATGATGAAGTGAACAAGAAAACCATCACTGATTTCCATCTCTAGTCCCTTCAGCTTATTGGCCATGTCATGCATCATCATGATGTGTTCACGAATGCCGCTCCTCCCATCATACTTAGTTGTCACCAGCTTGAGGATAAGAGTACTAGCGTGTGCTTTTGATGTTCCCTTGAATTGATCCTCCACAGAAGCCAAATAGGTTTTAGCATCTTCAGAATCAGGAATGGCTCCTCTGATTGAGTTATGTATGGACTGCTTCATGAACATGAGAGACATGCGGTTACACCTAGTCCATTTTTCATGAACTATCTGCTCAGCAACAGTACTTTGAGTAGTAAGGTCCGCTGGCTTATTCTCTCTTAGAGCATAATCAAAGTCCAGCAATCCAAGTGTAAGCATGAGGGCATCCTTCCATGCAGCAAAGTTATCACCAGTCAAAGGTGGAATCCCCTGATTGGGTGCTGATAGTGGAAATAAGGTGAGCAAGTTATGATACTAAGAAAGAAGTCTTAATGTGATCTAAGGGCATGTTATACTAAGGCAGGCATAAATAATGACCATTTTAATTATGAAGCTGTGATGATGTCTATTACTAACATCAAAATAATAGACTTAGTAAAATTCTACTTAAACGAAGACAAATCAGCTTTGGCCAGAAGTGTAATCATCTAAGTATGTGTGCAAAGTAATCGTGACAAATCAGCTTTGGCCAGAAATGAGACAATCACTTTAGTTATGCACTTGTCAAGCATGCTAAACATAAATGAATTAAATCAGCTTTGGCCAGAATTAAGATATTTTACGTTTGTAATGCATACTCAACATAGCTTTTATAATACTTGAACAATAAATAGATGTATTAAATCAGCTTTGGCCAGAATTAATACATCAGAAGCTCATTCAAGTTAAGCTATTTTGTAAAAATTATCTGATTCTGATTAGTTAATTAAGTGTTAACAAAACCAAGTATTTAATCTGATCACCTGATTAGCTAAATTTTAGTTCACATCAAACAGCCTAGGGTAATGAGGTTTCGAGTCAGGTCTCGAGTTATAAAGATTTAAGGACCTGATGATCAATGTATGTAAGGCCCAAGTCTTGTGCGATGTATGTAAGGCCCAAGTCTTGTGCGATCGGCACTATCTTGTGCGATCCACAAGTCTTGTGCGATGTATGTAAGGCCCAAGTCTTGTGCGATTGCCCTTGTGCGATCAGATCATATCTTATGTGATCTGATCTTGTGCGACTGTCTTGTGCGATCAGATCATATCTGATCTGATCTTGTGCGACTGAAGGGAACTTGTGCGATTAGTTACATTGATGATTTCGAATCCACTGTTAAGGTTGTTTATTGTGATAATAACTGAAACTCGAAATTTGAGGGATTGTGGGATAGTGTTTCCTATTTTATTTTTGATCTAAATTTATCAAAAGATTTCGAAAATAATAACTGATTATCCTTTAACAGTTTTCGGAAACTTTAATAGATAAAATTAAGATCAAAACAATGAAAACACCCACTAATCCAAATTATATTCCAAAATTTAGGGAATTTTCGAGTTTTACTTAGAACAAGCGATGAACCCTAAAAAAATAAAAAAAAACATAATTCTGGAAATCCAAAATCTGAATTTTAATGGTTTTGTAATGGATTTCGTAACAACAAGTTTAGCCCTTTATGATTTCGAGTCAAAAATTTAAACATTCTTCCTAAAACAGTGATTTCGGCACAGGGTACTCGAAATCAGCCGAGATTTTTATAAACTTTCAAAAATTTTGTTTTCCAGATTTTGATCCCAGAATAATGGATACAAAAACAGAACTGATTCATCAACATATGCTCTGATACCACATGTTGATCAGTTCTGTTTAAACATAAAGGAAAACTTGAATAACGTACCTGTTACAGCAGACAGGCCAGTAGAGAATCCAGTCAGAGATGCAGCCATTGAATTCGACATACTTGTCAAGATGATCTGGTTCCTCCTTAGGGTGTAAGGTGATGATGGTAATGAACCGAAAGTAGGGAGGTTTTCGATTATGGGAAGAGAGCCGATTTGATGTTATGAGGGTTGGTTGATTCACTAAGTGTGTAACCCTTAAACTCTCTAATAATCCCCTTATATATACACCTAAGAGGAAACCTAATTAGTTAATAAGGGTAATATGGTCCATCAACAATTACCAACTAATTATTAATAGGTTATTAATATATTTTGATCTAGTATAATATAAATGATTATAAAGGCTACAAGATTAAATATTACATTAATAATATATTTAATCTCACAAACTACTTAACGATGACTCGTCATTAGACAAGCACTCTAACACTAGCAGTTTATCATATATAAACTCTAAAAAAGGTCAGAAATACCAGTTCATTTGATAGAGTACCCATGAAAGTTTGGGTACTATAACCATTTCATTTCCGGACCTTCATGTGAAGTAATTATCATAACAAGTTGGGTACATTAGTAAATTTTGGGAATAGGGTGAAGGTTAGAACTTTAGGATATGGTAGTATACATTGTGGTGTATTAACCATTGAAAAGGTTGCACATGTAGAAGGTTCCAAATAATCTTCTTAGTTGTGGACAATTTTGTAATTAAAGTTTTAGGGTAACACTTTTACCTAATGCATGTTTGCTAATTGGTTTAAAAGATAACAACGTTTACCTAAGTGTTACAAGAATCAAAAAATCTATTTACTATTTTGATTTTAAAGAAAAGATTGTGCATCCACAATTGTGCTTATTTTCATAAAGTAAAAAAGGAAATAGTTAGATCTGGCATAAAAGTTAGCTCACATAAATTTTAAAACCTTGAGTACTTTGGCTAACAAAAATCTCGTTTAAGGTTTACTAACAATGATATCTAAAAAGGATAAACATGGTAAAGCTTGTGAACTAGGTAAATCCAAAAGAGGATCTCACAAAACTATTTCTGAATCTTCAACCTCTCAAACAGTAGAACTTTTGCACATGGATTTCTAAGGCTTAAGAGTAGGACACCTGATCTGATCATTAACTTCATTAAGAAAGTTGAAAATCTTTTAAAACTTACGATCATAATGAACAGATCAGACAATGGGACATAATTTAAAAATGCTAAACTTAGGACATTCCTAATCAGTAAAGGAATATCTAACGATTTTTTTTGCTCCCAGAACTTCCCAACAAAATGGGGTGGTTGAAAGGAGAAACATAACTTTTGTAGAAGCAGCAAGAACAATGCTTGCTTATGTAAATCTGGCTACTTACTTTTGGACAGAAGCTATATCATATTCATATTTTACTCAAAACAGAACTATCATTAATAAAAGGGACCAGAAAACACCCTACCATATAGTCAACCATAGAATACCAAGCATCAATTTTTTACACACTTTTGGGAGTAGGTGTTTTATTTTCAATGATTTTGATACTTTAGGAAAGTTTGATAGAAAAGCTGAAAAAAGGAATATTTCTGTGATGCTCTTCAGTGTCAAAATCTTAAAGAGTATTCGTGCTAAGCACCAAAACAATAAGAGAAAGTTTTATGTGTATTTTGATGATACATCAGAAATACAAGTTTCTGACAATTTTATTGAACATGCAACCAAACAAATCTCAGAAACAATTTACACCTTCTAAATGAACTATTTGAGGAACTTCTTGGGTTTTATTGGGAGGGAAATTATGGCATAATTAATAAGAACGAATTATATCGTAACCCCATAGGAAACATAGAATCAATTTCTGATACACACGATAATCAGAATCAGAACTCTAAGAACTCGTCGGAAAATCAAAACAACCCTCAGAATTATGGTGAACTCAATCCAGTAGCCACAATTAATCAGGGGGAAGATGGAAGTACCTTATCAGATCCAAATTCTGATATGATCAATTCATTCAGTGATAGAAGATGGACAAAAGATCATCCAGCTACCAATATAATTGGTAATCTGGAGGGAGTGGTAGAAACAAGATTAACAACTGCTCATGAGTGTCTATATACATGATTTCTCAGCATGACAGAACCAAAAACTGTAAATGTGGCATTCAAAGACTCAGATTAGGTCCAAGCGATACAAGAAAAGTTTGACTTGTTTGAGAAAAATAAAGTGTGGAGTCTAGTTGCTAAATCTCAAAACAAGTCAATGCATTATCGGTCAAACAATATGGGTAACATTTTAGTTAAGCCGTAGGTGTGTGTTACAAATCTTCTTGGGCTGCAACTTTATTTTAAATGGGTTGTGTGTTGATTTTTAAAGACAACAACGTTGGATTTTAAGTGATAATTGGACTTTGAGTTTTAGAGATGAATTGTTTTTAGTTGGGTTTATAAGAACTAAGCCCGGGGCAAAGATCTACTTGTTAAGTATAAGGATCAAATAGAAATGAGTCTTAACATACAAAATGGCTTAAAATGAGAAATGAAGGATGATTTTTTTTTTCCTTTTGATAGTTTTGTTTCCCATCTTTTTAAATATGATGTTTATTTGTAAAATGTAAAAAAAAATCATGTAATTACTTTAGTAGAGTAATTATATAAAATTACCCTAGGGTAATTATTATTACTCTACTGATGTAATTTTACACATTTTGTTTAGATTCTACCATTAAAATATGTGCTTAATGAGATAAGAAAAAAAAAATCAAAAGAAAAAAAAAAATCTCTCATCAACTTCTTACATTAAACCAATTTGTATGTTACATGCTCATTTGTACAATAACCTAACTCTACTTGTTAAATGTTTAAATTGATACATTTGTCGGCTAACAAGTTTACATGTTTTTCAATTACAAATTTACAATTGTGTGGATTCCGAATCAGGGGCGGACCCAAGTTATGGGGTGGGTGGGCGGCCGCACCCCTTGATAAAAAAAAAATTTAGTGGTATTTTTCGCGAAAAATCCAGACCGCACCCCTTGGAAATTTTCGTCCGCACCCCTTAGAAAAAAATGGTTAGGAATTTATGTAAAAAAAATTGTGAACACGGATTGAAACCCGATCAAATTATGTAAACAAGTTAGTCTACTAACCCCTTTAATAAAACTTAAATTCAATCCATCAAGCCCAATAACTTAATACCCATTCAAGCCCAACCCAACTACTAGTTTTGTTAAACAAACCAGTCCACATAATAAAAAAAAAAAACCCAAATCGTTGCCACTTGCTAGCGACTCCCGCCCTCCCTCTGCCTCACTTCAGTGCCCAGCGACAACATAATTCCGGCCGGCGACTGCAAAATTTCGGCTGCAAACTGGTTAATTCAGGCCGCCCCTGACAGGTACATGTTTTTTACTGGGGCTTGAAATTCAAAATTTTAGTTGGCAAACATGTCTGTTGATTATATGATTGTTGGTTGGCAAATAATAATTACTAGGGCTTGTAATTCAAAATTTTAAATTGAAAATTAAGGAACATGGGCTATGGTTGAACACTTGAAGATCCTTGTTTATTTTGTATGTGATAGGATTAGGAATGAACAATGAGTAGGGAAGTTATGCCCGATTTCTCAAGAGGAAAGGGGTTGAACCACTTTTTTTCGCCGGATTATTCTAATTAAAGACCAAAGTATGTTATAAATAAGTTTTTTTGTTCTTTTATTGAATGATTAAGAGAAATAAAAGTAGGGATGGTTTAAACTTTGATGTGTTTTTGTTTGTTAATGTGATAGGAAGTTAGGAACTAGGGTTTGATTGTTTGAGAATTGAAATGGACACGACCCGATCTGATTCGACCCGCTATGAAACTTTGTTTGTTTGTTTTTACTTGTTTTACATGACCCGACCCGATCCGACCCACTATGAATCGATTTTTTTATATAGCTAGGAGTCTAAAATCTTTAAAAAAATTCCGCACCCCCAGGAAAAAAATCCTGGGTCCGCCACTGTTCCGAATTGTTTTAAATACATTGCTCAATGTTAACTTTGGGCTAAAACAAGCATTGGGCTTGCTGATTTAGATTTGAATTTGAAACAATTAGATCCAGATGTAATGTGAGCTAGCTGACTATGAGCCAAGAATAAAACTAAATTTTGGGCTAGTGATTATTGTGCTGATTCAGTTGTTTTGAAAGTTGGGCTGCAATATTTGTTTAATAATATTTGGATGCCAAGTGTGTTGTGGTTGACACTTTACTTGGGCTGAAAATTAAGGTGTTTGATTGCAAGTTTGGACTGGACTTAGATTCAAATTTAGTTGGCTATAACTTGAAGTTCGATTAGCTGTGTTATTCGACTGAGAGTGAATCGGGTTATATGTTCGAAGGAGATTTGTGGTCTTCGACTAATGTAGTGAAGAAGTTTTGTGAAAAGTTTCGACAACAGTTTGGTGAATCATCGTTCGTTATTCAAAATTCAAGTTTGAAAGATGTCGAATATGAGAAGGCAAGATAAAATTATTCTGATGAAAAACTTTGATGTGTTTCAACATCTGCAAAATCACTAGTACAAAAAGGAGGCTTTAATAGCAGTGTTTAGCGTTTAATGAAACGGTCAAGGGACCGGTACAAATCATTACACTGTTTATAATAAGACTCTTTCTTGAAATGATGTCATGACCCTTTTAATAAAAGGATTAACAAGATTAGCTGTTCTAACATTATCTCAAAAATAGAGGTTCATCAACCTTTTATTTGGTAACTGCCAACTTAAAACTCTTAAGTACAAGGGTCCATAAATCACTACAAATTGTATGATATTGTAGCGTTTCACCAACCATTGTCATTGGTAACACCGTAAACTTTTTTTTTAATACCGGTCTACAGAACCGGTTAGATTTGTTTTATTAGAATAAAATATTATTAAATTTTACTAGTTGGAGCCACCCCAATTTTTCTATACTTTTTTCTCGATAAAAATTAATAAATTGTAACTGTTTTAAAAGAAGAAGAATTAATACTCAGTTTTGTCGTATTTTTTCATTAGAACTTTTATTTTTTATCATGCTTTGTTTATTTGGGTAAATTGAAACTGTTTTAAAAGGAATATTATGTTTCCTAAAAAGCTTTTACAGTGGTCTAATTTAGGTTAAGTAGGGATGATAATGGGTCGTGTATGGGTTGGGTATAGCTAACCTCGTACTCTTATGTGGTTCTAAAACCGTGTCTCAAACCCGGCCTATTATCTGTCGGGTATTTGTTGGGTATTTACCTTTTAAAATCTATTTATTCTTTTTTTATTTATTTATTACATGATCGTTCATCCGATGACTCCTAAAGAGTTTGTTTGTTTGGATTCTTCTTGAATGGACGAAAACCCCTCCCAGATTTAGTATGGCCTTTTTTTTAATACTAGATTCATAAAAAAAACTAATGATTATAAAATTGAAGTGGTTTTTTTTGGTAAAAAAATTAAATGTAATTACTTTATCCTTTTATTTACTTCGACGGTCTAACGTTTGTATACATCTTTGTATCACTGTTGAACTTTAATTTTTTGTGTTGTTATTTTGCTTAGTCAGGGGCGGACCTATCTTAGGGGAAGGTAGCCTTCGCTACCGCTTGGCCCTTCGACTGTAGTGTAAATTTTGTAAAAAATTGACGTTTTTTTCAATTTCGTTACCGTTTTTTTTGTAAAACGTTACCGCTACGAAGATCTTCTAGATCCGCCACTGTGCTTAGTGACACGATAGTGGATTTGTGCCATGGACCATGGTTCCTTTGTCCAACGTAAACGATTTTTTTCATACGGTAAAAAAATGTATTTTAAGTCTCTAATTGCAAATGTTTTTTATGTCCCTAATCGTCAGGCTGAGCTCCTCTAAACGTCACACGTAAATCTGTTTTTACACACATTTGAAAAATGTTTTTATGCACGTTGTTGAATGTAACTTTTTTTTTTGCGTACTGTGTCGAATGTAATGCAAAAAAAATGTTTTTTACATACGGTAAAAGAAATTACGTGTGACTTTACAGTCGTCGTTTACTTTAAACATTTTTTTTTAAATACGTGTGACTTTTATGTTTAGACATTTAAAAAACCATTTTACATTCTACACCATGCATCAAATTTTTTCTTTTGACATTCGACACCATATGTAAAGAAAAAATTATGTGTCAGTTTACATTTGACAATTAAATAAATATTTAAATTTGACACCGTGCGTAAAAAAATATTTGACATTAGGACATTTTAAAATAAAACGTTTACAATCGACACCATGTGCCAATTGTTTTTGACATTCTACACCACACGTAAAAAAACATTTACGCGTGAGATTACATTTGACATTTAAAAAAAAAACATTTACATTTTCTCACAACTCGCTCGATTTCTGGTTCAAACACCAACGGTGAAGTTCTTCCAGAATTCCGTGTATGCATGCACTACCTGTAACCTGCACAAGTAACACACCAGCGTAACACAAAAACAAAAATGATAAAAGAAACAAAGCACATAAACATATAATCCCACAATAATCAAGCAATGTCCTAACACAAATCGCATGAACTCCCCAGAAACGACGCCAAAATTTGATCGGAGTGTCGCGCTCCGGTCAAAGATAATATTTATAAGCCTTAATTACCACAAACAATAGTTAGTGGTAGTCGGGGGTCGAACCACGAATAATTTGTGGTTTGCGTCAGAATTTGATCGATTATTAAAAGTGAAATAATTTTGAAGCTTGCAATTTGAAATGGTTATTTTGTTTGTTTGGAAAAAGGGTATCGGAATGCATCGACTAATGGTGATTATTACTAAAACTTTGATTATGAGATTACGAAACAAAACTCAATTGTTGGTTAAAAACTATGAATTTAGAACAAGGCGGTTCGATGATAGCAAGACTTAGGGCTTCTACACGATTTAAATTTATTTAGTTGAATTAATCGATTAACGAATTTAGTGTCACGTGGCTTAGGTGCCAAAAGCTATCAACGTTACAAGAACGGATCGTAGTGCACTTCTTTACCAAGAACTTGTAAATCCTAACCTAAGATAAGGCATAATTGCACATAACCATTTCGCAAAGTCAAATTTTAAATTCACTCGACAATTTACGAATTCGAAACAAATGCAAGATAATTATCAAAGGTTTCAAATACTAAAACACAACTTGTCACAAAATCAAACTAAACACAAATGTTTAAACCCTAGAAAATCTTACAAAAATCTACACTGGGGTGAAACCCGAGGAAACTAGCCACTCTTGGTTGACGATTCACGATCACCGAATGATAAACACGAGCAACAATCCATGACCTTAATCCTTGAAGCAACGTTGAAGATGATAATTAGGGTTTGGTGATAAGTATGGTGGTTGTTGATAATGGAATGGTGATGATGGATGATAAGGTTTAGGTGATTGATGATGATTGTAATGGAATATGATGATGTGATGATTGGGAATTGTTGTGGATGATGATTCTTTCCAAAAAAGCTCCAAGAACAAGCGGTGAAGTTCAAAAACTCGTAGCTCCAAGTTAATCCCCAAAAACTTGGTCAAAACCCGGTCAAAACAACACATTAGCGAAATTCTGCGTTGGAACAATAAGCAACGCGTCGCCGACGCGACTTGCTTTTCTGATTCTTCTCCGACGCACTCCGCTACTGCATATAGCTCGTTTGGTTGACGCGACACGTCGGCGACGTGGCTTTAAGCAAAAATAAATCTCTTTTTGAGTAATCTATTGCTATATAAAATATGACAACTAAAAAACAAAAAAAAACGCAGTTGTATTTCTATGTTGTATAACATTTTTTGTGCTGTATTTTTTTACTACATTTTTGTGCTAAATTTTTTATGTTGATTTTTTATGTCTTGAATTTTTATTGCTGGATTTTATGTGTTGGATTTTTATATTACATTTTTGTGCTAATTTTTGTGTTTATTTTTTATGTCTTATTTTTTTTGCTGAATTTTTTATACTACATTTTTTTTGTGCTATATTTTTTTCTAATAGATATTTTTTTTTTTTGTAATGGATTTTTTGTTGTGTTTTTTAGAAAATAAAAGGGGTGGCACCTGTTATCTTCAAACTCATACTTATAAGGACAAAATGTTTTAGTACCAAAATATCCTTTGTTCCTAATTAAAAAATGAGTATCACATGTCATTATTACAATACTAGCTAGAAAGAAAGAGAGAAAATTAAAATTATTTTATACTAGTGTGATGTGTAAATATAAATAGCTTTACGTAATTTTGGTGTATTCTTGGGTTCTAGCTCGTTGCTGGTGTGATGTTTATTTATTTTAATGAAGTTTTGGGGTTAAAAAAAAGGGGAAGAGTTTTTAAACTAGTTTTTGTCGAAAAGTACGACACGTGAGTTCTTGTACCTCTCATATTTCATGAAAAGAACACGAACCAGTACACTACTGCACCGGCCTTCAAGACATGAACAATATTTTACGAGTCAAACCGACCAAATCACCACGAACCCAGATCGACAATTGGCTAGCACTTCGTGAACTCAGCATGTACCGGGTCCCACCATAGTACCCTTATCCAGTACCCTAGAAGCAAAACGTCACCGTTTCTTGCTCTTCCTATGTTAATTAACTGAACGGAAAACGCGAAGATCGAGTTCTCTTTCGGTGTTACGACCGACCACAATGGTTTTCCCAGATAGATTGATTAGATTCCATTTGAAGTGGGTCTCAATGTTAAGATGTAAATTAAATTTGTAACTTCAAAGTGAAATATTTTTTGAAAGAAAAAGAATTCTAACTTGAGAAACTGAAATACAATAGTTGGAAGCAAAACTTATATGGTAAGCTAGCCAAATATGAATCAAGTAAACCTAACTAGTTATATAGGGGAAACAAGCATTGCTGGTAATAAATCTGCTCATAGACCCTTTCTTTGATACATTTGCAGAAGTAGGGGTTTTGAGCCCCCAAAGATTACTTTTAGGTGGCAACCAAGAAAATAAGCAATTTTAGGTACATTGCCAAATGATTCAGCGAGCTTCCTCAAGATTTCTGCCAAAAGCTGTTGCAGGTTTCAGTTTTCTGACAATTGAGTGAACCTTGCTGTTTTTAACAGCCAACTATTGAAGTTCGCTGATTTAATCAGCAGACCTGTAATGAACCTCGCTGTTTATAACCACAATTTAAAGAACTTCGCTGTTTCTTTGTGCCAGGTTGAATAACTTCGCTGTTTGGTTTTGCCAAGAACTTGAGCACCATTCAGATTATCTGAAAAAAATACGATATTAAGTTGTCAAAATCCCATAACTAGCTTAAAGAACCAGACAATCAAAGTAAAAAAAATTATATCTTATATTCACTTAAGTAATATCACCTGCACAAACTTATATACCATTTTTAATGGACTTCCTAAACGCCGCTCGCATAAGAGATGCCTACATAACCAACGCCTAAACGCGCGTAACGACACCAGAATGTGTGTAACCGACATTAAACGCGTGTAACTGTTGATTGAACACGCGTAATGGTCGTTTGTTACTCGTGCAAAGCCGGTTTCGCGTCGAGTGCTACATAAATCGCTTACCGGAGCCGGGTTACGCGTGTTACATGGCGTCGAACACATGTCTTCCGGCTCCAGTACGCGTAACCGGAGTAAAAACGCGTAAGTGCGTAACAGACGCCGTACGCGCAATTGACGCCTGATTCAGCACGCGTAACTAGCATATAAACATGCATAAACTGAGTTTCATGTTTATAAGATATAATTTTTTAATATGAACCAAGTGAATATAAGATATAATTTTTTTACTTTAATTGTCTAATTCTTTAAGCTAGTTATGGGATTTTGACAACTTAATATCGTACTTTTTTCAGATAATCTGAATGGTGCTCAAGTTCTTGGCAAAACCAAACAGCGAAGTTATTTAACCTGGCACAAAGAAACAGCGAAGTTCTTTAAATTGTGGTTATAAACAGCGAGGTTCATTACAGGTCTGCTGATTAAATCAGCGAACTTCAGTAGTTGGCTGTTAAAAACAGCGAGGTTCACTCAATTGTCAGAAAACTGAAACCTGCAACAGCTTTTGGCAGAAATCTTGAGGAAGCTCGCTGAATCATTTGGCAATGTACCTAAAATCGCTTATTTGCTTGGTTGCCACCTAAAAGTAATCTTTGGGGGCTCAAAACCCCTACTTCTGCAAAAAAACTCCAGTTTTCTTTAGGTTATCATTCAACATCTGACTGAATGACTGATGCTTGTAGCTAATTCTCGAAGAGTCTTTTATGATATAACAGTTTAGAGCACACAAGATGGGTTTTGTTTACCCCAAAACTCCGACGTGGAAGAGAAAGGCGAAGGTGGTGGTCCATTAGCAAAGACAAAGCCTTTAAAAACAACTAGGTTGGGAAGGGGATGGTTTTGTGTTCAAGTCCCACATGACAGAGGATTAAAGAAATTAGCCGTTCAAGAAAAAAAAAAGAGAGTGAGGAAACTCAAACAAGGTAATCGGTTTGAATCCACGGATGGTGCGTCGATGAAGAAGCTGGGGATTGTGAGACGGAGAGGAGGGTGAAATCCATGAGGGTTTTATGGGTTTGCCGAGTTTATTTATGAAACTTTTGACGTGGAGGGATGCTCGCCCGTTGCTAACGCTCATAGGAAGACTTAGGCTGTGTTCCAGAGATCCACTTAACAGGGGGAGGGGAGGGGAGGGAAAATGGGGTTTTTTTTGCCTGAAAATAGTCTTTCCAATTTGGAAAGACACGGAGGGGAGGGGAGGGAAGGGGAGAGATTTTTAACTCGGGAACACACCGTTAAAGGAACATAACAAACCGATATTTCATTTGATGTGAGTTATAAAAAGGTTGGCTTTTAGCCTAGCGGTATGAAGGTGTATTCCTTATCATTCAACAGTAAAGAATTGTGTAGATTTAGGAGTAGAATTAAAGGGTATGTAAGTTAGCAAATGTGACTTATATGTCTATGTGTGTGTGTTAGGATAAAAGTGTATACTATTTTTTTTAAGATTTCTTAAGAAATACAAAAAATGATTTTCGACGAGCCCCTTATACGATGATTGTTTAAGTAAGGGACAAAAGAGGAAAATAATGAAAATTTTGGAGGGCCACTATGTATAAAGTTAAAACATGGCTCATAGTTTAAACTTTAAAGGTCCCAACTCCTATATAAACCCCCCCCACAACGACCCTTTCAAACACACTATCATTCAAACATCCTTTCATAACAAAAAAAAAGCCCTACGTTTTCAGATAGTTGTACGTGTGGATTATTTTTGCTTTCGCTCCAATCATGGCTGACAATGTTGTTCACCATCATTCCACAAAGACCGAGGAGCAATGTGAAGAGAAAGCGGACCATGGTTTGTTTGATTGTTTTGGTAAGAAAGATGAAACCAAGAAGTGTGGAGAGACTGAGTGCAAAGATGAGAAAAACGAAAGCTTGTTGGCGAAACTTCACATAACCGATAGCAGTTCCAGTGTAAGCTCTTTCTTTTATACCTTCATCTATAATGTCCACTAAAAAGCAAACTTTCACCAACGAAACACTCGTCCTAAGACCATCACTAAGCTTTTCTTTGATCTTTTTGTTTGTTTAATGTAGTCGAGTGACGAGGAATGTGAAGTTGGAGAGAAGAAGAAAAAGGACAAAACTTTGAAGGAAACAGTTGAAAAGAAAATTGAAGAAGAAAAGGTGAAGATGAATGTGAAGATCGAAGAGGGAAGAGAGAAAGCCTTGGAGCTCAAAGAGAAAACCATTGAGAAGATTGAAGAGGGAAAAAAGAATGTAGAAGAGTTCAAAGAGAAAACCATGGAGAAAATTGAAGAGTACAAGGAGAAGAAAGAAGAGAAAAATGACAACGCATACAAGGGGAACACATCTGTCCCCATTGTGAAGTACGATGAAGTGGTGGTGGCGCCACCATCATTAGATGATCACGCACCACCACCACCATCTTGTGAAGTTGTTGTTCTCCCACCAGAGCCAACTAGTGAAACCGAAGAGAAAAAAGGGTTCATTGAGAAGATCAAGGACAAACTCCCCGGTGGTCACAAGAAAGCGGAAGATGAACACACCGCTCCTCCTCCACCACCACCGGTGGCAACGCCAAATGCTGATCATGAGGTTGATGATAATGAGCCCAAGGAGAAAAAGGGAATTCTTGAAATGATCAAAGAAAAGCTTCCAGGATATCATTAAAAGAGTGAAGAGGAGAAAAAGGAAAAGGAGTGCAACAATTAAGGCCTAGGAAAAATGAGTTGTTGGTTTGATTTTCTTTAGATTTGTGAATGTTTATTGCTTTTTAAGTTGATGTTTTTAAATAATTAAGTAGCCTTTCATGTTCTAGCTAGGGTAGGGGTACTGTTGAATTTCATGTAGTTAATTTTATCATATCAATATTATATATGATCGGGAATGGAAAACCGTAACACACTTGTTTGGGGTGGGTCCGTGGGTCGGTAATCCAACCCACCAAAAAAGATCGATTTGTAGCATGGGTTAAAACGGGTTGTGACCTGCCATAAATTACGAATCAAACGGGTTTCCGGGAACCTCCCAACTCAGTGTAGATCCACCCCTGTTAACAAAGACTTTTTTTTCATTCGAGTTTTGAATTTTTTTATATAATTAGCTTGATAAATTTGATTTGTAACCTGCTTTTTTTACAATGTTATTGTATATTAATAGAAGATTTTCATTTTATCAACACACTCACTCTCTTGTTATGGAAGATTTAAAATATATGAAAACATTTTTAAACTGCTCTTAACTATACTAATATGTTTGGCTAGTTTTAGTTAAGATTTTTTTAATATATTTGATCTGTTTAATACAAGTTATGTCACACCCTTGTTTCTACCACGCGATTTTATTATATTTAAACAAGTGTAACTTAAAATAGTTGCTGGCAGTGAGGCTTTGGTCTAGTATTAGTGGGAGAATCCTCTAGGAATTTAGGTAGAAGGAGATCATGAGTTTAATATTCAGGGAATTTAACATTTAGTTGTTTAATTATTATTTTTTAAATAGTTGCTATACTTACACATGTTAGAACACTATACCTTACATTAAAAGCATTTATTACATTTATTTAAAAGTTTGCTAAACATATGATTAATAGTTAACTAGAGTTAAATGCCAGATAGTCTCTATGGTTTGGTCTTTTTCATCTTTATTCTTTAACTTTCTAAAATTACTTTTATAGTCCCCAACTTTTTAATTTTCGTTCCCAGATAGTCCCTGTCATGGATGAAGGTTAGTTTTATCAGTTAAGTTGGTGTAAAATGACTATAATGTCCTTAAGTTAAACAAAATGAATTACTTAAGTATTATATATAATACACTCTCTCTCTCATTTGAAAAACCATTACCACAACCACAACCACCATCACCTCCACCTCCACAGCTGCCATCACCTCTCACTCTCTCAGCCGCCACCACCATCATCACTGCCAAAACCAGCACTACCACCATCAAAACCCTAATTCAAACCTCACAATTTCACCAAATTCATTCAGTCCTTAACTACCTAGAGAAACACGAGAAATTCCAAAAACCCGAGTCCATTTTAATCGATTTAATCCAGTTTTACGGACGCAAAAATGAGTTTCAGTAAGCAATTGATTTGTTCTTTAGAATACCTAATTTTACGTGCAATGTTAGTGTGGATTCCCTCAATTGTTTGCTCTCAGTTTTGTGTAGGTGAAATGAGGGGCTCCAAATCGTGCCCAGGTGTTGTTGAAGAGTAGGTTGATCAATGTTCATCTTGAGGCGTCTAGTTTTGTGATATTAGTTAAGGCTCTTTGTAGGTTTAATAAGCCGGTTCATGCCATCGGTTTGTTGGTTGATCATGCGAGTTTTTTGTTGATTTTACGCACATTGTGCCAGCAAAACACTTTTGAGTGTGATCATGTTATGGGTTTGGTTGAAGAAATGAAGAAATTAGGGTTTTGTTTTGACGGAACAGATTGGGGGAATGTTATTCGCTTTTTGGTTCAGAGGAACAAGGGTGTGACATTTGTCCTTTGTGAACACCACACGATATAGAACAATATCAATTATCAATGAAACAATGTGTTTTGGTCTCTATATTTGTTTATTTGTGTTTGACAATTTCACGTTTCAATTCTTGTCTGATTTCAAGCTCTAAATCGCTTTCTAGAAAGTTACACGTAAACGTAATCAGTTTAACGCGACAAACACTCCAAATAGTGACATATGCTTAACATACCTTAAATAACCTTTACATGACTTAGAAATAAGTTTTGAATGGTTTGGTATGGCAAAAACAAGCTTATTCGATCACAGGGACTATTTGCGACAAACTGCAAAAGTCTGTTGATTCGTATAGCAACGTACACTTCGGAACAAGATCATAAGCAAAAAATACCCTAAATACCCTTAACATATCTTAGAAATAAGTTTTGAAGGGTTCGATATGCGAAAATACGCTTATTTGATCACAAGGACTAAAAGCGCCAAAACTGCAAAAAGTTTGCATATACGTGCATATCTCGCGTTCTGACCACATCCGGACATCCAAAAAATATTTTAATCACTAGAATATTGTATTTTAGTGGTGGGAATGCAAAAAAATCCATTCGTTTCGTAATTTGGGTCGTTTTCGCGTTCGTTACGATTCCGTCGTAATAACCGAAACACGTAACCGTACAGCTAAACGAACTGACATCCGTGACATTTTTTAGCATAATTCAAGTTAAATATACTTTAACTTCATTATGGAGCTTAAAAATGGGCTTGACGGGTGTTAGAAGTGCCGAAACGCGACAAAACAAGTTCAGGGACCACAGCTGTCAATTTTCAAACTTTGGCCCCTGAAGACAGCCATACGGTCCGTATACCTGGACCCCATATGGTCCGTAAGTAGGTCCCAGCACAACAGAATCCAGAATCTTCAAAACAGCTTGTTGAACTTGGTTTTAATATGTGACACCCCAGGAAAACTACGAAACCTAACTAGCTTCCTCGGTAACTACGTGCTAAATTTCGGGACGAAATTTCCTTCAAGTTGGGGATAATGTGACAACCCGAACTTTCAAGGTCAGTGCCTTTTAGTCACGTGATCCCTGTTTTCTCATTGTTTCTCTTTTACGCCCCTTACGACAATATAAATTGTTATAAAACGTGTGACTTTAATAATCTTGCTAAACGAAAAATCCGGTTTATTATGTTTGTGTGTTAGTGAGTTAATTTAAGTGCCTAGAGTATGTGTGCCGAAACCTTTAGTAAACAACATCAAATGGAATTGGGCCGTACACATTGGTTTTCCCATAATCTAACAAATTGAGGCCACCTCTGATTGTTTTAAATAACCGGCCCAGCTTCTGGTGCATCTCATGACTGGCCCACCTCAATTGTTGATTGGCATTATAATTAGGGGACTACGTAACCTCTTTTCAATAACCACATTATCACAATATCAAATCACAACAAACCCTACACTTCTCTCTCAAGATCACGCACGGCATAGCAGACCCCCCCCCCTCGTGAAGCTAATTCGGATCCAGCAATACTTTAACTCTTTTGGTTAGTATAAACCTCTTTATGCTTGAATAAATCTCTTTGTTATGCATGCTTAGTGACCTATCGATTGTAGTTAATGATTATGTTAATAACTGAGGATTAAGTGGAATGATTGCTTGCATGTTACTGGATAATTATGCTATGATAAGAGGTTCTTGATGAATATAGAATTCGTATAACATTAACCATTAGGAATCATCATGATAAGTAAACTGTTATGTGCAAAATTGATCATGAGTCGTGAATGATTTAGAGTGTGGTAATAAACATGTAATATTGATTGATTGCATGATCGATAGTTGTTATAGTATGAGTAAGATTAGTGATTATATGTGAATTGCAAAGAATAGTTGTAATATTACATGATTGGTTTATGTTCCTGATCCCATGATAATAATATTTGCATTATAATATTTTCATTATAAGAGGATGTTTAATGGTTATGAAATTCCGAATGAAATATAATAGGTTGTTATGTGGTTTTGATTGATTGTTGTTTTAAATATCAAACCTAACTAATTGATGTGAGGTAGACCTTGATTAAATGAATAATGGAACTGTAAAATAATTGGATTCATGTTGGATTTGGTCATTTACGAAACAAGTAGGGAGCCAAGGGATTTGGGTTTTGTTTTAAGTTTTGGGCTGAACAAAAAGGGATCTCGGGCTGTGTTAGTGGACATGTGGACTAGGCCTGCCGCACATAGGGTAAAAGGGTACACTAAATTCACAAAATTCAAGTAAATGGATGATGATATATCATAGTCTGACAAACTAGATGACTTTGAATAAAAAGGGGTGGCCAGGTGTAGTCTTGATCTAATCAAAGCACATGGGTATTTTAATGAGGTTGTCATGTGATAGTCTAGGGAATAACGAACATTTTTGCTATGATGATTTGTGAATCTGCATGTGAATCGTGTGAATGATGAGTGAATATATGATGACTTTAGGCTGGTGTATTAACGAGATATAGCATGGACTTCATTTGTGTGCATGTATTAAAGGTAGAGTATGTGATAATTTATTTATATTAGCTAAACATGAATTGAACTACGTGCATGTATTACTTGTATATTAAATGTGGTGTATGTGAATTAGGAATACATGAGTTAACCGTACGTAAAATACGTAGGTTATGTGCACATGAAATTGATTGTTGTCGATAACCACGATAGGGCGTGTTTGAGCAACTATTAATCGAGTAACTAATTCTACCGAGCAAACCAAGGTGAGTTCACACTCCTAAGGCATGGGATTCCCGGTGGGTTGGGAATGGGATTGAATAACTACTTGTACTATCATTACTATTAAACTACTTTTCATTGTCCTCGGAATGAAGGGCAAGTACGTAAAACCTACGTACACTCATACTTTCTACTGTCCTCGGATTGAAGGGCACGTACGTAAAACCTACGTACACTCATACATGCTACGGTCCTTGGATCAAGAAGGGCACGTACATACACGACTAGTCTAGTAACATACAACATGGGAAGCCCCCACTATTCATCGCAAACATGTTCGGGGAACCGCGATACGGATTAATACGATACACATGGGAAGCCCCCACTAATCATCGCAAACATGTTCGGGGAACCGCGATACAGATTAATACAGTACATGGTTTACGAAATAAACATATGATTTGCGAACACTATAATTAAACAACCAACTGTGAACTCGCTCAACTTTGTTGTTGACTCGTTGTTACATGCCTTGCAGGCCTTTAGGTGCATAACATTGGGAACTTGCTGTCTGGGAAGCTGGAGTGGTCATGGGTCGAGTTACATGGAAACGCAACACAAGACTAAGAGCTTTTATATATGGTTTATAAACACTTAACGAATTAAATATGCTTCCGCTGTAAACTGTGAAATATTGTAACGTGTAACACTTATTGTTATTGAATGAAAGTTTTATTGAAATATACGCATGAGTTCAATGTGATTGGTGGCTAAGATCCTGGTCAGTCACGCCTCCAAGCGGTGGTGCTCCGCATGTGGATTTTTGGGGTGTGATAGATTGGTATCAGAGCCATTGGTTATAGTGAACTTGGTTTTAAAAAGGGGAAAAACATTTTTGGTAAAACCAGACTATAACCGAACAGTTCTGAAAACGTGAATACGACCATGACACTCAGCTCCAGATTGCAAGGTTCGTCTCTTATATACTCATCGTACTACATAACTAGTGAACACTTACATATGATATAGCATGTGATTGCACTTTTAGCACAACAATATGAATTCATGTATTGCTTGCATGTGTTATGTAACTGATAGAGTGGTATTTCCCTAAACATTCATTACTTACGTTTCGTGATGCTCTTTGGTTGCTACTCGAGTTTGAGGAACCATTTGACATAAGTTAAGAGGAGTTGAGATGAGCATGCAAATCACAATATTATTGTGGGTGCACACATAATAATAATGTGGGGTGCATGCGAGTCCCAGTGAGGCTTAACAAGTGAAAAAGGGGTTCCGTTCCGTTATTTGATCAATGTGAACATAACAAACCTATAGGGGTCATAACAGTGATTGTCCCCTACCCGAACGTGAACTTTTCATTCCTTTCTGAATCCTTATGAATCTCGATGCTATCGAGTATCACCTGATCACACATCTGAACGCCTAGAGATTTGTGTAGAATGTTAGGTGCTAGTACGAACGTCCCTGCGTTGGATGGCTCAGCGTCAAATGATTGGATTATACTTTCCTCACTTATCTTTGTTTGCTGGAACTTAGCGTGTTGACGCCTTAGATCCCGAAGTGCGATCACTTCTGCAACACTCTCGTGACATACCGTGTATTACCCAGTCAACTTGCAAGAACGATGGACAAGAGGGTAAACGTAGTACCTTACCGACTTCAGTGTTTGAACGACCCTAGTTACCGGCTGCGAATAACAACGATTTGACTCCAATCGAATCCTTAACCTCAGCCAGCGACTCATGGGAGTCGACTCTTACGAACCAATCGGGATAAAATCGATGACGATTGACTGTAGAGCGGATTGTGTAACTGCCCGCGCCATGAGTAGTGCCTTAGGACGTGGCACGGAATGTGAAAATATGGACCTTGTTGGTGAAAGGACGCTGGACACCGTTACAGGCAACAATATTAGAGGCAACAGTCGCGACAACATCAAGGTACTCGTGATCGTAGCTTACAGTATGGAAACAAAGGTGACCTCGACAAGGATTGACTGTGTTAAGTCAAGGTGACGACAACCAAGGGAACGACGACAGTACTGGAAATTCTCGTAATGAAAACAACAAACATTGGGAACGATGCTCGTGGAAGGGCATTTAGGAATGGCGTGGGCGACGCCAGGATAATAGCAACATGGGAGCATGTATGGGTAGCAAATCGTTCGTCTCTGTTCTGTTTAACCCTGACGCTTCTTGAAGCCAAACCTGTTGTGGGATTGACTGAGGGCAAGGCAATCGAAACCTCAAAAGTTTGCTGGGATGCAAACTCGACCATGTGGGACAAGTGTTCAACATCGGCCTTCCTTCTACTACCCCTGATGGTTACAATGCAGTAGTTAGTGTGGATTGGTTATTCAGAAATCGTGCAGACATACTCTGTGAGGAGAAAATTTTCGGTGGAGAATCGTTATTTGTTCTAAAGAAACAGAGTGGTGCAAAGGTTAGTTCCATTTCAACTATGAAGGCCCAGAAGTGTCTACGGAGGGATCACCCCGCTACGTTAGCAACCGTTACTGATGTTGGGGCTAAGGAACGGAGGATCGAGGATCCACCAATTGTTCGTGATTCCTCTCAGTGTGCTACCCGAGGAGCTTTTAGATTTACTTCCACCACTGTTAGGCAAAATTTCAGTTTGATCTCACGACAGGGGCAGCCCTGATTACTCGTGCTACATACCGTCTTACACCAGGAGGGTTGCAAGGACTATCTACATGAACTGTTTGACAGGAGTTCTATTGGACATAGTTTTTGTTCGCTTAGGGGAGCCCCAGCTATATTCGGGAAGATAAAGCCTTTTCGTATGTGAACTGATTATTCAGAACCCAGCAAGGTGACCATCAAGAACTGTTTGCCTCGACCATGTATTGACGGAAGACCAAGAGGAGAATGTTCCTGAAACGGCATATCGAACGCAATATTGCCATTGCAACTTTGTACACCAGCAGCTTTATGGACCACATGAATCGACCGCATTTATGGATGACGTTCTGGGTCATTTCCAAGAGGAAGGAACATCATGAGCGGCATTTGTATCTTATTTTAGAGCTCCTGAGAGAAGAGCCACTCCGCGCAAAGTCTTGCTAAAGGTAACTTCTGGATTCGAGAGATACCTTTTTGGTCATATGATCAACGAAGTGGGAATACACGTGGATCTCGCTAAAGACCTATTTTGTTAGATATTGATTCGGCACCAAAGATCCCTTCGAGGATGCAGCAATTTCTTGGTCACCCTAGACTCTATTGAAGATTCACCACAGGAGTTTTGAAGGTCGCACAACTTAAATCTTCTTAGCACAGTAGGTTGCTGTGTTCGTGAAAGATGAAACAGGAGGACGTCTTTTCAGCTTTCGAATCCCAACTCTGCAATGCACTGAGCATCGTCTTTACCAGAGGGTGTGGGTGATTCAGTGGTATATCCTTATGGTTTGAATCAGAGTCCCAGTTGCACGTCGACGCAACACAAGAGAGTGATGACTTACGTAATAGAGTTACCAGAGGAACTGCACGACATACAACTGGCGGTGAAAACCGTGGCCTTGGGATTTTAGAAGGAGGCATTACTTGGACGGTACCAGATGCGTTATTTAGACCGATCACAAGGGCCTCCCGTGTACCTTGGCTTCGACAGAGCTAAATCAGTTAATGGCATCGCTAGAGGAAACCTTAGGATGATTACGACTATGAAACTTCAACGTGCACGAGCTTTGCAGCTCACCATCGACTCTAACTTACCTGATCAGACCCGCTCTGTTCAAACTAGAGAACTGAAGGAAGAGGATTTTCAAGTTGAACCCATGCGGGGCATGGAGAAGCAACCTTTAACAGGTTGGACGATACTCGTTACCTCATGGAACGAATGTGGGTCTCATTATACGGCAACTGTAGGGAACTCGTGTTGAGCAAAGCACACCGGCTTCGATATTCTAGTCGTCTAGATTTTGATGAGAGGCATTAGGATTTATGAACCTTGTACTGGTAATCGGGCATGAAGGCCCACCTAGCTAGGTATGGGAATGATGTTTGACTTGTGGGAAAGTCAAGGTGAAGTGTTAGCAACCAGAAACACCTATATGGAAAGCGAAAACAGACTGCCATGGATTTAGTCGATAGTCTACTTACAACTCGAAACGGAAACAATATCACCTGGATGATCGTTGATTGTCTCACGTAACCACCACACTTTCTAGCCATAAGGAAACGGATAAGTTTTCTACACTTGCAGTCATTCTACCTGAAAGAAGCGGTTGCTAGGCACGGAGTGCCAACCTCCATCATCTCGGATCGCGACCCACGATTTGCATTTGATTTGTGGCAAGCGATGCACAAATCCTTTGGCTCACGTCTAGACATGTGCACAACATATCACCCATAGACGGATGGGCAGACTGAACGCACCATCCAAACTCTTGAAGACATGCTTCGAGCATGTGTAATCGACTTTGGTAATGGCTGAGAGCGACATCTACCTTTAGTGGAGTTGTCATATATCAACAGATTCCTCACCAGCATCCAGGCTGCTCCGTTTGAGGCATTGTGCGGACGGAAGTGCCGACTACCCCTTTGTTGGGTAGAAGTTGGAGACAGCCAAACCACTGGCCCAGAACTTGTCGTAGACACGACAGGGAAGATTGCTCAGATACGACAACGAATGGCAGCAGCTCGTGACCATCAGGAAAGCTATGCTGATAAGCGCAGGAAACCACTCGAGTTCCAGTTTGGGGATCGAGTGCTACTTAAAGTCTCACCTTGGAAAGGTGTAGTTCGTTTTGGTAAACGAGGCAAACTCAAACCGCGAGATGTTGAACCTTTCAAAATCACCCGAAGAACTCAGTGGAGTTCACAACGTATTCCATGTGTCGAATCTGAAGAAGTGTCTGTCAGATGAAACCCTCGTAGTTCCTTTCAAGGAGCTCACCATCGACGATCAGTTGCGATTTGTCGAAGAAACAGTGGAAATCTTGGACCGGGAGGTCAAGATTCTCAAACGCACTAGGATACCTATTGTTCGAGTTCGTTGGAACTCCCGTCGTGGCCCAGAGTTTACCTGGGAACGAAAAGACCAAATGAAACACAAATATCCCCAATTGTTCGAGAACAATGAAACCACTACTGAGGCCGAAGCTACTGCGGAATTTTGGGACGAAATTCCAAACCAACGGGGGGATGATGTGACACCCCAGGAAAACTACGAAACCTAACTAGCTTCCTCGGTAACTACGTGCTAAATTTCAGGACGGAATTTCCTTCAAGTTGGGGATAATGTGACAACCCGAACTTTCAAGGTCAGTGCCTTCTAGTCACGTGATCCCTGTTTTCTCATTGTTTCTCTTTTACGCCCCTTACGACAATATAAATTGTTATAAAACGTGTGACTTTAATAATCTTGCTAAACGAAAAATCCTGTTTATTATGTTTGTGTGTTAGTGAGTTAATTTAAGTGCCTAGAGTATGTGTGCCGAAACCTTTAGTAAACTACATCAAATTGAATTGGGCCGTACACATTGGTTATCCCATAATCTAACAAATTGAGGCCACCTCTGATTGTTTTAAATAACCGGCCCAGCTTCTGGTGCATCTCATGACTGGCCCACCTCAATTGTTGATTGGCATTATAATTAGGGGACTACGTAACCTCTTTTCAATAACCACATTATCACAATATCAAATCACAACAAACCCTACACTTCTCTCTCAAGATCACGCACGGCATAGCAGACCCCCCCCCCTCGTGAAGCTAATTCGGATCCAACAATACTTTAACTCTTTTGGTTAGTATAAACCTCTTTATTCTTGAATAAATCTCTTTGTTATGCATGCTTAGTGATCTATCGATTGTAGTTAATGATTATGTTAATAGCTGAGGATTAAGTGGAATGATTGCTTGCATGTTACTGGATAATTATGCTATGATAAGAGGTTCTTGATGAATATAGAATTCGTATAACATTAACCATTAGGAATCATCATGATAAGTAAACTATTATGTGCAAAATTGATCATGAGTCGTGAATGATTTAGAGTGTGGTAATAAACATGTAATATTGATTGATTGCATGATCGATAGTTGTTATAGTATAAGTAAGATTAGTGATTATATGTGAATTGCAAAGAATAGTTGTAATATTACATGATTGGTTTATGTTCCTGATCCCATGATAATAATATTTGCATTATAAGAGGATGTTTAATGGTTATGAAATTCCGAATGAAATATAATCGGTTGTTATGTGGTTTTGATTGATTGTTGTTTTATATATCAAACCTAACTAATTGATGTGAGGTGGACCTTGATTAAATGAATAATGGAACTGTAAAATAATTGGATTCATGTTGGATTTGGTCATTTACGAAACAAGTAGGGAGCCAAGGGATTTGGGTTTTGTTTTAAGTTTTGGGCTGAACAAAAAGGGATCTCGGGCTGTGTTGGTGGACATGTGGACTAGGCCTGCCGCACATAGGGTAAAAGGGTACACTAAATTCACAAAATTCAAGTAAATGGATGATGATATATCATAGTCTGACAAACTAGATGACTTTGAATAAAAAGGGATGGCCAGGTGTAGTCTTGATCTAATCAAAGCACATGGGTATTTTAATGAGGTTGTCATGTGATAGTCTAGGGAATAACGAACATTTTTGCTATGATGGTTTGTGAATCTGCATGTGAATCGCATGAATGATGAGTGAATATATGATGACTTTAGGCTGGTGTATTAGAGAGATATAGCATGGACTTCATTTGTGTGCATGTATTAAAGGTAGAGTATGTGATAATTTATTTATATTAGCTAAACATGAATTGAACGACGTGCATGTATTACTTGTATATTAAATGTGGGGTATGTGAATTAGGAATACATGAGTTAACCGTACGTAAAATACGTAGGTTATGTGCACATGAAACTGATTGTTGTCGATAACCACGATAGGGCGTGTTTGAGCAACTATTAATCAAGTAACTAATTCTACCGAGCAAACCAAGGTGAGTTCACACTCCTAAGGCGTGGGATTCCCGGTGGGTTGGGAATGGGATTGAATAACTACTTGTACTATCATTACTATTAAACTACTTTTCATTGTCCTCGGAATGAAGGGCACGTACGTAACACCTACGTACACTCATACTCACTACTGTCCTCGGATTGAAGGGAACGTACGTAAAACCTACGTACACTCATACACGCTACGGTCCTTGGATCAAGAAGGGCACGTACATACACGACTAGTCTAGTAACATACAACATGGGAAGCCCCCACTATTCATCGCAAACATGTTCGGGGAACCGCGATACGGATTAATACAATACACATGGGAAGCCCCCACTAATCATCGCAAACATGTTCGGGGAACCACGATACAGATTAATACAGTACATGGTTTACGAAATAAACATATGATTTGCGAACACTATAACTAAACAACCAACTGTGAACTCGCTCAACTTTGTTGTTGACTCGTTGTTACATGCCTTGCAGGCCTTTAGGTGCATAACATTGGGAACTTGCTGTCTGGGAAGCTGGAGTGGTCATGGGTCGAGTTACATGGAAACGCAACACAAGACTAAGAGCTTTTATATATGGTTTATAAACACTTAACGAATTAAATATGCTTCCGTTGTAAACTGTGAAATATTGTAACGTGTAACACTTATTGTTATTGAATGAAAGTTTTATTGAAATATACGCATGAGTTCAATGTGATTGGTGGCTAAGATCCTTGTCAGTCACGCCTCCAAGCGGTGGTGCTCCGCATGTGGATTTTTGGGGTGTGACATAATCTCAGTTTTTGCATGTTGTGGGCTGGTTTATGTGTTCCCCAAGTCCCCAAATCAGAGCCTAACTTGTGTATGGTGATGATCATGCCTTGAACAACTCAATTACACTTGGCAATGATCTAAAGGCCCATGAATTCCTATAAATACCAAGTGATTTCTTCATTCCAAATTGCTCATTCCTTCTTTCTTTCACTCTTGCTCTGATTAAGGCTACCACACTTAGTTGGAAGCCTCATACTTGAGCATTCTTAGTCATTTTCCAAGCTTAGAACACTTGTAAGTGTTCTTTCATGCTTTGTTATTTATTTTAAGCAGGAAAGTCAAACAGTGTTTGACTTTCTACTTTGACCATGATTTGGTCAAGACAAAGTTCATTTGAACTTTGCAACGTGAGCGTAATCATGATGGTTATAGTCCCTTGCGACTATACCTACTGATTACCACATTGACTAGTCGAAGTGACGAGTTAAAGTTTCGGTCAAAATGCACGATTATGTGCATTTTGCGACGAAACTATTTTCGGGTATCAAAACACTTTGTTTTGATATCAAATCAGTTTTCTAACTTAGTTAAACATGTTTAACTCGTCACCTTTAGTTTAGTGCTTGTTTAGGGTGGTAAGTCAAGCGGTCTTAACAACCGCTTAGACTTTCGAACCCGACCCGTTTGGTCGATCATTAGGATCTGACCAAACATATATTGTGACCATAGTTGTATAGGGAATAACCTTCCGATGTTATACCTTATGGTCACTTCGTTTAATTAGTTGTTATGATAGGTAGTTTATATGCCTTAGGAAAATGACCAAAATGCCTTTTTCATGCATATTTGAATTTAAGCATATGTGACTTAAATTTTGAGTTCCAACACTCATTTGGTTTACAAGGCCTCATTCTATCCGATCTCCTGATTTAGGTCCCGATTTATTAACATAGTGATCCAATACTAGGTGCCACTTGATTCCTTGATTGTCCGAGCTTTGTTAGTTCACTTAATCGAGGATCCCTTGAAATCTCAAGTGAGTACATAGTTCCCATTAAATACTACTTTCAATTGTTTTGGGGTGATTCATATGTGCTAAATGATTTCGAGTTTTCAAAACAAAACAAATGCTATGGTTTATATTAAACACAACGATTTCAATAATGTGAACGAACTTGTTGGTGCGTTGATATATAACACAAATGACATTCATTATCTTTGGCCGAGCCGACCAGTAGTATGTTATGGTATCATAGGATCTGACAAATCCTGTTATCGGACTATCGCCATGGTTGTGGGGTAATGTGGGTAACGACAAAACCTGATGATTTTAACAAACCCTTTGGTGGTTTGTTAGTCGAATAACGATACCCTTTGGTGGTATAGACGAGTCAAAACACAGGTTTGAATGTGTTCAACTAGAACAACCAAAAGTTAGTTTTCACAATTAAAACACGAACGATTGAACGAATGGTTTTATGACACGAACGCTTGAATGATGGTTTATAACACGAACGCTTGAACGATGGTTTATAACACGAACGAGTTGAACGATTGGTTTTTATATCACGAACGATTGAGAACAAGTACAATTGAACGATTGGTTTTTAGTATGTGATTAGATAACAGGACGGGTGTAATATGATAAAAGCATGGTAGATACACCGCTGGTACTTCTTATATATAAGTGCTTTTATCATATTGCATTCCGTGACGTTATTTAGTTCACTTGGACGAATGATTTCAAACAATGTCATGCAACGATGTTTACTAAATGATAAAAACCATACAAGTTTTATTACAAGGACGATTTACAATTTGGTTTACAAAAACAAATGTTTTGGTCAAGATTCATGGCAACGAGGTTTTCATAAACATTTAACCAACTTGTTGAGGTTGGTTAATCATATTACAATACCAAACACTTTTCAACACAAGGTTTTCAAATATCGACTCTAGTAGTCGTACGAGGTATTGTAACATGTATACAAGCCATGAATTTGACACACACGCAAAACCTGTGTGCTCGCCGGCATTTTTATGTTGACTTTATTTTCACGTATGTTTCAGGTGCTGTTGTTTGATGATGATTATGATGCATGCTCACGTAGGAATGGACAAGGCCTTAATGACATAAAACAAGAAAGACAATATGTTTGAACTTGTTTGTTTTACTTTAAGACAGTGTTAAATATTTAATAATTCAACAAAACATAACTTCAAATCCATGTGTTATGAAACAATGATTATGTTACGACACTCCCCGACGTTTTCGCCGCGGTTTTGTTGTTTTAACGCGGTAGGGGTGTGACAGAAGAGTTGGTATCAGAGCTCATGGTTATAGGGAATTAGGCTATTAGTAATACTTTGACCTAGACTATAACCTTTCTAGGACCCTAACACAAGTTATCTTGTGTTTAGATCTTAAAACAATACCGTCACCTATCTTTAGGTGACAACCACAACAAGAACACAAATTTCAAATCCGTTTTGAAAATCAATCATCTATTCTTAGATGATTTGCTTTAGGCTATAAGCCTTCAAAGTTTTCAAAATCTCGTCAAAGTTTGGGTCTTATAATGTGAACATGTGAAATCTGGAAGGGCGGGTGCCTGTACCTCGAGTTTTCTGTCTAAGGCTAGAGTGTTGGTACAAATCCGCAGTATCGGACCAGTCACTCTTACCTGGGAACTCTTGGGGTGATTGTCCACTTATAGGCTAAAGCATGTCTTCGCGATACACAATATTGACCCATTTACTTTGATTAGTCAATGTGTGTCGTTTGTTTGTTCGAGGTAATGAACAAATGATCGCATTCCTTATGTTTCGTCGATATTTTCAATACCTCTTTTTTTATCCAAATGTCAATCTCACTTATTTCTCATGTATCCTTGTTCATTTAGAAAATGCCTCCTAGACGCGATCAAACTTAGGATGTTGCACTCGCAGCCCTAGTCGCTCAACAGATTGTTACTGTGATTCCGAACTTAATACTCAGATCAATCAGGAAAATAGCAATAACAACAATAACAATGCTCAGTGCAGTTTTAAAACGTTCAATTCGTCTAAACCACTGAAATTTTCTGGGTCTCAAGGAGCAACTGCGCTCCTACAATGGTTCGAGGGACTAGAGAGTACATTCTGACATGTTCAGTGTCCAAATGATCGAAAGGTTGAGTTCGCATCTAGTGTGTTTGAGAAACGAGCATTAACATGGTGGAACGGTGTGATGAGAGATAGGGGTGCCGATGTGGCGATGGCACGGACTTGGGAAGAGCTTCGGGCTCTAATGATGAAAGAGTTCTGCCCCCCGATATGAAATAAAGGCATTGGAAAGGGAGTTCGATGATCTAAAACAAGATGGGGGAGAACACCGTGCTTACATGGATCGTCATGAGGAGTTGAGTTTGCTCTGTCCTACTAGGGTTACCCCCGTTGAATAAAGCGATTGAGAGGTATATCGATGGTTTACCTGACCCTGTGCAAGACATTGTCACTGGTAGTAACCCTACCACTGTTCGTCAGGCCATCGAGTTGGCTGCAACCCTGACTGAGTCAGGTCAGGAAGGGTAAACTGTCCCGTAAGGATGATAAGAAGCAGTCAGCCAACACCACTCAAGACAAGGGGAAAGAAAAAAAGAAGGGAGAGTCGTTGAAGAGGTCGAAGAAGCGTAAGGCTTCCCAAAACTATGATGTTACCGCACAACCCAACCAGAACCCACAGAACCAACCAGCACAGCCTCCTGTGAGGAAGCCTTATGCTGGTACCACACCTTACTGTAATCAGTGCAATGGTTATCACTCGACACAGCTAGTTTGTCGACAGTGCATATCATGTGGTAGACTTGGCCACACGGCCAATATTTATCGAGCTGTTCTGAATCAAACTGCACAAAACCCAGCACAAGCTCAGGGAAACCCTGCTAGACCTCCATTCCCACCTGATTCATGCTATAACTGTGGTGAAATGGGTCACTTCAGGAACAATTGTCTGAAGCCTGTGAAGGCGAACGCAAATGCTAATCCCGCTCGTGGACGAGCATACAACATAAACGCTAACGAGGCTCGTGCTGATAACGAAGTCATTAACGGTACGTTCCTTGTTAACCATCAACCTGCATCTGTTCTTTTCGGTTTTGGTACCGATAGAAGCTTTGTATCGTTAACCTTTGAGCCTTTACTTGTGATGACTAGAACTAAACTAGGAAAGCCCTTATCTGTCGAGATTGCTACTGGTGAACCTCTTGTACTCGATTATGTCATTCGTGATTGCAAATTGAACCTTGATAACCATCTTTTTCCTATTGACCTCACACCAATGCAACTTGGAAGTTTCGATATTATCGTAGGAATGGATTGGTTAACCAAACATCATGCTGAGGTGGTTTGTTTCGATAAGATTGTTTGTATCCCTCTTTCGTCTGGTGAAATCCTAGAGGTTCGTGGCGAGAAACCTTCGAGTGGTTTGAAACTCATGTCGTGTACTAAAGCCCAAAAATACCTACGGAAAGGTTATGTGGCCTTTCTTGCACATGTCGTAGAGGAGAAAGGCAAGAGCAAAAATATTCAAGATATTCCGATTATACGTGATTATCCAGAAGTGTTTCCTGATGAACTGCCTGGTTTACCTCCAGTTCGTCAAGTCGAGTTTCATATTGATCTTGTACCTAATGCTAACCCGATTGCTAAAGCACCTTACCGTCTTGCACCGTCTGAGATGCAAGAATTGTCAAAACAGCTTCAAGAATTATCTGATAAAGGATTCATCCGTCTGAGTTATTCACCTTGGAGCGCTCTAGTCCTATTTGTGAAAAAGAAAGATGGATCTTTCCGTATGTGTATCGATTACCGTGAGCTCAATAAGCTCACAATCAAGAATCGATATCCCCTACCACGAATAGATGATCTCTTTGATCAGCTGCAAGGTGCTACATGTTTTTCCAAGATAGATTTGCATTCTGGGTATCATCAGCTTCGTGTACTCGAAGAAGATATTCCCAAAACTGCGTTCCGCACAAGATACGGTCATTACGAGTTCACTGTCATGCCTTTCGGTTTGACGAATGCTCCAGCTGTCTTCATGGACTTAATGAATAGGGTTTGTAAACCTTATTTAGATAAGTTCATCATTGGGTTCATTGATGACATTCTTATTTATTCTAAGTCTCGAGCCGATCACGAACAACACCTTCGCCTGACAATGGAACTCCTAAAGAAGGAACAACTCTTTGTCAAATTCTACAAGTGTGAATTTTGGCTTAAGGAAGTTCAATTTGTGGGCCATATTGTCAACAAGCAAGGTATTCATGTAGATCCTTCCAAAATCGCTGCGATTAAGGATTGGAACACACCTACTACACCCACAGAAGTTCGCTCTTTTCTTGGTCTTGCTGGATACTACCGTCGATTCATTGCAAACTTCTCAAAGATCGCGGTTCCCCTCACTGCTTTGACTCAGAAGAATAAGCCTTTTGAGTGGGGACCCAAACAAGAGGAAGCTTTCCAAACACTGAAACAAAAACTCTGTGATGCTCCTGTCTTATCTTTACTGGATGGCAATGATGATTTCGTTGTCTATTGTGACGCATCGAATCTAGACCTTGGTTGTGTTCTCATGCAACGAAGTAAGATCATAGCATATGCGTCAAGACAATTGAAAATTCACGAAATGTGTGGTTTTCATGCAACGAACTACACAACTCATGATCTTGAGTTAGGCGCTGTAGTTTTTGCTCTCAAAATTTGGAGACACTATCTCTATGGCACGAAATGTGTGGTTTTCACAGACCACAAAAGTCTCCAACACATTTTCAATCAGAAGGAGCTAAACATGAGACAACGATGCTGGGTTGAACTCTTGAACGATTACGACTGCGAGATTCGCTACCATCCTGGTAAGGCGAATGTCGTAGCCGACGCTCTAAGTCGAAAGGAACGAGTCAAGCTACACTATGTTTGAATTCAATCCGATATCCAAACACGTGTCCTTCAAACACAACGAACATGTGTAACCCAAGACTTGTTGAAAAATGAGCTACCATTAAATCTTAAGCTTCAACTCGAAACAAAAGATAATGGGTTACTTTATTTCAAGAACCGACTGTGGATTCCGAGTTAAGACAATCTTCGCACTTTAGTGATGGACGAATCTCATAAGTCTCATTATTCTATCCATCCCGGTGCTGACAAAATGTACGAGGATCTTTGTACTCAGTACTGGTGGCCTGGTATGAAGAAGGCTGTTGCCTTGTATGTGTCTAAATGCCTAACTTGTCTCAAAGTCAAGGCTGAACATCAACGTCCATCTGGTTTGCTTGTATAACCAGAGATACCGGCATGGAAGTGGGAGAACATTGCGATGGATCTTGTCACTAAGCTACCGCGCACATCTAGAGGTCATGATGCCATATGGGTAGTCATTGATCTTCTTACAAAATCAGCACACTTTTTTCCAATTCGTGAGGATCTGTCTGCTGATAATCTTGCCAAGATTTATGTTGATGAGATTGTGTCCTAACATGGTGTTCCTTTGAACATCATATCTGACCGTGATTCTCGAATCTCATCTCACTTTTGGAAGACCATGCAATCTGCTATGGGAACCCAACTAAATCTGAGCATTGCGTATCATCCCCAAACGGATGGACAATCCGAGAGGACGATGCAAACATTGGAGGATATGCTTAGAGCATGTGGGATAGACTTTGGTGGTAATTGGGATTCGCATCTACCATTGATCGAGTTCTCTTACAACAATAGTTATCAAGCTAGCATCAATATGGCACCTTTTGAAGCTTTATACGGTCGAAAATGTCGTTCACCTGTCTGTTGGAGTGAGGTCAGTGAAGCTCAGCTTACTGGACCTGAACTCATTCTTGAAACGACAGAAAAAGTCAAAAAAATTCGCGATAATCTTCTGAAAGCTAGAAGCCGTTAAAAGAGTTATGCGGACATGCGACACAAGCCCTTGGAATTTCAAGTCGGAGACCATGTCCTACTCAAGGTATCCCCTTGGAAGGGAGTGGTGAGATTTGGAAAGAAAGGAAAACTTGTACCACGATATGTTGGACCATTTAAGATTGTTGAAAGAATCGGAAAGGTGACCTATCGACTTGAGCTACCTCCTGAACTTGGGAATATTCACCCAACATTCCACGTGTCCAATTTAAGAAAGTGTTTAGCCGATACTGATCTCCATATTCCCCTCTACGAAATTCAAGTTGATGACACAATGCACTTTGTCGAGAAACCTATGTAGATAATGGACTGTGAAGTCAAGAGACTGAAGAACAAGCGTATACCAATAGTCAAAGTTCGCTGGGAGTCCAAACGTGGCCTAGAGTTTACTTGGGAATGTGAGGACCAAATGAAGGCGAAATATCCACATTTGTTTTCACAAGTTTGCTCTAGTTAAAATTTCAGGACGAAATTTCCTAAAGTAGGGGAGACTGTGACATTTGTGCTCTGTACACACCGCACGATATAGAACAATATCAATTATCAATGAAACAATGTGTTTTGGTCTCTATATTTGTTTATTTGTGTTTGACAATTTCACGTTTCAATTCTTGTTTGATTTCAAGCTCTAAATCGCTTTCTAGAAAGTTACACGCAAACTGTTACGTAAACGTAATCAGTTTAACGCGACAAACACTCCGGAATAGTGACATATTGTTAACATACCTTAAATAACCTTTACATAACTTAGAAATAAGTTTTGAATGGTTTGGTATGGCAAAAACAAGTTTATTCGATCACAAGGACTATTTGCGACAAACTGCAAAAGTCTGCTGATTCGTATAGAAACGTACACTCAAGAACAAGATCATAAGCTAAACATAACCTAAATACCTTTAACATAGCTTAGAAATAAGTTTTGAGGGGTTTGGTATGTGAAAATACGCTTATTTGATCACAGGGACTAAAAGCGTCAAAACTGCGAAAGGTTGCATATACGTGCATATCTCACATTCTGACCACATCCGGACATCCAAAAAAAATTTTAATCACTAGAATATTGTATTTTAGTGATGGGAATGCAAAAATACCATTCGTTTCGTAATTTGGGTCATTACGTTCGTTACGATTCCATCGTAATTAACCGAAAGACGCAACCGTACAGGCAAACGAATCGACATCCGTGACATTTTTGAGCATAACTCAAGTTAAATATACTTTAACTTCATCATGGAGCTTGAAAATGGGCTTGACGGGTGTTAGAAGTGCCGAAACGCGACAAAACAAGTTCAGGGACCAAAGATGTCAATTTTCAAACTTTGGCCCCTGAAGACAGCTATACGGTCCGTATACCTGGACCCCATATGGTCCATAAGTAAGTCCCAGCACAGCAGAATCCAAAATCTTCAAAACAGCTTTCTGAACTTGGTTTTAATCTCAGATTTTGCATGTTGTGGGCTCGTTTATGTGTTCCCCAAGTCCCCAAATCAGAGCCTAACATGTGTATGGTGATGATCATACCTTAAACAACTCAATTACACTTGGCAATGATCTAAAGGCCCATGAATTCCTATAAATAGCAAGTGATTTATTCATTCCAATTTGCTCATTCCTTCTTTCTTTCACTCTTGCTCTGATTGAGGCTACCACACTTAGTTGGAGGCCTCATATTTGAACATTCTTAGTCATTTTTTCAAGCTTAGGACACTTGTAAGTGTTCATTCATGCTTTGTTATTTATTTTAAGCAAGAAAGTCAAACAGTGTTTGACTTTTTGCTTTGACCATGATTTGGTCAAGACAAAGTTTGTTCGAACTTTGCAACGTGAGCGTAATCATGATGGTTATAGTCCCTTGCGACTATACCTACTGATTACCACGTTGACTAGTCGAAGTGACGAGTCAAAGTTTTGGTCAAAATGCATGATTATGTGTATTTTATGACGAAATTATTTTCGGGTATCAAAACACTTTGTTTTGATATCAAATCAGTTTTCTAACTTAGTTAAACATGTTTTAACATGTTTAACTCGTCAATTTTAGCTTAGTGCTTGTTTAGGGTCGTAAGTCTAGCGGTCTCAACAACCGCTTAGACTTTCAAACCCGACCCGTTTGGTCGATCATTAGGATCCGACCAAACATATATTGTGACCATAGTTGTATAGGGAATAACCTTCTGAGGTTATACCTTATGGTCACTTCGTTTAATTAGTTGTTATGATAGGTAGTTTTTATGCCTTAGGAAAATGACCAAAATGCCATTTTCATGCGTAATTTGAATTTAAGCATATGTGACTTAAATTTTGACACTTAACCTGATTATGCAACATTATTAAACATGTTTAGGCATATAATACTTATCATAGGACTAGTTAGGACATCCGAACGCACATTCGCGCAAATGACGCTTTAAAGTAGCGTAGACTACCTTAACGGGTCATAACGGGTCGAAAGCACTTAGGATAGGTTTCAAATCAAAATGTAGGCTTTGTTAAACCTTATCATATGAGTTCCAACACTCATTTGGTTTACAAGACCTCATTCTATCCGATCTCCTGATTTAGGTCCCGATTTATTAACATAGTGATCCAATATTAGGTGCCACTTGATTCCTTGATTGTCCGAGCTTTGTTAGTTCACTTAATCGAGGATCCCTTGCAATCTCAAGTGAGTACATAGTTCCCCTATTTTACTACTTTCAATTGTTTGGGGGTGATTCATATGTGCTAAACTATTTCGAGTTTTCAAAACAAAACAAATGCTATGGTTTATATTAAACACAATGATTTCAATAATGTGAATAAACTTGTTGGTGCGTTGATACATAACACGAATGACATTCATTAGCTTTGGCCGAGCCGACCAGTAATATGTTATGGTACCATAGTATCTGACAAATCCCGTTATCGGACTATCGCCATGGTTATGGGGTAATGTGGGTGACGACAGAACCTGATGATTTTAACAAACCCTTTGGTGGGTTCTTAGTCGAATAAAGATACCCTTTGGTGGTATAGACGAGTCAAAACACAGGTTTGAATGTGTTCAACTAGAACGACCAAAAGTTAGTTTTCACAATTAAAACACGAACGATTGAACGAATGGTTTTATGACACGAACGCTTGAACGATGGTTTATAACACGAACGATTTGAACGATTGTTTTTGATAACATGAACGACTGAGAACAAGTACAATTGAACGATTGGTTTTTGGTATGTGATTAGATATCAGGGCGGGTGTAATATGATAAGAACATGGTAGATACGCCGCTGGTACTTCTTATATATAAGTGATTTTATCATATTGCATTTCGTGATATTATTTAGTTCACTTAGACGAATGATTTCAAACAATGTCACGCAACGATGTTTACTAAATGATATAAACCATACAATTTTTATTACAAGGACGATTTACAATTTGGTTTACAAAAATAAATGTTTTAGTCACGATTCATGGCAACGAGGTTTTCATAAACATTTAACTAACTTGTTTAGGTTGGTTAATCATATTACAATACCAAACACTTTTCAACACAAGGTTTTCAAATATCGACTCTAGTAGTCATACGAGGTATTGTAACATGTATACAAGCCATGAATTTAACACACACGCAAAACCTATGTGCTCACCGGCTTTTTTATGCTGACTTTATTTTCACATATGTTTCAGGTGCTGTTGTTTGATGATGATTATGATGCATGCTCACGTAGGAATGGACGAGGCCTTAGTGACATAAAACAAGAAAGACAATATGTTTGAACTTGTTTGTTTTACTTTAAGACAATGTTAAACATTTAATAGTTCAATAAAACATAACTTAAAATCCATGTGTTGTGAAACAATGATTCTGTTACGACACTCCCCGATGTTTCCACCACGGTTTTGTTGTTTTAACGCGGTCGGGGTGTGACAAAGGGTGTGGAAGCTTTGGAGGCGTTGAATGGGATGAAATTGGATGGGTTTAAGCCTGATGTCATCTACTATACAACGGTTTTGGATGCTGTGATTTCTACAGGGGAGTTTGAACGTGCAGACCCGGTGTTCGATGAATTGCTTGTGTCGGGTTTGGTTCCTAATATTCATTCTTACAATGTGTATGTGAGTGGGTTGTGTAAACAAAACAAGTTTGATGATAGGATATACGTAAGGGAAGAAGATGAAGACGGGTTGATGAAAGTTGGGGTAATTGGGGGTAGGTTGGGATAATGAAGGTGGGCTTATAAAAATAATATTTATTTTAATGTTTTAAGTTATTATATTTAATTGCGTAAATTACTTTTTGAGTCCCTGTGTTTTATGGGTTTTAACTAGTTGAGTCAAAAAGCAAAAAGTTTAACGACCTGAGTCCCCATAAGCATTTTCTTTAACCATTTGAGTCCAAATTTCTAACCCAGTTAGAATTTTGTTGTTAAGTTTTGTTAAATGACCAAATTAACCCTATAAAACATATGGACTCAAAAAGAAAAAAATATATAATTATTATTATTATTCCCTCACCCTCTTATCTTCTTCAATTTCCTCTAACAACCCTCTGTCTACAATCTTCTCGATTTCTTCCGATCTCGACCTTACCCACGACACCATGTCCACATTTTCTATCAACAATAACATTCGACTCCCTGCTTGCTGACCTCGTGAATGTGTTTTCTGCAAAACAATAACAAAAGCCTACACTCATATATCATATATGAATAACCAAACTCAATAACTATGCTATGTGTAAGTTTGTTTACCTGGAGCGATGTAACCTATTATGCCCATAAGTGTACTGGTTGCTAGTGCACCAGTAGCAGACTGATCTAGAAGCTTGGCAATGCCAAAGTCCGAGATATGAGCTTCCATATCACCATCCAAAAGAATGTTCATGGGTTTTATATCCCGGTGTATGATAACAGGATCACAGTCAAAATGGAGATATGCCAAACCCTGGGCAGTTCCTAAAGCTATCCTGTACCGAACGCTCCAACTTAAGACTAATGTTGGTTCTTTTTCATACAAAACATCATATAGGCTACCGTTTTCCATATACTTGTTTAGACTATGAAGCTCTACTATCGATGATGAACGGTCCGTTTTTCAGAAACCACTCGGAACAACAACCACCATGGAGCCCTTTCCAATCCGTTCCGGTTCAATCTGAAACGATGTTTATGAAATTGAGCGACAAATTGAATATGTCGAAGTAGTTAATTTATTTTGTATGGACATTGGGTATGGATCGATTAAGATCTGAAGAGGCTGTGTGGAAGCTTGAAGTTGAAGATGATTTTGTTTGACTTCTGGTCATAAAGGCTGTACGTATCGATTAAGATCTGAAGAGGCTGTACGGATCGATGAAGATGATTAATAATAATAATAATAATAATAATAATAATAATAATAATTATTATTATTATTATTATATATTATTTTTCTTTTTGAGTCCCTGTGTTTTATAAGGGTAATTTGGTCATTTAACAAAATTTAACAACAAAATTCTAACATGGTTAGAAATTTGGACTCAAATGGTTAAAGAAAATGCTTATGGGGACTCAGGTCGTTAAACTTTTTACTTTTGGACACAACTAGTTAAAACCCATGAAACACAGGGACTCAAAAAGTAATTTGACTTTAGTCATTTCACACACATTTAACTAGACAAACTAACTCACATCCACTACAGGGACTATTCAGGAACGAAACTAAAAAAGTTGGGGACTATAGCTGTAATTTTAGAAAAATAGGGGCTAAAGGTGAAAAAAGGCCAAACCACAGAGACTATCCGGGCATTTACCTCAATTCACTATAATAATGTAACAAACTAGCTTTCCTTCTTAATAGCCTAGTTGTCTTTAAGTCTATTAAGACTCTTTCTCTTTTCTTTTACTGCTAGAAATCAAATACTCTTCGGGATTGCATGTTAAACGGGTCATCTTAACTTGATAATTTAAACATTTTAAAAATCATTACATACATGCTTCCCATAAACTTTTATTAACACATAAATATTTTAAAAATCTTACCTTTACAACAGTTCCGGACTCAAGAATTTTACGTTTGTTATCACTTTGAGCTTCAGTGGTAGCACTGATCCTTTTGGGCAGCTTGCCCTGCTCCACGGCCTGATCAGTGAGTCGGTGAGCTAGACGAATGACTGGCTGAATCGTGGAGAGATTGGCTGAAGTGACCAAGCTCTGGATTTCAGGGACCAAGCCCTTGATGTACAGCTCTATCCTTTGATATGCAGGCTGAGACATGTTCGGACAGAGAGCAGCGTAGTCGTTGGACAGCTTGGTGTAGGTCTCAATTTCTGATCCAACCATCTTGAGCTCATAGTACTCGTTTTCGAGCTTGTGGATTTCATCCCTGTGGCAGTACTCCTCTTTGATCATGTTCTTGAAATCTTCCCAAGTAGTGGCGTTGGCAGTCTCCAACCCAAGCATCTGAATTTTGCGCTTTCCACCATGAAAGCCCGTTTCCTTCAAGCGTACCAGTCTCCAACTAGCAGTCGGACACTCGCACATAGCAAACACAGATTCGACTTTCTCAATCCAGTGCAGAAGACCTATGGCACCCTCAGTGCCATTGAAAGGGAAAGTTTTGCAATCCATGAAGGTTTTAAAGTAAAAGACACGTGGTTGCACATGTGCAGGTTGACCTGTCGTGGAAAACAAAGCGAACAGATTTAGAAACGAAAAGGCGATGCGGGAGTAGGATCTAAACATTCTAGAATGACGAGTTTACCTCCAGGGTGGGTTGCGAAAGTTGCAGTCACCGTGTTGATCAGGTTAGTGAAGTGATCCTGAGTCATGTTAACGTTTCCCCTTCCGCGTCCGCTCATTGTCTTCATAACCAGAAAACACAGTATGAGTGTGACGTCGTAGTGTAGCAAGAATGAGAAAGAAGATGGATGTGTATATATCTAACTAGGCACACTAGTACGTATAATACCACATAAACACCAAACAAGTAATCAAATAAACACAAGTCCGAGCCATGAGGTCTAATACGTTGAGCCTTGCACTTGGAGTGTAGTGTCGTCGCGAGTCACGGGTTATAGTCTGGTTTTTTTCTCAAAAAGAATTTCTTTTTGAAACCAAGTTCACTATAACCAATGGCTCTGATACCAATCTGTCACACCCTCAAAATCCACATGCGGAGTACAACCGCGAGGCGCGTGACTGACCAGGACCCGACCATCAATCATACTGAACAGTTAAGATAATTAATAGTAAGTTCACCAACCTTAAGGATTAGTGAACACCACAGTTAAAGTCCAAAAAGTTTTTAAGTTCAAAACGACAGTTTAAGTAGGTAGCGGAAGCATAGTAGAATAGTTCAAACAAAAGTTCAAGTTTCTAAATTATTTAAGAAACCCACCACACGGGTTTAGACGTCCACTACACATCCCCAAGCTGCAAGCTCCTGAGTCACTGGGTACCTCCAGAGCATGCAGTAAGGTGTCAACACAAAGTTGGCGAGTTCACGAGTTTGTCCAGTTTTAATTCCAAAAACTTGTTTCAGTAGTTAATTTACTCATTTATATCATGCGATGGGGAGCTACACCATATGTAAGCTACTAAACTGCGTTATACCGAGTCCTTACGACCGTACGTTTCCGTATAGTGCCCCGTTTGTCAATGTCTATCATCATTGACGGTTGCCAGAGTCTATTAGTTCATGCCCGTCCTCCTCCAGAGGCATGGTGTGAGGTTGGTGAGACCTAAATAGCGCTATCAACTAATAACCCGTTCGCCAGGCCCCGACGACTAATCGGTATCATGAGTAGGGACTTGAGTGATAGATTTTTGTTTAGTCTCGCTTGTTGCATCTAATATAAATAGTAACTAACTGTATGTCCCACACAAGGGGAGAAAGTAAGTTTGTACCCCACACAAGGATGTAGCGTTGTTTGTATCCCACACAAGGAGATAGCGTTGTTTGTTCCGTTTTCCAACCATCGGGAACACATGCTTTTAGTAAAGGTTGTGAACTCACCTCGGTTTACTCGGCAGACAGTTTACTTGGTCAAGTGAGCTGGTCAACCACATCCTAATATGGTTTGCCAGTATAGGTCAGGTTTGGGTACAAATAAGTCACGTATATCCTACACGTTTCTAACACATAGCATGCATGTCATACTAATGTTATTGGGCTTGTCCTATCATACAAGCAATTTAAACAGTAGCAGCATCACACAGTCCAGTTTAAACAGTAGCAGGAATACACAGCCCAAACATGTCATTACTTAATGCGGCCCAATAACTAAGGCAAACAGCCCAGTCGAGACCAAGTGGTCTCGACTCGAGATCATGGGGTCTCGAGTCGCAACCAAGAGGTTCCGGGTTGCAAACATGAGATCTCGAGTAGTGTAAATTTGAGTCGCAACCTATGAGGTCTCAAGTCCGGTCTCGAGTCGAGATCAAGAGATCTCGAGTCGCAACCATGTAGGTCTCGAGTCCTTGAAGTGTGCTGGTTAGTCTCGAGTTGTCAACTTTGATGGTCTCGAGTCGCAATCGGGATGAAACACTTGCTGAGTCGAGACCACTGAGGAATCTTTCTAGAACCCTTATCCACATTGTACGATCCAATAAGATTTCCTTAACATGATTTTAATTCCGTACATATATGAAATCAGATCAAACATGGAATTTTTCAAATATTTAAAGCACCTTCAAACAGTTCATCATGTTCATAAATCAAAACAGATCCTATTCTAACATTATCAAATACTGTTTATCACTACATTCCAACCGAAGCATATGCAACCATTTTTATCATTAAAATCACTCTATCATGCAAAAGTCTTATTTAAACAGGTTCATCCTTTGCATATCATCCTATATTCAACAATCATCAACAAATAGTCATTTCTATATTATTTAACACACAATCTAAACATCAAGCTAGCATAACAATCCTCTAATCATTTTAACCCACTTTGCCATATAAAGTCATAGAGAAGCATGTATATCATTCATCAGACACACTCCTTTTGTCATACATTGACACCTATTATGAAAGGAGCCACTAACCGATTCAAAGTTGAGTAAAAGGTTGTAGAGTGATGAAGAATGAGGCTCCCAGACGGTGCTTGCGAGCTGATCCGAGGCTTCCGATGGCTGCCGGCTTGGTCCGAGAGGGGGAGAGGAGATAAGTTTAGGTTTTTCTAGTGAGAGAAGGTGGGGGAGTAAGAGAGGGAGAGAATGGAATGTTTTAGAAATGTGTGCTAACGATTGTCTTTACCAAACAAGGGAATGTAGGCTGCATATATGGGGTTTTTATATCCGTCCCTAGCTGGTGCATTCTAAGGGTTTCGGTTGGGCTTAAAAGGAGGTTTGGGCCAGATTATGTGGGTGTGCGACCCACTTGTGTTGCGGGCCAGAAGGTCTCGAGTCGAGACCGAGTCGGAACCGTGGTCTCGGCTCATACTTGTCCACATTCATAGTACATACATACATACATACATACATAGGGGATGGTTCAAATGAAAACCACTTTTATTGTGAAAACTCGAAAACTAACAAAAAAAAGCCTAAAAAACACACAAAATTTTTTTTTTTCAATTTTTTTTATAAATTTCGCTGGTTTTTATATATGAAAAAAAAATTTCAAAAAAAAAAAAAAAATTTTTTTTTGGTTGTACTGCACATGTGTAGTACACTAATACGGAAAGCCTAAACCACTTAACCCATCCCCCACCGACACCCCCCAAAAACCTAAACCCCCAACCCCACCCCCCAAAAACCTAAATTCACCCTCCCACCAAAAGCCTAACCCCCCACCCCCCAAAAACCTAAACCCCCCACCCCCACCCTCCCGAAAACCTAAAACTAAACCCTAAACATAAACCCGAAAAAAACCTAAACCCCCCACCCCCACCCCCCAAAAACCTAAACCCCCTCCCCCCACACCCAAAAAGCTAATCCTAATCCTAAACCTCCAAAAAAACTAACCCTAAAAGCTAAACTAGACTCAAAAAGCTAATTTTAAGCATGTAATGCAATTGTAGTACATGTTATATTGCACATGTGCACTACTATAATAATAGTATTGAAAACAAGACGACACCATAAATCTTTTTTTTATGTCATAAAAAATATGCTCGAATATACTTGAATGAAAGATACAAAAATTTGTGATCTTATGGTGCCATTTTTGTTTTAAAATGATAACGTGTGGAGAAATGGGAAATGTTTGAAAAGTTATATATTTTTTTTCCAATTTTACCCCTCCTTCATTAAAAGTCTCCCCCCTCATTTTTAGTGGTTTTTAATTAGTTTTCGAGTTTTCACAATAACTAGTGGTTTTCATTTGAACATTCCCCTATATATATATATATATATATATATATATATATATATATATATATATATATAATACACCTAATCATAAAAAGCACAGAATCACATAATGCAAAGATTTAAATAATAGGTTCGCATTTAATATCATATATGTATAAGGGTACCGTACAATAAGGTTATTCGGGAAAACCCGAAGTGTTACAACTGGTAACGTATTACGGAATTTGTCAAAGAAATGATACATATGCACATGTGCATCGATAATTGTTACTCAGATTTTTTTTTAATTTTTTTAGGGACGAAATATAGCGATTTTTTTTAAAAAGAAATATTAAAAAATTATGTGTTTTTTTAGGTATTTTTTTGTGTTCACATTGATTCTCGTGATTCTCGTAAAGTAGTTCTCAAATGAACCCTACCATATATATATAGGGGAAGGTTCAAATGAAAACAACTATTTAACGCGAAAACTCGAAAACTAACTAAGAAACCTAAAAGAACATACCAAAAAAAAAAAAAAAAAATTCATACCAAATTTCGCTATTTTAAAAAGGGTAATTGCACGGTACCCCTGACCGCGGAAGGGATATATAAAAAAAATTCATACCTAAAATTTCGCTATTTTAGGTATATAAAAAAAAGAGTTAATTACCTGGATGGTCCCTATGGTTTCACGTTCTTCACGTTTAGTCCCCAACTTTTGAAAATAGCAGGTATGCTCCCTATGGTTTGTTATTTTGTTACTCGGATAGTCCCTGAGTAGATGTCAGTTAGTTTGGAAATAACAGGTATGCTCCCTATGGTTTGTCATTTTGTTACTCGGATAGTTCCCTGACATCTACTCAGGGGACTATCCGAGTAACAAAATAACAAACCATAGGGAGCATACCTGCTATTTTTAAAAGATGGGGACTAAACGTGAAAAAACGTGAAACCACAGGGACCATCGGGGCAATTAACTCTAAAAAAAACTTTTTTTCAAAAAAAAAAATTTGTAGTGCACAAGTGTATGTGTACTACACATGTGAATTGTTACACATGTGAACTACAAATTATTTTTTTTTTGAAAAAAAAAATTAATATACAAAAACAAACAATTTTTAATAAAAAAAATTGCAAAAAAAATAAAATAAATTTGATGTGTTTTTAAGACTTTTTTTAGTTGGTTTTTGGGTTTTCGCGTTAAAAATGCATTTCATTTTAACCATCCCTATATATATATATATATATATTATAATATTAATTCAAGATGTTTTTAACGGTATTTTTATTTTACTCCTCCTATACCTACTCCTATTCCTAAACTACATCCACTCTCTCTTTTCCAAGGATAAAACCTGAGACCTTCGCTTAAATGGTGCTAGTCACTGCTAGCCACCCGGGCCACCAACGTACTAAACGATAAAATAATGGTGGATAATGATAAACTGGTGCCGTTTGGTCAATTTCTTTTGTTCAATATGGTAGCAATTATTACTGCGACAACAGGGGCCAGGGGGTACAATTTGAAAGCATTGTAATTTTCATAGCGACCGTAAGTGCATATTGGTTGTACTACATTAACTCCCCTTTGCCCCTCTTCTTTTCATGTTTCTGGCATCATCAAATACTGTTTAAGTCTTTAAAGCCAAAAGTACAACCTTTCAGGATTTGTATCATGGCAGACATGCATAATGAAACATTTTATAGTTCTCAACCCCTTTTGTCTGCGTGCCATTAAAAAAAATATATTTAAAAAGTGATCTTTGTAATATCCTCAGGTTCTTACTTTATAATTCTAGAAAGATAATAACCTTTTTACACACACAAAGACCTTGAAGAAAACACACAAGAAAAAAACTTTGAGAGTATATAGGAGTTTACAAGAAGATTAAATCTTCTGGCCATCCATCTTGAATATATCTTTTATATAAAGTAGGGTTTTTTGAATGATGGAGAGTCAAAGGGTAGGACTCACAGAAGTAAATGTGGAAGCTTTTAATGATGATCTCTTCTTTTTGCAAAGAATCATTACACTGGTAATGGGGAAACATAAAAGAAAAGAGTAAAAAATGGCATACCCATAAAGGTCAAACATGCATGATCTTTAAAAGATTTTAGAGTAGAAAGAAAAAAACATATAGCATCCATGTTGAATCAGATCTGAAACACCCAGAAAAGCCAAACAAGCATGCATGGATTTCTTAAAGATTTCAAGTGAACATAAGAAGTCATAGAATTAAAAGCTGTGTCTCACAAAAGCCAAATTCAATCAAAGACATAATACACCTACAAAGGTTAAACAAGCAAGCATGATTTCTTAAAGATTTCAAACTATATTTAAGAAGTCAAAAGAAACAAAAGCTTAGTCTCACACAAAACGAACTGAATTAAGGATATAAAACACCTACAAAGGCCAAACAAGTATGCATGATTTCTTAAAAATTTCAAGAGAACCTAAGAAGCTAAAGCTTAGTATCACACAAGCCAAAATAAATTAAAGATATAAAACACTACAAAGGTCAAACAAGCATACATGATTTCTTGAAGATTCATGTGAATATAAGAAAAGAAACAAAAGTGTAACATCCATCAAAAGAAAACAAAATCCATTGTGAGCAAGTATCAGAAACATCCACAACGGCCAAACAAGTGCATGATTTCTTAAAGAATGTTTGTGGAAATAAGAATCAAAGAAAGAGAAGTAAGATGGCACATAAACACACAAACAAAACAAGATTCATGTTGAATCAAGATCAGAAACACCCATAAAGATCATGCAAAACTATGCATGATTTACCAAATATTACAATTGAATATAAGAAGCCTACGAAACAAAACAAAAAATACCATCCAACAAAAGACATAAGGGAGATTGTAATGTTACCTGATTTTGGTGTGTAATAAGAGAAGTGTGAGATGTTAACAATATAGTATCATCACGAGAGTTTTACAAAGAGATACCAACAGAGCTCCATTGGCAGTATGCCCACCTCCATCCTACACAAAAACCAAAAAAATATATCCATCTTTTTTCTTTCATTTCTTCTTCACACTACACCCTAATGTCAAAACAGATAAAGTCAAGTCTTTCATTTCTTTCTTCTTCATACTACACACAAAACACATAAAGCTGTCATCTTTCTCTTCCATCTTCTACAAACTACACTGTACAAAACATATAAAGTTATCATCTTTGTGATCTTTTTATTTTCTTTCACACTAGACACTAGTCACACAAATCCACACAAAATGGTAAATTTGTTTATCCTTAGTCAAACTACACCCTCAATGTGCATAAAGCCAGTTTCTTTCCTTTTTCTTTTACCCTTTTTGAATAAAAAGAGAGGTGGACAGAATGCCAAAGAACTCTGTTGAAGAAACCCTTTATTAAACCCTCATAAAGAGGTAAACACGAAGGTAGAGAGATCACAGATCAAAACATATAAAGAAAATAGTTAAGACAACAATGATGTAGAGAGAGAGAGAGAGAGAGGGAGAGAGAGGTTGAATAATTGAGGAGGGTGGAAGGTATTTTCTGATAGTAATTGATGTTTAACAGAACAGCTAGAGATAGAGAATCAAATCATATTTATTGATCTAAACCCTTTTCTCCCTCGATCATGACGGATAAAAAAGAAACAACACCCACATGGGTCCTTTCTTCTTTTCATCAAATCAGTCTCTCTTAACGATTCTATCTAACAAATATATATACATATACACCGTGAGGGTGAAATCGGTATCGAAAATAAAAATGAAACCCACGTAGCAAATGCTCAAAAAGAAGGTAGAAAAAAAGGCTGGATGTGGAGCGAAGAAGGGAACTTTATTGGTTTACAAATTACTCAACACCCGATATGACAAACCTACAGAATATTACTGTAGAATCCATTTCAAAGATAAGATATGTTTGATGAAAAGTCGCTTTAGGGTATTAAGGTATGAAGGAGCGAAGTGAATGCATTTTATTTTTTCCAACGGTCCCTTTCATGTCATCAATCATGTTTTTACTATACATTCCCATGTTTTGACCATGATATTCACACACGCTTTCTTATTTTCACACCCCCCAAAGCACTGTGCTAGCGTTTAGGGTTATTTTCCAGACAAAAGGTGATTTGACTATGATACGAGATTATATTCTGTAAGAGGTTGTCAGCTGTGTCATGTGTAACCCTAAACGCCGCGCTTTGGTCAAAGCGCGGCGCTTCGACCCCAAATATTGGTGCTTTTAAGAAGGCTGACCATGCATTCGATATTCATTCAAAATTATAAATCGCAAACCGCGTTTCATTCTTTCGGGGGTTTTGTTGTTTTAGTGGCGTTTCTTCAAAATACGATATTGTGGTTTATCAACTACCTTTCGGTGAATACTCTGACGAGTCCGTTTTTAAGATTCTTACGAGGGAACCGTTATTTCTGTTGTTGGCTAATGGGATCTTTCCTTGAAGAACAAATGATACAAAGCCAAAACTGGTTCTACAACAACAACTGATCCAAATAACAGTGCCTTGAACTCCTTTTCCCTCCAATGGCAGTGGCACTGAACAACTGATGATTCTCTAAAGTCTGTTGGCTTGCAAAGACTGTTATATGCAAAGCTCTGTTGGTTGTAAAGACTGTTGAAGACCAATCATCTGCTGAAGTCAAAGAACTGCTAAAGTCAAAGGCCTGATCAACCTTAATGGAAAGCATTGCTCAGTCTTCATCAGTGGTGGAGCATCACAACGGATAGCATTCATCAGTTTTAGTTAATCATTGTCTAATGTAACAATGTCTGTAATTATCAATGTTTAGAGGTTGTTAAGATTGTTAGTTGTCATTGTCTAGGTGATGTCAGCAAAGATGCCACATGTTTAGGATTGTACTATAAATAGACAGTGCATGTATTGTTCTATTAGCTCTTTGCACACACTTGAATCTTGTACAAACTAATATTGTGAGCTCAGGCTGAGGGGGAGAAAGTGTTCATATGCATAGTCGAAACATTGTGTAAATCATGTAGGTCCACCCAGAGGATCGAGTAACCTCTATTCCCTGTTTTCCGACAAACCCGAAAGTGCGGAATCCAAACGGGTAAGTTAAACCAAGTTACGAACACGAACACAAACACAAAGATTCAATGATTAACACGCAATGTATTAATATAGAAAACGGTTACAAAGCAATGTTTACAAGATGCTCTCATAAACTCTCAGTGTGTGTGTGTGTGTTTACAGTGTGTTCGCTCCGAAATCTATTCAGACTTCTCTAAGTGTTTCTGTCTGTTGTTTGTGTTTATATAGTGAAGCCATGACCAAATCCAAGTAGCCCACGAAATCTAAGCGACGAACACCCAACATCATGACGAAATCAGGTTGATCATGACGAAATCAGGGGATTTCGTCCCTGGTGTCTTCGTCACTTTTTTGGCCAAGTGTTTTCGTCACATGTAAGTTGGGCCAAGTGTTTTCATCACATGTGATGGGCTTGGGATTTCAACATGGATGGGCCAAACAAACAAACAGACAAACATAATCAACACAAAAGCTATACTAAATGCAAACTGCACACACGCAGTTGCATTTACACAAACGTTTACAAAGTAAATCGCATACCGAGTCAAGACAGGAGGTTGTCTTGACTACGGCCTTCACTTCGTAGCCGAGTCGAACCGAGCCGAGCCGTATCCACATAATATGTATCAACAAACTCCCCCTTGGATGTTGCTCGCGAGGTTCGTAATCTCGTTCTCCATCTCTTGACGGTTCTTTCATTCGGAAAGGATCTTCAAAGCCTTCACGTGTTGTACGTAGAAAGTGTATTAACAAACTCCTGCTTTCATTTAGGAAGTGTATCAATAAACTCCCCCTTTGATTATGCTCGTGAATCTTTTGATCTTCAATACTTGAGATCCTTGTGGTGTTGATGATTGATCAGCGGCAACTCGATCATCTTTATCATTTGAGTGCATTCACGTCGTGTCTTCATTCCGAATCTTATCATCGAACATGTTCTCCTTGCCTTTAGCATCTGCACATGCAAGAAAGCTAAACACGAAATGAGAACAACTGCTTGGAATATAGTTAACATAAACAAATGACACACATGTGACCATGTTATCAACTATCGTCCGAAAATTTGTTTGAAAAGTTAACAAATTTTTCAGTTTTGATTATTAACTTTCAAAACTTGCAAACTCTGGCCGTTTATGAAGATTTAGTCGTTTTGGTTTTCATCAGATTTCAGGTAACGAAGACTTGAATTCCAACATCGGTTAATCAAAACTAAAGCAGAAATAAAATCTTTTTGACTTTTAAAAAGTTTATATTAAAACACACCTAAAATCTTTTTGCCATTTTGAATATTTCAAACTTAAAGACTGAAAGCAATAAATAAATATATACAGAGTTGCAGAAACTAAGAAAAGTAAATATATACAAACATTCTTTTTGCGAGTTTCGAGGGTAAGAGAATCATATCAGTGTATGGTCATGCCAAAATGCTCTTGTTGTTCTTTATGTTAACATTTAGATAAGCATCCTAAAACAATTATCGGTATTGTTGTCCACATAAGCTCAACTTATCATATGTAATCATGGCGAGGGGATACGGTAAGGTATGATTTATACTTACCGACCGGTGTTTATCCACATCACGACACATTCCCGTATCAAGGTATGCACGAGAGTTCATCTTACTGGTGAGTATACCATTTATCATCTGTTTTGCCGTATAAAAAGATGTGAGTAACTCACTTATTTTGGTTTAAAAGAAGCCCTATGTGATAGAATCACTTATTGATGAGGAACTTGATTTTCAGATTCATGAAGGCACAGGAGCAAGTCCGTGAACAGGTCAGTACTTTCGTACAGCAAAGAGACGAACTTGACTCCCGGATAAATGTGATATATTATCACTTATTTTGTGGACATGTGATTGTTAATCACTTATTGAGGTCGTATGCAGTATGTACACGTATGTATGATATCATGGAAGATCTAGACTTTGTCTCCGTTTTGTTTTCGGTAAAAGAAACAACCATGATACCCAGATGATAAACAACATAAAGACCACATATCTCAGAACCTCGGCAATCTCTCAAACGAAATTTCGGTACTAAGACCATATGCCAATGAGTGGTTCCCACCTGGTCTTCAGTCGATTTAAGTTTATATCACCCTGCACACTTTAAAATGATTGTGAGCCTATCGATACATCTTATATAGAGCTGCTTAACATTTTTCATTTTGCATTTCAGTTTAAAAAGGTTTCAACAGACCACTGATGTACTATCATTTTCTCTTTTGCTCGCCAGGAAACTCATTTTTGTTTTTCTATTGTTTTTTAGTTTTGAAATTTTTTGATTTTTTGAATTTTCAAATTTGGAATTACTCCCCCTAAAATCAACAAACTAAAAATAATTTTAAAAACACAAAGATATTTACAAAAACGATTTTCCGATGCGGATTACTCTTGTTTGACCTAATGCCGTTTACCAATAATAAAAAGTCAAATCTTGATTTATCAAATGCTTTGGTAAAAAGGTCGGCACATTGGTCATCAGTATGGACCTTAACAACATCGATTAGCCTTTTATCAAAGCAATCACGTATGAAGTGATACTTAATTTCGATGTGTTTGGTCTTTGAATGCTGCACAGGATTTCTAGTGATAGATAAAGCAGCAGAATTATCGACTAAAATAGGAGTAGTTAGGAATTCAAAACCGTAATCGCGCATTTGCTGTTGTATCCAGAGGACTTGGGTGCAACAACTTGAGGCAGCAATGTATTCAGCTTCACAAGTTGATGTAGCGACACAAGTTTGCTTTTTGCACTGCCATGTTACGAGGCGAGTTCCTAAAAACTGGCATCCAGCCGTTGTGGATTTGCCGTCGATTTTGCATCCGCCAAAATCAGAATCACTGAAAGCGACTAAATCAAAGTTATTATCCTTAGGGTACCATAGACTGGTGTCTGAGCAACCCTTCAAATAACGAAAAATCCTTTTTACAACTGCAAGATGTGAGGCCTTCGGGTTCACTTGATATCTGGCTAGCAGGCATGTTGGATACATTATATCTGGTCTTGATGCTGTGAGGTACATAAGGGATCCAATCATCGCGCGGTAGTATGAAGAGCTAACAAGTTCACCCTTCAAGTCTGGATTGATTCCGTGATTTTGCTGCAGTGGGGTACCAATGGGCGATGTGTCGGACATCTGGAATCGGTTCAGAATGTCTTGAACATACTTAGTCTGATGGATGAAAATCCCAGACTTCGTTTGTTGCGCTTGCAAGCCCAAAAAGAAAGTCATATCCCCATAGCGCTCATCTCGAATTTATCCTGCATTACACGCTCGAAATCCCTACACATAACATTGTTAGTAGAACCAAATATAATACCATCCCCATATACATGTACCAGTAGAAGATCTCCATCATGTTCTTTTATGAAGAGAGTGCAATCGATAAGACCTCTGCGAAATCCATTCTCCAGCAGGTAATTAGATAAGGTTGCATACCAGGCTCGTGGTGCTTGATGTAGACCATAGAGAGCTTTGTTCAGCAACCAAACCCGATCGGGATGGATAGGATCTTCAAAACCTGGAGGCTGTTCGACATACACCTCTTCTTCCACTAGACCATGTAAGAATGCACTTTTGACGTCCATCTGGTAAACCTTGAATCCTTTGAATGAGGCATAAGCCAGAAAAATCCGAATTGCTTCCAGACGTGCAACAGGTGCATACACTTCGTTGTAGTCTATACCTTCAATCTGACGAAAACCTTGAACGACCAATCTTGCTTTGTTGCGAATAACGATTCCACGGTCGTCCTTTTTGCATTTATACACCTAACGGGTACCAATCTTCTTATAATCAGCAGGTTTCTCTACGAACTTCCAGACACCAAGTTTCTGGAATTGTTACAGTTCTTCCTGCATTGCTTCAACCCAAGAGTTATCTTTCAAAGCTTCTTTCCAAGTTCTTGGCTCTTCCTGTGAGACATAACACTCGAAAGACCAATCGTTTTGTTGACCAGATTCTCGAATTGCCGCATACAAGCCTGCATTGTTGTTGTTTCGCAACATGTTTCTTGTTTGAATGCCACTTTGTACATTACCGATGATGTTTTGCTGAGGATGGGTATTGTGAATCCTTGTTTCTGGATTATCTGGAAATGGAATGTTTGTACCCAGATTGTTGAGATTGAGATCAACAACTAATTCAATACCCGAAACTGACGAAGAGGATGATGCAGTAGCTTCAGTTGTTTTAGGGTTATCAACTGGAGCTGTAGCTTCCGAAGTACCTTGTACATCTGTTGTTGGAGCTTCTTGATCTGCATCTAGAAATTCTTCATCCTTTGAAGATCCGTTCAGTTCGGTTGCATCATGAAAATCCTCATTGTCGAGAGCATTATTGTTTACTAAAGATGGTTCTTGATTGACAATAATTGGACGAACCAACGGTGTTTCTGTTGCGTTGTCACTCTCGAAAAACATCCTTGCCGCATCATTTTCTTCAACTGCTTCAACATTGATCGAATTGAAAAAGTCATAGTACTCAAACATCCATGGTTGACCTGGATTTTTGACTGGCAAAGTATGCCTTTGTACTCTGACCTCAGACCATTCCTCAACCCTTTTAGTCTCTAGATTCCAGACTCTTAAGTTCGGGGTGGCATAACCATGAAAGTGACCTTCAATAGCTTTTGCCCCAAACTTTCCATTAGGATCGATCATTGTGCAAGGAGCTCCAAACGGTTCAAGATATGACAAATATGGTTTCCGTTTTTGAAGAAGCTCGAAGCAGGTCTTGTTGTGTCTTTGGACTGTAAGGACTCGATTCAACGTGTAACAAGCAGAGGACACAGCTTCAGTCCAGAAGGGAATCGGCAATTGTGACTCTACCAACATAGCCCTAGCAGTCTCGATCAATGTACGGTTTTTACGTTCAGCGACGCCGTTCTGTTGAGGAGTATAAGCCGCACTAAATTCGTGAAGAATACCTTTTGATGAGCAAAACTCCGCCATGGCATGATTCTTAAATTCTGTACCATTGTCGTTGCGTATCCGTCTAACCTTCAACTTATACAAATTCTCAACCTGAATGATCAAGTTTTTGATAATACCGAAAGTTGCACTCTTGTGAGCCATAAACGCCACCCAAGAAAATCTTGAATAATCATCAGTTATCACGAGGCAGTATTGATCATTCCTGATGCTTTTGTGCTTGACAGGACCGAACAAATCCATGTGCAAACGTTCAAGAGGAACTGCCACCGTGTTGATCTTCTTTGTCGGATGTCGCTTCTTAGTTTGCTTTTCTTTTTGACATGAAACACAGACGTCTTAAAGATGGAGATTTTTAAGAAGAACACCATTCACTAATTCATTCGACACCAAATGATTCATTTTCCGTAAGTGAATGTGACCCATACGTCTGTGCCAAGAGATAGAGCCTTTTTCAGTGGCTTTGGTAATAAAACAAGTTACTTGTGCAGTCATTGTAATAGCTTGGCTCATATCAAGGACATACAAATCATTTATCCTTGGAGCTGATAAGAGAATCCATTCTTTTGGAATCTTGAAGCCAGGTTTCAGCATGTAACATCCATTTGCATCAAAGTGTACTGAAAACTGTTTATCACAGATTTGTGAAACGCTGAGAAGATTGTGATCAAGTTGTTGTACAAAGTTGATCTTGTCAAAACTTACCACCCCGTTGGATACCATTCCTTCCCCAGTAATATATCCGGCTTTATCTCCAGCAAAAGCAACATAACCTCCTCTAATAGATTTAACGTCGTAGAGAAACTTCATGTCGCCAGTCATGTGCCTGGATGCCCCATTATTAACAATCCAATGACTGCTGAAAGTTCCTCCTGGAACACCCTGCACATGTACTCACATGATTAGTTGGAGATGGGGACCCAAGCCTTTGTGGTCTTGGGTCTTCCATTTTCATCAACGTAAGTTACTTGAACTTCTTGATGTTGTGGAAATTGTGTTGTTCCCCCTGATTCAGTAACTGTTTTTGGTTTCCAGGTCTGTTTTGTTTTACCAGTTTTATTCTTTAAAATCTTAACTTCATGATTGTCTGAAGTTTTTGAATTGTCTGGTTTGACAGAAACAGATGTTTTGTTAACCACGTCGGTTTTAATCGCTTTTTCAATTTTCTTGACCTGTTGGCATTTCTGTTTCTTTTCCCTTTCTTTTACAAGACGGGGATCTTATTTTGATGAAATAGATCGCTTTCGGTCATTTTGGTCACAGGGATCATCAACTTTGGCTTTTTGTTTATGAAGATATGGACAATTGCGAATAATATGTCCAAATGTACCACATGAAAAACATGATCTTCGTTCTACAAACCCCGAAGTATCATGTGATTGTCTTGTCAATGATGAACTTTGTGATCCCGAGGTACTTGGTTTTGAACTGTTTGGTTCATTTCTTTTCAACATTTTAACTTGATTAACATGATCTAAGTTAAATTTATTGGCAAATGTTTCAAGTTTATTCGTTCCCGTTGATTTCACAAAGTTCACTTTCTTGTTCTTCTTTTGGGTCTGTTTCTTTTGACCTTGAGTCGTTGATTTACCTTTTGGTTTGGTATGATTTTGCTGCTTTTTCACTGTTGGTAATTTTTTATTGCTATATTGTTTTCGAACTTCGGCCTTTGGAATCGGAGGGCACTGTGTTACCACAACGTGTGAGCCCGACTTTCCCAAAAACTTACTTGTCGATTCTTCAAAAGTTTTACTGATTAAAGATTGATTAACATTTTTAATCGGAAAATCTTTGTTAGAATAGATTTTATCATCACCAACAAGAGTGTACAGCAAATTCACACTCACAGACTCTTTTGCAGACGTGGACTCGACCAGAACAGTCTTAGCAGGTTTTGCGGGAGGATCACATAGAATATGATTCTCAAGAGGTATGTCGTCTTCTTTGATTACCGCATCAGACTGTGCTGAGTCAGTATCATTAGATTCATCATCTGAAGAATCAGCATCCTCAACAATAACTGGAGGATCCTGATTCTGTTCAGCAGAAGACACACTTGTATCTGCTGACACATCCAAATCTGAGGGTACTTCCGGTTTGTATCCAAGTCCCGTTTCAAATTCCTCAATGTCTAAAGGAACAGATTCCACAAAATAAGTTCTATTCTCTTCATCAGACACGGCATCATAATTTTGTCTAACAGGTGGTGGACATTTCTTGTATCCAATGCACGTGACATCCTTTTTCTCTTTTTGTGTGTCAATGATGTGATCCAACACGTATCTAGAGTTTGAATAACTGTCTAGCTTAAGCCGGATCGCCTCACTTTCACACTTTGTACAGGCTAACTCTTTTTGCATGATTTCAAGACGATTGATATAAAGGTTTATGTCAGTTTGTTTTCTTGAAACCATTTTTGTTAGTTCGGTTTTATCTTTTCTTAAATTTGTAACCACCGTTTTAAATTCCTTTTCATGGTTTTCATAAAACATGTTAGCCTCTTTGCATTTCGAAAGATCCACTATCAACTTTTGATTGTGCATATTTGTCACTTCAAATTTGTTTTGCAAAGCCTCATGTTTGCTTTGAAAATCACACCACTTAGCATCAAAAGAAACATGTTTGTTTTGCAAGTCAGACAATTCAGCATTTAAAGCATCATGTTTTCTTTGCAACTCAGACATATTAGCATCTAAATCGGCACATTTAACACTTAAGCTAGCCCAATTATCACAATTAACGACAGTTGGTTCATCGACACATACCTGGCTTGATGAACCACCGCCATTAGCCATAAAGGCTGAATGAAGAGAAGAAGAAGAAGAATAAGCAGCTTGATCCACCAGAATAGATATTCTATCATTCCTTGCTGCAGCTTCTCCTAACAATTTATCGATATCTGCATCGATTCTCCCACTAGATACATCATCAGAATAATCTTCGCCTGAGGTTGAGATTTCCTCATCTGAACTCCTTGAATCACCAGAACTCTCTTCATCTGAAGATTCACCACCACTGGCGGAAGATTCTCCACCACTGGCGTGCTTCAAATCCTTAGCAGCTTCAGCAAAACAAGCTGCTCCTCCCTGATCACCAATGCCTAATTGCATTAACCAGTCGCAACCTTCATCTATTTGCACCACAAGAGCTTGATTGGTGTTCGATGGTCCTGCTTGATTGTTTGCAGGGACCAAGGTGCGATCATCATTCCTGGTTTGATTCTGATTCTGTTGGTTGCCTTGACCTCTGAAAGGATTCTGGTTCCCATGCTGTGCTGGCTTTGTGCATTCACGCTTGAATTGACCACGTTCACCACAATTAAAGCACTTGACGGATTGCTTGTCGAACCCATACTTGGTATCTTTCTTGCTTTCCAAGCTGGTTCTACCCGTCCGTTCCATGAAGTCTTAGCTCGCCTAACAGCACTAGCGAAAGCCCATTTGATGTCCATCATATCCATCTCTTCTTTATCAATCTGCTGATAATCTTCTTGAGTTAAATTGATGTTTCCGATCTGCCCTGCAATCAACCCATAATACGAGCTCACCAATGTGTTTAGTATCTCTATATGATCTTTAGCTACTTCAACGCTAACTTTGGAGAAGTTTGACGTGTCAAGCCGTACTGTATTTGACTTTGATGGCTGACCAGCAGATGATGTGCTTCCATAACAAGCTTGTTGTTGAACAGGAAGTGGATTTCCATACAAATCTGTTGTTGGAGCTGGCTTTACAGGAACTTGTATCTGATTGCCATACAAATATGTGCTTGTGACAAATGCCGTTTGAAGTGGAGCATGTGAAGCAGGTCTTGCAGAAGTGCTAGAAGTTCCATAATACATATCAGGATTATGTTGCATTGGAATTGCAGAAGTGCTAGAAGTTCCATAATACATATCAGGATTTTGTCACACTGGAACCCTTTTTGCCTTTAGGGTTTCTTCCTGATCTTTGTTCTCCAAGAGCTGACCGAAGTCATTGATGTTTGTCGTAGCCAATGTGCCATTGTATTTCAGGATTTCCAAGAAGCCATTCCATTGAGGTGGCAATGCATCGGCAAACTTTGTTCCTACCTCTGCTGGAGTTGTTACTACCGCAAAATTACTCAATTTAGTCAGCAAGTGATGAAATTGACTTGTCATATCTCCCAAAGATTCATTTTTCATACAAGTGAAACCATCAAACTCCTTTTTAAGTAAATCATGTCCCAATTGACGTGACTTTTCATTTCCTAGACCTCTTGTTTTCAATGTATCCCATAATTGCTTTGACGTCTTGAAGCTGACAAACTGATGATATATATCCTTGCTCAACGCCTGAGTCAAAATAGCATATGCTTTCTTTTCTAAATCATATGCCTTTTTTCTCGTCTTCCGTAAAATCTGCATATGTCGCGATAGTTGAAGGACAACCTCAAGAGCTTGATCGTAATCTGTAATAAAACATAACCACAATTCCGTGTTTTGCCCAAGGACATACGTATGGAATTTATCTACCCATCCAGGATATTCATTTATGTGCATCAGTTTCGGTGGGCGATTTAGACTTCTGGTCTCGCTTTCGCTTAGGAGTATGCTTTGAATACTTGGAGTTTGATTTGAAACAAACTCCCATTGACTTGTCGACATTGGATTCGCTTGCGAAGATGCGGGTGCGGGAGATTCAGCCCATGATGGTGACAAACGCGTGTTTGTATACTTATTTTCCGTATTAGATGCGGGTGCGGGAGATTCGGCCCATGATGGAGATAAACGCGTGTTTATATACTTGCTTTCCGTATTAGACGGATTAGCCCACCAATTCGGATTCATTTTGAATATGTAAAGATGAATACCTGCTCAAAACACTCAAATCAAACAGTTAACAATGAAATAAAAGGCTACTGTGAGAAATATCACAAATATGCGACGAAAACTATAAGGTGTTCGTCAAGATCAAAAGTGATGAAATTAGGGGTTTTCGTCAGTGTAAGATTATGACGAAATCAGGAGAGTTCTTCGCTGAAGGTGATGACGAAAATCAGGGTGTTTTCGTCGATGTTAATTGATGATTTCGTCGCTGAACTGTTGTTGATTTCGTCGCTGAACTATTATGACGAAATCATAATTGTTTTCGTCGCTGATGTGTGATGAAATCAGAATTGTTTTTGACGCTGATGTGTGATGACAAAATTGGATGTGATTTCGTCTAGAATAAGGTGATTTCGCCCAAGTTGATTTTGTTGACCGGACAAAAGTGATTTCGTTGACAATTTAGACAAGACAAAAAGATATTTATCAAAACCAAACCTTATCTACTTCCTGACACAGAAGCTTCCTTTTCAAACACACATGCTTTCAACCAACCATCATCATGCAATTGTACACAAACGTCAAACAAGTGCATTATAATAATAACAACACAATAATTTACCAAACCAAGATCAAACTCAGATATATAATAGGAACAACTCAAGAACAGTTTGAATGTCTGATGAACTCCGATGAATATATGAGTTTTTCCGATCACAAATTTTGCACAAAAGTTTAGTAAAAACCAAATCTCAACATGTGTATATGCATTTTAAAAATGGTTTTATAAAAACTAATAGCAAGATACAAAGATTTTCAAGGTTTTGAAGAAAAGCTTTTCCAGAAATATGATTTTTAAACAAGAATGCAAACTAAAAAACCCTTTTAAAATCTATCAAAACACAAGAAAATTGACTTGGTTTAAACAAGGAATCGAGCCAATGCTCTGATACCAATTGTAGGTCCACCCGGAGGATCGAGTAACCTCTATTCCCTGTTTTCCGACAAACCCGAAAGTGCGGAATCCAAACGGGTAAGTTAAACCAAGTTACGAACACAAACACAAAGATTCAATGATTAACACGCAATGTATTAATATAGAAAACGGTTACAACGCAATGTTTACAAGATGCTCTCATAAACTCTCAGTGTGTGTGTGTGTTTACAGTGTGTTCGCTCCGAAATCTATTCAGACTTCTCTAAGTGTTTCTGTCTGTTGTCTGTGTTTATATAGTGAAGCCATGACGAAATCCAAGTAGCCCACGAAATCTAAGCGATGAACACCCAACATCCTGATGAAATCATGTTGATCATGACGAAATCAGGGGATTTCGTCCCTCGTGTGTTCGTCACTTGTTGGGCCAAGTGTTTTCGTCACATGTAAGTTGGGCCAAGTGATTTCATCACATGTGATGGGCTTGGGCTTGGGATTTCAACATGGATGGGCCAAACAAACAAACAGACAACAATAATCAACACAAAAGCTATACTAAATGCAAACTGCACACACGCAGTTGCATTTACACAAACGTTTACAAAGTAAATCGCATACCGAGTCAAGACAGGAGGTTGTCTTGACTACGGCCTTCACTTCGTAGCCGAGTCGAACCGAGCCGAGCTGTATCCACATAATATGTATCAACTTGTAGGACTATTTTCTTGACCGAAACTGTGATTATCATGATTATGTTCATAGAAGGGAAGATTAGAGACGGATGAAATAATTACTTGTATTGATTTTGTAACATAACATAACAAGCCGGCCAGATTAACAAGCTAACCGAACCATACCAAAGGAGTACACATCCGGGGAGAGACCAAGTGGTGATCTCTCCCTATAAGGACTCAAACCTCTAAAACTTCCAAATGTTGCAAATGGCAAGGGGTTGCTATTTATAGCCACACCCCCTTGTCTTGTAAACACACACGGTCAAACAAATAACCCTCTCGTTTGACCACTTCAAACGAGCGGGTCAATACACGTTCGTTTGACCATTTCACTAACTATTACATATTCAGCATAAAATAAATCTAAGCTATTCGACAAGCATCGGACACAAAATCTGCAACAACAAATCAATCTTTTGATTATAAAACATATATGATGAAAATTGTTCTTTCCTTGATTGTGTTATAAAGTTTTTTATCATTCCACTGCAACTGTTCATTTGTTTATCTTCTTCATCTTACATTTCTTATAAAACAAAACAATCAAGTAAACTCAGATCCTAACAATTGGTATCAGAGCTTAGGTCAGTCAAATTCGATTTAACAATCAATTTGACTGAAAAGATCAGCTCAATTTCATTGATACTATGTTGTTCTTATTTGTTGAAAAACATAGTACAAGTGTATTCACGTTCAAAGTTGATTATTCAAAAACTTCTGTAAAACAACCAAGATGTCTTCACAATCACAAGACCCTCACAACACTGGCACACTCTACAAGCCACTTATGCTTGTCAGATCTGAATACAATATCTGGCAACGTAGGATGGGCCATGTGTTAGCACAACAAAACACCGGTTGCTAGAAGTCTGTCATCTCTGGACCTCATGTTCCAATGGTGCCAAGTGCAGAAGATCCCAAGGTCCAAGTACCTAAAAGTCACAAAAATTACTCTGAGCAGGATTTTTGGAGGATTGAGTTAGATGCTAAGGCATTCAGTATAGTGGCCACAGTACTACCCAATGACATATATGCTGGCCTGTTACACTGTAACAGTGCTAAAGAGTAATATGATGCATTCAAAGAGCAATTTGGTGGGACAGAAGAGGTTATTGAAAACAACATAGAGGTTTTAAACCAACAATACGAAACATTTTGTCATGTTAAGGGAGAGGCATTGACCCAACAGTTTAAAAGGTTTAGTTATCTGATTAGTGAGCTAGAACTGGTTAATGTTGAATATGCTAAATCCACTTTAAATAGTAGGTTTCTTAGATCATTACCAGAAAAGTGGGACACTATAGGCTTTGTGACCGGAAATTCTGTGGGGTTCAAGGATTTAAGTCTAACACAACTTCATGGTAGGCTTCTCACATATGAAAGAGAGCTGAACCAGAAAAAGAAGTTGCAGGAATCTGGAAAAGTGGCTGATGATTACTCTTTTGGTAACACAACACTTTTGGGTCAAGAAGAGTCATCTGGTGGTAGTAGGACCAGAGTTATGATCATTATATTGACATAATTCCAGGTGGAGCCTTCAACTCTGAGCCTTACTTACTCAATTATGCTTTCACAGCTAATGGGGAAAGCCAGATCTCTGATAACTTATCCTTTGAACTGAATGACCTCCAACATTTTGATCCCACTGATCTGGAAGAAATGGACATTTTGCATCAGCTTGCCTTGTTGAGTGTTAGGACAAGCAAGTTTTTTAAAATGACTGGTAGAAAGTTTCCAGGATTGCATGGGAATTTGAAGGTGGGGTTGGATAAGTCAAAAATCAAGTGCTATAAGTGTAATAGGCTTAGTCACTTTGCTAGGGAATGTAGGAGTCAAAACAGTGGATCAATTATCACTCACCCTAGTCCAAGACCTCAAAACACTCAAAGCACTGTGCACTATTCCTAATATACCCTTGTTTCTTATATGCAAAACACTGCCCATTTTGCACATCCTGTAAACACTGTTCATGTGCAGTATGTCTAAACCACTATTCCACAGATTCAGTATGTCCAAGCCCCTGTATCCCAGGTTTAAGTGCAACCTGCACCACAACAAACTGCAGAAACATCTGCTCTAGCAGAGGCAAGTCAACAGGGATTCTTTACACATGGCCTTGTTGATTGGAGCAGTATGCCTGAGGACTTAACTGATTAAAATTTTGCTCTAATTGCTAATGCTGATGTTTCTCCTGATTAATTTTATTTCATGGCATTCGAGTCAATACCAAAAGGGCAGGAATCTGAGGAAGTGGAGCCCAGATCTGAAGTGGTGGAAGAAATTGCTGAGACAGTGGTTACAACTGTTGTTGGTGAACAAATGTTAGAAGAGAAAAAAACTGAACCTTTGTTGGAACCTCTTGCTGATCCATGGGATGCTAGTGTCTGCGAGAATGAATGTGACTATCCCATGATGGCTGCTGCTAAGGTATCACCTCAGATCTTAAAAGATTTGTGTTTAGATAAATGCATTATTGCCTTTTGCTAACATAAAAGAGGTGAATGAAAACTTTATAAACAAGATTTTAAAAGATGTAGTACAATTTGAGAAAACTTTTAAAGAGTTGAAAAACAAATTGTTTGACAAAGAAAATAAAATTAGCAGCATGAAACATGAACACAGCATAACCAAAGACCAACTCCAAACTATGGTAGAAAAATACCAAGTTTGCAAAAAGGAGCTTGAATCCACCCAAATCACTTGTGAAAAATTGGTGGAGTCTTGTAAAGGTTATGAACTGATGTTGGAAAAGCAGATCAAGGGCAATGTAAAGTTTGGCATTGGCTTTAGAAAACATGACCAAACTGAAAACACTGTTGAAATTGAATCTAGCTTAGTTGAAGTTATCCCCACAAATATGGCTGGTCAAGAGATAAAAGTCACTGATAAAAATGGAAACAAAATCATTTTAGAAAAACCATAGGGGTCATCAACCTTTGAAGAGATAGAAAAATATCAATTGAAACCCAACTAGTCTAATGAATGTGACATCCTTGAAAACTTTAAACCGATGGATTTTTTCACAATTGAGGGTGTCAAAGCATCCAAGTCTAAATTCATTCCTCTAAAAGACATCCCAACAGAGGTTAAAAACTCTATTGAAAAGGAAATTGAAAAGAGGAAGAGAAGAGAAAAGGTCAAAAACTTGTTTTGTGATTTTTGTGAGAAAAGAAATCATACCACAAAAGACTGTTTTCATTTAAAAGCTTATGATATAAACAAAACAAGTGTAATTGAGCCTGCACCAAAATGCACAATTTGTGGAAAAACAAATCATCTTACTCAAGAGTGTGTGTACCTCAAAACTTTTGAGGTTAAAAGAAAAGAGTACACATCCAAACCACTGGAGAGTCCACAAAAACCTTCCACCAAAAACAAACAGACTTTTGTGTCTGCCAAAACAGCTGTTACAAAACAGTTGAACAGAACCTCTACTCCCAGAGAGGTACAAGTGACAGATGCACCACCATCAAACCAGTTCCCAAGAGGACATGGTCAACCATCATACCAAAAGGTCCCACATGCGTATGAAGCCTACAAAAGGCCATCTAAGCCCAAAGCGAATAGGCATCCTTTTGGTTATCAACATCTGACATGAGATGGTATAAAACAGTGGTTACAGAAAAATGCTCAAAAATCTGTTCAAACCCCTGATCTAACCACTGTTCATGCTCCTGGACTTGAGGCTGACCTATCTGTGACCCCATCCAAAGCCAATTTGGCTTTGGAGACCCACCTGAACTAATTTGTTACTTGATGTGCAGGGAGCTTCTGCATGCTTAGATAGTTTATGGTATGTAGATAGTGAAGGCTCCAGGCACATGACAAGATGTAGATCCCTAATCAAAGATTTCAAAAACCATGGAGGGGATGATATATCCTATGGTAACAATTCAAAAGGGAAGGTGTTGGGGTCAGGGACAGTGCAGGCTGGGAAGCTGAAGTTTGAGAATGTCAATCTTATCGACAATCTTAAGTTTAACCTCCTTAGTGTTTCACAAATGAGTGACAAAGGCTATGGGTCATTATTCACTAAGGATAACTGTAAGATTGTTGGGCCAGAAATGGTGAAAAAGATTGAAGAAATCATAGCCGGAGGTAAAACACTGCTTGTTGCTCAAAGGAGTGGCAATGTGTATATGGTTGATATGTCAAAAGATAAACCAATGGCTGAATCTATTGAGCATGCCAAATTCTTATATGTTAGAAAAGGATTAATGGGGGCCAAATTCTTACAAGTTGGGATCGTTGGAGGGAATTTTTAAAGTTGGGATTATTATCGGCCAACAGGTGAAATTTTGGATTATTATAATCCAATAACCCTATTAAAAATGGTTCTATCAGAACCGGAAAAACCCACTTAAGACCCGAACCATATGTACATACAAGGGTCAACTTATGGTTCTAAGATGTTGATTAGTCTGGTCGCTGTATTGTGTCGGGCCAGTACGGTTAGCTTCTAAGGGTCTAGGAACTTTGCTCACACCTTGATATGATACTTGGATATAAGTGCCTACAATGTTTGGATTTACCTATAGCGATTGTGTAAATATGTTTACCTGATATGAATTTAACAAGAAATTAACATGTTCATGTTAATTTATCCTTGAATATGAGGTTATATAACAATATTGATGTTAGGGTATAATGTAGAGTAAAATGAAAAATGGTTCATAAGTTTAGGCTACTTTTGCCATTTCAGTCTAAAAATGAAACTTTTTATACCAGGGTCCCTAAAGTTTCATTTTTGTTTCCTTTTTCATTCAATTGGCCAACTGTGTTAGAATTTTTTGTTAACTTTTCCCCCTCTTGTCATTTTCTTCTTCATTTAAATGAAGAGTATAATCGTCATTTTATACCATAATATATTTTTATTAAATGAGAAAAACGACAAAAAAGGGGAGAAGTTAGTATAAAATTCTAACCCAGTTTGCAAATTGGATGAAAATGGTAACAAAAATGAAACCTCAGGGATCCAGATACAAACAATTTCATTTTTTAACTGAAGTGACAAAAGTAGCCTAAATTCATCACCATTTTAGCATTTTACTCATAACGTACTAATATTGATGTTAGGGTATAATGTGTTGTAATAAAATTTATTGTGATGTGATATTCACAATAGTTTTGACTTGTTGATGCATGTTGTAAAATAATTCAACGATGTTATTACAGAAACATCCGAATATTTATGCATATGTAGTTTGCCACTTTGCTATATTGTCTATATTAAATCCTTTTCAAAATAAATTAAAACATATCATTTTCATTTTTCATGATGAAAACTATTACTAATGTTGGTGCATACGTCTGTCGACTTCGTCTTGTTTCGAGTCTTGTATTGCATTAGATAGATCAGAGTACGAAAAACGAGAAAAGTGTGTTTATAGGTATTTCGCACGAAATTACACATGTGTAATTTCGTAAGAAATTAAACGGATATTTCGCACGAAATTAGATTTCGCATGAGCAGGTTCATGCGAAATTAGCTGTCCTATAAATACCTGTCATGCCAATTCATTTGAAAACGAAATTACTTTCGGTAGCGAAGCCCTGCCGAAGTGTCTACAGCATTGTAATCGATCTGATATCAATCAAAAGACAGTTTAAAGTGTTTTCTCGTGCAAACTAGCTGAAATAACACCGATACATTTGTTTCTGCCTTTTGTATTGGTGAAGACCTCTTCTGAATGACTCGTTTGGGTCCCAAAACGATCCTACAAGTGGTATCAGAGCTCAGGAGGAAGAGTTCTTACCATTTCAGCTGCAAAATCTGATTTCTACACCTTCTTTTCAAAATTTTGCAACTTTTCACGGTCAAAATGACTTGAATTTCTCACATTATATTCGAAACTGTGTTTTAACAAACCTTAGAAAGAATCACATCTTAATTCGGCTTAAAACTTGGTCAATTTCTGGAAAAACTGTCCGAAAGTGTAATTTCGCATGAAACATTGATATAATTTCGTTTGAACATTGCTGTATTTTCGTACGAAATCAGATATTCCGCACCAAAGTGGTATTTCGTTTGAGAATTTCGCACCAGATTGGTATATCGCTTGAAAGTGTGCATCGGAGTGTTATTCCATACAAAATAGTAGGAGATTTCACACGAAATTAGTTATTTCGTTTGAAGCTTATTTCGCACCAAAGGTTATTTCGTATGAAAGTGTGATTTCGCTTGGAAAGTTGATTTCGCTTGAAAGATGATTGATTTCGTTTGAAACTTAATTCCGTGTGAAAAGTGATTTCGAGTGAGAAAGATATTTCGTTTGAAACTGACTGTTTGGGAACTTTTGAAAACTTAATCATGGAGAACAAGTTTTATAACGCCTTTGCTAGTCCAATGACAATTACTCAGAGTACGATGCTTGAAAATGAGACGGGAACAACACAAAAACCGCCTAAGCTTATGGACATTGATGATTTTAGTGGATGGGCTGAACGTTTTGGTAACTGGGTTGAAGCTTATCACTTAGATGCATGGGAACATACTGAAGTTCAATATACTAGATCAGTCGGGAACAACAATGTGAAAATACCAATTAGAGAATTGAGTGCTGGGGAGAAAAAGAAATACAAAGATGAGAAGTTGATGGTTAGTTTGTTGCAGCAAGCCATTAAAGAAGACATCTTGATCTTACTTCAACACAATGGAAGTGCATGTTCGATATGGGAAGAAGTAGAATCAAAGTTTCTTGGAAGTGATGATATGCTAAAGAATAAAAAGTCGCTTATGAAGAAAGAATTCGATTTGTTCCGAGGTTTAAGAAATGAAAGCACCAAGCAGATCATTGAGAGATACTGCAATTTATTGAAGAATATGAAAAGATTGGGCATCAACAAAGATAAAGATGAGTTGATTGAGAAGTTGGCTGATGCGTTGCCACATGATGTTTGGGGGACGTATTTGATGATGTTGAAAAATAAACCAGATTTTAACAATATCACGCTAAGCGAGTTTATTAAACATCTTGAAGCTCAAGAGATGGAACAAAGGAAAAATGCTAGAATGAAAAACTATGATGGAGAACAAGACATTGGGTTATATTACAAAGGTGGAGTTAGTGAGAAGACCAACATTTCACCAAAGATTGAAACGGCCTTCAATGCAAAAAGTTCTTCTGGAAGTTCATCTCAAGGATCAAGTAGCAAAATGGGATTTTCATCATATCCATCATTTGATCCAAATTTCTCAACAACAAAGAGTGGGAAAGTTCTTCAATGCAATATTGCATTAAATCTGGAAAATGATCATAACTATTTAGAGGAAGTAGCTAAAAGTCATATGTCTTTGTTGGTGACTGTACTTGAATCTTAAGGTAGTTTAGTTGCAGGGAGAATCGGAAATCCAATGCTTACAAAAGAGAATTACGATCAAGTAGATGCTGAAGAAATGGAGTTGATGGATATAAAGTGGTGCTTGGCAAGCGTGTTGAGAAGAGCCGAAAAGTTTAAACAAATTACGGGAAGAGATGATTTCCGTGATGCGAATGTTTCTACTTTAGGTTTTGATAAATCTAAAGTCACTTGTTTTCGTTGCAGGGGAAAGGGGCATTTCAAGAGGGAGTGCACAAATCGCGAAGCAAGCGGAGCTCAAAATCCTTTCGGAAACAACGACTACTATCGAAAGGCGATTTATCATCAAGTTGCTCAACAGCCATATCAACAACAACAGCCACAAACTGCACATGCTAGAAAAGAGATTGAAGATTCAAAGAGAGCGTGTCTGGTCAATAAAAATGATGGAAGTTCATCAAAGGATTTCAGTTGGGATAAATATATTCCAGCTGATAATAAAGCTTGTTTGATAAATCAAGATGATGAGAGATTACCAGAAGGTTTTAGCTGGGAAAACTTTAGCTGGGACAAGTTTTGTCCAGACAAAGAGATTTTAAAAGCTAAAGCTGTTGTTGCTCAGGTTATCAATGATTATACTGATGACTATTGGGCAGAAAAAGTCAGAAAACGTCTAAATGTTGAAACTGAGAAAAAGAAGGAAGTTGAAGAAGAAGTTCAAGTGAGAGTAGTCAAAGAAATTCCAGAATTTGAAATTAAAACAGATGCTGATGCAGTTAAGGTTTCTGAGAAGTGTATGAATTGTGAATCTCTAATAAAGCAAAACAATGAATTACTACACAACATAAAAAGGCTGAAAGAATCATATGATGTCCTGAACAAAGCCATGAATAAATACAATGAGTCGAGCAGTGAACAAGCTATAGCAATGAATACACTCAAAGGAGCATACATGAGACAGCTTGACAATGTCAATTATTACACCGAGAAGTGTGCTGAGCTTGAATTGAAGTTGGAAACTCAGAGAATAGAAACCGAGAGAGTAAACAATTTGTTAAAAAGTTACTCATGTTCTACTTTTGTGGTGGACATGATTTACCCGATAATAGAAGGATTGAAGACGTTTGTAGAAGAAAAGACTTCTGAAGAGAAGAATTCTGAAACAAAAGAAGATGATGAAATAAAGATTTCTGGTAAGAAATCAAGTGTTGTCTATAACAAATGTCCACCCCCGGTCAATAATGGATATTCTCCTTGAAATCCAAATTCAGAAAGAGTCAAAAAGGCAACAAACTTACAGTGGGAGTCTGGGTCTTCAGATAATTTGCAGAAAATATTGATGTCACGTTCACCTCGTCTGACACTGATCATGAGTTCGAGTTAATAAAGAAAGTGGTTGATCAGGTGTTAGATAAGGATGAAACGGAGGAGTCCAAATCAGAGTCAAAGTTTGAGTCCAACACGTCAAAGTCAACAGTCAAAAAGGACAAACAGGTTTATAATAAAGAATTTTTGTTATCAAAATCTAATTTGAATGACGAACCGATCAAAGTAGCATATACTTTGAAAGATTCTGACAAATTATATTCTGATAAGTCATTTCCAATAAGATGTGTTAAAACTGAAATGATCAAAAAGGTTTTTAAATTAACAGAAATTAATATTTCTGAAATAAAAGATGTAAATCTTTCTGGAAAACCTAAAACTTACACCTCAAGAGTTCAACAAAGGTTAAACAAGAAAAAGGGTTACAGTTCTGGTTCTGGTTATAAAAAAAACCAAACCATAACGGTAATTTCAAAAAGAAAGGTCTTGGTTTTATTTCATCAAAAAATCATAAAAATGAAAAATATTATAAACCAAAAACTGTTTTTGTTACAGGAAAATCATCTGAAGAAGAAAAAGAGCAAGTGTTCAGAAAACAATCCAACAAAGAATTCCTTGTCAAGAAGCAAGAAGAAATGAAGAAAAGTGTTGCTCAGAAGAAGATAGAGACGAGAACCTATTTTCAATGTAAAACAGTTGGTCATATTGCCAGGAATTGTCCAAAGGCAATACAAACAAAATAGGGAGTCTCTAGTAAACTGAAAGAAAAGCTACCACCAACGAACAGATTTAAATATTTTGAAAATTCAACTTTTGAGGTTGGTGAATGTTCGAAAGATGTTTACAAAAGAAAAGAGAAACTTAATAACCAAAAATGGGTTGTTAAGAAGACAAGTGAAAGTTCTGGTGATGAATCTGATTCCACAAAGTCAGAAGAGCCACAAATTGAGCTAAAAATTGAAACATCAGTTCCACCAATGGATGATGTAAATTTTCCACCATTACGGGCTGAAAATTTTAAAACAAAAGTTGGAAAAGTTGAAATATCAAATCAATTTTTTTCTAAAAAGAAAGAATTTGACATTGAAAAGGCTTTTAACCCCACAGTGCAAAATATTTTTGGAAAAATGATTGATCGAAGGGTCAAAGGGGTAAAAGAATTCTGTGAGAAGAAGATGGCAGGTAAGCAACCGAGTGTTGGTAACTCGGAATCTCCCAAGGACCGCCAGGCTTGGGAAAATCTCTCTAACTGAAAAAAACCTGACGTGCCGGAGCTTCCAAGTTGGTAATCGCGGAGCATGAATCAGCATCATTCTTGAAATGTTTTTGAATGTGTTTAAGTGTGACTTTCCGGAACTTCCAGGTTAGTAAGCGTGGAGTATGAATCGGCATTTTGAGATTTCAACCTACAAGTGGCAATTGTTGGTAAGCAAACCAACAAGTGGTTGAAAGAGAGGTTTTATTTTCAAGATTAATCAGGGACATTAAGTTGTACTTGATTTATCTTTCCTACAAGTGGTATTTTGAAAAACAAGATGATGAATTTATCCCCTAACCTACAAGTGGTTTTATGAAATCAACAAAACTAATTTTCCGGAAAAATCATTTGATTAAAACAAACTTAAGTGTTTTGAAATCACAATGGGAAAATGGTTTGTTGACAGGGGGAGTTCTGATTGTTTATGCCAAGTGGATGGCGATTTGAAGCAATTCACAACAGTTGTTACTTTAGTTGTACAGTTTGTTTTCAAAAAACTTTTAGTGATTTTGAATTTTAGGGGGGGGTAAGAAATTTCAGAAAATCCAAAAAAATTAGAAAAATTGAAAAAGCCAAAAACATGATAAAATGAAAAAGAGTTTTGTTATGAATAAGAGGAAATGATAGTACATCAGTGGACGATCACGGCATGCTAAAGAATTGGCAAGTCAAAATGTGATAAACGGTCTCACTGATGATGTGCCAGTAGGTTTTTGCAAATTTAGTAGATTGTGACGAGATATAAACCTAAATTTCAAACTTACTTATATCGTGGGGAACATCTCTTGGATATATGGGTAACCCCCGAAATCTTGTTTGAAAGGTCCCTCTTTCTGAGATACTAGGTCTTTATACTCAGTGATATCTGGGGTATTATCCCGGGACTTCTGATTTTGAGGAAGCAATGGCCTAGTCCCCGTATAATACTTTCTGCTTGCTTGAAATATAGCATCGCCCTCAATACAAAAATGATGAAACATTGAAAAATGCTAATCATGTGCTGTTGAAGAAAAGATTCTCTAAAGGGAACACACCAAAAGTCAAAGCCGTCATCTCTCTGATTTTGCGAAAGCAATAGCCTGAGCTCTCACGGCCCTCACATTTAACCCTTTACAGATATCATCTAGGTATACTCACCTGTAAGACTGAATATTGGGATCTGGATACGGGAGTATATTCTGAGGTGGGACACACGAATAAGTTTAAGTGCTTAAAACATTAATCTCGTATCTCGAAATAGTTGAAATTTGTGTGAAAATTTAAGTGGATCAGTATACTGACAATCTAAGTGAATCGTTTAGAACTTAAAATGTATAAAGCTTAACGGTGTTGGTGATTTGTCTCAAAAACTGATATGATCCTCTTACACAAACTCACAAAAAATATTGTTTGTAAATATTTCTTTACTGCATTTTATTCTAAATTCAAAAATCCAAAAAGATTTTCAGTGTGTTTTAGCATAAATTTTTTGAAAAATTCAAAAAGATTTTCGACAACTGATGTTGGAGAGCTGATTTTCAAAATTCCAAGTGCTAAACATGATGAACAAAAGGTTTGGGAGAGTTTGTTTGAGATGTTTAAGATGAAAAAGATATTTGAAAAGAAAAATGATATTTCTACAAGTGGTTCATCAGAGATCAACATTGTAAATTCATTTAATGATTGATTGGTTCCTGCATGAGATTTCTAAATTTGACAAATTTTAAATTTGAAAAATTTACTGTGAGGTAGAGATTGTGCAGGTTAGCCAGGTTTTGATCCTGAGCAGGATGTGAGCCAGGTCATGATCTTGAACTTGTGAATTTTAGACTGCGATCCCAGCTTATTGAAAGGGGGAGTCTGATGACATCAAGAGGGAGACTGAAGATGTAAGCTGCTGATGCTGATGATCTTAAGGAATTAAGAGACCTGATCAAGAGGAGTATAAAGACAGGTTGAGATTCTGAGAGAGAGAGAAAGAGATTGATTGAGGATGCTTACAATTGAGAATCTTTGGAGAGAGCGAGAAGACTGATAAAGGCTGAAGGTTTGACAACCGAAGACTCGACATCGAAGACTTCGTCAACATCCAAGGGGGAGTCTGTTGGTGCATACGTCTGTCGCCTTCGTCTTGTATCGAGTCTTGTATTGTATTAGATAGATCATAGCACGGAGAACGAGAAAAGTGTGTTTATAGGTATTTCGCACGAAATTAAACGGATATTTCGCACGAAATATGATTTCGTGTGAAGTCTGATTTCATTTGAACAGGTTCGTACGAAATTAGATTTCGCATGAGCAGGTTCATGCGAAATTAGCTGTCCTATAAATACCTGTCATGCCAATTCATTTTAAAACGAAATTACTTCCGGTAGCGACGCTCTGCGGAAGTGTCTACAGCATTGTAATTGATCTGATATCAATCAAAAGACAGTTTAAAGTGTTTTCTCGTGCAAACTAGCTGAAATAACACCGATACATTTGTTTCCGTCTTTTGTATTGGTGAAGACCTGTTCTGAACGACTCTTTTGGGTCCCAAAACGATCCTACAACTAAAATATATAAAACAAATTTATAGTTTATTTTCTTGTATAGCGTACACTTTTTGTTTTTGTTTTTCTATAATCAACTGATGAATTACTCTTCCTCTTCATGACATGATTTATCATTTATATTTATATATAGTATAATTTGTAACATGTTTAGGCTTCTTGGTGTTGTACCATGTGCATCGTTTATGTTTTATGCATTGGTTGGTTGTACTCCCTGGTGAATGGGTTGTACCCCTACTAGGTTTAAATACCCAACCCCACTCACTTTCTTTCTTTCTGCTTTTGTGTTTTGTACATTGGTTGGTTGTACTCCCTGGTGAATGGGTTGTACCCTTCTGGGTTTAAATACCCAACCCCACTCACTTTATTTCTCTCTGGAAATCTCTTCTCTCTAACCTCTTCTTTTCTCTACCACCATCATCGTCAATTTCTCTCTGGAAATTTCTTCTCTCTAACCTCTTCTTTTCTCTACCACCGTCATCGTCAATGTCGGTTGCCTTGGCTGAGAAATGTTGAGCCGACAACCAAATCGGTGAGTTGTGACGGCTTTGGGTTTTCCGTCGACTTCATTTTAGCTGGGTTGCACTCTTTGGTTTAGTGGGTTGTACCCACTTTTGTGTTTAAATCGCCAAAAAAACACCATTAAAACTGTCCATCTCCGCCCCTAGGTTTGCCTGAGAATGGGTGGATTTGTGGTTGCATGTGTTTTTTGGTGATTTTGACTCCTTTTTTGGCTTATTGCTTGCCGGTATGTTGTTCGGCACCGATGATGTTTGTTATATACTTTTTCGTCGTTGTTCGGCGATGTGGTTGTTGGTTGTGGTTTTGATGGACATGTTTGTAGTTCCTACTTTTTTGAGGGTTTTAATCAGTACTTTGTTGAGGGTTTTAATCAGTACTTTGTTGAGGGTTTTAATCGGCAATTATTGTGGTTTGCTACCTGGCGTGGCAACTCCGGTTGCAACCATGGTGACACTGACCAGCGCTTTGTTGGCGATGATGATGACACGAGCTGTACAAATGGGTCTAATTTGTTACATCTTTAGGCTTCTTGGAGTTATACAATGTGCATCCATTATGTTTTGTGCATTGATTGGTTGTACTCTTTGTTAAGGAAGTTGTACCTCTCTTGGGTTTGAATACCCAATCCCACTCACTGTTTTTCTCTCTTTGAAAATCTCTTCAGAATGGGTGGATTTGTGGTTGGATATGTTTTCTTGTGGTTTTAGCTCTTTTATTTGGCTTATTGTTGGCCAATATGTTGTCATGCACCGATGATGCTGCTTATATACTTTTTCGCTGTTGTCCAGCAATGTGGTTGTTGGTTGTGGTTTTGATGGACATGTGTGTGGTTCCTGCTTTGTTGATTGTTTTAATTGTCGTTTGTGGTGACTTGCTACCTGGCGTGGCAACTCTAGTTGCAGCCACGGCGATGCTCACCCGTGCTTTGTTGGCGATGATGATGACAGGTGATGTACGTCTGAGCCTCTGTATGTTGCAACGACTGTGATGATTTGTAGATCTGAGTCGGTAGGTTTTAGCGATTTTGTTATTTCTTTTGTTTGTGTCATGTCTTTAATGAATTTGCTTGGGAGGTTGGAAAATTGTAATCGGATGTACTTGGTGTTTGCTTTGATTGTAAAAAAAAAAAGGCTTTGCCAATAATTGAGTAATTGGAACAACATAATACTTATCAAAAACTTTGTTGTAATATTAGCAAAACAAATTGCTATTATTATTTTTTTAAACAAAACATAAATTGCCATTTTTTGCAATATGTATGTTTGATGGTGAAGCCTAGACGAACTAAAGGGCGATTGCTGATTGGATCAGTAGGTGGTGCAGGATACGGTTGTGCATTGATCACCATCCTTACTTGCAAAGTGTTTGACTTGATTATTGATCCAACTCAAATCGTCTTTCATCACGCTACAAAATTTAACAATTTTAAAGTACTTATTATGTTACATAATATATGATGATGATTTGAAATACATAGTATTACAACTTAATGGTATTCCATCCTAATGTGTACTAACCTCCCCCAAATGAAGAAAAAGAGTTGACTCGGTTGGAGGTTGAACCCGGTTTTCAGCAGAACAAAACTGTTTGATCTCTCAAAACAGACCGGTGACCTTAATGGTTTCCGGTTGAACCAGCCGGTCCGATCCGGTTTCAAAAACACTGTTGTTGGTTTGTCTCTAGCGGTGATGTGTCATTAATGTTATTTGCTAAGGTTTTGCCTACTTATTCGGTGTTGGTTGTCTTTGGCGGTGTTGTGTTTTAATGCTATTTCTTACGCTTTTGCCCCTGCCACAACGCGGGGGCGGCTTCCATATAGTTTATTATATTTAACATTTTAATATTTTTATATTATATATGTTTAACATAATATAAATCAGCATAACATATAAATCTAACTAGTTTTTTTACGTCGTGCGTTGCGGCGAAACTGAACAAAGTATAATGTAAAACAAACGTGATTTGAAAATAAAACATGTTGCCAAACCATAGAACGTTTAGTTTATTATCGTACCGTTTTATAATACCAAATAAATACTTTATTTTGAGTACAACTTCGTTTTTAACAAAACTTATAACGAAATGTCACGGAAAAATTAAGCACAACTACGTGCTTAAGTTTTTAGAAAAAAATTATAAATGCAAATTGTTAAAAAGTATCAAATTAATTGATAAATTAATCTATTTTCTAATAAAAAAATAATAAATGGTAAAGGAAATATTCTATGGTTTTAAGAAAGAAAAAAAAGTAAAAAATATGTTATTAAAAGTAAATATTATAAAAAAATATATAATTATAACGGAATGTCAGGGAAAAATCAAGCACAAATAAGTGCTTAATTTAAAAAAAAATTATAAACGTAAATTGTTAAAGAAGTATCAAATTAATTGATAAATTAATATATTTTTTAATAAAAGAAAAAAAATATTAAAAAATGATAAAGGAAATAATCTATGGTTTTAGAAAAGAAAAAAAAAAGTAAAAAACATGTTATTAAAAGTAAATATAATAATAAAGTATGATAATATATTAAATAAAAGAGTAAACTGCAATTTTACCCCTAGGCTTATATGCATTGGCACATTTACCCCCTCCTAGGAAAATTTTGCTGTCTTACCCCTCAACTACTGAAAAACGTTGCAATATTACCCCCTGAAACGTGAAAATACTTTTTTGCCCCTGATAATAATAAGAAAATAGAAGTAAATAACACATTTACACCTTGTGTTTTACCTACACAAACACGTTTACACCATGTTTTTTATGGTGTCTTCTCCGGCGATGTTCCGACCACCAGAGCACTTAATTCCGGCCTTCTCCGGCGATGTTCCGACCACCGGAGCACTTAACTCCGCGCGAAAGCATAATCTCTTTGTTGATTTCCACGTCAATATCTTAATAAACTTCCCGATCATATATGCGTCGTTCAAACTTCAAAGACATATGTAACGTTCGAAGGTCAGAAGATTCAGGGATCTTCCAACATCGTTGCCAACCTGACGTCACTCCCGTTCCAACAGTGCAAGCACAGCATCACCACCGTTGATTGTCAGCCCTCTGTTCCTTCCGGCGGCATGCTTGTTTTCGTTTCCGATAACCTCCAACTCGCCGGCGAACAACATGCTCTTAAGTTCAGTCGGGTACATTATTCATTTAGTAGGTTTTATTTCAATACTTGTGTTTTTTCTATCGCTTATTTAAATTTGCTACACCTAATTGTATAAAAATAAATATAAACTGTGTGTGTTTTAAAGATTATAGTTGTTTGGTTATCTAATGAACCGTTTGATTAGCGAGTATTAAAGCAATCTGACAGGAATTGATATATGTAAGGTGTTTGGGATTGCCCAACTGAAACTGCTATCACATAGTCATTCACAGCACATCTGCACTTATCTCCACCTGAGCACTTAACTCCGACAAGACTGCCTCCCGACGAGCTCCCGACGGCAGCGCCAGATAGAGAGACGGAGAAAGAGACGAGATAGAGAGAGATAACGGGAGTGAGAGGATCAGACGACAATATGGAAGGTTGAACGGTGCTTCTCCGATGGTCGAATATCGCCGGAGTGTCGGAATACGCTTCTTCGGTGGTTGGAATATCGCCGGAGAAGACACTTTAATAAACGAGGGTTTAAACGTGTCGTCTTAGGTAAAGCACAGGGGGTAATGTTGAAGTTTACTATATAAATATGGGTTAGATTACGAAAATACCCTTTTGTTAATGTTACAGTTTTACCCCTCAGGAGGTAATATTGAAGCTTTTTTCAATAGTTGTGTGGTAAGGCAACAAAATTTTCCTGGGAGAGGGTAAGAGTGTCAATCGCATCTAACCCCAAGGGGTAAAATTGCAGTTTACTCTAAATACAAATAGTAATAAAAAGCTATATATTATTATAAAAATAAAGTTACTTTTCATCGTCCCTCGTAAATAATATATAATATATATAATTGTTTCCACATGATATATTTTACTTTAACACAAATACTTATTGTTTTTGACATTCAAGTCATCTATTCACACGCTATAGCTCAACGTTTATTTATTTAAATAAGATTTAATCCATAGTAAATTTTCTCTAGAAAATCATTTAATATAAAAAGTCAGATTTTTGGATCGTTACAAATATGTAAACAATAATTCCCGACCATCTACTATTGAATTTTTTTTTATTTTCGTAAAAAGACAGTTTCTCATTCGACTTAGCTTTTCCATGAGACTCAATAAAGCTCAAGGTGAAACAATTTCACACGTTGGTGTTTACCTATCGGATTATTTATTTTCATATGAACAACTTTATGTGGTTATCAACAGGGATATCATGCGAAAATACAAAGATATTAGTTCATCCTATCAAAGATTTTAGACGTGAGTATACACCTCAAATGTTGGATTTCGAGAAGTGTTATGTGATGAATGAACTTTATGTGGCGTTATCAAAAGCGATATCATGAGAGGATCGATAAACTAACAAAAAAAAAGTATAGCATTGGAAATCCCGCCGCATTACGCCAAACCATCAAAGATTTTAGACATGAGTATACACCTCAAATGTTGGATTTCTAGAAGTGTTATGTGATGAATGAACTTTATGTGGCGTTATCAAAAGCGATATCATGAGAGGATCGATAAACAATAATTAATAGCTAAGTTGTTGACATAATTTAATAGTATTTTATTTTTTATTAGAAATGTTTATAAACTGATTCTGTATACCGGTTTAGAAAACTTTTAAGGTGGATATACCGGTAAAATTTAATAATATTTTTTTCTAATAAAACAATTTAAACAGGTTCTATAGAACATTACGTACGCGAAAGGAATATTATGTTTCCTAAAAAGCTTTTACAATAATTTTCAGTTCAATATGGTGTACTATAATTCAGTTCAATAATTCAGTTCAATAATTGATATCAATAATTCATATCAATAATTTTCAGTGTTTTTTTTTCTTTTAATATAGAGTTTCTCTTTATATCACATTTTCAAACCACTTATTTCTTATCTTATAAAAAAATGGCATATCTCACAACATCCTCTTCTGCCTCGTGTTCTGATTCAAGTATCAAACAGTCTTTGAGAAAAAGGATTCAGAAACAAATTCAAGAAGATCGATCATGTCAAGAGATGTTGGAAACCAATATTTCTAATGTAACAGAAAACATGAAGAGAAGACAAGAAATTGTGAACTTGCTCTCTCAGATGCAAGTGAGTAGTCTTCGAGAAATTCTTGTTATGTTCATGGTTGATCTAGGTGAGAGGGATGAGAAGCACTTGAAAGAGTTGGCCGATGCAATAACTATCTTAAGATGCTCGATGGACATGAAAATGAAGTTTCTTTCATCGTTTGAATGATATTGTTGATTTTGTATATTTGTAGTTTTCTGTTCTAGTGTTTAATTTAATAAAACATGCAAGTTTTATATGTTCCATATAATTCGCATGTTGTGTTATGGTATGGGTTTTAATTTCGCATGTTTATTTTCCATATTTTGCATATTATAAATAATCCGATGTCAAACATGCGATTTTGAAAACATAAATGTAATTTAACAAGTATAATAATCCAACAGCAAATCAACATCAAACAAGTCTATTTTTGCCTTCCAATAAATGCTTTCAACCTCAGTGGGATTTTTTTATCCAAATCTTTGATATACCTTTCTTTGTCTGGCCTTTTATCGAAAGCAATTGTCTCTTTATTTATTCGTTGTCGCTCCACATTGTACTCGGATAAAATGATCTTACTGATATATCTGTGTCTCAGGAGATGAAGTTGTGAATTCTGTCTATTGTTTAATTCATCTTCATTCACAAACCCAGACAACCACTGATGTGTACAAAATGCAACATATAAATTACATCAATTGTGGCATAAAACTAACCCTTTTTTAGTACTAATGTTGGAAAAAGTGTGTTTTTGTCTTCCTTTTGTATTTTCAGGATTAAATGAGCTCAAATGAACAAAAGAAGCAAAAAGGCAACTAAATCTAACATAAATACAAGAAAAGGAACAAACGTGGCATGCCCGACCTCCCCGGCAGCATCTTCCCAAGCAAAGCAAAACAAGATAACAGAAGGCTGAACACACCCCGTGCTCAATGAGCACGGGGGAGTGCCCAAGTGTCAGCAGAAAAGACAAAGCTGTAGAAGCTTCTATCAACCACCACGGGGTCATGCTCAGCGGACACGGGGCCGTGGTCAACTCTAAGATTCGCAGAATCTGGGTAAATCTTGATAGTACAGATACGTTTCTGCACACGGGGCCGTGCCCAGCGGACACGGGGGGCATGGTCAACTAATGCAGACAAACTGCAATTAATGAAGACAGAGAAGAAGGTGGACACGGGGCCGTGCTCGAGCTGCTGTTCAGGCTATAAATAGGGGTGCTTGGCTCATTTGCAAACCATCCCTTGGCACACCACCTCTCTCACACTTCACTCACCACCCACCACCATCACAACACCATCATCCACCACCATCATCCATTGTCCATCATAGAGTGTGTGAGTCGTCTCGGGATCCAAGATTGATCGTAAAAGTTCTTGACAATCAAAGGCCATGTTTGCCTAAGTCTCTTACATCACTTGGTGAAGACGAGTGTCTAGTGTAATACTTTTTATTTTTATTCTTTTCGCACTTTTTATTTGGTTATGTATTAATGACTTTAATAACTAGTTTCTTATGTTGAAGGTGATTCTTCCTTATTGTTTGTCCGTGGTGTCTTGGCATTATTTTACTGTCTATATAAAATAAAAGATTTTCACCATTCATATCTCCACGGTCTATATGGAGATATGTTGGCTACCTGGTCGGGGGTTAAGGGAACGGTTTGGTAAGAGTCTTGCCTTGTTCAGTGTATAGATCATGCAAGGACCTGGGTCAAATTTAGTAGGACCTCCTTCAATACCCACCGGTATTGGATGGCGGGGGTCCAAACTCTTTGATCCCCTCATATGTAAGCTACTATTAGTACTTTAACCCGGCTACTTAGGACTATATCCCTGCTGACTCAGACTACTTAGCCGAGGGTAACGTCACCTCCAAAAGAGGGGCATACCATAATATGCATTAATAACTTAATTAATTATCTTTCAATAATCCGACCCTTTAGGATTGTATCCTTGCTGACTCAAACTACTGGGTTGAGGGTAACGTCACCTTCAAAAGAGGGGCCTACTACAATAACTAAGATAATCACTTAAAAAGTGCAAAAGTGCGGAAATAATCAAAGGTTACACTAAACACGAGTCGGAACCAAGTGATTCATCTTGTCTATCTGTTTTTACTTTTATTTTATTTTTCAGCATTTTAGTTAGTTTTATTTTTCTTATTTAAAAACCTTTTTCTAAATTTTTGATTTGATTAGACGTTGAGGATAAACCGGTACTAAAAGCTCTTGTGTCCTTGGACGACCTCGGTATCTTGCCAACACTATACTACGCTCACGATGGGTGCACTTGCCCATATGTGTGTTTGGTGTTAGTAAAATATCGTGTTTTATAAATTTAAAACTTGGCTAAAAAGTGTTAAAAAGGGCTTAATATATACATTAAAAACTAATAACACTCACGCACATCAAGTTTTTGGCGCCGTTGCCGGGGACACAAGGATTTTAAGAAAGCTTAAAATCAACGGCCAAATCAGTTTTCAAAACCTTTTCAAAACGCGCGCACATTTTTCTGCATTTTAGTTTAGTTTTGCATTTACAGTAACCTGAACACGGGCCGTGCTCACTGAACACGGGGCCGTGCTACATATTTTTCATAAAAACACCCAGATACAGAACCTGAACACGGGGTCGTGCTCACTGAACACGCCCCCATGCTCAACGAAATTAGTAACTTTAATTAAAACGGCCAGATACAGATTCTGTACACGTGGCTGTGTCCACTGAACACGGGGCCGTGTCCAGCCTCTGTTTCCGTTTTTATTTTTGTTTTCTGGTCTCGAGACGTTGTTGTGGTCTGCTGAGTGATTCTTATGGATCAATACTCAGGAGGGTACAACTACACCTATGAGGAGGAGGATTATAGGGAATACTATTGCACCAATTGCTGTAACACTCACTCGGTTCAATATTGTAACTTGTTTCAACCATCCACTTCATACACCTACTATGAGGAGCCCAGGTACTAGCCATCAACTTCATACACATCTTATGAAGACCAAAGGTATGAACCTTCTCCCTCATACTCATATTTTGATGAACCAAGGTATGAGCCTTCATACTCATACTTTGAGGAACCAAGATATGAGCCACCACCTTCGTATACTTATTATGAGGAACCATGGCATGAACAACCCACCTCATATGAGTATTATGAAAAACAAAATTACGACCCTTATCCATCATATACTTACAATGAAGAACAATGGTGCGAACCATCTACTTCACATGGGTATTATGAGGAACAAAGGATCGAACAACCGGATTCAAGCTTTGAAAATCCCGATCCTTACTCTATCACCGAAGTGACCGATAGGATATTAGAACACCTTAAAACTATCGAACGCTACATAAAAGAATCTCGCGCAAGGGAAGAAGAGTCCCGCGCAAGAGAAGAATTAACCTGTAATAAAGAGGAGATAGTTGAAAGTGTAAAAATGGAAGAACAAATAAGTGAAAAACCGACACATGAGTTAAACAACGAAAAAGGTGAGTTCGTTAACGTTAAAATTCAAGAAGAGTCTAATTTTGAAGAAATTAATCTCTTGTTACCTTCTTTTGAAAATCATTGTTTAGTACCTACTCATGCTAAGTTTTTAAAAGAGTTAAACACTAACACTAAAATTGATGAAACGGTAAGTATTAAGTTAACTAACGATCAAACTTCGCTAATAAAAGAAGACCCATTTGAAATCAACATTACACCGGTTCCATGTTTTTTTCAAAATTCATTTATTAGTAACGTCACAATCGATAAAGATCTTTGTGTTAACATAATGCCCAACTACATTTTCGAAAAATTAAGTATTAGTGATTTTTCTCCACTTCAAATACCCATTTTTCTATCTAATCGGAAAGTAATAAAATCAATCTGTATAGTTGAGGATGTCTTGGTTCGAACAAATCAAATGGTAATCCCAACCGACTTTGTCATCCTCGATGACGCTCCTCTAGTGTTAGGACGATCCTTTGTAAAAACTCATGAAGCTTTGAAAAACTGGAAGTACAACAATCTATCAATTCAATTAGGGGCATTTAAAAAGAGTGTCGATCTTGAGCAGTCAATGAAATATCCATTCGGCAATAATGACCCCCTAATTGAAGATGAAGATGAACCACTTGATACAAGTGAAAAGATTGACCACTTTGTTGAAGAAGAGGTCGCCATAGAACAAACTTTTAAATTTCTTGATCAAAATGAGCAACCAAATAAGGAGTCTCCTAAAGACCCACCTCTTGAGCTCAAAGAACTCCCAAAAGGTTTGGAATATGTTTTTCTAGACAAAGATAGTAAATCACCTGTAATTATTTCGTCTAAATTAGGTAGTTTAGAAAAAGAAAATTTAATTAGACTTTTGAAAATACACAAAAATGCGATTGCTTTGAAGCTTGTAGACATTAAAGGAATAAGTCATTCCATGTGCATGCACAAAATTTTAATGAATGATGACTACAAATCGGTAATACAACCACAACGTCGAGTAAATCCAAATGTTCAAGAAGTGGTTAAAAACGAAGTCATCAAATTACTTGACGCCGGACTTATTTATCCTATCTCCGATAGTCCTTGGGTAAGTCCAGTCCAAGTAGTTCCAAAGAAAGGAGGTATGACGGTAATAACTAATGAAAAGAATGAATTAATACCAACGAGAACCATCACAGGATGGAGAGTATGTATAGATTATAGACAATTAAATGAAGCAACGAGGAAAGATCACTTTCCTTTGCCCTTCATTGATCAAATGTTAGAAAGATTATCCGGTCATAAATTTTACTGTTTCTTGGATGGTTTTTCAGGTTACTTTCAAATCCCGATAGCACCCGAAGACCAAGAAAAGACAACCTTCACATGTCCCTATGGAACGTTTTCCTATCGACGCATGCCATTTGGTCTATGTAATGCCCCCGCAACATTCCAACATTGCATGGTAGCCATCTTCCATGACATGATAGAAAAGACAATGGAAGTCTTCATGGACGACTTTTCTATCTTTGGGGATTCATACGACCAATGCCTCGATAACCTTGAATGAATGCTATCCCGATGTGAGGAAACTAACCTCGCCCTTAACTGGGAAAAATGTCATTTCATGGTAACGGAGGGAATAGTAATCGGTCATAAAATCTCAAGCGAAGGAATGGAGGTTGATCGAGCCAAAATAGACATTATATCTCGATTACCACCCCCGTCCTCCGTTAGAGCTATCAGAAGTTTCCCAGGGCATGTCGGATTTTATAGGCGGTTTATCAAAGACTTTTCTAAAATCTCAAGGCCTCTAACAAAATTACTTGCAAAAAGATGCCCCTTTCATCTTTGATAAGGATTGCAATCAAGCATTTATAACCCTAAAGGAAATGCTAGTTAATGCACCTATCATGATAGCGCCTGATTGGAAATTTCCTTTCGAAATCATGTGTGATGCAAGTGACGTTGCAGTTGGAGCTGTCTTGGGACAAAGAAAAGAAAAGCATTTTCACCCAATTTATTATGCTAGTAAAACACTTAACGATGCACAAGAAAATTACACAACAACTGAAAAAAAGTTACTAGCTGTGGTATTTGATTTTGATAGATTTCGTTCTTATCTTGTTCTTTCTAAAACTATAGTCTATACAGATCATGCAGCCATTCGATATCTCTTCAAAAAGCAGGACGCAAAACCACGTTTGATTCGGTGGATTTTACTCCTCCAAGAATTTGATATTGAAATCAAAGACAAAAGAGGAGCTGAAAACACCGCATCAGATCATCTTTCACGCTTAGAAGACCCAGCTTTGGACGCAACCAGGGACTAGCAAATCAACGAAAAATTTCCAACAGAGTCCCTAGAAATGGTGGAATATAGACAAGAACCATGGTACGCCGACTATGCTAACTACCTAGCTAGCGGTATAGTCGCAAAAGGTTGGCCACATCATCAAAGAAAGAAATTCTTTGCTGATGTAAAACACTATTTTTGGGAAGATCCTTATCTTTTCAAAATGTGTGCCGACCAACTCATCCGACGATGCGTACATGGTAGCGAAGCACGAAGAATTCTCCGCCATTGTCATGAAGGTCCATACGGAGGACATCATGGTGCCGCTAGTACCGCACGCAAGGTATTTGATTCAGGGTTTTATTGGCCAACCATTTACAAAGACGCCCAAAGTCTTGTCAAGACATGTGATGCTTGCCAAAGAACAGGTAATATTTCTTCCAAAAATGAAATGCCACAAAATGGCATTCTTGTTTGTGAAATTTTTGATGTGTGGGGACTCGACTTTATGGGACCTTTCCCACCGTAAAAAGGAAACAAATATATACTTGTGGCAGTAGATTACTTGTCTAAATGGGCCGAGGCCGAGGCACTTCCAACAAACGATGGAAGAGTCGTGATAAGATTTCTGAAAAAAATATTCTCTCGTTTTGGTACACCTAAAGCATTAATAAGTGATAGAGGTACCCATTTTTTGCAACCATCAACTTGAAAATTTTTTAACAAGATATGGGGTGTTTCATCGGGTCTCAACAGCATATCACCCTCAAACAAACGGACAAGCCGAAGTGACTAATAGAGGTTTAAAACGTATACTTGAAACAACCGTAGGGTTAAATAAAAAGGAATGGGCCGATAAATTAGATGATGTTTTATGGGCTTTTCGAACTGCTTATAAAACAACAATAGGTACAACCCCATATAAGCTCGTCTATGGAAAAAGCTGTCATTTGCCAGTAGAAATTGCTCACAAGGCCTAATGGGCAATTAAAAATGTAAACTTAGATTTAGAATTTGCTGGTAGAAATCGATTTTGTCAATTAAATTAATTAGACGAATTAAGGAATTATGTATACTCAAACTCTGAAATTTAAAAGGAAAGAATGAAAAACTTGCACGATAAACACATTGAACCTAATGAATTTCGAGTAGGAGATCAAGTTCTATTGTTTAATTCATGACTTCGATTATTTCCTGGTAAATTAAAGTCTAGGTGGTCAGGACCTTTTTCCATCACCCATATTTTCCCACACGATGCAGTAGAAATTAAATCTCGGAATGGACCCCCATTCAAAGTCAATGGCCAACGGCTGAAACTCTATCAAGGATTCATTGAGGATGAAGAGGAAGAAATCTCGCTTCAAACGGTCGAAGAATGAAAGCATCAGCATCATACCTGGTAAGTTACGAACGAATGGGTTGACATCTAAATCGGTAAGTCTTCTAACCAAGTTTTTGGGAAAAAAGGGCACTCACACGAGCACTTAAATATATATTTATATGTGTGTGTGTGTGTGTGTAGGATCGTTTTCAGACCCAAATGAGTCGATCAGAAGAGGTCTTCACCAATACAAAAGGCGGAAACAGATGTATCAGTGTTATTTCAGCTGATTTGCACGAGAAATCACTTTAAACTGTCTTTTGATTGATATTAGATCGATTACAATGCTGTAGACACTTCGGCAGAGCTTCGCTACCGGAATCAGAATCGTTCCAAATGAATAGGCACATCAGGTATTTATAGGCACCATAATTTCGCATGAACTGACCAAGCGAAATCTAATTTCGAACGAAATTACTCAAACGAAATCAGTCTTCACACGAAATTATATTTCGTGCGAAATACCTATAAACACTCATTTCTCATTTTGCGTGCCCTGATCTATCTATTACAATACAAGACTCGATACAAGAAAAAGTCGACAGACGTATGCACCAACAGACTCCCCCTCGGATGTTGACGAAGTCTTTGGTGTCGAGTCTTCGGTTGTCAAATCTTCAGCCTTTATCAGTCTTCATGCTCTCTCCAAAAATTTCTCCATTGTAAGCATCCTTAATCAATCTCTTTCTCTATCTCTGTCCTTTCCAAAATTGCAACCTGACTATCTACATCTTCAAAACTCCTTCTTGATGTCTTCAGACTCCCCATTTCGATACGCTGGGATCGCAGTCTGGAATCTTTGAATTCACAGGATCTGAAACCTGACTCGAATCGAAACCTGACTTTCTTCAATCTTCAATCCTGCACAATCTCTACCTCAAACATAAGTTTCACAAATATAAGATTTTGATAAAATTATATCATTTTCAGAAAGTTTTCTAGAATGATTTATCATTTAAACACTTCTGATGACCACTTGTAAAAATATCATTTTCATTTTCAAACACTTTATCATCTCAAATATATTAAACAAACTCTCCCAAACCTGATGTTCATCATGCTTTGCACTTGGAATTTTGAAAATCAGCTCTCCAACATCTGTTGTCAAAAATCTTTTTGAATTTTCAAAAGTTTATGCTAAAACACACAGAAAATCTTTTTGGATTTTTTATTTTACTAAAAAACAGTAAAGAAATATATACAGACAATATTTTTGTGAGTTTGTGTAAGAGGATCATATCAGTTTTTGAGACAAATCACCAACACCGTTAAGCTTTATACATTTTCAGTTCTAAACGATTCACTTAGATTGTCAGTATACTGATCCACTTAAATTTTCACACAAATTTCAATTGTTTCGAGATACGAGATTAATGTCTTAAGCACTTAAACTTATTCGCGTGTCCCACCTCAGAATATACTCATGTATCCAGATCCCAATATTCAGTCTTACAGGTGAGTATAGCTAGATGATATCTGTAAGGGGTTAAATGTGAGGGCCGTGAGAGCTCAGGATATTGCTTCCGCAAAATCAGAGAGATGACGGCTTTGACTTTTGGTGGGTTCCCTTTAGAGAATCTTTTCTTCAACAACACATGATTAGCATTTTGCAATGGTTCATCATTTTTTATGCTGAGGGTGGGCTATATTTCAAGCAAGCAGAAAGTATTCTCCGGGGACTAGGCCATTGCTTCATCAAAATCAGAAGTCTCGGGATAACACCCAAGATATCACTAAGCATAAAGACCTAGTATCTTAGAAAGAGGGACCTTTCAAACAAGATTTCGGGGGTTACCCATATATCCGAGAGATGTTCCCCACGAGATAAGAAGTTTGAAATTTAGGTTTATATCTCGACACAATCTACTAAATGTGCGAAAACCTACTGGCACATAATAAGTGAGACCGTTTATCACCTTTAAACTTTCCAATTCTTTAGCATGTTGTGATTGTCCACTGATGTACTATCATTTCCTCTTTTTCACAACAAAACTCATTTTCATTTTTTCAATATTTTTGGCTTTTGAAATTTTATTATGTTTTTGGCTTTTTTAAAATTTCGAAATTTCCTAAATTTTTACTCCCCCTAAAATCAAAATATGTTTCAATTTTGATTTTCTAGAAAAAATTTGAAAACAAACTGTACAAGAAATTGACAACATGATGTGAATTACTTCAAATCGCCATCCACTTGGCATAAACAATCAGAACTCCCCCTTACAACAAACTATTTTCCCATTTGATTTCAAAATACTTAAGTTTGTTTTAATCAGAATGGTTTTTCCGGAAAATAAGTTTTATTGATTTTACCACTTGTAAAAATGGGGTTTTGATTCATCATTTTGTTCTATTTTTAGATCATGAATTATAGTTAAATCAAGTTCAACTTAATGACCTTGATTAACCACTTGTATGAATAACTACCAATAACTTGTAAGTAAAACCTCTCTTTCAACCAGTTGTCGGTTTGCTAACCAACAAAATACCTCTTGTGGGTTGAATTCTCAAGATGCCGATACCTACTCCACACTAACCAACCTGGGAGTTCCGGCAAGTCAACCTCTTCAAAAACAATTTTTCAAGAATGATGCCGATTCATGCTCTGAGATTACCAACTTGGGAGCTCCAGCAAGTCAGTTTTTTCAGTTAGAAAGATTCTCCCAAGCCTGACAGTTCTTGGGAGATTCCGAGTTACCAACACTCGGTTGCTTACCTTCCATCTTCTTCTCATAAAATTCCTTTACCCCTTTTACTTTCCCGTCAATCATTTTTCCAAAAATATGTTTTACTTTGGGGTTAAAGGTCTTCTCAACATCAAAAACTTTCTTTTCAGAAAAAAATTGATTTGATATTTCAACTATTCCAACTTTTGTCTTAAAATTTTCAGCCCTCAAAGGTGGAAAGTTTGCATCATCCATTGTAGGGACTGATTTCTCATCTTTTAGAACAACTTTTGGCTCCTCTGATTTTGTGGAATCAGATTCATCACCAGAATTATCACTTGAATTCTTAATTACCCATTTTTGGTTGTTAACTTTCTCCTTTCTTTTGTAAACATCTTTCGAACATTCACCAACCTCAAAAGTTGAATTTTGAACAACTTTAAATTTGTTCGTTGGTGGTTCGGTTTTTTCAACAATCTTTTCTTTCAGTTTACTAGAAACTCCCTGTTTTGTTTGTATTGCCTTTGGACAATTCCTGGCAATGTGACCAACTGTTTTACATTGAAAACAGGTTCTCGTCTCTATCTTCTTCTGAACAACACTTTTCTTCATTTCTTCTTGCTTCTTGGCAAGGAATTCTTTGTTCGTCTGCTTCCAGAATGAACTTTTTTCTTCTTTTTCAGCATAAGTACCTGAAACAAATACAGTTTTTTGTTTATAAGTTTTCTCATTTTTATAGTTTTTCGGTGGAATAAAATCAAGACCATTCTTTTTGAAATTACCGTTATGGTTTGGTTTCTTTCGATAACCTGAACCAGAACTGTAACCCATTTTCTTGTTTAGTCTTTGTTTAATTCTTAAGGTGTAAGGATTAGGTTTTTCAGAAAAATTTTCATCTTTTATTTCAGAAATATTAATTTCTGTTAGTTTGAAACCTTTTTTATCATTTATGGTTTAACACCTCTTATTGGAAATACCTCATCAGAATATAATTTGTCAGAATCTTTCAAAGTATATGCTACTTTGATCGGTTCGTCATTCAAATTAGATTTTGATAACAAAAATTCTTTATTATAAACTCTTTTGCCCGGTTTGACTTTTTGACTTGACGTGTCGGACTTTGACTTCGACTCTGATTTTAACTCCGACTTTGACTCCTCTGTTTCTTCTTTTTCCAACACTTGATCGACCACTTTCTTTATTAACTCGGACTCATGATCAGTGTCAGACGATGTGAACGTGACATCAATATTTTCTGGCAAGTTATCTGAAGACTCAGACTCCCATTGTAAGTTTGTTGCCTTTTTGACTCTTTCTGAATTTGGATTTCGAGGAGAATATCCATTTTCGACTGGGGGTGGACATTTGTTATAGACAACACTTGGTTTCTTACCAGAAATTTTTACTTCATCATCTTCTTTTGTTTCAGAATTCTTCTCTTCAGAAGTTTTTTCTTCTTCAAACGTCTTCAATCCTTCTACTATCGGGTAAATCCTGTCAACCACAAAAGTAGAACATGAGTAACTTTTTAATAATCTATTAACTCTCTCGGTTTCAATTCTCTGTGTTTCCAACTTCAATTCAAGCTCAGCACACTTTTCAGTGTAATAGTTAACACTATCAAGTTGTCTCATGTACGCTCCTTTGAGTGTATTCATTGCTATAGCTTGTTCACTGCTTGACTCGTTGTATTTATTCATGGCTTTGTTCAAGACATCATATGATTCTTTCAGTCTTTTTATGTTGTGTAGCAATTCATTGTTCTGCTTTATCAGAGATTCACAGTTCATACACTTCTCAGAAATCTTGACTGCATCAGCATCTGTTTTAATTTCAAATTCTGGAATTTCTTTGACTATTCTTACTTGAATTTCTTCTTCAACCTTTTTCTTTTTCTCAGCTTCAGCTTTTCTCATTTGTTCTTCTTCTACATATTTCTTCTTTTTCTCAGCTTCAGCATTTAAAAATTTTCTGATTTTTTCTGCCCAATAGTCATCAGTATAATCATTAACAACCTGAGCAGCAAGAGCTTTAGCTTTTAAAATCTCTTTCTCTGGACAAAACTTGTCCCAGCTAAAGTTTTCCCAGCTAAAACCTTCTGGTAATCTTTCATCATCTTGATTTATCAGACATGCTTTATTATCAGCTGGAATATATTTATCCCAACTGAAATCCTTTGATGAAGTTCCATCATTTTTATTTACCAGACACGCTCTCTTTGAATCTTCAATCTCTTTTCTAGCATGTGCAGTTTGTAACTGTTGTTGTTGATATGGTTGTTGAGCAACTTGATGAAATATCACTTTCCGATAGTAATCATTGTTTTTGAAAGGATTTTGAGCTCCACTTGCTTCACGATTTGTGCACTCTCTCTTGAAATGCCCCTTTTCCCTGCAACGAAAACAAGTGACTTTAGATTTATCAAAACCTAAAGTAGAAACATTCGCATCACGAAAATCATCTATTCCCGTAATTTGTTTAAACTTTTCGGCTCTTCTCAACACACTCGCTAAGCACTATTTTATATCCATCAACTCCATCTCCTCAGCATCAACCTGATCGTAATCCTCTTTAGTCAACATAGGATTTCCGATCTTCCCTGCAACCAAACTTCCATACGATTCTAGCACAGTTACCAACAAAGACATATGACTTTTTGCAACTTCTTCAGAGTAGTTCTGATCATTCTCAAGATTTAAAGCAATGTTGCATTGAAGAACTTTGCCACTCTTTGTTGTTGAGAAATTTGGGTCAAATGATGGAAATGAAGTAAATCATGTTTTGCTATTTGATCCCTGAGATGAACTTTCCGAAGAACTTTTCGCATTGAAAGCAGTTTCAACCTTTGGTGAAATATTTGTCTTCTCACTAACACCACTTTTGTAATATAACCCAATGTCTTGTTCTCCATCATAGTTCTTCATTCTTGCTATCTTTCTTTGTTCCATCTCTTGAGCTTCCAGTTGTTTAATAAACTCACTCAATGTTATCTTGTCAAAATCTGGTTTATTTTTCAACATCATAAGATACGTGCCCCAAGTATCGTGTGGCAACGCATCAGCCAACTTCTCAATCAGTTCATCATTATCTTTTCTGATGTTTAATCTGTTCATATTCTTCAACAAATTGCAATATCTTTCAATTATTTGTTTTGTATTTTCAGTTCTCAATCCACGGAAAAGATCAAATTCTTTCTTCATAAGTGACTTTTTGTTCTTGAGCATTTCATCACTACCAAGAAACTTTGCTTCTAATTCTGTCCATATCGAATGTGCACTTCCGTTGTGTTGAAGAAGAATCAAGATGTCTTCTTTAATGGCTTGCTGCAAAAGACTAACCATCATTTTTTCATCTTTGTATTTCTTTTTCTCATCAGCACTCAGCTCTCTGATTGGAAGTTTCACTCTATTATCCCCGACTGGTCTACTATATTGAACCTCAGTATGTTCCCAAGCATCTAAATGATATGCTTGAACCCAGTATTCAAAACGTTCAGCCCATCCACTATATTCCTCGATACTCATGAGCTTAGGCGGTTTTTGTGTTGTCCCTGTTTCATTTTCAAGCATTGTACTCTGAGTAATTGTCATCGGACTAGCAAAAGCATTAAAAAACTCGTTATCTATGATTCGGTTTACAAAGATTCACAAACAGTCAGCTTCAAACGAAATCCTCTCTTTACACGAAATACCCTTCAAACGAAATACCACTTTTTGTAGGATCGATTTGTGACCCAAACAAGTCAATCAGAAGAGTTCTAGTCAATTCAAAAGGCGGAAACAGATGAATTGACTTTGAAAACAACTTGTTTCACACTTAATTGTCTTGTATATTGATTATAACATGATTACAGATCAGTAGACACTTCGGCGGCACTTCGGTACCGGAATTACAAAAGTTACAAATGATTTTGCTTGAAGGCTATTTATAGGGGATGTGATTTCGCTTGAAAGTAACACAAGCCATTTCAAGCGAAATTAACATAACTAATTTCGTTTGAAACAGCCAATGTCTATTTCAAGCGGAATTAACCTTAAACCCTATTTTCTCGAACTACGTGCCCTGATCTAACATTCTTAATACAAGACTCGATATAAGACGAAGTCGACAGACGTATGCACTAACAGACTCCCCCTCGGATGTTGATGAGTCTTAAGTGTCGAGTCTTCACAGTCTTCAGTCTTTATCAGTCTTTGGGCTTCTTTTCCCGTCTGCTTTCTCTAAAATATCTGACAGTGTAAAACTTCCTCATAATCCTCTCTTCTCTTTTCTTCAGCACCAACAAATCCTTAGATGTCTTCAGACTCTCCCATTCGATATGCTGGGATCACAGTCTGGCTTTTTGAAATCACAGAGTCCTCAGGTATCGGAACCTGGCTCTCTATCATTCAGAATCAGGATCTAAAACATGTATATCCTGCACATTCTCTATCCCGCAATAAATTTCACAAATTTAAAATTTGACAAATTTAAACTTTTTCAAGAGACATCAACTAAGAAATATTTTTACAATTTTAATCTCAGATGATCCACTTGTATACAAAATATTCAAATCATTTTCATTTGAAACAAACTTTCCCAACCCTGTTATTCATCATGTTTAGCACTCGGAATTTTGAAAATCAGCTTTTCAACATCAGTTGTCTAAAATCTTTTTGAATTTTTCAAAATTTATGCTAAAACACTCCGAAAATCTTTTTGCATTTTGAAATAAAAGAAATACAGCAAAGAAATATATACAGACAATATTTTTTGTGAGTTTGTGTAAGAGGATCATATCAGTTTATGAGACAAATCACCAACACCGTTAAGCTTTAAACATTTTAAGTTCTAAACAATTCACGTTGATTGACGATATATTTGTCCTCTTAAGCTCAATCTAAAAACTTTCGAAATGCTTACCGATACGTTAAGGTATATTAATATTGCACTAAATTCTTATGGACCCCACGATCTCAGCATATCCCCTCATCATGCAATACACTATCTTAAGTAATGCCTTTAAACTTTCATCAACTGTGATTTGTGCGAAAACAAAGCAGAATGTTTAAACATTAACAATCAGGTCGATACTTCCGTATACGCAGAGAAAGTCCAATGTTTAAACAAAATAAGAAATAAAAACAAGTTGAAATTGTTTAGACTTTAACCACCAGGTCGATACTCACGTATACGCAGAGGTGATCCAAAGCTTAAACGAAACCCCAAAGAAAATAAAGCAGAACGTTTAGGCAATAACATCCAGGTCGATACTCACGTATACACAGAGGATGTCCAATGCTTAAACAAAATAAAGAAATAAAACAAGTTTAAATCTTTGCAAAATGAAATGCACAATCACAGTGATTTTTCAGCAAAGTTGTGAAAGTTCACAAACTTAACCAGTTTTATATCTTTTGACAATCAGCGATTACCGAGCAGGCACACAATCAAGAAGGACAAAACTAAGTACTATGCTTTCAACTGTGTTTCCCACCAGACTTAGGCTTTTTGCTTTAAGTTTGTATCGTTATCGCAATTCTACTAATCTAGCTGAGCCTATCGTCACATCTTTAGTGAGACCGTTTATCACATTTGACATTTCATTTCTTTAGCATGCTGTGATAGTCCACTGATGTACTATCATTTCCTCTTTTTCACATCAAACCTCATTTTTTATTTTATCATGTTTTTGCCTTTTTCAAATTTTCAAATGTTTTTGGATTTTCTGAAATTCTTACTCCCCCTAAAATTCAAAATCATTCAAAGGAAATTTGAAAACAAACTATACAAGGTAAAGTGACAACTGTTGTGAATTGCATCAAATCACCATCCACTTGGCATAAACAATCAGAACTCCCCCTTACAACAAACTATTTTCCCATTATGATTTCAAAACACTTAAGTTTGTTTTAATCAAATGGTTTTTCCGGAAAATAAGTTTGATTTTACCACATGTAGGTTAGGGGATCAATTCATCACCTTGTTCATCATTAACCATTTGAAATATTTAACAATTTTAAGTTCAACCAACAAATATCACTTGTAGAAAATCAAGTACAACTTAATGTCCCTGATTTACCACTTGTAAAACGAAATCACTTTCGTGAATTTCTCAAGAAAGATGTCGATTCCTGCTCCATGATTACCAACTTGGGAGCTCCGGCAAGTCAGGATTCTCAAGTACATAATACATCCACCCAAGCCTGACCAGCCTTGGGTGATTTTAACTCTTCTTCAGTCGGGTTATAAGTTGCCTTCTTTGTTGCATAAAAATCTTTAACCCCTTTGGCCTTCCCATCGACCATTTTCCCAAAAATCTTTTTAACATTCCCATTGAATGCTTTCTCGACATCAAATTCTTTCTTTTCAGAATAGAACTGATTCGAAATTTCAACTTTACCAACCTTTTGTTTGAAATTTTCAGTCCTCAATGGTGGAAAGTTCTCATCATCCATTGGAGGAACTGATTTCTCATCACTTACCTCGAATTTTGGCTCCTCTGACTTTGTGGAATCAGATTCATCGCCAGATTTTACATCTGATTTCTTAACATTCCATGTTTGGTTGTCAAGATCTCCCCTTCTCTTGTAAAATCTTTTTGAACACTCACCAACTTCATATGTAGAGTTTTTAAACACTTTAAATTTTTCAATTGGTGGTTCAGTTTTATCAACAACTTTTTCTTTGAGTTTTTTCGAGACTCCCTGTTTTGTGTTGGTTGCCTTTGGACAGTTCCAGGCGATGTGACCAACTTCTTGACATCTGTAACAAGTTCTAGTCTCTTTTCTCTGATGAACTTCTTTCCTTACAATTCTCTGTCTTTCAGCTAAGAACTCTTTGTTTGATTGTCTCCAGAAAGAGCTCTTCTTTTCATCCTCAGCAGAAGTACCTGAAACAAATTTTGTATATGTTTTAAAAATTTTCTCATTTTTATGATTTTCTGGTGGTATAAAACCAAGACCTTTCTTTTTGAAGTTACCGTTATGGTTTGGTTTCCTTCGATAACCAGAACCAGAACTATAACCCTTTTTCTTGTTTTCTCTTTGTTTAACTCTTGAGGTGTAAGGTTTAGGTTTTTCAGAAAGATTTACATCTTTTATTTCAGAAATATTAATTTCTGTTAGTTTGAAAACCTTGTTTATCATTTCAGTTTTCACACCTCTTATTGGGAATTCTTTATCAAAATAAAATTTGTCAGAATCATTCAAAGTATATGCAACTTCAAATGTTTCGTCATTCAAATAGGATTTTGACAATAAAAATTCTTTACTATAAACCCGTTTTCCCGACGATTTTGAACTCTTGACAGACGAACTCGAACTTCCGGACTCGGACTGTGATTCTGACTCCTCATCCTTATCCAACACCTGATCGACCATTTTCTTTATTAATTCAGACTCATGATCTGTGTCGGACACTGTGAATGTGATGTCAATATTGTCTGGTAACACGTCGGTTATCTCGGACTCTAACTTTATATTGACTGCCTTTTTTACTTGTTCCTCATTTGGTTTTCTAGGCGATTACCCTTCCCAAATCGGAGGTGGACACTTATTATAACTGACACTCTGTTTCTTACCGGTATCCTTCTTCTCGGTCTTCTTGTCCTGAAACACTTCAAAACCTGCAACAGTTGAATAAATTCTGTCAATTAAGTAATCAGAACTTGAATAACTTTTCAGTAATCGTCTGCTTCTTTCATTTTCAACTTTTTCAGTTTCCAACTCCTGCTTCAACTTAGCACATTCTTCAATGTAGTAATTTATTTCTTTCTGCTTAGACATCATTGTTGCATTCATCATGGTCAAAGCATCTTCTCTTTCAGAGTTTGTCTTCTGCAAGCTATTCACGGTTCTGTTCAAAACATCGTACGATTCTTTCACATTCTTAACATCAAACAATAACTTCTCTTTCAACTTATCTAGTTCACTAAACCTCTCGTCTTTTTCTTCACATTGTTTGCAAGATTCCAAACATGTGAGACAAGGTTTTGTGACTTCAACAATCTTTTCAATCTCTACAATTTTTTCAACTTCCACAATTTTTTCAACTTCCACAATCTTTTCAACTTCCACAATTTTCTCAACTTCAATCATTTTTTCAACAACTTTAACTTCTTTCTTTTCTCCTGCAACTCTTCTCTCTTTTAGTTTCTTCAATTTATCTGCAAAATAAAATTCGAAACTATTAGTAGATAAATGAGTTTTTCCAATGTTTATCTGTTCAATTTCTTCATCTTCATCACTACTGTCTGTTGAACTATTTTTTGAAGAAACAAATTCTTCATCTTGACTTTTCTCTTCATCAGCTAACACTGCTATCCATTCTTTCATCAATTCTGGTTTTTGAACAATCTGTGCAATGAAAGCTTTAAACTCCATATTCTCTGTCACATACTTATCCCAGCTAAAGCCTTCTGCCATTTTTTCATCCTCTTGATTTACAATATAGGCTTTCTTCTTTCCATCTTCAATTTGTCTAGCATGAGCAGTTTGTGTTTGTTGTTGATGCGGCTGTTGAGCAACTTGATGATAAATTGACTTCCGATAGTAATCATTGTTGCCAAAAGGATTCTGAGCTCCACTTGCTTCTCGATTGGTACATTCCCTCTTGAAATGTCCTTTTTCCCTGCATCGAAAACAAGTAACTTTAGATTTATCAAAACCCAAAGTAGAAACATTAGCATCCCGGAAGTCATCTCTTCCAGTGATCTGCTTAAATTTCTCAGCTCTCCTCAGCACACTAGCTAAACACCATTTAATATCCATCAATTCCATTTCTTCACCATCAATCTGATCGTAATCCTCTTTAGTCAGCATAGGATTTCTGATCCTTCCTGCAACCAAACTCTCATAAGATTCCAACACTGTAACAAGCAATCCCATGTGACCCTTTGCAACTTCTTCAGAGAAATTTTGACCTTTCTGAAGATGCAATGCAATGTTGCAATGTAGCACATGATCATTATCATTTCTTGAATTTTGAACGCTTGGATTGATATTCTGATATGAAGAAAATCCACTAGACTTAACTGAACTCTGGTTGACTGATCCTGATGAATTTTCTGCACTAAAAGCTGTGACAACCTGAACTTCCAAAATTAGTTTCGTAATTCTAACCTTTATTATCCCTCATCCATGATCATGACTGTGTTAAGCTTATTATACTTATATGTATCACGTGCGGTTGTGTGCGTAGTTAGATTATTGTTACATGTGTTTGATGTTGGCGTTCGGCCGCACACATGCTTGGGCCACAACACAAATCTTGTTTGATGTATGATCAAGGTTGATGATATGAATTATGTGATCAACCTAATTATGATATGAGTTATAACAAAAAGAAAGCATGTGATATTAATAGTGTGGCGGATCATAAAATAATAATTAGAGCTTATGAGGATTCGTAAATAACTAGTTCGATTTAGTGTATCATAACGAGAACCTTACGGGTTGAATAGGTGAAAAGTCGTTACATGTTTGGGCCGCAAAAGATATCGGGGCAGCCGCATATTTTGCGGACTGGGCTTTAAAGGGGACAATTGGGGCGATACCTCACTAGGCTACGTAACACATGTTCCTAGCCCAAAACACTCTCCAAGCCCAACCCCTCCCTCCTCATGTCGCTTGTGTTTAAACCTATTACTTTATTTTAGATAAATCATAGCAACCCTAGACTCCTCCGACCCCTTCCTTCTTATATTATGGCGGCAGTAGGACCCCCCCTCGTTCAAGATAGCACCCTGATTCGTCAAGGTCTTGGGTTAGTAGTTCTTACTTGGTGACTTTTGTACTTGCATGATATTGTTTATAGGTGTTATTGAATGAAGTTTGATGATTAACTATTGGGTGATAATAGGTGATGTTGATTATACGGGTATATGATGAATATATAAATAATCGATTAGCATGCTGATGACTAATAGGGTTACATATGTTTGTGTTTATAATTGATATGATTGCATGACTATATTGTTCAACATTAATGGATAAACTTGCAAACCCACTACACAAATTGGTCCAATAACATGTAAGTATGTACTGTTGTTGGCACATGTTAGCTTTGATTATGTGTTGTTATGATATAGGTATGAGAATAATGGTATAACATAAAGTAATCATAGTGTCAGAATCTGTCTGGTAGAAGTGGTCGGCACATGTTGCTGATCAAAAAGGGATTCAAATATGTGATTTGTTTATGGTATAAAGTCTCGATTAAAACCAACAAAGTTTCAACATACTGTTTGTTTTAATTGTAAACAATATTGGGCTAAAACAACTATAATGGGCCGACAAAGGGGAGCAGATAACGTAAAGCTGTGTTGGGCTGGGAGTTGTGTTGGGCCAGCCGCATGCTATGCGGGCTGGGCTTTAAAAGAGTTATCGGACCGGTATTCCACTGGACCGGATGGCACTGGTGATGGGCCTCGCGTGGTTGTTGGGCCACACACCCCTTGATGGTATTGGGTCACTTAATTGAAAATAGCAATTGTTTGGGCTGTTAACTCGGTTGGGCCTCATTCTAGTGCGATCACTAGTTTAGTTAACATGAGTTTTGTGAAGTATGAATTAGTGACATGGATTGCATATAAATTAAACACTTACTATATGATGATACGGGGTGTGATGATCCAAATATTTGTGTTGCATGATATTTGATTATAACTTGCATGAACACATGAACGGGAATCGAACCACTTGACATGTGGTATGGGGAACATGGACTTGTGTTATGATTGATAGTAGGACTCGAACAATTGCCATAACTTGCGTTATGATATGTGTTTTGTATTTGTAATCTGTGTGATAAATGCAAAGAACACATGCGTCACATGTACACGAAACTAACTGTTAATGGTAACCACACTAGGATCTGGTAGACCAATTTGGAACGGATAGTGAAACATAACATACCGAGCAAACCTAAGGTGAGTTCATTACTTTTGAGCATGCGTCCCGGTGGTTGGGACAGTCAGTGGGTATCCCGGGGAGGGATAGGTCTTTTGGGTAAAACTGGGATGTTGGATAATATTCTCACCCTATCATTCTTAGGTCCCATCTTTTGTTACCGGGGAGGTAACAGGGTATTAGTTGGTAGCGCTACTTAGGTTTGGCACCCTCACGCCGTACCGGGGAGGACGGTTGTGAAATAATTACCCAGTCGGGCCCAGTGCTTTGATAGGAGCACTAGGGAAAGGGCAAAAACATACATCAGGAGCCGTCTTGTTCAGTATCGAGATATTATCAACATTACTTTCGGAATTAATTTCAATGGATTAAACTAAACATTTGGTAACCAACGTTTTCGTAAAACTACGAACTCACCAGCATTGTCTGACACACTTGTTGCATGCTCACAGGTCGTTAGGTACTTTGGATGGGAACTTACTGTCTGGAGTAGCTGGAGTGGTCATGGGTCGACTGGAGGGATTCATGTGATTGGATTCTTGATACTATACATTGGTTTTGAAACAGTTTAACTTTGGTTTACTATTTGCTTCCGCTGAACATGTTGGTTTACATTTAAAACTTGTTGATGGTATTTTTCATTAATAAATGAATTTTATTTATAAACTTGTATGGGTTCAATGTAATTAGTGGCTCGTTGTTGGCACGTCACACGCCTAGCAGGGACATTCCTTATGTGGTATTTTGGGGGTGTGACAAAAGTAGTTTGGATCTTTGGACTTGCTTCAACAGTTTGAATATTTCCTTCATAGTACAGTTTGATGTCTTGTTGATTGCTTGAGCTATTCATTCTGGCAATCTTTTGCTGTTCGAGATCTTGTCCCTCAAGCTTTTCAATAAACTGTCCAATAGACAATCTACTAAACTCTCCAGAGTTCTTCAAAATCATGAGATAAGTACCCCATTCTTTCTGCGGTAATGCGTCAGCTAACTTCTCAACCCATTCATCTTGAGTTTTAGTAATTTTCAACTGAGACATCGAACGCACAAGATGACAATATCTCTCAATGAGAGTCTTTGTAGTCTCCCCTGGCACACTCGTAAACAACTCAAACTCCTTCTTCAACAAAGATTCTTTACTCTTGAGCATCTCTGCACTTCCTTCAAACTTCTTTTTAAGTGCATCCCAAATCGAATAAGCACTACCATCATGCTGAAGCAGAACAAAAATATCCTCTTTGACAGCTTGTTGTAGTAGACTAATCATCATTTTTTTCTCCTTTATAACTATCTCTCTCTTTGTCTAAAAATTCTGAGATAATTTTATCAACATTCAAAGCGGTTTGTGGTCTAACGTATTTGGTTTCAATGCTTTCCCAAGATCTCAAATGATTTTCTTGAACCCAATTCTCAAATCTTTCTTTCCAGCTATGGTATTCTTCAATACCCATTAGCTTCGGGGGTTTTTGTAAAGTTCCAGTTTCATTTTCCAAGTTCATGTTCTGAGCAATGGTAGCTGGAGTAGTCGGTGATGTAGCAAACGCGTTATAAAACTCTTCTTCCATGATTCGATAAACTTTTTCACAAAACTGACACTTTCAAACGGAATAGCACTTTCAAACGAAATACTGATTTGATGCGATATCACTTCTTCAAACGGAATACCTTTTCAAACGAGATTACCTCTTCACACAGAATTACACATTCAAACGGAATACCAATTTGAAGTGAAATTAGCTAATTTTGTGAGGAACTTTCAAACGGAATTACACCCAGAAGCGGAATAGTGATTTCAAACGGAATTACTCAAGCGAAATTAACAATTTCAAACGAAATCAAGTAATTCCGTGTGAAATCAAGGATACTTTTCAAATGGAATCAGGTGTCTCGTTCAAACGAAATTAACTATTTGGCCCATTTTTGTCACTTTTAGTCTGATTTAAGGTCTGATACTTTCAAGGGTTTGTTAAAACTGTATTTTACACACAATATGTGAAATTCAAGTCATTTTGACCGTAAAAACTTGTTCAATTTTGAAAAGAAGGTGTAGAAATCAGAAATAATGGCTGTTATGGCAAGAACTCTTCCTCCTGAGCTCTGATACCACTTGTAGGATCGATTTGTGACCCAAACGAGTCAATCAGAAGAGTTCTAGTCAATTCAAAAGGCGGAAACATATGAATTGACTTTGAAAACAGATTGTTTCACACTTAATTGTCTTGTATATTGATTATAACACGATTACAGATCAGTAGACACTTCGGCAGCACTTCGGTACAGGAATTACAAAAGTTACAAATGATTTCGCTTGAAGGCTATTTATAGGGGATGTGATTTCGCTTGAAAGTAACACAAGCCATTTCAAGCGAAATTAACATAACTAATTTCGTTTGAAACAGCCAATGTCTATTTCAAGCGAAATTACATGCTTCAAGCGGAATTACCATTAAACCCTATTTTCTCGAACTGCGTGCCCTGATCTAACATTCTTAATACAAGACTCGATATAAGACGAAGTCGACAGACGTATGCACTAACACTTTTCACACGGAATTAACTTTCAAGCGAAATAAGCCTCTTTCAAACGAAATTAGATTCACACGGAATTAGATTTCGTGCGAAATAATCCTTTCTCAAATGAAATTACCCTCTTGGTACGGAATAGTCTAATTTCGTACGAAATTCCCAGATGATTTCGTGCGAAAATACCCTGAATCAGCTATTTCATGCGAAATAAATTCTAGCTCACACGAAATTTGATTTCGTGCGAAATTAACTCTGATTTCGTGCGAAAATACAGCAATTTTCAAGCGAAATTATATCAACCTTTCATGCGAAATTACACTTTTGAACAGATTTTGTAAAAATTGACCAAGATTTAAGCCGAATTAAGAACTGAAACTTTCAAGGGTTTGTTAAAACACAGTTTCGAATATAATGTGAGAAAATCAAGCCATTTTGACTGTGAAAAGTTGTTTAAATTTGAAAAGAAGGTGTAGAAATCAGAAATTGCAGCTGAAATGGTAAGAACTCTTCCTCCTGAGCTCTGATACCACTTGTAGGATCGTTTTCAGACCCAAACGAGTCGATCAGAAGAGGTCTTCACCAATACAAAAGGCGGAAACAGATGTATCGGTGTTATTTCAGCTGATTTACACGAGAAATCACTTTAAACTGTCTTTTGATTGATATCAGATCGATTACAATGCTGTAGACACTTCGGCAGAGCTTCGCTACCGGAATCAGAATCGTTCCAAATGAATAGGCACATCAGGTATTTATAGGCAGCATAATTTTGCATGAACTGACCAAGCGAAATCTAATTTCGCACGAAATTACTCAAACGAAATCAGTCTTCACACGAAATCATATTTCGTGTGAAATAGCTATTTAATTTCGTACGAAATTACACATGTGTAATTTCGTGCGAAATACCTATAAACACTCTTTTCTCGTTTTGCGTGCCCTGATCTATCTATTACAATACATGACTCGATACAAGACAAAGTCGACAGACGTATGCACCAACAATATATATATATATATATATATATATATATATATAACTTTTGCTCGGCACGAGGCCGTGTCCGCGCGACTGTCGGGATAAAACCCCTTTTTCATAACAGTTACTTCATTCCACAGCCCCGTTTCCCCAAAAACGCTCTGGTTCAGGCGATTTTTCTGCAAGATTTCGACGTCTCCTCTACTTCTAACAACATCAAGGTATGATTCTATCATCATTTGTAGTTAGATTAAGCATTTGCATTTAGTTAAAACATCAAAAATTTGGGGAAAAATCTAGGGTTCTTGAAGTTCATCCGGATCGAACCTCAAATTTTTGCATACATCTGTTAGCATTAGTTTAGATTAGTGTTATAGGAAGTAAATCCATTTGTATTGTTCATAGATTTGCCCGATTTCTCACAAAAAAACCCAAACCCTTGTTTTTGAACCGAAAAAGATAAAATCGAAGGGGTAAACGGTTTGATTTGGGAAAAACGGCACTTGGGGATTCATTTTCGGGGGAAACCGCACCTATTGGACCAAAATTTTCCAAGTTTTCGAAACCGGGTCGAAAAATGAAGTTTTTGAGTAACAGACGCCTGGACACGGGGTCGTGCCCACTGAACACCGGGCCGTGTCCAGCTAGCTGTTTTCAGTTTTCTCTGAAAATTTCACTGTTTCATGCTAACTTTTTGTGTATTCTTTCAGATGTCAAAGAAATTCACAAGGTTCAATGCAACTAAGCAAGACGCTAAGGCAAGATACGATGTGCTTCGAACCAGACCGGAAGAACACCCAAGACAAGTGTGCATGGATCTTTTAACATTGGTGAACTAACTTGACCGGTTTAACAACCTCATTACCGGCCCACTAAGAGTCGCCCTAACCACTCGACTTCGCTCGATCCATGAGTACAATCTAGAATTCTATAGCACATTCGTGTTCAATTCAAGGGTTGACCCATTTGACAATAATGGGGTGGAATTCCGATGTGGGGGGACTAAGTACTCGATTTCAATGGCACAGTTTGGGTCGATGGATGGGTTGTATGCTGAGGAAGATGCGGGTAATGAAGAAAACACCGGAGGGGTGCGAGAGTTGGATGAAAACGAGCGCCAAGCCTCTTGGGCTCAAATTGGAGAAGGGCACTACAACCCGAGCAGCACTAAGAGCACTAAGCTGAGGGACCAGCTTTACCGTTACATCCATAGGGTCCTCACTTACTCTCTTAGCCAAAGGCATGACAGTAGTGGCGTTGTTGGGTTGATAGATCTGGTGGTCCTTCATTGCATTCATAACCGCAGACACCTCGATGTTCCGTACCTCCTGCTCCGCAACATGCATTGGAACCGGCTTGCTACTCCACCAACCCCTATCTTCTTCGGGGGGGTGGATTTACCGTCTCTTCAAGCACTTCGTGAACATGCCAAGGTCTTTCCAAAAGAGCCCATGGTCGGGAAGAGTGCACATACACATCTGCCGCTCCATGAACTTGATCTATGAAGCCGAAGACGGGTCAGTTAGCTTCCAAAGAGTCCAAGGGCATGCATGGAACCCGCAAGAGGCACTCGTCCTTCACGCTCCACAGCATCATCAGTACCAGTACCAGCCCCACGGTGATCCGGGCCAACCCTACTCACAAGGAGGCGGTTTTCCTAACTTCCAAAGTTTGCATGACTTATTGCAGGAAAACCTCATGTGCACCAGGAACACCTATAACATGGCGAGCAACACGTACACCCGGATCGGAGCAATTGAGAGAAACATATCCAACATTCAGGATGACATTGGGAACATCCGGGAGTACATGGCGGGGCATGGAGGAGGAGATGATGATGAGGACGAGGACATGGATTAGGTGGGGGGAGCGGAGTTAGGAGCAGCTGGTTTGTGATCCCACAGGTTAACCCTCTTTTATCTTGAACAATTTCTGGCATGCGTGCCGTGTGTTGAACAATTTACTTTCCTTAAACTCTTTTTATTTTCTGCATTTGTTTTTTCTTTTTAACTTTGTGATATGGATGTTGAACGATGGTAATTTAGGATGCTTGCTATGGTTTGGTGTAGTGTTTATTGATAAAACAGGTACATACGAGGCTTAGAGTACTAAATATTAGTACTACTAAAGCCGGAGCAGGAAAAACGAAGCCAGAAACCTGTTTTTCACCTTTGCAGATTGTCTACACGGGGTCGTGTCCAGCCGACACGCCCACGTGCCCACTCCCCCAGATCTGCTATTTGTTTAATTCCGCAGACTTTTGCCAGACACGGGGTCGTGTCCAGCCAACAGGCCCCTGTGTCTACCTTCTGTAAGTAATTGTTACTGGCACTCTGAACACGGGGTCGTGTCCATCCGACACGGGGCCGTGTCCAGACGCCCAGTAACATTAATTGTTGCTTTTTCACACCTTTTTACACATTCAATCAACCTAAAAACTTATTTTTGGGACACAATGAGGACAATGTGTAATTTAAGTGTGGGGGGATGCTAAAACCTTGAATCTTGTAAGTCCTAATAACAAGCCTTACACAAAACTCTATTGGAACCGCTAATCACCCCAAAATTTTTCAAAAAAATTTTCATTTTTTTTACTTGTCTAGGTTTAATTTGGGAATTTCAAGTTCTAAAAAGGTTATATTTTTACAAATTTAAAACCGATAGCGTCGTGATAAAAAGAACCAACATAAGAAAATTATGAATCGGCATGGCAAGCTTAATTAAAATTTGATTATATATACTTGATCACATAAAAACCCATTCCCACAAAAAGTGAGTTTTGAGCCTTTATTGAGCATACAAATATATATCTTTAAAATAAATGCTCATTTTTCGTTTCTTGTGTGAATAGCCGCTTGGTTCTTACGACTCTAGAACTTGCCACGACGATACATTTCCAGTCCTTACCAACTTAAACCCGAGTAAGTAAATGCCGGAGGCATTAGGACTAACCTTTTTTATTTGTACACCATTATTTTTCTTTTTTTTACCACCTACCCAAAATCCCCCTAGTTAACCCCTTTGAGCCTAAACCTTTTCACTTCATAACCCAAAACAAACACCCTTTCACCCACCGAAACCTTTTTATTTTTAAACCCTTTGTTTTAGTAACAAGCTTGGTTTTTCTTATGACTTTCAAAAAAAAAATCGATGATGAAGCAAAAGAAAAATAAACAAACAAGTTTATCAAAAATAACTTTGTTTGAATAATGGCTTCATCAAAATAAAATTTTCAAAAATAAAAAGTCTTACGAAAACCGACGCTTTTTACGCCTTTCGCCCTTTTTACTAACCACTAACCCAACCACCTACCTTTAACCCAAGCCTAACCCTTCACCCCAAAAGTCCTCTTGATATTTACAAAGGTGTATAGTTAAAAAGGAGGAGGATTGATTGCTTGGCAAGCTTATGGTAGGAGTAAGTTCCATGCCGCTCTCGAGTGATCCACTAAAATACATCTTTGGCCGAGTGTTGAGTGATCCCCCGTGAGGTATGTGAACTTGTATATAAATGAAAATTTAAAAAAAAAAGGCATGTTATGCCCTAATAAGTAATTTATCTTATGTGATGTTTTAAGTAAATCATGACGAATAGGATTGTAAATAAATAAAAATAAAACTTAATAAAGAATCTTGGAAATCCTGACACTCTACGACAAGCCCAAAAACCTTCTCTTCTACCCATTCCATTTGGGAGTGTAAAGCCACATTATAAAGAGTTTTGCTTGAGGACAAGAAAAGATTCAAGTGTGGGGGTATTTGATGTGTACAAAATGCAACATATAAATTACATCAATTGTGGCATAAAACTAACCTTTTTTAGTACTAATGTTGGAAAAAGTGTGTTTTTTTCTTCCTTTTGTATTTTCAGGAATAAATGAGCTCAAATGAACAAAAGAAGCAAAAAGGCAACTAAATCTAACATAAATACAAGAAAACGAACAAACGTGGCATGCCCGACCTCCCTGACAGCATCTTCCCAAGCAAAACAAGAGAACAGAAGGCTGAACACGCCCCGTGCTCAATGAGCACGGGGGCGTGCCCAAGTGTCAGCAGAAAAGACAAAGTTGTAGAAGCTTCTATCAACCACCACGGGGTCGTGCTCAGCGGACACGGGGCCGTGGTCAACTCTAAGATTCGCAGAATCTGGGGAAATCTTGATAGTACATTTACGCTTCTGCACACGGGGCCGTGCCCAACGGACACGGGGGCGTTGTCAACTAATGCAGACAAACTGCAATTAATGAAGACAGAGAAGAAGGTGGACACGGGGCCGTGCCCGAGCTGCTGTTCAAGCTATAAATATGGGTGCTTGGCTCATTTGCAAACCATCCATTGGCACACCACCTCTCTCACACTTCACCCACCACCCACCACCATCACAACACCATCATCCACCACCATCATCCATTGTCCATCATAGAGTGTGTGAGTCGTCTCGGGATCCAAGATTGACCGTAAGAGTTCTTGACAATCAAAGGCCATGCTTGCCTAAGTGTCTTACATCACTTGGTGAAGACAAGTGTCTAGTGTAATACTTTTTATTTTTAATCTTTTCGCACTTTTTATTTGGTTATGTATTAATGACTTTAATAACTAGTTTCTTATGTTGAAGGTGATTCTTCCTTATCGTTTGTCAGTGGTGTCTTGGCATTATTTTACTGTCTATATAAAATAAAAGATTTTCACCATTCATATCTCCACGGTCTATATGGAGATATGTTGGCTACCTGGTTGGGGGTTAAGGGAACGGTTTGGTAAGAGTCTTGCCTTATTCAGTGTATAGATCCTGCAAGGACCTGGGTCAAATTTAGTAGGACCTCCTTCAATACCCACCGGTATTGGATGGCGGGGGTCCAAACTCTTTGATCCCCTCATATGTAAGCTACTATTAATACTTTAACCCGGCTACTTAGGACTGTATCCCTGCTGACTCGGACTACTTAGCCGAGGGTAACATCACCTCCAAAAGAGGGGCCTACCATAATATGCATTAATAACTTAATTAATTATCTTTCAATAATCCGACCCTTTAGGATTGTATCCTTGCTGACTCAAACTACTGGGTTGAGGGTAACCTCACCTTCAAAAGAGGGGCCTACTACAATAACTAAGATAATCTCTTAAAAAGTGCAAAAGTGCGGAAATAATCAAAGGTTACACTAAACACGAGTCGGAACCAAGTGATTCATCTTGTCTATCTGTTTTTACTTTTATTTTATTTTATTTTTCAGCATTTTAGTTAGTTTTATTTTTCTTATTTAAAAACATTTTTCTAAATTTTTTATTTGATTAGACGTTGAGGATAAACCGGTACTAAAAGCTCTTGTGTCCTTGGACGACCTTGGTATCTTGCCAACACTATACTACGCTCACGATGGGTGCACTTGCCCATATGTGTGTTTGGTGTTAGTAAAATATCGTGTTTTATAAATTTGAAACTTGGCTAAAAAGTGTTAAAAATGGCTTAACATATACATCAAACACTAATAACACTCACGCACATCAACCACGGTGTTTTCCCCTTGTATGTTTCCATATGACGCATTGTAAACACCCCACAGTCTATATCGTTAGTAAGTGTTCTCCATTCCATCTCTTTTCTTTCTATCTCTGATTCTTCAAGTGCTTTTATAGTTGGTGTTGGTTTTATGGCCTTTTGTAGGTATAAAACCAGTACCCTTCTCTGTAATATAGCAACATTGTGTCAGTAGCTTTACATAAATATAACATGTATATGAAGAAGTTTGGTATTACCAGTGTGTCTGGAAGCCCTTTGTATCTTTCCTCAAAATCTTGTTTAATTGCTGAATTGTCAATCAACTCAATTTTGCCGGTTTTCAAGTGGAAGCACAAGACATAAAAGTGGTCACCTTGAAGTACCGGAATAAACACGAGGTCAACCGATTCAAGTTTTTTTAACTCATATTTCAGTAATATGTCTTCAAAATTTGAGGTAAATGCGTTTAGCTGTTGGTTGTCTGTGTAACCATCCTTGTACATGGCATCCGGCTGTATGTTAAGTAATTACAAGCAATGTTAGGTAATGTATTACAAGGTAATTATACATGCAAAATTATTACATGCAAAATGCTTAATTGTTTCATGCAAAATGTCTGAAAATATTTCACATGCGAATTGCTTATATTTTGTATGCAAAATCTCTTAGTATGCATTTTTTATTGGACATGCGAAATACTTAATTGTTCATGCGAAATGTTATTTTGTTCATGCGAAATGTCTCAACTGTTTTACATGCGATTTGCCTATATTAGTATGCGAAATCATTGAATATGCATTTTTTGTTTGATATCAAATGCGAAAATGTTTAGATAAACATGCAAATGCTAAATCATATTGTTCTAAATTCAGAAACATACTAGCATTGTGCTAAACAAGAAGAGTCTGTATGATGATGATTTTCTATCCCTCTTCTTCTCTTCAAGGTTGACCACATCCACAAATGTATCAATTCCATTTGATGCTACATAGTGACCTCTGAAGAAGCTTTAGAAGATACCTTTGGATGTGCAAACCCCAGTTTTTGATCGGTAAAATACTTCTCTGCCAGGAAAACGTTATATAATTAAATATTTTGAGCATATATATATAGATGTTTTTAGTTGATCTAATTGTTTACTTACTCTATTCCCTTAAATGTAGCAAATGTGAATCGAATCACACTCAATTCACGATCTAGTAGTGCTTCATGCATATTAACCACTCTGTTGCAGAATGGGGAACAAAATGCATCTCCAAGGTCTGCATACCTTTTCTCATTTCGAATCTTTACCATTTCTATTATCCTATAAAGGAGTTCATTTAACCCCTTTGGTTCCTCCTTTTTTTTTTGTTCTCCACCTTCTTCTTTACTGGCTTTTTGTTTTGCAGGGGGTTGTTTTTTAGCTGGTTTTGAGTTTTTTTCCCCTACATGGGTTCCTTCCCTTATGTACTACCAGGCTGGGTGCCAGGCTCAAAAGTGACTCAACCGATTGCAATCTTCAGCCGTCACCTCAGGGCATACCACTTCTGGCTCCTTTTCAATTTCGATACTTGAATCGGTTTGTTGTGGTTCCTTCTGTGTAGTTTCTCCTAAGTTAACTACTTCCACTTCAGTTTCAAATTTATCCTCATTGTTTGGCCCAGAATCTGCAAGTGTGTTTTCGAATGCTTTTAGTAAAAAATGTCAAAAGTTTATCCTTTTTGAGTTGAATAGATTTCTTGTACCTGTGGAAGTATGTTTTTCTGGAACTTTTTCTGGATGTTTTTGTGTAGATTCGGCTAAGTTCACTACTGCTTCCATCTCAGTTTCAGTTTCACCACTTTCTGCAGGCCAGTTTAAGTTAAAAAAATATAAGATTTTGTTCTTTTATTTTATTTTCTAGTATAAAGTGTTTACCTTGGACAAGTGGTTTGTAAGCGTATACACCTGGTTCCATACTTTGAATATTTGCAAAAAGGTGTCTGTTATTCCTCCATTATCTGTCTTTATTAATCATTCATCATCTGGCTATAGTATCCCTATACACAAATTATTGAATTTTAATAACTCAGAATCAAAATCGCATGTTATACATGACATGGCATGCGAAATCAAAAATCAATTGTATGCATGAAATCGAATGTGTATTTAAGAAATCGCATGTGTATATGAAATCCAATGTTTACATAAAATCGCATGTGTTAATTTGAAATCGCATGTATACCTTCTGATTCCATTTGTCTGACAGTGTCTACAACATTGGATATGATTTGTTGAGCTTCTTCATTCTCTCTACATTCTTCATTTGTTTTATCTTCTTGATGAACATCAGAAGGTGCAGTTTCATTCTCTCTACATTCTTCATTTGTTTTATCTTCCATAATCTCCGGATCCCAAAAACACTTGGTTTTTTGTATCTGAAACTAAGTTGTTCATCTCTTGAACAATTTGAACCATTTCAATGTATTTTTTTGACATTGATCCTCATTCTTTTCAACAGATATTGTAACATTTTTAAGTTAAATACTATTGTTGGGATTGAACCCTACAAAGGAACAGTTGATAAAGCCAAAACTGGTTCAGAACAGTGGATCCTTCATAAGCAGTTGTTTGTACATATCTTTCCCCTTGACAGTGGCTCAAACATCTGATAAACTCAAAGTACTGCACATTACAACTGCTGCTGATCTAAAGACTGATGAAGACTAAAGTGCTGAAGCTCAATCTACTGATATGTCTCAAGTACTGCTGAAGACCAATGCACTGCTTAGCATACAACAGTGGAATGAAGAATCAGTAGTTTACTTATGCATTATATGTAATCAATAGTTTTAGTTGACAGTGGTTGTATAGATCAGTGGTTGTAGTTTGTTAGGAGGTTAGATGTCACTTTCATGGTGACGTCAGCCGAAGATGCTCAGTGGTTGTCTTGTACTATAAATAGAACAGTACCCTGTACTGTTTTGTCAACTCTTTTTCTCCATGTCAATTCTGTACGAACAATCTGTGAGCTCAGGCTGAGGGGGAGATTTGTGCATGCACGCATTGTAATTGATCTTTGTAATAAATACAATCATTCGATTCGATGTCAAACATGTTTGCTTAAACTTTTCTTCCATTGATTGTGTTATCAAAAGTTTATTTCATTTATTCCACTGCAATTCATCTCTGTTTCATTTTCATTTCAATTAAACTAACACAATCTAAGAAAATCAGATCCTAACAATTGGTATCAGAGCTAGGACAGTCAAACTTGATCTAATAATCATTTTGACGTAAAAGTTCAGCTCAATTTCGTTGATACTTTTGATTGTTCGTTTTTAGTTGAGAAACAGAGTAAGGTGTAATCACGTACAAAAGTTGATTATTCATTACCTGTAAAACAACCAGAATGGCGTCACAATCACAGGACAACACTAATAACACTGGTTCACTCTTCAAACCACATATGTTGGTCAGATCTGAGTATAACATCTGGCAGCATAGGATGGGTCACATCTTAGCTCAACAAAACACAGGGTGTTGGCGATCGGTTGTCTTTGGATCACATGTTCCAATGGTGCCGAGTGTTGAGGATCTAAAAGTTCTTGTACCTAAGAAAGTTGAAAACTATTATGTCCATGATTTTCAAAAAATTGAACTGGATGCCAAAGCATTTAGCATCGTTGCATCTGCACACCCAAATGAAATTTATGTTGGACTGTTACACTTTAACAGTGCCAAGGAATTGTGGGATGCACTTAAGGAATAGTTTTGTGGGACTAAAGAAGTAATTGAAAATAACAGGGAGGTTTTGAATCAACAGTATGAAACCTTTTGTCACACTAAGGGTGAATCATTAACACAACATTTTGAACGTTTTAGCTATCTCAGAAGTGAACTGAAACTTGTTAATGTTGAATTTGCTAAATCAACTCAAAATAGTAGGTTTCTTAGGTCACTTCCTGAAAAATGGGACACAATTACTTTTGTAACCTAAAATTCAGTTGGGTTCAAAGATCTGACCCTGACCCAGCTTCATGGTAGACTCCTGACCTATGAAAGGGAGTTGAACCAGAAAAAGAAGCGACAAGAGACTGGGAAGGTTGCAGATGATTTTGGCAACACAGCTCTTTTGGGTCAGGAAGAATCTGGTAGTAGTAAGGATCAGAGTTATGATCATTACATTAACATAACAGCTGGAGGAGCTTTTAACAACTCTGATTCTTACTCATCCAATTATGCTTTTACAACTAATGGAGAAAACCAGAATTCTGATAATCTGTCCTTTGAACTCAATGATCTCCAGCATTTTGATCCAACTGATCTGGAGGAGATGGATATTTTGCACCAACTTGCATTGCTGAGTGTTAGAACCAGCAAGTTTTATAAGAGAACAGGGAGAAAATTTCCAGGGTTACATGGGAACTTGAAAGTAGGGTTGGATAAATCAAAGATCAAATGCTACAAGTGTAATAGGTTAGGTCATTTTGCTAGAGAATGTAGGAGTCAAAACAGCGGACCAATCATCACACATCCTAGATCTAGACCACAAAATAACCAAACCACTGTGTAATATTCCTAATATGCTCCTGCTGCTCATGTAAACACTGCTCACTATGCACACCCTACAACCCTTGTTCTTGTGCACTATGTCCAAACCACTGTTCCTCAGATACAGTATGTCCAGGCCCCAGCTCCTCAGGTGCAGGTGCAACAAGTTGCGCCTCAACAAGCTACACAAACTGCTGTTCAAACAAATCAGCAAAGCTTTTTCACCTAAGGATTTGTTGATTGGAGTAGTTTGCCTGAGGATCTAGGTGATGAAAACTTTGCTCTATATGCTGAGAATGTTGTTTCTAGTGATGAATTCTGTTTTGCAGCATTAGAGTCAATTCCAGAAGGGCAGGAAACTGAAGAAGAAACATCTAGTGCAGAAACAGTGAATACAATTGCTGAAGCAGTGGTTAATGCTGTTGTTGGTGAACAATTGTTGGAAGAAAATTCAGAACCCCTGTTGGAACCATTGTCTGACCCCTGGTCTACTGAAGAAGAAAAGAAGAAGCAAGAAGAAAGTGAGGAGAAAAAGCCAGAAGAAAGTGAACATGTCTGTGATTGTGCCATGATGGCTGCAACTAAGGTATCACCCCAGGTTCTTAAAAACCTTTGTTCAGACAAATGCATCATAGCATTTGCAAACATCAAGGAGGTAAATGAAAACCTTAGAGATAAACTGTTAAATGATGAGTTACAATTTGAAAAATCTTTAAAAGAATTGAAAATAAAATTATTAGAAAAAGAAAATGAGATTTGTAGCCTCAAACATGAGCATAGCATAACCAAGGACCAACTTCAGGCAATGATAGAAAAATATCAGTCCTGCAAAAAGGAGTTGGAATCCATCCAAATCACATGTGAAAAATGGGTGGAATCCTGCAAAGGTTATGAAGTTATGCTTGAAAAACAGATTAAAAGCAATGTAAAATTTGGCATAGGGTTCAGAAAACATGACCAAGTTGAAAACACTGCTGCAAATGAATCTGTTCAAACCACTGTTGAAATCATACCCACCAACAAGGATGGTCAAGAAGTTAAAATAACTGACAAAAGTGGCAACAAAATCACTCTGGAAAGATCAGTGGGGTCCTCAACTTTTGAGGAGATTGAGAAATACCAATTCAAACCCACATGGTCTGATGAGTGTGACATCCTTGAAAATTTTAAACCCATGGACTTCACCACTGTGGATGGTGTCAAAGCTCCAAAGGCCAAGGTAATTCCTCTTAAGGACATCCCAACAGTGGTTCAAAACTCTGTTGTAAAGGAGTCTGAAAATAAGAGAAAGGAAAGAAAGGAAAAGAAGGCTTGTATCTACCACCAGATCCAATGGCTAAACCAGTTGTGGAGATTCCTAAGCCAGACGGTTCAAAGAAGGTTGATGTGACTCTCAGTGCCTTTGCTGAAGAATAAGCAAAGAGAAAAGAGAAAACGGAAACAAAGGGTGATAAAAGATTTGCAGAGGAGAAGAAAGTTTTTATGGCAAAGGAAGTGCAGGGTACTTCAAACAGAAGAAAGACTACCAGAAAGTTTAGCCAACCCAAAACCATACCTTCCAAAACCACTAAACAAACCTCTGAAATCCCCAAAAGTTCCTCACCTCAAACCTCCAAGCCAACAGATGTTAAGACACCAGTTGTATCAACAGTTTTTGATACTTCAGTGGTTTCAACAAATGTTGTTTCAACCACTGCCCTCATCATTTCACCAATCACCACTCAATCCACTGATACACCAAAAACAACACCACCATCACAAAAACCACCTGCCAAAAAGTAGAAGACAACAGTTGATACATCAACAGTTGTAGTGACAACAGTGGTTGAGACACCAGTTGTTTCAACAGCTGTTCGTCAGTCACTCATCACTTCAAACACCCCTTCTCAAGCCATAATCCTTTCTGTTCCAAAACCTCAAACAAAAACACCTTCTCCCAAAAAAGTGTATACAAGAAAAAGAAAGTTTCAGGTGCATGATGATGACATACCAGCACCTGATCCTACTTCATCTGCACCTTATAAAAGAACCAAACCTCCACAATTCATTCCTCCAACATTGGTAAACCCAATCAAAGATCCAAAGGTACTTGAAGGATTTGATCCTGCAGATGTTATACCTTGTAGCAGCCAGTTATCCACTAGAATTGCATGCAGTAAAGAATGAAATGAAACAGTTCTACACAGTGGATGACCCTACAAAAAGAAAATTCCCCTCTCTTGTTGGTTTTAGAGATCCAAACAACATGGATGAATATTTAAAACTCAAAGCCAGGCAAGCTGAAATACGAGCTAGATGTGAATGCAAAGGGGAAAGTGACAATGCCATCTCAAATCGAATGCAGTTTTTGCTCACTAAAGTCAAACAATTGGAAGATTATGCAAGAGATTTGAGTAAAGAAATGTCCAACCTGCCACCAGAAGCTGACCTGCAAAAGGAGATGAGAAAAGACCTCCTTGAATTGATCATGAGGGAAAAGTTCTACCCAGCCAAGGTTGAGCGGTTCAAAGACTGGCCACTCATTGCTCTTAAAAGTGAAGCAAACAGAATTGAAAGAATTAAAAATGATCCAGGTATGAAAAGATCAGCACCAAACTGGAGCAAATACAAAAAAGGCAATTGCTAATCTTACCTTGGTGTACAAAAGAAAGAAGCAAGAGATTTTTACAGCAAAGGTTGGTACAGCCAAAGTCATAGCAAAATGGTCAAGGCAATACACTGATATGGCATATGAGAGGCTGGAAAGAAGGAGAGAGACAGATCCTAAACTTCCAAAGAAGCCAGCATACAGAGATAAAAATGCTGATGATCCACAGCAGCAGGCCCTTTCCTTGAAAACCTTGTTCACATCATCTGACACCTCCATCATTGCCGTAAATCATAAAAAGAGGCAAAAACAGATGGAAGAAGAAGAGAAGGCTCAGCAAAACTTCAAAACCTTGGTAAAGGAGTCATAAACAGGCCTCCTTCACCAAACTCATCAAAAATAAAAGCTCTCCCAAGAAACCCACTGAACTCAAAAATACTAAAGTGGAAGTCTGATCAAAAGACCCACGTATTGACATTGCTCAAGTCCAGTGGTGAAGTTAAGCATATATCTAGGGAAGATGCACTAGGCCTGAGTGTAGCTAATCTCCAAGATCTCCTAGAGCTTCAACTGTGCAGGGATGAGGATGATGAATATTCTCTGAACTTTGAATTACAATTCAAAGGGCAAATCAGGGAAATGCTGATGAGACAATAAAGATCTGAAATAATGAAGTGTTTTGGTATCATCTGTTCCAGGGGGAGATTGTTGGGATTGAACCCTACAAAGGAACAGTTGATAAAGCCAAAACTGGTTCAGAACAGTGGATCCTTCATAAGCAGTTGTTTATACATATCTTTCCCCTTGACAATGGCTCTAACATCTGATAAACTCAAAGTACTGCACATTACAACTGATGTTGATCTAAAGACTGATGAAGACTAAAGTGCTGAAGCTCAATCTACTGATGTGTCTCAAGTACTGCTGAAGACTAATGCACTGCTTAGCATACAACTGTGGAATGAAGAATCAGTAGTTTACTTATGCATTATATGTAATCAGTAGTTTTAGTTGACAGTGGTTGTATAGATCAGTGGTTATAGTTTGTTAGGAGGTTAGATGTCACTTTCATGGTGACGTCAGCCGAAGATGCTCAGTGGTTGTCTTGTACTATAAATAGAACAGTACCTTGTACTGTTCTGTCAGCTCTTTTTCTCCAAGTCAATTCTGTATGAACAATCTGTGAGCTTAGGCTGAGGGGGAGATTTGTGCATGCATTATAATTGATATTTGTAATAAATACAATCATTCGATTCCATGTCAAACATGTTTGCTTAAACTTTTCTTCCATTGATTGTGTTATCAAAAGTTTATTTCATTTATTCCGCTTCAATTCTCTGCTTCATTTTCATTTCATTTAAACTAACACAATCTAAGAAACTCAGATCCTAACAACTATCAATCTAAATGTTAAAATAAATGGATAAAATGAAATTAATATTTGATGGGCTTGCCTTTTTATTGATGTTCGAAGCCTCTCGATTTTGTTGCTGGTCTGAACCATAGACTACAATGGGTGAAAGTGGAACAGGCGTGCTGCAATAGTCCAGCATTTTCTGTGTTTGTGTCCCAACTCCCATCACAAGGTTCAACTGAGACGTTTCTGGAATGTCAAAACTGAAATCCATCATATCATCAGTGTGCTCGTTAGGGTCCTCCTCGGTTTCTACGTTTTCTACTGCAGGTGCAGTTCTTCTTCTGTGGCTTTTTGTGTTGTCAACAGGTCGTATTGTATACTCCTCCGTTGAACGACTTAGTTCATTTTCATTTTCATTTGTCCACAGAGGTCCGTTATCCGAAATATGTTCTTCGACTATATCAATCTCCATAAATGTGATATAACGAATAATCGGTATCTCCACGACTTTCTCGAATAGTTGATGCCTCTTGTTGTACTCATGTGTGTATAAAAGCTGTTTAAATATAAAAAGGAGTTAATTTTTACTTAGAATATGTATTTATTTTATCTTCTTATATGTGTGTTAACAAATGTAGTAAAGCATACCGTAAGAAAGGCAACAGGTCCCACGTACTGTATTTTTGTGTTCTTCCAGCCCGCTCTTGTATGACGTAACGTGTCCAGTAGATATGAGCACTAATCTAGATGCGGTATATCCTCAACAACCTCTACCCCAAGCAAACATCTATCATTTGCAGTTGTAGCTTTTGTAATTTCTGCAAAAAAATGTCATCTAGTACACCAGGAAATTGATTCTAAACAGGCTTCCCCCATCTCTTTGATTTTCCATTGTTGTTGCACTTTAAGCTATGGGTAATTCTCGCGTTGTTTCCCTATTGACCGATGAATTTATCCATAACACTCTCTCCACTTTTGGGTTCTTTACTCTTTTCAACCTTTTTAACTTTTCTTTTATCGACTACAATGACAACTGGCTTAGGTCCTTTTGGTATTCCAAATACCTCATAAACTGTGTCTGATGTAATTTTGATTTGATGTTTACCTATGTTTAACTTATCGAACATCTCGTCAAAGTTTCTGACTAGCCAATATCCCAAACGTGTCGAAATATGGTTGATATTCAAATCTAGAATAGCCCCAAAGCCCATATTTTTCACCTCATCGACTTGTTCTTTTGAAAAAAATTTCACAGTTTCCAAATATGATGTAGGTTGACATCTCAACAGTATTGCTTCGTTGTGGTATTCAAAGAAAGCCCTAGGTTCTGTTCTAGGTGGTTCAGGCTAGCTTGCTTTTTTTTCCCTTTTTCCACTTTTTTGAAGGTTTATTTTTCTGTATTTTAGATCTCTTGTCCTTCTTAAGTTTCTCACCCTCTTTCTTCTTTTTTGGTAGTGGCTCAACAAAGTCATCATCATCAGAACTTTCTTCTACAACCCTTCTTTTTTTTGTTTTTGTTCACGTTCTTCAATGTTGATATAGGCACTTCAAAGTCATCATCAGACTCTATTTCTACAAAATCGCATGTTACACAATTAAGACTTCGCATGTTATAAGAATCACATCTTTTTCGCATTTTATAGACAAAAACCTTATAAAATCGCATGTATCAGTTAACCATTACCAAAACTCCCTAATCTTATAAAATCGCATGTTATCAGACAAAAACCTTATAAATCGCATGTATCAATTAACCATTACCAAAACTCATGGTTGCAAAAGTCGCTAGGCGCTCCCTAGTCGGTCGACCGGGGAGTTGAGAGTACTCGGCCTAGGCGGAGAGTACTCGGACATGTAAAATTATAAAGAAATTAGTTTTTGGACATTAAATATATGTCAAATAACATAAATTTACTAATATCTATAACAAAATACATGAAAATGATATCCATTCTTTAATATGATAGGCATAGAAATTATGTTTTATTATTTTCTAAGTCAAACTCGGCCCGACTTGACCTACTAGATACGATTTTGGCCGAGGTTGACCGCGTTTGACCGATTCCGAGTAATTAGGCGGAGTCAAAGAAATTCGCCTCGGCAGCCTACTTTGTAGCGACTACTCGGGGAGTACTCGGCCTTGGAAACCTTGTTTTACAACCATGCCAAAACTCCCGAATCTTATAAAAATCGATGTATGAGTCAAAATCCTTATAAAATCGCACGTATCAGTTAACCATTACCAAAACTCCCTAATCTTATAAAATCGCATGTATCAGACAAAAACCTTACCAAACAAAGCTAATCATACAAAATCGCATATGTCATACAAAACTCTTATAAAACCCATTATAAAATCCCTAATCTTATAAAATAGCATGTACCAGACAAAAACCTTACCAAAATCGCAGTTAACCATTACCAAAACTCCCTAATCTTATAAAATCGTATATATCAGACAAAAACCTTACCAAACAAAGCCAATTATAGAAAATCGCATATGTCATACAAAACCCCTATAAAAACCCATTATAAAATCGCATGTATAAGCAAATACCTGGATTCATTTTCTTTGACTGTGGTCTATCGTTGTTGGCCTTGCTCTGTTGCTCAAAACTCATCAATCCTCGTTGAATCGCACTGGAAAGGCTGAATGAAAGTTGGGGGAAGAAGAATGTAATGTTTTCGAATTTGGTTTTACCGTATGATTGTGAATATCTTTGCTGATTATCAGGGGATTATGATTTCGCAATTGACGATTTTAACCTTGGTAGTTTGATATATATATATATATATATATGGTCAGGATTTAGAGAGAACGGTGAAAAGTGTGAGAACAGTGAGAAGGATTTTGGTGGTGACATGTGCATTGATGTTAAATTACACTAAGGGGTAATATTGTCAAAAAAACCCACTCACATGAACTGGATGTTCAAATAAAACGCCATAAAAACACCCAATTTAGAAAAATGCCAAACACTCAAAAGCTATTTTTTTTAAGCTATAATTTACAACAGCTCAAAAGAACCATTTTTTTTAACGCCATAAAACACTCAAAAAGCTATTTTTTGAGCTATAATTTACAACAGCTCAAAAAACTATTTTTTTGAGCCAGCTCCTAGTTAAAACGCTATAACAAAAAAAGCTATATATTCAGGGTCCAAAGTGTAACTTATAGTGTGAACACAAGTATTTAATTAGTTTCATCATACAAAACGCCATAACAAAAAGAAGCTATATTTTCAGGGTCTAAAGTGTAACTTATAGTGTGAACAAGTGTAAACAAGTGTGAACCCAAGTATTTAATTAGTTTCCATAGCCATAACAAATACAAGCTATATTTTCATGGTCTAAAGTGTAACTTATAGTGTGAACAAGTGTAAACAAGTGTGAACACAAGTATTTAATTAGTTTCATCATACAAAACGTCATAACAAAAACAAAACGCCATAACAAAAAAAGCTATATTTTCAGGGTCTAAAGTGTAACTTATAGTGTGAACAAGTGTAAACAAGTGTGAAGACAAGAATTTAATTAGTTCAGAAGAAAAACGCCATGAAAATACCTAGTCTAAAACGCCATAAAACACCCAGTTCAGATAAAAGCCATAAAACCCAGTTATTTTTTTTCGAAAAGTATATCAATAGTATACTCATTGGAAAGATAAAAAACGTTGAGTTTTATGGTGTAATTTTTTTTCGAAAAATAATCACGTATAAAAAAGTTATTGTCGTTTAAATATGATGGGGGAAAATGACATGTGATTAGCATGTGCACCTTTGATTGGATCTTCCTATTTTACCCTTCCTGGTAGTTCCAAGACCCAAATTATTTACAAAAATGCCACCGCATCAATCTCAGCCACAAACCACTAAGATCTTGTGGCTGAGAATCGTTCTCACCGTTCTCACAATTTGAGGCGTTCTCTCCTGGTCCTGTTCCTATATATATATATATATATATATATATATTAATTTGATTAATTTAATTATGTAAATTAGTTAAGCACGTGGTTTAAATGAGGATGACTCGACGGTTGTGGGTATAGCGTACATATTGTACGATTAAGCCTATTGTACAATAACCGTCCTCAATTTTTATTTGTTTTCTAACAAAACCTTTCGGTTCCAAAGTAGAGATATTTTCATGTTTCAAAAGAAAGTTGCCAAGAAAAACTTCATTTCTTATTTTATTATAATCGAAAAACATTATATATTTTCTCAAATTGCCAAATTAATCAACAATTATTTTATCTTCATTCAAATATCATCAATATTTGCATAGCCTTCATTCACAAATACATTAATGAACTAGCCACGATTGTTGAAATTGTAAAGCCACAAATTAAATTACCTAGGAAGGTGCCTTATTATAATTGTAGTTTTCAGATCAACTGTGCCAACCGGTAATTTACGCCCCTAATTACGTGATTAACAGGCGATTTACGCGACAATAAATAGTGATTACAGCACAAATTAACTTAATTAGGCTTTTGGAGTGCCTAGGAACGTTTATCCGACTTTAAAGTACGCGTATGAAGATTCGCGTGGAATCTGCGAAACATCAAACGACAACGAACTGAAACCGTACGAAATACTGACAACGTCGACAAAAATGGATGTTACACGAATATTTTATGCTTATGGAATTTTGGTTGCGATATCGGGCCTCGTAGGAATTACGGGCCACTTACACATGAGATAGGCGTGTGAGCTCTGGGCCCAAGCCCAAAACCCACAAGCCTAAACCTACACATAATATATTAGATCCTATAAAATCGATACAAAATCTCTAAAAATCTTAACAAATCTATACTAAATCCTACAAAATCTGTACAAAAGATTTATTTTGATCACACAAGATCTATTCAAGATCTTAACTTCTCTATAAGAGACCAAATCCCCTCTCTACTTCATAACTTCAACCCAGGCATTTTATTTCTCCTACTTCTCTTTTGTTTACTGCACATCCAAACAAACACACGCATAGAAACAATATTGTTAAACCTTATCCTCAATCTCAAAAATTAATTCAAACACACAAATGAAAGATCAGCTCTTCGATCTCCTCTCCCACTCGATACCCCCCCCCCCCCTTCTGTTAATCGTCCAACCACCACCATCTTTTGGTGGTGGCGGACTTCAGCAGCAACACCACCACCACCACAGGCGGCGGCGCTGTGGTGGGTGGTGCCGAGCGATACTTCAAGCGAGAGAGAGAGACAAGGATGAGGAGGTGGTGTGCGGCGGCTCTAACATAGTGAGAGAGAGAGAGAGAGCTGAAGAGATGCGAGAGAGGGTGTTCAAGAGAGAGACTCAGGAGAGAGAGAAAGAACTGCGGAGAAGGAGCGGCGCCGCCGCTCACGGCGGCAGCAGTAGCGGCGCGACGGTGGTGGTTGTTATTTCCGACAGGTTCCGGTAAGACCCCCATCCCCGTTACCTTCATTTTTTTAAAAGAATGATGTTTGGCTGCTGTTGATGAGGACGATGACCTACTGAGGTTTATGCCTTGACGATGATGATGGTGGTGATATTGTTCAGGTCCAGATTCGAGTTATGTCTGGTTAGATTCCAGCTGGGTTTTGATTTAACTTGGGTTTCCGAGAGACTCGGGTCGCGTATCGGGTTCGGGTCAACACCCGGTCAAAGCTAGTCAACGATGGTCACCCTTGGTCAACTTCAGTCAACAACGATCGGGTCTAGTCAGCATTGGTCAACCGGTGGTTCGGGTCGAGCGGTTCGGTCAGTCGGCTCGGTTCAGTTGACTCGGTGAAACCGAGTCAACTCGGTCAACTCAGTCAAACGACACGACGTTTCAACACGAAGAATGGTAAAAGCCAACGACGCGTTTAGTATTTATGTTTTTATATAGTTTAAATCGTACGTGACAAACGAGCTCGAACCCAAATTGATTATAGTATACGTTTTGATTTAGTTGACAAACATTACATATATATCGATTGAATTATAAATATATTGTTTGGAAACTTGTTGAATTTTGAAAATATAACGACAACTTGTGCTGTCGGGGCCGTCCAAAAACAGAGGAAACTCTGCCCGTTTTTCGAGAAAATCCGTAAAACCAAAAAGCGTTTTATTACGAAACAAGACTATCGGATTCGAATAATTTTTGTAAAATCAAATACAAAGTATATTTAATTTGAACGACACTTTCTAGTCTACGAAAACGTTAATATCACGAAGTAATTTTATAAAATAAATATAATAACTTTTATATTTATTTTCAAATGTCTAACGACTCGAACTCTTTTATAAAAACGAATAATGTTTTTATACTTATTTCGAACATCGAAGGTCGGACATTTCTACCTATGTTTGGTTAAACACCGAAAATTCGACAATTCTTTTATAAATAAATATAGTTTTTATATTTATTTCCAGTAACAAACAAACCGGATTCTTTGATAAATAAATATAGTTTTATATTTATTTCAAACATCAAACGACTTGTATTCAAATATAGTTTATATAATTATTTCAAACATTCAACAACTCGATGGTACTTTTGTAAAATAAATATAACTTTTTATATTTATTACAAACGCCGAAACGGCATATACGTATATTTTGGCGAATATATACAAGACGCAACACATATAATACAAGTTTATTATATATTACTTTCATACGAATATTCCTATATACACAAACGACTTCTCGGGGCGACAAAGTTTAACTCAGTCATTTTCATTAAATTAACAACATACCGTTGAATCGTTCAGTTGACGATTCGGTAGAGCTCGGTGACACGTAGTTTAGTTACCGCTTTTATTTAGAAACTTATAAGATATTCCGTGTTAGGAATATTGTAGACTACACGCTAGCAGGTCAAGTCTTGGAAACGACATCACGAAGTCGTATATAGCTAGCTTTGCACAGGAATATTCAGGTGAGTTCATAACCCCACCTTTTTACGATTGTACGTTTTTCTAAATGTTTTCGGGGTGGAAAGACATGCACTTTTGCAAAGCATACAAGAATTACATATTTCTAAACCATTTTACAAGCAAGTTTTAACGAACACAAATGGTTTACGAAAAGCTTATGTTTTATACCGGTTTTTGCAAACAAGCGTATTTTCGGAATGTGCATACACACGAATTCTAGTTTTCTGGACTACGAGAAAATACAAATACATGAGTTATGGTATGATGGATACAAGACTACGGAAAAACATTCTAGATCATGTCTCAAATAGGGTACCATAAGCACCATTAATCAACGTATACATTCAGACTGCGGAACAAAAGGTTAGATCTAATGGGTTTCAGGCAACCCCACTCTTGGCCTACTTCTACCAATGAGTGCTTCTGTGTCTCAGTCAAAGTCGACAAAAATGCCTAGGTTTGGTGGCTTCCTATGTCGTGACACATGTTAGTGGCCTTGCAAACCACTAGCGATCTCAAACATTCATAGTACTCAGTTACAGATACATTCTACATGATACATTCAAACATTCATAGTACTCAGTTACAGATACATTCTACATGATACATACAAACATTCATAAGACTCAATTACAGATACGTTTTACAAGTTACATACCATGTTTTCATACAAAGTTTCCGTATAACATGACAAGAAAATGATTTCAAATTCGTTTTCTCAACAATACTTCAAAAACCGGTCATTCAAAAAGATTTATTTCAAATCTTTTACAAGCAAACTATGAACTCGCTCAACTTTATGTTGACTTTTTCGCATGTTTCTTTCTCAGGTTACTTTTCAGAATTTATGGCACGGTTGGAATTGGAGGACCATTGCAAATACGAGTACTTAGTGGCGTTCATTTTCTAAAAGACTTAGCTTATTTGCTTCCGCTGTGCAATGAAGATACAAGTCCAGTCACACCAGCTCTGATAATTTCGGGGTGTGACAGATTGGTATCAGAGCTATAGGTTACAGCGAATAGGGTTGTCTGTAGAGATACCTAGTGTCTAACCTCACTTTCCTCTGGGAACTTAGAATATTAAAACCTGAATACATACAGAACGCATAGTACTCGAATATGGTCTCCAACCGTTGCCGAAAAACAGACAGTCAAGATTTTGTTTTCAAACATACACTATTGTGGTGTTATACACATGGTACACAAAAACAATTACATACAGTACACAAAACTCTGGGAGCTTAGGAAACATGCATTTAAGACCTTCGGAAACTTATGTTTAAGTTCATTAAAGGTCGTCATGTAGGTACCACGTTTATTAACTCTGACAAACGCCATTATTAAGTCGTCCATGCTATTTTAATTAACCGAGCAGGTAACCTACGCAAAACAAAGCACGGGTTTGCAAACTTCACGAAACGCAACTATACATCAACGGAGGTTGAAGTATGTTACATACGACTTACGAGGCACATTCTTTGAGAAGACAAGATGGAGCATTTCAGCGCCGATACAAATTCTGTCAGTACGAAAACTATCAATCAGGAAGCGGCGGTTTGGCACGCGGTCCTGCAATGACACGAATCACTCCAAGGAGAATACGTATGTCTCCGCATTCCCCCTATCGCATTAACAACGAATACGCCATGTTCGACATTCCATGATAATGTCACCTAACAACCGGTTATCACATGCAACCCCAGGTAAAGTCCTTAAATTTCTATTATTGAAATTTTGACTTTCACATTTACAGAGTAGATTTTCGTATCTCTACTCCTCTTAATGGTCATTGTGTCACGATCATTTCTTTCATTATAGCGAATACTCAATTGCTTCATTTCTTGAAAATTCATACGTTACGCATGCATCGTTTGTTACGCATGTGGTTTCGCTTCGAGTAAAGCGTTTCATTAAAGTTCAAATATTATTTCGCTAAATCTAATTATTGATTTGTGAATTCGAATGACCCGCATTATTGTAATTGTTGGCTCCTTTGTTATCTAGTCAACACATTTTCTTGAAAATTCTTTTCTTTTCAAGTTACATACATGGTTTTTCGTTCAGACCATGCCGAAAGTTTTCTTGTCGATACATGTATTTATTGTTGGCTTGCGCCGAAATCAGATTCAATTGTTTGAACTTGTTCATTACACATATTCAATTCAAGACACCATATGATGTATTGAAAACATCATATTCGAATTCGTTTTAACAAGCGTTTCATTGTTCTGAGTCGTAGTAGATTTGTTTGGTCTACGACTCCATTAAGTCGTTTGTTGATTTCGACACCTTGTGGTGTCAGTATAAACTTGTAGCTTGGGCTAATTATGATTGAGCATTTGATACAAAACATAGGTGATATGATGTATGTAAAATGCAACATATAAATTACATCAATTGAGGCATAAAACTAACCCTTTTTAAGTACTAATATTGGAAAAAGAGTGTTTTTGTCTTCCTTTTGTATTTTCAGGATTAAATGAGCTCAAAAACGCAAAAGAAGCAAAAAGATAGCTAAATCCAACATAAATACAAGAAAAGGAATATTAGTGGACTGCCCGACCCCTCAACGGCACCTTCCAAAGCAAAATAGAGAAATCAGAAGACTGAACACGCCCCGTGCTCAGCCAGCATGGGGCCGTGCCCAAGAAGCAGCAGAAAAGACAAATCTATAGAAGCTTCTATTGCCCATCACGGGGCCGTGCTCAGCGGACACGAGGGCGTGTCGAAAGTACAGCAGGCGCATTTATTGTAATTGCGAATTACAATTAATGAGGAGAGAGATTGTCAGACGGACACGGGGCCGTGTCCAGCTCTCTGTTCAGCCTATAAATAGGAGTGCTTGGATTCATTTCATCTCATCCCTTGGCACACCACCTCTCTCACACTTCATCCACCACCCACCACCATCACAACACCATCATCCACCACCATCATCCATTGTCCATCGTAGAGTGTGTGAGTCATCTCGGGATCCAAGATTGATCGTAAGAGTTCTTGACAATCAAGGCCATGTTTGCCTAAGTCTCTTACATCACTTGGTGAAGACAAAGTGTCTAGTATAATACTTTTTATTTCTAATCTTTTGCACTTTTTATTTGGTTTTGTATTAATGACTTTAATAACTAGTTACTTATGTTGAAGGTGATCTTTCCTTATCATTTGTCCGTGGTGTCTTGGCATTATTTTACTGTCTATATAAAATAAAGGATTTTCACCATTCATATCTCCACGGTCTATATGGAGGTATGTTGGCTACCTGGTAGGGGGTTAAGGGAACGGTTTGGTAAAGGTCTTGCCATTGTTCAGCGTTTAGAGGTCCTGCAATGGACCTGGGTCAAATTTAGTAGGACCTCCTTCAATACTTCACGGTATTGGATGGCGGGGGTCCAAACTCTTTGATCCCCTCATAAGTTAACTACTATTAATACTATAACCCGGCTATTTAGGACTGTATCCCTGCTGACTCAGACTACTTAGCCGAGGGTAACGTCACCGCCAAAAGCGGGGCCTACCACAATACTGCATTAATAACTTAATTCATTATCTTCCAATAATCCACCCTTTTAGGATTGTATCCCTGCTGACTCAAACTACTGGGGTGAGGGTAACGTCACCTTCAAAAGAGGGGCCTACTACAATAACTAAGATAATCTCTTAATTATGTGCAAAAGTGCGGAAATAATCAAAGGTTATACTAGATACGAGTCGGAACCAAGTGATTCATCTTGTCTATCTGTTTTTCTTTTATTTTTATTTTCAGCATTTTAGTTAGTTTTTAATTTTCTTAGTTTAAAACATTTTTCTAAACTTTTATTTTGATTAGACGTTGAGGATAAACCGGTACTTAAAGCTCTTGTGTCCTTGGACGACCTCGGTATCTTACCAACGCTATACTACACTCAACGATGGGTGCACTTGCCCATATGTGTGTTTAGTGTTAGTGAAATATCGTGTTTTATAAATTTAAAACTTGGCTAAAATAAGTGTTAAAAAGGGCTTAAAATATACACCTAATATATACGACACTTAAACGCGCATCAAGTTTTTGGCGCCGCTGCCGGGGACACAAGGATTTTAAGAAAGTTAGGAATCAACGGCCTAATCATTTTTTATTTTTTAGGATTTTCTTAGTTTTTCAGCTTCTGCAGAGCTCAGCACGGGCCGTGCCCGCTGAACACGCCCCCGTGCTCAATCATTGGAACTGGCAATCCTGTTTTACATCAGACAGTAAGCTGAACACGGGGCCGTGCCCACTCAACACGCCCCCGTGCCCAAGTTTCAGTTACTGAAAACAGAACCGTTAGATCCCGACGGTTGGTAATTTCTGACATAAACATGAGTGATAGTAATTATTTTTACTTTCGGCACTCTTATGGTACGTGGTGTCAATTATGTGGTGGCAAACATGAAGAAGTAAAATGCTACTTCCTAAATTATAGGCCCCACTACATGGACCCACCAACATCTTACAACCTTAAGAGGGGCGAAAGTAAAAATAAACACTATTTCTCCCTCGAATGCGCCCAGCCAGATATTCTAGGGGAAATGCTCCTTGATGAGTTATTTCAACTAGAAAAGCTAGTTCAGAAATTTTAGGCCCCACTACATGGACCCACCAACATCTTACAACCTTAAGAGGGGCGAAAGTAAAAATAAACACTATTTCTCCCTCGAATGCGCCCAGCCAGATATTCTAGGGGAAATGCTCCTTGATGAGTTATTTCAACTAGAAAAGCTAGTTCAGAAATGGTTAGAAGAGCTTAGGAAGGATTTTATTGATCCACCCCAAGACGATAACCATGAAGAAATGTTGGAACCGCATTTCGACAACCTCGTTGCTCCCGAAAATACCTTCGTACCTAGCAAAGACTTGGACGATAGTCGTCCCTGTGTCGATTGTGCCGTGAAGGACTCTCCATCGACTTCGTTCGGTGCATACATAGACCTGAGCGATTCAACATACACCTTCTTTAACAAGAGCCCGGGAAAGGGTTGGACTTGTCCACCTAGAATGAAAATAGGAATTACCCTCACCGACAACCTCTTGCGTTCTCGCCTTAGTCTAGGACAATTAAGGTATATTAGGCACTTTGGGGTTGTTCCAACCAGTAAGGAACCACCCGATGTCGATAAGATCCTTGAAGTGGCAAAACTCCATAAAGCAGCCTCCAGACACGGGGCCGTGTCCAGGTCAACACGCCCCCGTGATCACTAAAAAAGATTCTCTGCTGATTTGGTCAGAATACGGACAAAATGTGTCAGGATTTCCTCTGAACACGGGGCCGTGTCCAGACAACACGGGGCCGTGCCCAGTGCGCTGTCGTTTTCTTTAAATGCAGCCTGATTCCTGCTCATTTTGACCACCTCAATTGACAGAGATCCCTGGGATTTTCACTCATACCATCCTAGGTAAGTGTTAAAAGAAGGTTCCAAAGGACCCTCTTGTCCCTTCCACTTTTATTCATTTCCTCCTCTTTCAAAATTTTTTCAAAAATTCCTCCATGGAAGCTTGGAAATCCCTTGATTCCAACCCTCTATGTGAAGTTTGTAAGATTATTTGCTAAAGATTCTTGCTTAAAGTTAGTTGTATAACTTTGTTTTAAAAGATAGAAATCATAAAAATAATTTAAAACTCCAAGATTCTTTAACCAAAAATCCTGCAGACAAATGGACACGGGGCCGTGCTCAACGAGCACGGGGCCGTGTCCAGGGGCTCTGTTTTGTAAAAATTTAGCTTTCTTCGGTTTCCTTCACAGAAAATGGCAAGCAGAACAAGCGGATCATCTTCAAGAAATAACCGACAAGGGAGGAGATCTTCAACAGCAGAAGACTCTCTTGTAAACTATGTTTACGCTCTAAGGGAGGCTATTGATGAAATGACGGGAGTGGAAGAAGCATTGGTCGACCGTATCAACCATCTTACAGTAGGGCTGGAGGGCTGTTTCCATGAAGTAAACCTCTTGCACCAGAGGTTGAACCTTCTCGCCTCCCCGCCTTTGGTACCTATAATAACCCAAAGGGCGTGGAACATGGTGCCCGAAGTTGTCATCCCAGCCGAATGGTACACCATGCACCAAGAGCTTCCGCGAAGAGTGGTGCAAGGAGTCCCGGTGAATGTTCCCCCTCAGCCACCAGCAGCGGAGGAAAATGAAGCCGCATTCTTCCTTCCTAGGGAGATCGAAGAATGGCTTTAAACAACGCTTAGGGAAGAATTCGTTCGGCTAAAAGTCCTACTATATCGGGAAACCATTCTCGAAATTTTCTTAAAATAGTAGAACTCCTTATGATAACCTCGTGTACCTGCTAACCTATTTAGTTAAGTTTTAGTTTTATTTTAATTATGTAAGTTCTCTCTATGATGAAATGAAATGATGGTTTTAAGATTTGGATGGTTTGTAATGAATAAAACACACTCATGGTGGTAAAGGATGAAAAAGGGAACGAGAAAAATGGTCCCATGCACAAGAACAACGCAACCCGACAATTCTCTCCATTCCAGAAGGTTCAACACGGGCCGTGCCCAACCAACACGGGCCCGTGCCGAACCACCTGCAGAAAAACGCCCAGTACAGGTACCTGGACACGGGCCGTGTTCACCCAACACGTCCCCGTGTCCAGACTTCTGTTTCTCTTATTTTAATTTTGTTACTGGCACCTGAACACGGGGCCGTGCCCGGATAACACGGGGCCGTGTTCAGTGCCCAGTAACACAAATTTTTGCTTTTTAAACACTATTTTACACATCTAATCAACCTAAAAATTTATTTTTGGGACACATTGAGGACAATGTGTAATTTAAGTGTGGGGGGGATGCTAAAACCTTGAATTTTGCAAGTCCTAAATACAAGCCTTACACAAAACTCTATTGGAACCGCTAATCACCCCAAATTTTTTCAAAAATTTCATTTTTTACTTGTCTAGGTTTAACTCGGGAAATTCAAGTTCTCAAAAAGGTTATATTTTTACAAATTTACAACCGATAGCGTAGTGATAAAAAGAACCAACATAAGAAAATTATGAAAAGGCATAGCAAACTTATTTAAAATTTGATTATATATACTTGATCACATAAAAACCCATTCCCACAAAAGTGAGTTTTGAGCCTTTATTGAGCACACAATTACATATCATTTGACTAAATGCTCATTTTTCGTTTCTTGTGTGAATAGCCGCTTGGTTCTTACGACTCTAGAACTTGCCATGACAATACATTCCCGGTCCTTATCAACTTAAACCCGAGTAAGTAAATGATGGAGGCATTAGGACTAACCCTTTTTATTTCTACACCATTATTTTTCTTTTTCTTTTACCACCTACCCAAAAATCCCCCTAGTTAGTCCCTTTGAGCCTAAACCTTTTCGTTTCATCACCCAACCAAAAACCCTTTTACCCACCAAAACCTTTTTCATTTTTAACCCTTTATTTTAGTAACAAGTTCGGTTCTTCGTGAAAAAAAAAATGTGTGATAATGATGAAGCAAAAAGAAAATAAACAAACAAGTTAATCAAAAATAACTTAGTTTGAATAAAAGCTTCATCAAAATAAAAAGTTGCAAAAATACGAAAACCGACACTTGTTACGCTTTTTGCCCTTTTTCTACTAACCACTAACCCAACCACCTACCTTTAACCCTTACCTAACCCTTAACCCACAAAGTCCTCTTGATATCTACAAAGGTATAAAAGTTAAAAAGGAGGAGGATTGATTTCTTGGCAAGCCTATGGTAGGAATAAGTTCCATGCCGCTCTCGAGTGATTCACTAAAAATACACCTTCGGCCGAGTGTGAGTGATTTCCCCGTGAGGTATGTGAACTTGTATATAAATAGAATTTTAAAAAGGCATGTTATGCCCAAATAAGTAATCTCTTTTATGAAAAGTTCTAAATAAATCATTACGAATAGGAATGTAAATAAATAAAAATAAAACCCAAAAAGATCTTGGAAATCCCGACACTCTACGACAAGCCCAAAACCTTCTCTTCTACCTATTCCATTTGGGAGTGTATGCCACATATTAAAGAGTTTTGCTTGAGGACAAGCAAAAGTTCAAGTGTGGGGGTATTTGATGTATGTAAAATGCAACATATAAATTACATCAATTGAGGCATAAAACTAACCCTTTTTAAGTACTAATATTGGAAAAAGAGTGTTTTTGTCTTCCTTTTGTATTTTCAGGATTAAATGAGCTCAAAAACGCAAAAGAAGCAAAAAGATAGCTAAATCCAACATAAATACAAGAAAAGGAATATTAGTGGACTGCCCGACCCCTCAACGGCACCTTCCAAAGCAAAATAGAGAAATCAGAAGACTGAACATGCCCCGTGCTCAGCCAGCACGGGGCCGTGCCCAAGAAGCAGCAGAAAAGACAAATCTATAGAAGCTTCTATTGCCCATCACGGGGCCGTGCTCAGCGGACACGGGGGCGTGTCGAAAGTACAGCAGACGCATTTATTGTAATTGCGAATTACAATTAATGAGGAGAGAGATTGTCAGACGGACACGGGGCCGTGCCCAACGGACACGGGGCCGTGTCCAGCTCTATGTTCAGCCTATAAATAGGAGTGCTTGGATTCATTTCATCTCATCCCTTGGCACACCACCTCTCTCACACTTCATCCACCACCCACCACCATCATAACACCATCATCCACCACCATCATCCATTGTCCATCGTAGAGTGTGTGAGTCGTCTCGGGATCCAAGATTGATCGTAAGAGTTCTTGACAATCAAGGCCATGTTTGCCTAAGTCTCTTACATCACTTGGTGAAGACAAAGTGTCTAGTATAATACTTTTTATTTCTAATCTTTTGCACTTTTTATTTGGTTTTGTATTAATGACTTTAATAACTAGTTACTTATGTTGAAGGTGATCTTTCCTTATCATTTGTCCGTGGTGTCTTGGCATTATTTTACTGTCTATATAAAATAAAGGATTTTCACCATTCATATCTCCACGGTCTATATGGAGGTATGTTGGCTACCTGGTAGGGGGTTAAGGGAACGGTTTGGTAAAGGTCTTGCCATTGTTCAGCGTTTAGAGGTCCTGCAATGGACCTGGGTCAAATTTAGTAGGACCTCCTTCAATACTTCACGGTATTGGATGGCGGGGGTCCAAACTCTTTGATCCCCTCATAAGTTAACTACTATTAATACTATAACCCGGCTATTTAGGACTGTATCCCTGCTGACTCAGACTACTTAGCCGAGGGTAACGTCACCGCCAAAAGCGGGGCCTACCACAATACTGCATTAATAACTTAATTCATTATCTTCCAATAATCCACCCTTTTAGGATTATATCCCTGCTGACTCAAACTACTGGGGTGAGGGTAACGTCACCTTCAAAAGAGGGGCCTACTACAATAACTAAGATAATCTCTTAATTATGTGCAAAAGTGCGGAAATAATCAAAGGTTATACTAGATACGAGTCGGAACCAAGTGATTCATCTTGTCTATCTGTTTTTCTTTTATTTTTATTTTCAGCATTTTAGTTAGTTTTTAATTTTCTTAGTTTAAAACATTTTTCTAAACTTTTATTTTGATTAGACGTTGAGGATAAACCGGTACTAAAAGCTCTTGTGTCCTTGGACGACCTCGGTATCTTACCAACGCTATACTACACTCAACGATGGGTGCACTTGCCCATATGTGTGTTTAGTGTTAGTGAAATATCGTGTTTTATAAATTTAAAACTTGGCTAAAATAAGTGTTAAAAAGGGCTTAAAATATACACCTAATATATACGACACTTAAACGCGCATCATGATACTTGTTTAATCATCGCTATTATTGAATTGTTTCATTCACTACGACACCTTGTGGCGTCGGTAGAACTTGCAGCTTGGGCTGATCATGATCGAGCGTTTCATGCAAAACTATTTCGTTTGGGCTTGTTGATTCTAAGCTTCTTCTAGCGAATGTTATTGTTTCTAACATTCATTTGCATATTGTAAACGTCCACTTGGAATTCTATAGGTTGAAATTCCTCTTTTATTGGACCCCAGTTAACTTGGTCACATTGGTGACTGTATCAGTATATCTCGGTTCCTTTGACATTATTCGTATTTACTTATGCATCACGTAACTCTAAGGAGTTAACGTAGTCTAAATTTCGAGGACGAAATTTTATTAACAGGGGGAGAATGTGACAACCGGTAATTTACGCCCTTAATTACGTGATTAACAGGCGATTTACGCGACAATAAATAGTGATTACAGCACAAATTAACTTAATTAGGCTTTTGGAGTGCCTAGTAACGTTTATCCGACTTTAAAGTACGCGTATGAAGATTCGCATGGAATCTGCGAAACATCAAACGACAACGAACTGAAACCGTACGAAATACTGACAACGCCGACAAAAATGGATGTTAAACGAATATTTTATGCTTAGGGAATTTGGGTTGCGATATCGGGCCTCATAGGAATTACGGGCCACTTACACATGAGATAGGCGTGTGGGCTCTGGGCCCAAGCCCAAAACCCACAACCCTAAACCTACACATAATATATTAGATCCTATAAAATCTATGCAAAATCTCTAAAAATCTTAACAAATCTATACTAAATCCTACAAAATATGTACAAAAGATTTATTTTGATCACACAAGATCTATTCAAGATCTTAACTTCTCTATAAGAGACCAAATCCCCTCTCTTCTTCATAACTTCAACCCAGGCATTTTATTTCTCCTACTTCTCTTTTGTTTACTGCACATCCAAACAAACACACGCATAAAAACATATATTGTTAAACCTTATCCTCAATCTCAAAAATTAATTTAAACACACAAATGAAAGATAAGCTCTTCGATCTCCTCTCCCACTCGATACCCCCCCCCCTTCTGTTAATCGGCCAACCACCACCATCTTTTGGTGGTGGCGGACTTCAGCAGCAGCAACACCACCACCACCACAGGCGGCGGCGCTGTGGTGGGTGGTGCCGGGCGATACTTCAAGCGAGAGAGAGAGACCAGGATGAGGAGGTGGTGTGCGGCGGCTCTAACACAGCGAGAGAGAGAGAGAGAGAGAGAGAGCTGAAGAGATGAGAGAGAGGGTGTTCAAGAGAGGGACTCGGGAGAGAGAGAAAGAACGGCGGAGAAGGAGCGGCGCCGCCGTGAGCGGCGGCGGCAGTAGCGGCGCGACGGTGGTGGTTGTTATTTCTGACAGGTTCCGGTAAGACCCCCCTCCCCATTACCTTCATGTTTTTAAAAGAATGATGTTTGGCTGCTGTTGATGAGGACGATGACCTACTGAGGTTTATGCCTTGACGATGATGATGGTGGTGATATTGTTCAGGTCCAGATTCAAGTTATGTCTGGTTAGATTCCAGCTGGGTTTTGATTTAACCCGGGTTTCCGAGAGTCTCGGGTCGCGTATCGGGTTCGGGTCAACACCCGGTCAAAGCTGGTCAACGATGGTCACCCTTGGTCAACTTCAGTCAACAACGATCGGGTCTAGTCAGCATTGGTAAACCGGTGGTTCGGGTCGCGCGTTTCGGTCAGTCGGCTCGGTTCAGTTGACTCGGTGAAACCGAGTCAACTTGGTCAACTCAGTCAAACGACACGATGTTTCAACACGAAGAATGGTAAAAGCTAACGACGCGTTTAGTATTTATGTTTTTATATAGTTTAAATCGTACGTGACAAACGAGCTCGAACCCAAATTGATTATAGTATACGTTTTGATTTAGTTGACAAACATTACATATATATCGATTGAATTATAAATATATTGTTTGAAAACTTGTTGAATTTTGAAAATATAACGACAACTTGTGTTGTCGGGGCCGTCCAAAAACAGAGGAAACTCTGCCCGTTTTTCGAGAAAATCCGTAAAACCAAAAAGCGTTTTACTATGAAACGAGACTATCGGATTCGAATATTTTTTGTAAAATCAAATACAAAGTATATTTAATTTGAACGACACTTTCTAGTCTACGAAAACGTTAATATCGCGAAGTAATTTTATAAAATAAATATAATAACTTTTATATTTTTTTCAAACGTCTAACGACTCGAACTCTTTTATAAAAACGAATAAAGTTTTTATACTTATTTCGAACATCGAAAGGTCGGACATTTCTACCTATGTTTGGTTAAACACCGAAAATTCGACAATTCTTTTATAAATAAATATAGTTTTTATATTTATTTCCAGTAACAAACAAATTGGATTCTTTGATAAATAAATATAGTTTTATATTTATTTCAAACATCAAAGGACTTGTATTCAAATATAGTTTATATAATCATTTCAAACATTCAACAACTCGATGGTGTACTTTTTTAAAATAAATATAACTTTTTATATTTATTACAAACTCCGAAACGGCATATACGTATATTTTGGCGAATATATACAAGATGCAACATATATAATACAAGTTTATTATATATTACTTTCATACGAATATTCCTATATACACAAACGACTTCTCGGGGCGACAAAGTTTAATTCAGTAATTTTCGTTAAATTAACAAAATACCGTTGAATCGTTCAGTTAACGATTCGGTAGAGCTCGGTGACACGTAGTTTAGTTACCGCTTTTATTTAGAAACTAATAAGATATTCCGTGTTAGGAATATTGTAGAATACACGCTAGCAAGTCAAGTCTTGGAAACGACATCACGAAGTCGTATATAGCTAGCTTTGCACAGGAATATTCAGGTGAGTTCATAACCCCACCTTTTTACGATTGTACGTTTTTCTAAATGTTTTCGGGGTGGAAAGACATGCACTTTTTGCAAAGCATACAAGAATTACATATTTCTAAACCATTTTACAAGCAAGTTTTAACGGACACAAATGGTTTACGAAAAGCTTATGTTTTATACCGGTTTTTGCAAACAAGCGTATTTTCGGAATGTGCATACACACGAATTCTAGTTTTCTGGACTACGAGAAAATACAAATACATGAGTTATGGTATGATGGATACAAGACTACGGAAAAACATTCTAGATCATGTCTCAAATAGGGTACCATAAGCACCATTAATCAACGTATACATTCAGACCGCGGAACAAAAGGTTAGATCTAATGGGTTTCAGGCAACCCCACTCTTGGCCTACTTCTACCAATGAGTGCTTCTGTGTCTCAGTCAAAGTCGACAAAAATGCCTAGGTTTGGTGGCTTCCTATGTCGTGACACATGTTAGTGGCCTTGCAAACCACTAGCGATCTCAAACATTCATAGTACTCAGTTACAGATACATTCTACATGATACATTCAAACATTCATAGAACTCAGTTACAGATACATTCTACATGATACATACAAACATTCATAGTACTCAATTACAGATACGTTTTACAAGTTACATACCATGTTTTCATACAAAGTTTCCATATAACATGACAAGAAAATGATTTCAAATTCGTTTTCTCAACAATACTTCAAAAACCGGCCATTCAAAAAGATTTATTTCAAATCTTTTACAAGCAAACTATGAACTCGCTCAACTTTATGTTGACTTTTTCGCATGTTTCTTTCTTAGGTTACTTTTCAGAATTTATGGCACGGTTGGAATTGGAGGACCATTGGAGATACGAGTACTTAGTGGCGTTCATTTTCTAAAAGACTTAGCTTATTTGCTTCCGCTGTGCAATGAAGATACCAGTCCAGTCACGCCAGCTCTGATAATTTCGGGGTGAGACATCTACGACAAAGTAAGTATTCTTCATATGTAAATTTCCGTTCATGACCATCTGAATCATCAACAATGTTGGTGATTTTGTGTAATGGTGAATCCTTGAGGTTAATGGATTTATCCAACCTTTAATGCTTGAATATATATATATATATATATATATATATATATATGTGGTGAGGTTCCTCTACAAAGTGTGTTTTTCCTACAAAGTGTATGAAGTGATCTTGACCATCGGATGAGTGTGTTTGATGGTTGAGATCATCTTTGTGGCATTTTGGTAATATGTGGGTCTTAAAAATAGGATGATTTTACTAATTAGGGGTAGATGTGTCATTAGCTTGTTTTAAATATGGAAACAGCAGTCATCCCATAAACCACTCCACATTTCTTGCGATTCTCTCTTCCTCTCTCTCTCTCTCTCTCTCTCTTCCTTTTCTCCTTCTTGAAGAAACACAACGTCAAGAAAACACATCGTGAATCATGCAATATCACACATCGTGAAGAACCAAAAAATTATAAAACACAACGTCAAGAAACCATAAAAGACATGTCATTTGTGAATCATAACTGATATACCACGTTGTGAATTAACCTGTAACTGGTAAAACACATCGTCAAGAAATTACAAATACATCTCCTTCCTGAAAACACAATAATAATTACAAAATACATCTCCTTCCTAAAACATAAACTGCTATAACACACTGTGAATTAACTTGTAACTGGTAAAACATATTGTCAAGAAATTATTCATGAAAGATTGCAGCTGGTAAAACACACCGTCAAGAAATTATTCATGAAAGATTGCAGCTGGTAAAACACATGTTACGCCGTGAATGTTTAAAACACAACGACAAAAATCCTCTAATTAATCCAATGATAAATTGATAAAACACTACGGTATTAGTGTGCTTGCTGCTAAAACACAATGGTATTAGTCTGCTTGTTGTTAAAACACAATGTTAAGAAATCCTCCGGCATTAATTCAATATCGTAATCCTTGTTACATAAATCATACAATTGCTACAACACACAAAACAAAAATTCAAGTTTATGCAATATCATAAAACTTTACCATCACCGAAATCAAACATAACATGTGACACCATGATTTTGATGAGTAAAGATGTTATGAAGAACCAGATGCAATACGAATCCTCTGGGGATATGTTGTATTGATTGTATAATTTAAACGAAACCGTCGATTTGATTTTAATGAGATATTTAGTTTCCTTAATTATCTGGCTAGTTAGTTAATCTATTAATTTATTCCATAATTAAAATAATAATCAAATTACCTTAATACCCTTTTGATTAAAAACTCTAATTGCCACATCTCACATGTAGAAGGCTTCCTACACTTTGTAGGAAAAAATGGCTTTGTAGCCAACTCCTACTCTATATATATATATATATATATATATATATAGGGACCGGTTCAAATGAAAACCACCCCCAGTTGCGAGAATCGTAAGAACCACTTTCCATCAATCAGATAATGCCACGTATGCACCGTTATTTTAAAACCTAAAGGATATTTTAGTAATTTACTCAATATGTCAAATCTACTCTCTTTCTCTAAATTTTTATTCGCAGACTTTTTATCACATCATAACCCCAAAATTGAAATTCCTCATCTATCTCTCTCTCTCTAACTCATTCACCACCATCATCTTAAAAATAATTAGATCTGAAACAGGTAATATGCCTGCCGAAGGTTATGAATGTATGTGTTGTTCGACAGACTATGGTGGTTCTATTGGATCAAGAGCTATATACTAGATGATTGCAATTTTCATAAATCGGTGCATCTTGATAGTTTTAAGGTGGATAGAACTTTGGCTCATGTAAGTAACACCATATCCACACATGTTCATCATCACCCACACACTAGTATTATCTCAAATCCTAAACACCGCGCCCACAATTTCTATTAGCTAAAATATAACAACCCTCGAAAACACCCTAAAACGCTCCATATACGATAAACCAGACCCACATAACTTTAATTTTTATTAAAAACAAAGAAAATCATTATTTTCTTTCGCCCGCGGGCCGTGACAGGGAGACCTAGGTGTCTCGCGAGGCGCGACAGCCCATTGTGTGCAGGAACCATCTTAGGGCCACGTGTCCAACACTTGTCAAGTCTAGGGTTATGATCCGGCAACCCTAGCCGTAGCTAGGGTGCCTCGCGGGGCGCGAGAGGACCAGGGGAGGTGGGTCGTGGGGAGCGAGAGAACCCGGATTCACCTATAAATTGAGTAGTTCACTGCCTTTCAACATCGTTCATTTCTTTTCTTTCTTTCTGTCCCTATAGTGCAAAATAATAGCTCGATATTATACCCCTAAAACATGAAGCTCTGCCCCGTTGTAAGTATTTTAACCCCAATCACTAATTTGTTACCCTACCCGGTTGATTTAGGACCCTCCAATGCATGTCGAGGCTCTGCCGGACTAAGTTCGTTGGGGTTCTGTCTCATGATGTATGGCTAATGTGATTTGGGTTATCTTACTAACACGTGTGCATTGTACGTTTTTACTAGAAACCCAAGAAAATAATCAAGAAATATTACCAGGAAGCCATACAAATACCTAAGTCTACAAAGTGAGTCCATTCTCTTTTCTCACAGTTTGTGAGCCATTATTTCAAATGTTTTCCAAAACTCTAAATGTTTATCAGTTATAATTATAGTGATTAAGTCTTTATATTCTACAATTGCTGCCAGTATTATGGGGTTTGTATACAGTACTTGATAACTTTCACAATTGGGCACGGGTATCCAATGTGTGATATGACCATAGTCACAGATCCGTCGAGTGACAAGTACTGAACGAGTAATTGGGTAGATATAAACATTGTAATCGCTCTTAATACTGTAAAGTTATAAAAAGCTCATTTTTATAAACTGGAATGTACTCGCCAGTATTTCTTGCTGATAAAATGTTTTTAAAACGCGTTTCAGGTAACTTAATCTGAAGCTATAAGAAGCCAACTATGGAGCACTGAAGGCTTAAAGAAAGTGGCTATAAAAGTTACCTAAATAAAAGTTTATGTTTTCAACAACTAGGGTTTATCCATATAAAGATGTTATGAATGAAACATGGGGTTTTATCCTATTTGTTTATTATAAAAGTTTGGTGTTTTGAAAATCTGAAATTTATTTCCTAACTACGATCCTGATGTCTCATTTCCGCTGCCAAATTAATAAACACCGATACCACCAACTGTTGCTCGCGGCTCCCGCTCCAAGGGTAGGGATCGTGGGTTGCGACAGAAGTTGGTATCAGAGCCACTGATTTAAGCCATTTAGGTGTTCTTTTAATACCTAAATGTTAACCAATTGTGTTAGGAAATAACTTATGTTTTATTCTGTGTAAAAATACATATTATTATTTTATTATTATTTTGACAATTTTCTAGTTTACAGTATGAGTGATCAATGTACTTCTGATGCTTACCGTCAATTACCTCATTCGCCGATGAATGAAGGAACATCCCAACCAACTCCCGGATACACTGCTGATTCAGAGGATATCTTTGTTTTCAAAGCCAAATCCAAAGAACCTTTTCCCCCTAAAAAGAGAGGTTGGTTTAATAAAGCCAAATCGAAGAGGAGAAAAAGAATGAGAAATTTTCAACAACAAAGAATAGCGAATAGAGAGAGAAATACTCAGAATCCAGAGGCTGGACCCTTATGCGAAGAAGAATTGGATAGGCAATTAGCTAACTTTCTTATGTTTGGAAATGCAGAAGGAAATTTTAATCTCAACCAAGTAGCAGACCCAAAACTTCTACCATTATTCCCTAACCAACCCATGGAGCTAGAACAAAACCAGGACAACCAACTTCCAATCCCAGCCTTTGATCCAAATGAGATACCTAGAATTCCAGCACCGAACCCTTTAGATCAAGATCCGTGGTGGGACGACAACCGGTCAATTCAGGAAATATTGAATAACCCATATCCTTACGGAGAACCAATACCACATTACCTTGACCCAGTGCCAGCCCCAATGCCGCCAATGAGCCATGAGAATGTCGCAGAACTTCGCCAGTGCGGTGAAGAGTTGGTTGAAGAAGGAAATCGAATCCGTCAAATCGGACAAAAACTCGTCTGGATGTATGACAAGAACGAGATGTTGTACTAGAAACAAGTCACCTAATATATATATATATATATATATATATATGTGTGTGTGTGTGTATTTTGTACTTTGATAAAAAAAATATCAACTAAAATAGATAAACTAATAAATATCACCTATATATATATCGACGCATAGTTACTAGTATTTAAATTCCAGTTACAGTTGTAATAGATGCATATATAGATACATGAAAAGAGTAAGTCACAATAATCGACATTTTTGGTTAAATGTGCTTGAGTGTTTGTTTGTATTAACTTTATTCTGTGATATTAATATCTCATAAATTTTTACAATTCAGATGTCAAACGAAGTAAATTAGGAAATCCAGAATAACCATAATAACGGAAACCAAGTGGATAAAAGTGTTATCGAACACATAGTAGCCCAAGGAATCATTGATGTCATGCCATATATTATCAACACTATTAAAAAGGCAGAAAATAATTTTGTAATTGGAATTAACGTGCACCAACTGAACCAAGTCATAGTGTGAATGGAAATCACGGACCACTTATCCAAGCTTCGAAAAGAAGAAGGACCATCTCATATGGTTGTTCTTATAAAGAATTCTTAGCCTGCTAACCGATAGAATTCTCAGGCAATGAAGGAGCCATTTCAGCCTTGCGCTGGAGAGAAAAGACAGAAGCAGTCTTAAAAATAAGTAAATGTGCAGATGAAGATAAGATCATGTTTGCTTCAAATCTCTTTAAGAATGCAACCTTAGAGTGGTGGAATACCATTCTTCAGTCCAGAGGAAGTGACAGGGTTTACAACATGGAATGGAACAACTTTAAGGAAATAGTTGAAAGGAAATTCTGCCCTCCTAATAAAAAAGAACAAATTGCTAATAAGTTTCTGAATCATAGAATGATTGGGGTAGATAGCAGGGAATATACAACCATATTCTTTGAATATGCAAGGATAGTACCAACACTAGCCTCACCGGAACCAGTATTAATCTCCCATAACATCTGGGGATTAATCAGTGAGATCAGACATGTAGTCAAGGCAGCTAGACCACAAACCATAGAAGAAGCAGTAGAACTTGCTAACACTTTGACAGATGAATTGGTACGTACGCAAGAGGAAAACTAGAAAAAAAAACCTAGCTCAAAAGATTACCCAGGAATTATGTTACAGTAACTCCTATCGAGGAAAAGGAACAGGTTCTTCCTTTGCACCCTACTGCAAGTTTTGTAAAAAGAAGCACTTAGGAAAGTGTGCAGTGCCCTGCAACTTTTGCAAGTTCCCAGGACATACGGAGGAAGATTGTAGGAAGAAAGCTAGTGCCAGAATATGCTACAATTGTGGAGAAGCTGGTTATATTAAGCCGAACTTTCCGAAACTAGCTCTAGCAACAACCAACAAGGCTAAGGCAACCGAAGGACCTAAGAAAAATGCTAGAGCATTCATTCTGACAGCCGAAGAAGCTAAGATGATTCTGGATGTGATTACCGGTACGTTTTTAGTTAATGATGTTTATCCTAAAGTATTATTTGACTCTGGTGAAAACCAAAGTTTTATCAATGCTTCTTTCTTCAAACTTCTCAATCAACCATTAACTAAACTCCACCAAGACTTTAATCTCAACCAAGTAGCAGACCCAAAACTTCTACCATTATTCCCTAACCAACCCATGGAGCTAGAACAAAACCAGGACAACCAACTTCCAATCCCAGCCTTTGATCCAAATGAGATACCTAGAATTCCAGCACCGAACCCTTTAGATCAAGATCCGTGGTGGGACGACAACCGGTCAATTCAGGAAATATTGAATAACCCATATCCTTACGGAGAACCAATACCACATTACCTTGACCCAGTGCCAGCCCCAATGCCGCCAATGAGCCATGAGAATGTCGCAGAACTTCGCCAGTGCGGTGAAGAGTTGGTTGAAGAAGGAAATCGAATCCGTCAAATCGGACAAAAACTCGTCTGGATGTATGACAAGAACGAGATGTTGTACTAGAAACAAGTCACCTAATATATATATATATATATATATATATATATATATATATGTGTGTGTGTGTGTATTTTGTACTTTGATAAAAAAAATATCAACTAAAATAGATAAACTAATAAATATCACCTATATATATATCGACGCATAGTTACTAGTATTTAAATTCCAGTTACAGTTGTAATAGATGCATATATAGATACATGAAAAGAGTAAGTCACAATAATCGACATTTTTGGTTAAATGTGCTTGAGTGTTTGTTTGTATTAACTTTATTCTGTGATATTAATATCTCATAAATTTTTACAATTCAGATGTCAAACGAAGTAAATTAGGAAATCCAGAATAACCATAATAACGGAAACCAAGTGGATAAAAGTGTTATCGAACACATAGTAGCCCAAGGAATCATTGATGTCATGCCATATATTATCAACACTATTAAAAAGGCAGAAAATAATTTTGTAATTGGAATTAACGTGCACCAACTGAACCAAGTCATAGTGTGAATGGAAATCACGGACCACTTATCCAAGCTTCGAAAAGAAGAAGGACCATCTCATATGGTTGTTCTTATAAAGAATTCTTAGCCTGCTAACCGATAGAATTCTCAGGCAATGAAGGAGCCATTTCAGCCTTGCGCTGGAGAGAAAAGACAGAAGCAGTCTTAAAAATAAGTAAATGTGCAGATGAAGATAAGATCATGTTTGCTTCAAATCTCTTTAAGAATGCAACCTTAGAGTGGTGGAATACCATTCTTCAGTCCAGAGGAAGTGACAGGGTTTACAACATGGAATGGAACAACTTTAAGGAAATAGTTGAAAGGAAATTCTGCCCTCCTAATAAAAAAGAACAAATTGCTAATAAGTTTCTGAATCATAGAATGATTGGGGTAGATAGCAGGGAATATACAACCATATTCTTTGAATATGCAAGGATAGTACCAACACTAGCCTCACCGGAACCAGTATTAATCTCCCATAACATCTGGGGATTAATCAGTGAGATCAGACATGTAGTCAAGGCAGCTAGACCACAAACCATAGAAGAAGCAGTAGAACTTGCTAACACTTTGACAGATGAATTGGTACGTACGCAAGAGGAAAACTAGAAAAAAAAACCTAGCTCAAAAGATTACCCAGGAATTATGTTACAGTAACTCCTATCGAGGAAAAGGAACAGGTTCTTCCTTTGCACCCTACTGCAAGTTTTGTAAAAAGAAGCACTTAGGAAAGTGTGCAGTGCCCTGCAACTTTTGCAAGTTCCCAGGACATACGGAGGAAGATTGTAGGAAGAAAGCTAGTGCCAGAATATGCTACAATTGTGGAGAAGCTGGTTATATTAAGCCGAACTTTCCGAAACTAGCTCTAGCAACAACCAACAAGGCTAAGGCAACCGAAGGACCTAAGAAAAATGCTAGAGCATTCATTCTGACAGCCGAAGAAGCTAAGATGATTCTGGATGTGATTACCGGTACGTTTTTAGTTAATGATGTTTATCCTAAAGTATTATTTGACTCTGGTGAAAACCAAAGTTTTATCAATGCTTCTTTCTTCAAACTTCTCAATCAACCATTAACTAAACTCCACCAAGACTGTCTGGTGGAGACAGTAAATGGAAGTTCCATTAAGATAAGCGAAATCCTGCAGGGAGCAAGAATATAAATTCTAAACCATAACTTTATTGCTAATCTTTTTCCAATGGATCTAGCCGGATTCGATGTCGTATTAGGAATGGATTGGTTGGTAGCCAATCATGCCAGTATTTTATGTGATCAAAAGTCGGTACAAGTAAGTACACCAAATGGTGAAAAGATCACAATTAAAGGAGACAAGACAACGAAAACCACAAAGTTCATCTCTGTGATGAAAACTACAAGTTATGCAAGGAAAGGAGGAATGGTGTATATGATTTCAGTAATCATTAACACCAAAGGAAAAGAATTAAAAGATATTTCTGTAGTATCTAAATTCTCAGACATTTTTTCAGAAGAATTACCTAGATTACCGCCAGATCGAGAGATTGAATTTAGAATTCACCTAATACCAGGAACAACACCAATTGCCAAAGCACCATATCGACTAGCACCGACGGAGATGCAGGAATTGAAGAAACAGCTTGATGAATTACTAGAGAAAGGTTTCATACAACCTAGTTCATCACCGTGGGGAGCACCGGTGTTATTTGTCAAGAAGAAATACGGATCGATGCGTATGTGCATTGGTTACCGAGAATTGAATAAGGTTAAGCTTAAAAATCTATACCCACTACCGAGAATCGATGATCTGTTCGATCAACTTCAAGGAGCTCGATTGTTTTCCAAGATCGATTTACGCTCAGGATATCATCAATTAAAAGTACAGGAAGAGGACATTCCTAAAACTGCTTTCAGAAAAAGGTACGGTCATTATGAATTTACAGTCATGCCATTTGGTTTAACCAATGCCCCAGCCGCATTTATGGACAAGATGAACAGGATATGTAAACCATACCTGGATAAATTCATAATTGTCTTTATAGATGATATTCTAATTTTCTCTAAGAGTAAGGAGGAACATGTGGAGCATTTGCATATACTTCTGACACTGTTGAGAAAAGAAAAGCTTTACGCTAAATTCTCCAAATGCGAATTCTGGTTGCAAGAAGTGCAATTCCTTGGACACTTGGTTAATCATGAAGGAATTCATGTGGATCCCACAAAGATCGAGGTGATTACCAAATGGAAAGTCCCTGAATCACCAACAGAAGTAAGAAGTTTTCTTGGACTGGCAGGATATTATAGACGTTTTATTCAAGATTTCTCTAGAATAGCCATTCCATTGACCAAACTGACTTGCAAATCAGTTAAGTTTGAATGGGGACCAAAACAAGAGGAAGTATTTAGGATTTTAAAACAAAGGTTAACCAATGCACCAATACTCGCTTTGCCAAAAGGAAAGGAACTGAAGACTTTGTAGTCTACTGTGATGCCTCTAAATTACGATTTGGATGTGTATTGATGCAACATCATAAGGTAATTGCTTATGCCTCTAGACAGCTTAAGAAACATGAAGAGAATTATACAACCCATGATCTAGAGTTAGGAGCCATAATTTTTGTTAGGAAACTTTATTTGTAAGTATTGAAGAAAATCATATTCAACTTGATCTATAAAGAAGATAACAGTCCTGAAGATCACAACAAGAAGAAGAAGATCGGATAGGACAACTGCAAGCAGCAACATCTACTTCAAAGTATCATAAGTTGATAAAGAGCTGAAGAAGATTATCAGAGAAGGTCTTTCTGATGGATCTGATGATATTTCTGATGAAATATCATCAGTTTCTAACGATTCTGATCATCAGATTTTCTGATGATTTGTTCACCAGAATTTTTCTGATGAAGTGGTTTATCAGAAATTCTGATGAAAACCCCACTTGTCTAAAAATTAGTTCTACCCTGCCACAATAACCGAAGCACGTTGACATTATTGGATATCATGATGACAAAGGCCACTTGATAATTGGATTCAATGAATATGTCAAGAAGCTACTTTTTGCAGGGAATAATACATGAATAAACAAATGTTTATTCATGTATTCAGACATCTATAAATAGAAGGCTCATCAAGCAAAGAACAATGAGTTAAGCTTAGCATTCAATACATACTACAAACTCCATTGTCCTTTCACCCTCAGAATTCAAGTATTCATTTGTAATAGATAATAATCTTACAATCACCTTGTAAACCATTTTGTTTCAAAGTGATATAAACTTGATAATTCTGTAGGTCTTGTTTCTTGAAAGTCTGATTTCTATTTCCGCACACTATTTTCACATCTATTGAAATCACTTGCCATATTACGTGAAAAGAAGTTTTTTAAGTCCAAACTGGGACCAACAATTTTTGCCCTTAAGATTTGGAGACATTATCTTTACGGTAGTAAGTTTGTTATTTTCACGGATCATAAGAGTTTAAGATATGTCTTCGGACAAAAGGAATTAAACATGAGGCAAAGACGTTAGATGGATATTCTTAGTGATTATGACTGTGATATCCAGTATCATGTAGGAAAAGCTAATGTAGTAGTTGATGCTTTAACTCGAAAATGTCATGAAAAGCCAAAAAGAGTACGCTCTCTTAGACTAAATCTGCAGATAGATTTAAATGAGCAAATTAGAAAGATACAGGAAACAGCAATCAAGGACGATGCTGAAGGTCTAAAAGGAATGATTAAGGAATTAGAAAAAGGAGCAGATGGAATTTGGAGATTCCATAAGAAAAGAATCTGGATACCTATTCAAGGAAACCTACAAAACCGAATTCTAGAAGAAGTCCATAAGTCTAAGTATACGATACATCCTGGTAGTGATAAAATGTATCAAGACTTAAGAAAGAATTTCTGGTGGACAGGAATGAAAAAGGATATAGCAAATTATGTTGCTAAATGTTTAACCCGTTCCCAGGTTAAAGCTGAACATCAGAAACCTTCAGGACTTCTACATCAATTGGAGATGCCAATCTGGAAATGGGAATTAATAACAATGGACTTTGTTACTAAATTACCCAAGACTCGAAAAGGTAATGATACAATCAGGGTGATTGTAGACAGATTAACCAAATCTGCTCATTTCTAACCAATGAAGGAAACTTTCAGTATGGAACAGTTATATGTAAATGAAATAGTTTCATTACATGGAATTCCTTAATCTATTGTATCTGACAGAGACATCCATTTCACTTCTCATTTTTGGACAAGTTTCCAAAAAGCAATGGGAACTAGATTAAATCTAAGCACAGCTTATCATCCTCAAACAGACGGACAAAGTGAAAGGACAATTCAGACAATGGAAAATATGATTAGAGCCTGTGTAATTGATTTTGGAGGTAATTTGGATGATCACTTACCTCTCATAGAATTTTCTTACAACAACAGTTATCATACCAGCATCAATGCTGCACCGTTTGAAGCCCTCTATGGATGAAAATGCCAAACACCAGTCTGTTGGGCTGAGATTTGAGAAAAGCAACTATTTGGACCTGAGATTGTACAAGAGACAATCGATAAAATTATTCAAGTCAAGGAAAGACAGAAAGCCGCACGAGATCATCAAAAGAGTTATGCAGATAACATACGAAAACCATTGGAATTTCAAGTTGGAGACAAGGTATTGTTAAAAGTTTCTCCATGGAAAGGAGTTGTCATATTCGTTAAAAGAGGAAAGCTAAGCCCAAGGTATGTTGGACCTTTTGAGATTATCAAAAGAATAGGACCAGTAGCTTATCAGCTACAATTTCCAGATGAGATGGCAGGAATACATGATGTATTTCATGTATGTAACCTCAAAAAGTGCTTAACAGACTAATCATTGGTAATACCTCTTCAAGATATAGAGGTAAATGAGAAACTTAAGTTTGTAGAGAAACCAATTCAGATTGAAGATAGAAAGATCAAGAGTCTCAAACACAAGAGATTAGTTCTAGTCAAAGTGAAATGGGATTCAAAAAGAGGACCAGAGTACACTTTGGAACTCGAGTCAGAAATGTAAAAGAAATATCCACACCTCTTCCAGTGAATCCCGATGACGAGATTTAAAACAAGGTGGGGAGGATATACAACCCTCGAAAACACCCTAAAACTCTCCATATACGATAAACCAGACCCACATAACTTTAATTTTTATTAAAAACAAAGAAAATCATTATTTTCTTTCGCTCGCGAGCCGCGACAGGGAGACCTAGGTGTCTCGCGGGGCGCGACAGCCCATTGTGTGCCGGAACCATCTTAGGGCCACGTGTACAACACTTGTCAAGTCTAGGGTTATGATCTGGCAACCCTAGCCGTAGCTAGGGTGCCCTCGCAGGGCGCGAGAAGACCAGGGGAGGTGGGTCGCGGGGTGCGAGAGAGCCCGGATTCACCTATAAATTGAGCAGTTCACTGCCTTTCAACATCGTTCATTTCTTTTCTTTCTCTCTGTCCCTGTAGTGCAAAATAATAGCTTGATATTATACCCCTAAAACACGAAGCTCTGCCCCGTTGTAAGTATTTTAACCCCAATCACTAATTCGTTACCCTACCCGATTGATTTAGGACCCACCAACGCATGTCGAGGCTCTGCCGGACTAAGTTCGTTGGGGTTCTGTCTCGTGATGTGTGGCTAATGTGATTTGGGTTATCTTATTAACACGTGTGCATTGTATGTTTTTACTAGAAACTCAAGAAAATAATCAAGAAATGTTACCAGGAAGCCATAGAAATACCCAAGTCTACAAAGTGAGTTCATTCTCTTTTCTCACAGTTTGTGAGCCATTATTTCAAATGTTTTCCAAAACTCTAAATGTTTATCAGTTATAATTATAGTGATTAAGTCTTTGTATTCTACAACTGTTGCCAGTATTATAGGGTTTGTATACAGTACTTGATAACCTTCACAATTGGGCATGGGTATCCAATGTGTGATATGACCTTAGTCACAGATCTGTCGAGTGACAAGTATTGAACGAGTAGTTTGGTAGATATAAACATTTTAATCGCTCTTAATACTGTAAAGTTATGAAAGCTCAATTTTATAAACTGGAATGTACTCGCCAGTATCTCTTACTGATAAAATGTTTTTAAAACGCGTTTCAGGTAACTTAATGTGAAGCTATAAGAAGCCAGCTATGGAGCACTGAAGGCTTAAAGAAAGTGGCTATAAAAGTTACCTAAATAAAAGTTTATGTTTTCAGCAACTAGGGTTTATCCCTATAAAGATGTTATGAATGAAACATGGGTTTTATCCCATTTGTTTATTATAAAATTTTGGTGTTTTGAAACTATGAAATTTATTTCATAACTACGATCTTGATGTCTCATTTCCGCTGCCAAACTAATAAACACCAATACCATCAGTTGTTGCTCGCGGCTCCCGCTCCCAGGGTAGGGATCGGGGGTTGCGACATCAAATCCCCTGCACATTCCCCTTCATTCACAGCCTCCCAAAACGTAATCGTCGTCGCCGCCAGCATGGGGTTCCATTTTATGGGTTGGCGGCGTCGGTATGGAGTTTCGTTTTATGGGTTCCTTTGTCTCGACGGTAAGGGGGTTCCGTTTAATGGGATGGCGACGGCATCTCCGGCAGCAAGAGAAAAAGAGACAGTAGAGAGAGAGGATGCAGAGGTGGGTGATGCCGGTGGTCCCGGTGGTGCCAGTGGCCTTTGTTTCATCCCCGGTGATGCCGGTGGCCCCAGTGTTGCCGGTGGTGCCACGATAACTGTACATACAGATTTTATGGCCATTGGTTTTATGTGGTGGTGCTGGGACTCCGGTTTGTTAATGAGACTCCGGTTTGTTTTTTGATCTTGATTCTGTATAGTGTTTTTTTTCATAAAGTGAGTTGCTTTTATTGAATCTTGGATTGATGGTTGTTTTTGATCTTGATAGTTGATTGTGTTTAGTTGTTTTGTTTACTGTAGTGTTCTAGATTTGAACCTTAAAGTCGGTTGAGTTGGCAGTGATAGTTCGAAACATTTTTTTCCGACAATTGTTGACCATGGCGCGGCAAGGATGGTGGAGGGTAGGTTTTTGACCTGCAACCCCACTTTTGTAGCCATGATTTTCTGGAAACTTTGAGCCAAACCCTGTTTTTTTCAAGATCCGCACATGGTTTTGATTTTTATTGTTGGTTATATTTTTTTCAGTCGATGATGATAAGTAACAACTTATCTGAGACATATATGAGTCGTGATTTTGGTTGAGTTCGTTTTGTTAAGATTCTGAAATTTTGTAAAAAAAATTCGTAAAAAACTTTTTTTCGTAAAAAAAGTTTTTTTCGTAAAAAAGGTTTTTTGGCGTAAAAAAAGTTTTTTCGTAATAAAAAATTGTCGTAAAAAAAAGTATTTTCGTAAAAAAAAATTTGTCGTAAAAAATTTTGCCGTAAAAAAAATTTGTCGTAAAAAAAAGTTTGCCGTAAACAAAAGTTTGCCGTAAAAAAATGTTTATTGTAGAAAATTGTTTTTCGTAAAGTTTTTGCCGTAAAAAAAATTCGTAAAAAAAATTCGTAAACCCGAAATCGGGTCGTAAAAAAGTTAAAAATCGGGCCATAAAAAAAGTTTAAAACCGGGGCGTAAAAATTTGCTTTGTAAAAAAATCTATAAAAAATTTTGTTTTTTTTGTGAAAAAAAAATCTCATTTGTTAAATATTAATAACCAAATAAGACAAAAACACTTTTTTAACACAAAAAAAAAATCTGATTTGTAAAGTCTTAAAATATTAATAATCAAATAAGACAAAAAATAGCAAACTGACCAAATTACCCTTATGACAATAAATATTAAAAACATAATAAGACAAAAAAAAATTAAATATTTGTTTTAATCACTTTTAATCTCAACAATACATCTCAAAAGATCAATGGTGGAAAAGTGGTTCCTACGGTTTTCGCAACTGGGGGTGGTTTTCATTTTAACTCACCCTATATATATATATATATATATATATATATATATATATATATATATATATATATATATATATATAGGGTTAGGTTTTAGAGAAAATGGTGAAAAGTGTGAGAATGGAGAGAACGGTTATGGATCGTCAGATTAAAACAATCTATGGTCTACATGATGCGGTGGCGTTTTGGTAAATAACATAACTTTTATTGCTGTGGCGCGCTTCATTAAGGGTAAAAACGTCTTTTGACTTCTCTACACAAAACGCCATCTCATGAGATAAAACGCCATTAAAATTACCATCTTAACCTACAATAGCACACACCATCATAATCTAAAAAACGCCATTAGATATAAAACGCCAAAATTAATTATAATAAAATACCGCCTAAAAAAAACCGCCAAAAACATCCTATATATAGAACATCTCAGACCTTCCAATAAAAACACACAAAAACCCAAACGTCATATTTAATATATATCATTCGTCTTAGAAACGCCAAAAAACCCAAACATAAAATATCCTCTAAACCAAAACATTTATTTGAAAATTCAGTTTGGTTGTCGGTAAGGTTTCGCTCAATGTAATGGACAAAATCCTTAACTAGGGATATTGTCCATTTCACTGAGTAAAATCTTATTGACTCTATCCTCAACTTCCATACAGTTTATAACGCCAAAACATACAAAAACATTATTGAGGTTTGTTGTCAATAAAGTTTAGCTGTATGGGGTGGACAACATTATCAGAGATCTTTCTTAACTGAGGATTAACAATGTTGTCCATCTCATACAGCAAAACATTATTGATTTTAACATGATCAAATTTAGAGGTTTAAGGTACTTTTATTTAGTAGCGTTCTTTTTCTCGGTAAAACGCCAAAAAGTTAAAAAATCAAAAATCGTTCCTTGGAAATTCAAGATTGTTAGCTGAAGGGTGTAACTCAATAACATTTTGCTACATGAGATGGACAAATCTTCAAGAAAAAGAGGCTGATGTCACACTTTATTCTTCCAAACGGCGACAAAAAAACTACTTCAAAAACAAAAGAGTAAACTGCCATTTTGGTCCCTGAGGTTTGCTCACTTTTGCCATTTTAGTCCAAAACTCAAACTTTTTAAATCTGGGTCCCTGTGGTTTCACTTTTATTGTCATTTTTGTCCAAAAATCAAATCACCTGTTATTTGGCTATTAAATCTGGTTATTTTGTCTTTTTCTTCAGGGGCAAAATGGTCCAGCTCTATTTATCATAACATAATAATAATTAAAATAATTATATTAAATCCATACCCTCATAATGGCCTGATATCTCTTCCCCCCATAAGTTTCATCTTCCCCAAACCCCTTTCTGGATGCCATGGGAGGATCCAATCGATCCGTCTTCTTCTTCTTCCAATTCTGCAGGCATCGCACTTTTCGCTAAACTTCTCATGATGGTAATTTCACCAATTTATTTGTTAATCGTATTGTTTAATTCATACAGTAGCTACAATATATGGATGATTGTATTTTCAAATCGTTAGACTAGTGAGTAGTCAATTTTGATTGAATTATATTGATGGTTTTATTGTTTAAGGAGAGAGGTATAAATGTATAATTGAAAGGATGATTAAATTTACACAAGTTTTCCTTAGGTAGATGATCATAGTTATAGCACATTTCAAAATCAGCAAACAAGTTTATACTGGTGTCCAGAAAGAAACCACAATATATATAGTTTGAAGAGATATTTATTATTAACCGGAGGAATTTTCAGGTGAAGGCGGTGCCGAAACCTTAAATACTCCGGCGTCTGAACCAACATCGAAAGTCATCGGCGCCGGTGAACCGAATCCGCCAGAAAACTCCGTAACCGATACGAAACCACCAGCTAATAACGAACACCGAGAGAAACGAAAGCGAACGGAGGCTTGTGGAGGCTAGTGATGGCGGGGGGAGGTTTGTGGTTGCTGATGGTGGCGGGGGAAGGAGCTAAACAATATAGATCTGCAACAGTATCGCTGGAATCAGCCTAATCGAGCCTAATCGACTGAATCCGTAGTTGATGGTGGTGAGGTGGGTGGCGGTGTGGGTAGTGAGAAAGAGAGAGTCTGGAGATGCAAGAGAATTAGGGTTCGGGTATTTGCTGATAATTCATTTGGTGAAGATGAAGACAATTTTCTGCTTTTATACGGTCAAACATCCTATTTATTTTTATTATTTTATTTAATAATGAGTTATAATAAAATTATAAAGACCAATTTACCCTTGAGGAAAAGGACAAAAATCATAATTTAATTTGAGGAATATCGTCTGATTTCACTTTTGGATCAAAATGGCAACAAAATTGAAACCACAGGAACCCAGATACAAAAAGTTTGAGATTTAGACTAAAGTGGCAAAAATAACCAAACCTCAGGGACCAAAATGGCAGTTTACTCAAAACAAAAAAACAAAATGAATCATACGAAAGTCGAAACAGCCAGTTAAGATGATTCAAAAAAGAAGAAAGAGACTGGTGACGGTGAAGATTTGGAAGTTCAATTGTTTATATATATATATATATATACATATATATATACATATATATTTAATTTTCTTTTTTAGTTGATTGTTATATAATAACAACGCCATATGTAATAAAAACGCCACACAGCCAAATGCTTGTCAAAACGCCAACATCCCATAAAACGCCCCCAAAAACTATCAAATCATAATAAAATTACTTTGGACAAGTATTATAAAAACCAAACTTGAAAATGTAACTAGAAACAGTAACTACAAAACAGTAAAATTGAAGAGACGGAAAATTTATTATATTAGAATCTAAAACGCCAAACTTGAAAGATGGGACGTGTTACAGACTTCAGAGATAAAAGCTTATCAAAAACAATAATTACAAACAGTAACTGAAACGACGAATACTTTATTATAATAATGCACCGCCTAACCTACGCACCAAAAAGACAACCTTATAAAATGATACGTCTCAGAAACTTCCATTTGATCAAACCAAAAAAACAAACGCCAATACTACTAAATACCACTCACTGTAAAACGAAAAAAATTAAAAAAAATCAAAATATGGCTAATATGCTTTCTTGGATATTCAATATTGTTCTTCATGAAGTTTAACTGAATGGACTGTTAGGTGAGGGGAGTAACTCAGTAAGATTTTGCTGCATGAGATGGACAAAATCTTCAAGAAAAAGATACTGAGGACAGTCATATGTCATTTTATGTTCTTTGTTCTAGAAGAAGGCTTTGATGATGAGAAGAGATCAATGATACTGAAGAGTGGAATGGTTATATAGATGAAGATCAAGTTGAAGAACAAAGCGAAAAACCCATCCACACGTCATAGATCTATGTCCCCAAACATCCACAAAAAGCCAATTCAACAGACGAGCAGGCAATTATAATCAAACAGATGGGTTTGTTAAGTTTTACATAAAATGCCATATATTTGGTGACAGCTCTTGTAGTATTAAAGAAGAGAGAGACTGATGACAGTGAAGATTGTGAAGAGAGATCCGATTATGATTTTTAATTTATTTTTTCGCTTCTATTTTCTTTCCCTGTGGTTGTAATATAATTGTAAAACGCCAATATACCACAAACGCCAAAATGTATACAAAAAATAATAGAACAATGGGCCATCTTGTCTAAAAAGCCTTGAAAACGTCATTCAGAGAGATTTGAAAAAACATTATAAACGCCATAAACGCCAAAATGTTAATACAATGAAACCATTAAAACGTCGTATAATTATTGAATTTGGTTAACGCCAAAAATCCTAAACCCCAAAAATAAATCAAATATTGTGAAAAGCGGAATTGGAAAAGCGGAAGATAAAATGAAAAAAAAAAGCCCATACGCCCTAACTATATCGCGCGCCACGTGTTGGGCCAGGATGCGTTCTCACCGTTCTCACACTTTTGGTCGTTTTCTTCTGATCCTGTTCTATGTATTATATATATATATATATAGTGTAGAGTTCAAGTGAGATGAACTTTTTTGTAAGAAGAAAAAAGAAGAAATTTCAACCAATAAGAATGTTTTATTTTACTTCATTTAATATAAGCATTTAATATTACTATAAGGGTACATTGGTAAATCTACATATGTCATTAATTTGTAGTCTTCCTCTTTAATAGCTAACTACATTAAATTTTTTGTAACTTATCTTCAAAATATATATTTAAAAAAATTAAAGTGTAGGATAAATTATGAGTTGTGTAGGATAAATTTCAACGTGTAGGATGAATTTCGAAATATGTAGGATAACTTTTGATGTGTGTAGGGAAAAAATTAGTATGAAGGATAATACTCTTTATGACTAATTAATTAGTCAAAAATGATAATAAATGAGATAAGTGAAAAACTATTTAATGTTTTACAAAATTACCCTTTGTTCTTTTTCTTCTCAATTAAATTTTCTTATCAAATGAACCCTCCCCTATATATATAAGGTGGGGTTTTAGAATGAACACTAGTGTATTTGTGAACTGAGTGAACAAATCCTGACCATTGATATACATCATTAAATCATAAAATACATTGGTGTATTTTCATCATCAAATCTTGCCCATTGACTTACACTTGCGTATTGATAATCAAGGGCTAGAATTAGTTCACTAGTGTTCACAATTAAGGAGGTTGTTCACAAATGAATCGAACCCTATATATATATATATATATATATATATTGTGAAAGTATAAAATACTATATTTTATTAACGTGAGATGATACGATATAAAATTACGCATGTTATAAAACTCAAAACTCTAATCATGAATGAAAAACAAATCATAATCACGCATGAAATAATCATGCATGGTTATATTAGTTGTTCATGCGTGATTTACGGTTTTGTTCATGCATGATTAGGCTTTTGAGTTTAATAACATGTGTAATTTCATATCGTACCATCGTACATTAAAGAATATTGTACGTTAACATTCCCCTAAATATATATATATAGGGCTAGGTTCATTTGTGAACAACTCCTTAATAGTGAATTGTCTAAACTAATCCTAGTCCTTGATTATCAATACACAAGTGTAAATCAATTGTCAAGATTTGATCATGAAAATACACCAGTGTATTTTTACGATTTGATAATGTAAATCAATGGCCAGGATTTGTTCACTCAGTTCACAAATACACTAGTGTTCACTCTAGAACCCCACCCTGTATATATATATAGGAACGAGATCAGGAGAAAACGCCCAAAAGTGTGAGAACGCATCCTGTCCCAACACATGGCGTAGGATATGATTAGGCCGTGAGGGGTTTTTTTGTCGTTTCAATCTTCTTTTATTTTCCCAATTTATGCTGCTTCATGTTTGGCGTCTAAGATTATTTTTGGCGTTAATTGTATTCATTAAATTTTTGGCGTTGAATTAATTGTTTTTGTGTCACATAGATAATTTTTGGCGTTATAGCGTTTTCTGGTCAATTTTTTTGGCGTTTTGTGGCGTTGTATAATAATTCACTACAAGTCATTGTTGGTGCATTCATCTGTCGTCTTCGTCTTATGTCGAGTCTTGAAATAGCTTGAACATGTGTGATAGCTTGAACATGTGTGATAGCTTGAGATGTCTGTTAGCTTGAGATGTTTGTTAGCTTGAGATGTCTGATAGCTTGAGATGTTTGTTAGCTTGAGATGTCTGATAGCTTGAGATGTCTGATAGCTTGAACCGTGTATGTGTCATTTCAAGCTGTCAAGCATTTAGTATAAATAGGCATGTCATGTTTCATTTGAAGGTGACAGACCAGAGACTAGGGATTGATACCGAGGTGCTGCCGGTATTCCTTGTGATTGTAATCGTTGTTATTTCAATACACAAGACGTTTAAAGTGATTTGCAAGCTGTTTTGTAATCAGTTTCTTATTTTCCGCATCTGAAACTGATAAAATCTCTTCTGAACGACTCGTTTGGGTCACAAACCGATCCTACAAGTGGTATCAGAGCTCAGGAGGAAGAGATCTTGCCTAAACAGCTTGTTTTCATCACTTTTTCTGATTTCTACACCATTCTTTTCAAATTTAAAAATTTTTCACGGTTAAAAACGGCTCAAACTTTCACATATTGTGCGTAATCATGTTTTAAAGAATCCTGGAAAGTTTCATCATTAAAATCGATCTAAAACTTGATTTTTTCGATATACTCGCTTGAAATTGGTTCGATTGTTGCTGACATCATCAACTGTTCAAGCAAACAGACAATACACTGTGATCGCTTGAAATTGACTGGTCGCTTGAATAGGCTTCTCGCTTGAAAATACATCGTCTGGTCGCTTGAGTTTACACCGTGATCGCTTGAAATCATTGACCGCTTGAAAACATTGGTCGTTTGAAAACGTTGACCGCTTGAATATAATGACCGCTTGAATTGTATTTTGGGTGATAAAGTGCATCGATTTGTGCTCAACATTTATTTAGTTGTCGGTTAAATCAGATTGCATGTGATTGTTGTTATTTCAAGACTTATCAGCCCATTCACGTGACAATCATTCCCGAAGTGGTATTGTCTTTTATCTTCGATTTGTGTGAAACTTCAAAGAGTTGTTGCCAGCTTTCATGTGTCAAGGTTTGCATGTGAACATCAGATGGTATCAACAGAGTTTGTCGGCCAGTACTTGAAACCCAAATAGTTAATTGTGTTGACTGTTATTAATTGTTGATGACCCAAATCAATAGTTAAAATCATCGGCCCAATAAAAAAGATTTGAAGTTTAGATCAAGTTCTATTGGCCCAATCACATTTAATTGTACAACAATTATCGTCCAAAGTTACGGTCCATTCAGATTTTGATTAGTTCATTAACGGCCCAAGTTGCATCCTCATTAACGGGCCAATCGTTATTGTTTGTAATCAGCCCAAGTTTCATTATCATTGACCAAATCAGTGAAGGCCCAATCAAATTTAAGTGTTTGAACAGATTGTTTTGAGAAAAAATGTTTGATGAAATGGAAAATCATGATCTTGAAAGGTTAAATGATTGGTATATGGGGTGTTTGGAAAGTAGTTATAGAAGTGAAAATGTGGATATTTGGGTTAAACGATTTGAACATTTTTTGTGTAAAAAGAATGAAACATTGAATCAGTTGGGAGATCGGTTTGAAAGTTTAATAGAAAATTTGTGGCAAAAGGGTATAAAAGTGCAAAAAGATGAACATATAGCAAAATTGGCAGATGCATTACCTGCTAAATGGGATGAATTCTTGATTGAACTAAAAAAGAATCCTATTTTTCCAGAACTTCATCCAAGACAGTTCATCAATGAGGTTAATGCAGAGTTTAGAAAGGAATGTTTTAAAAGGAAGGAATTGATAAATGAAATTGAAAAGAATTTACAAAAAGTGGATTTGGATATAATTGTTGAAATAAACAGAAGAGTTTGTGTATGTCTTGCAGCAAAAAGTGTCATGAAATACGACATTAAGAGGGGTTTTTATATCGATGAGAATGCGAATCCGCTTGATTTCGTTAAAATTTTTTGTGCAGGCAAATTCTGGGCAGCCACAAAGGAAATCTCAAAGAATGAAGAATTTGTGAAGCTTGGATCTTCGAGTTCTGCATCAGTGTGCTCTAAATGTGATACACTTGAAGCTGACAATGGCAAACTCATGAAAGATGTGGAAAGTTTGACATTGGAAATCAAAAAGTTGAAGGATGAGAAGCAAACTGATGTTAAACAGATTTTTATTTTGCAGGAAATTTGTGAGAAGCAAAAATCTGAAAATGTTAAACTGTTAAATGAATTGAACAGTTTGACATCAGAAAACAATAAGTTGAAAGAAAATGGAAAAATTTTTGAAGAAAAAATTAAAATTTTTGGAAATGAAAAATCAAAAATTGAAAAAGAATTTCAAAGTCAAATAAAAATTCTTGAAGATGGGAGATCTGTTTTTAGCAAGAATAACATTGAAAAGCAACAAATGATAAATTCTCATCTTCATACGATTATTCGACTTGAAAAAGAAGCTGAATGTGCTCAAAAGAAAATCAAAGAGTTAGAAGGTAAAATCAGGGAATGGGAAGAAAAGTTGAAGGTTTTTATGAATACTTCAGCTATTCCCTGTCCAAAACCTATTAATTCCGTTCCAATAAGTGACGATGTCACAAACTATGATAAAGTCAAAGTTGAAGATTGTGATGAGAAAACTGATGATGAAATTGAAAAAAGAAAAATATTTTTGAAATTAAATGAAATGTTTAAAGATATTGTTCTACATTCTACTGAAAAAGGTGAATGCTTAACGCAAAAACCTGTAAAGAAGAATGTGAAACAAAAACAAAAGGATAAAAAATCGAAAAATGTTCAAAAAGATAATAAAAGCTCATCAGTTCAATCATCCAATCGTGATAAAAAATCACAAAAAGTAGAAAATCAAAACTCAAAAATTGTTGGTAATAAGTGGTGCAGGTCGGACCACAGAGCTCAAAGGCCAAATCCAGCAAACAAGAGGAGGAAAGATTATCACCAAGCCAAACAGTGCTTTGATCTAAATGTTTGGACTGAAAATGGTGATTGGTACGATAACAGAGTGTGTTACAGATGCGGCTATCAAGGACACATTGTTGTTAACTGCCCGAGTTGGAGGTTTGAGTCAAGGAGATGTTTTAACTGCAACATCATTGGCCATATTGCTAGAGATTGCTCAATGAGATCAATGAGAAGATCGGGGGCTGAATCTCAGAAGCAGGTGAAGAAATCAGTCAATGTCAAGCCCAAAGAACAGAAGGTTCAAGAAAAGAAAGTGAAGCTTTCTCAGGGGCAAAAAGATAGACTGAGGAAGAAGAGGAAGAAGGCCAGAGAGTATCTGGAGAAGATTTTGTCCTCGGATACAACTGGTAAAACAGATAACAGTTCTAATAAATTGTTTTGCTCTCCAAAGAATGATAAATCTAGCAAAACGGATTCATCAGATACAAATCTGAGGACGAAAGGGAAGAAAAAGAAAGTGGAGAATTCACTTCCTGGTGATGAATCTGTTTCTTCAGAAACAAAGAAGTCACATGTTGGCGATGAATCTGGCTCATCAAAGTCAGACAAGCCACGTTCAGGCGATGAATCTGGTACGGTAAAACCAGAAGAGCCATGTGTTGAGGTAAAAGTTGAGAATTCTGGTCTAACAATGGATGATGCAAATTTTCCACCATTGTTAAACAAGAACTCAAAATCACCCAAGGACCGTCAGGCTTGGGTGAGTTTGTTTAAATGAAAAACCTGACTTGCCGGAGCTCCCAGGTTTGTAAGTGTGGAGCATGAATCGGCATCTTTCTTGAGAAATGTTTAATCAAAGACATTAAGCTGTATTTGATTTAACTTTCGTATAAGTGGTTAAAGAGAACAAGGTGAAGAAACCCCATGTTTGAGAAATGACTTACAAAACTAATTTTCCAGAAAAACCATTTTGATTAAAACAAACTTAAGTGTTTTGAAATCACTATGGGAAAATAGTTTGTTGTCAGGGGGAGTTCTGATTGTTCAAGCCAAGTGAATGGAGAATTGAAGTGATTCTCATCATGTTGTCACATTTCTTGTACAGCTTGTTTTCAAATTTTCCCAGAAAATCAAAATTGAAACATATTTTGATTTTAGGGGGAGTAAAATTTAAAAAAAATTAGAAAATTTGAAAAGTCAAAAACTTTGAAAAAAATGCAAAAATGAGTTTTTGTTGTAAAAAGAGGAAATGATAGTAGATCAGTTGGACTGTCACAGCATGCTAAAGAAATGGAGAGATAAAATGTGATAATCGATCTCACTAAAGATGTGACGGTAGGCTCAGCTAGACTAGTAGATTTGCGAGAACGATACAAACTTAAATGAAAAAGCCTAGTTCTAGTGGGAAACATGGTTGAAAGCATAGTACTTAGTTTTGTCCTTCTTGACTGTGTGCCTACTCAGTAATCGCTGATTGTCGAAAGACATAAAACTGGTTAAGTTTGTGAACTTTCACAACTTTGCTGAAAGTCACTGTGATTGTGCATTTCATTTTGCAAAGATTTAAACTTGTTTTATTTCTTTATTTTGTTTAAGCATCGGACATCCTCTGCGTATACGTGAGTATCGACCTGGATGTTGTTGCCTAAACGTTCTGCTTTATTTTCTTTGGTGTTTCGTTTAAGCTTTGGACCTCCTCTGCGTATACGGAAGTATCGACCTGGTGGTTAAAGCCTAAACAACTTCAACTTGTTTTATTTTTCTTATTTTGTTTAAACATTGGACTTTCTCTGCGTATACGGAAGTATCGACTTGATTGTTAATGTTTAAACATTCTGCTTTATTTTCGCACAAATCACAATTGATAAACGTTTAAAGGCATTACTTGAGTTAGTGTATTGCATGATGAGGGGATATGCTGAGATCGTGGGGTCCATAAGAACTTAGTGCAAAATTAATATACTTTAACGTATCGGTAAGCATTTCGAAAGTTTTTAGATTGAGTTTAAGTGGACAACAATATCGTCAATCAACGTGAATCGTTTAGAACTTAAAATGTATAAAGCTTAACGGTGTTGGTGATGTGTCTCAAAAACTGATATGATCCTCTTGCACAAACTCACAAAAATATTGTCTGTATATATTTCATTACTGCATTTCATTCCTTTGTTATAAAAAATCCAAAAAGATTTTCGGAGTGTTTTAGCATAAATTTTGAAAAATACAAAAAGATTTTCGACAACTGATGTTGGAAAGCTGATATTCAAAATTTCAAGTGCTGAACATGATGAACAGGTTTGGGAGTGTGAGTTTAACAGAAGAAATTTGTTTTGAGAAAGAAAAGTTTGATTAGTTAATCGAGATCATTAATTTGAACTTGATGTAACTATTACTAGTAAGTTTTTCTTATTGATTTAAGTGAAAACTTATGTGGTGGTGAGAAAATTTGTGCAGGAAATAAGCTTAAACAGAGATAAAGCCAGGGATTGATCTCAAGGTGATAGCTAATTCCAGACGGCGATCCCATCATGGTGAGAGGGGGAGTCTGACGAGGCTAGAGCCAAAGAGAAGATCCTGGTATATGCTAAGAAAGAAAGGAGACTGATAAAGACTGAATATGCGAAGACTCGACACTTAAGACTCGTCAACATCTGAGGGGGAGTCTGTTGGTGCATTCATCTGTCGTCTTCGTCTTATGTCGAGTCTTGAAATAGCTTGAACATGTGTGATAGCTTGAACATGTATGATAGCTTGAGATGTCTGTTAGCTTGAGATGTTTGTTAGCTTGAGATGTCTGATAGCTTGAGATGTTTGTTAGCTTGAGATGTCTGATAGCTTGAGATGTCTGATAGCTTGAACCGTGTATGTGTCATTTCAAGCTGTCAAGCATTTAGTATAAATAGGCATGTCATGTTTCATTTGAAGGTGACAGACTAGAGACTAGGGATTGATACCGAGGTGCTGCCGGTATTCCTTGTGATTGTAATCCTTGTTATTTCAATACACAAGACGTTTAAAGTGATTTGCAAGCTGTTTTGTAATCAGTTTCTTATTTTCCGCATCTGAAACTGATAAAATTTCTTCTGAACGACTCGTTTGGGTCACAAACCGATCCTACGGTCATTAATATTTTCATAAGATTACAATAAGACCAAATGTTTTTTATGGCGTTTCGTCAATATTTTTGGCGTTTAATACATTGACAAGGTGCTTTGCCAGCACCCGTTCTCACAGTTTCATACTACTAGCGTTTTGGTGTTTGTAGTTTTTGGCGTTTTATATAATAATATATTTTTATTTTTAGAGAATTAGATAAAAAAAAAACAACAGATAATTTTATAACAAAACAATATAAAGTGAAAAAGAAAAAAAAAGAAAAATTGTAATCTAATTTCTCATCCGAATCTTCACTATCATCAGCCTCTTCTTCTTGAATTTGTTTTGGCGTTTTGAACCTTTGAATACCTTAGCTAGATGCCAACTTTCTTACATAAACGTCGTCTTTTTTAGACGAAGCTTGTTAGTGGCATCCTGTGTTTTGGTGTGATATTCTCGTTTGGTGTCATGTCATTAAAGATCAACTCTTGCTTGAATGCTATTGATAATAATGGAGTTCAAAATAGCATTTTACACTTGTGTTGATCCCTTCATGCCATGCATATATTCATCAAGAACAAAGCTCACATGATGACATATCACTGTCATCAGTCTCTTTTTCTTGAATATTTGTCCATCTCATTCAGCAAAAGATTATAGAGATAACCCCCTCAGAGAAGAATCCATTCAGTGAAAGCTTTGCCATCTGTGGTTATTTTAAGTAACCTTTTTTGGCGTTTTAAAGTGAGTGATTTCTAGAGAACATGGCGTTTGTTTTTCTGGGTGTGATCAATTCATTGTGTGTAGACCCCTTTCTTATAGGAGATTTTTGGTGCGTACTTTAGGCGGGAATTTTTATTATAATATACGATAGTAGTAAAGTAACCGCCTTTTCAGTTACTGTTTGTATTTACTGTTTTGCTCAGCTTTATCAGTTTCTAGGGTGATAGACGTCCCATCTTCCAAGTTTGGATTTTTTTAAATGGCGTTATGCAGACCAAGATGACAAAATACAATAACGGAGAAAATATTAAGCAGGAAAAATATTTTTTGTTATTTCTGGCGTTTTGTAAGCAATAACTTTTTGTAGTATTTTTTTGGCGGTTTGCAAATAAATAGAGAAATATATCATTTAATTATCATTTAAAAAAAAGATGATTACACAGAAGAAAAAAAATTAAAATTAAAATTAAAACTCTTCGTCAGAAGGTACTTTATCCAAGAAGTATCCATCACTTGCGTCATCTTCTTCCTCGGAGTCTTCATCTAGACCTTAATCCATGTCATCACCTTCACTTTCATCGGCTTCTTGTTCCTGAAGATTCTGAGGCCTCCATTTGAACATGTTTTGCATTAACGCCATTTTTGAGTCCATTTATGTTTTCAAACAAGTGGCGTTATGCAATTCTTCCATGAACCCAAGCCCCTGCTTTGTCAAGATGTTTTCAAGCCAGTAGTCTTCCTGCTATCCGCTGTCGTATATAACGGTCACCATGTCTGTTTCATCATCAAAACGCCATGATGTCATGACAGGGTCCGGCTTTACATCTACTTTGATTGGTCCAAACTTCCTTGTTAATGCTTTCATAAGCCTGTGTGTTTCATGGCATTCGTTATCCAGAGCGATGCCAAGAGATTGGATACCCCTCTGTACCTCTTCTTCCATCTTCAAAATTGCCTTGATCGTCCTAACATACACCCTCCTTCTGTTGTCAAAACGCAGGACGAATCGCTGGATTTCCAGAGTGTATCTCCACCAAACGATGGTTGCCATTTTTAGCGTTTTGATTAAATTGGCGTTTTTGGTTAAAGATGTTTTTGCAGAAATGATAGATTGAAGTGATTATGGGAGCAATGTTTTACGTCGTTTATATAATGATGTTTTTGGCGCTTAATTTAGGAGGGAATTTCTTCTAATAAATGTTAATAACTGAATTTTCAGTTACTGTGTTGTTTCCTCTTCCTGTAATCTCCAACGCGTTTTATCACTAATTTTTGGCGTTTTGTATTTAATGGCGTTTTATTTTTATGAATGGCGTGTTATCATTTTTGTTGGCGTTTTGAATTTGAGTGGTAAAAGACCTTTTTAACCTTAATGAAGCGCGTCCCACATAATAAAATTGATGTTATTTAAGAAAACGCCACCGAACAATCTAGTCCATGGATTGTTTTGATCTGACGATCCATAACCGTTCTCACACTTTCCCCTGTTTTTTCTAAATCCTGACCCTATATATATATATATATAGGGTCAGGATTTAGAGAAAACAGGGGAAAGTGTGAGAACGGAGAGAACGCTTATGCATCGTCCGATCAAAACAATCTATGGACTAGATTGGCGCGGTGGCATTTTAGTAAATAACACCAATTTTATTATATGGACGCGCGTCATTAAGGGTAAAAAAGTAAAAAAAAACTATTCCTAACATAAAACGCCATTGAAAATAAAACGCCAAAAAAATACAAAACACCAAATTTATCACTGGGTGCTTTTTTTTCTGTGTTTTTATTTAAACTCTCTGGTTACAAAAACGCCATAACATAGGAAACGCCATTATATATAACGCCAAACTTTACATCCGAATAAATGTTATTTACATTTTGTGTTATAAAAATAACATCCCGCCTAACCTACGCGCCAAAAAAATTCTATAAATAGAAACGCCTCACCACCTTCCGTTTATCACACCAAAAAAACACACACACACAATGGTTGCTAAAAAAATTTACAATTCAATGTAAAACGCCAAAAAATACAATGATAGCATAAACATCTTTTACTTTTATCCTCTATAAAGTTCTGCATGAAGCTTCATTTAATGATTTTTTACGCGAGTGAAGAAAAGGATTTTGCTGCATGAGATGGACAAAATTGAAAAAAGAGGGACAGATGACACCCATATGTCATACTGTCATCTTTGTTCCTGAAAAAGGTTTGGATGATAAGAAGAGACCTATACCAGTGGCAGATAGCATCCACCCACAGGGGGTTGCTCTATGGCTCAAACATCAACAAAGACAATTCAACACATGAACAAAGAAAATAAACAACGCCAAACCCAAAACGCCATTTATTTGTCACATTTCTTGTAGTTTCAAAAGAAAAAAGAGACTGATGACACTGAAAATTTAATAATAATAAATTGCTTCTACTTTGTTTTTTTTTTTTTACTTTTTTTTTAATTTTCTTTGTCTATTGTTTGTTTTGTAATGTCAGTTAATAAACAACAAAATAATATTAATGCTATAACGAAAAATATAATAAAACGCCAAAATTAGCAAATACGTGTAAAACGCCATAATGCCATACAAAAGCCCCCAAATAAACTACCAAACTATAATAAAATTAATTTGAGCAACTAATATTATAAAAAAGAGTGAAAAAAATGTGCAAAAGAATATAAAACAAAAGAAGTCCAATAGTTATCTAACCGCCATTGGAAAACAAAACGCCATAATTACAGCCGTCAAAAGATTTGACGTGTTACACCATTAAAATAATTGAGTCTTAAAACAAAACACGGTAAATTGCAAAAAACAGTAAAATGAAACGACGGAAAACATAATTACTAACATTTATTATATTAAATTTATTTATCTTTTTCAAAACGCCATAATTACCTGACATACGCGGGAAAAAAAGTCAATATAAAAGAAGATCATCAGAACCCAAGTTCAAACACGCCAAAAAAACTAAAACGCCACATATTCTCCAAAACGCCAAAAAATTTAAAAAATGGCTAAGGTTATTGCATGGAGGTTTGTAAGGAAAGAAAAAAAGATTCATCATAAAGTTCGCTGACAGGAGAAGGGTTAAGGTAAGAACAATAAAAGCCATGATGGGAATGAATGAAAATATTCAAAAGGATATCCTGGCCCTTGGGGTTCCAAGAGACAACGATTTTGAAAGAACAAGAACTGAAATAAGAAGACTGGAGAGAAAGTTTCCAGCAGAAGATAATGAAGATGATGATGATGATGATGATGATATTGAAGATACACAAATACCAAAACTTAGGAGTTGGTTATTGCATGAGGAAGAAGAAACATTTGAAGTAACTTATGAAAAAGGGTGCAATATTCAAGAACAATGGAAGAAATCTTGAAGAGAGGGTTGCTATCTATCATTGAACAACTCTGTGATTTAACACCTTCAAACGATCCAAAATCCAATGATGCAGTAATATTCTTGAATAGGCTGCAGCAAAGAAGAGATGAGCTAATGGCGTTATACGCAAAAATGAAATTTGACGATGAAGAATCTGAAGAAAGTGAAGAACAAAGCAATGGGTACATCTCCGATGTAATCCCACCTACGGAAGACTATTAGATTATTTTGATTTTCTACTTATTGTAATTTTTTGAAATATTAATCTATGGCAATGAATTATTAACAAAAAGATACAAAACGCCAAAAAAACATGGAAAAAAGCCATAACGCCAAAAATATTAACTATGTGACACAAAAAGAATTACCTCAAAGAGAAGAAATCTGAGAAAAAAACAATAAACGCCAAATAATTAATAAATCTACAAAATGCCAAAATTATCTTGCACGCAAAAAATAAAGAAGCTTCTCAAACGCGAAAACTGTGAAAGGAGAAGAATACTAAAAAGACAAAAAAAAACCCATCGGTCCCTGATCAAGCCCCACGCCACGTGTTCGGCCAGGATACGTTCTCACCGTTCTCACACTTTTTACCGTTCTCTCCTGATCCCGTTTCTATATATATATATATATATATATGTTATACGAATAATATTACAATTATATATGTTTAAACTCACAAACCTAATCAAACTCGGTTTATAATACATGAACTAAGCTTGTTTATTAAATACTCCCCCGGCCTCTTCACATGTATTAACTTTTAAATTGGTTAGAATATAATGTGCTACGACTTATCCTACAAGTGAAACAATAAAACAATGGTTTTTTTTTTTTTACTTAATGATCATATATTTCTACTTGTTTTGATTAAGAAATTTACATGAATGTCGATATAAGACATTATGGTAGTTAGGTGATATGCTATATGAATGTCCATATGTGAGATAGCAATTTACAACAATATTCATATATTTTTAGGTTTACACATCACACAAAACAAAAGGCTTTACAGAAGAATTTCATAACTCCAATATTACAAGTTCAATACTATAAAAAAACAATGAAATTACTACTACTTTGGGATGACTTCCTAATTATCATTCCAAATAGTTCGAAGATGCCTTGCCATGTCACACGTAAACTTATCACCCTGCAACACGAACTAAATATGTTAGCTCTCTGGTTAGTCTATAGGTTAACATAACTTTCAACATATTACTTTATCAAAAGATAATGATTTGAGTTCCAAAAACATCAAAATTTATTAAGTTGTCATTAATGTTTAGCAACCCTTCCACTAGCTATGACACGTTAACACCAATAACCATAATCAGTGAAGTTTGGAGTGTTCATTGCCTCCTAAGCATCAAGTAAGTACCTAATTCACATCTTGAACCTTCTTGATTGGAGTACTTGGTGGGTTTTGATGAATCAACCCCCATTTGGTAAATTGGAGGTGTTAGATGGTTGGATTTGTGTATGAATGCACTAATTTAGTGTCAATGATGATTAAACCACCTCAACTAGGAATTTTGATGTGGCAATTCATGTTCAAGTAATTGGGGTTTTTGAATAAATATGGTTAAGTATGATTGGATTAAAAGAAATGTGGTGTTTTGATATGTTTAATGTTGTGATAAGAATGGTACTTTTTGTATGTAAGAAACTTGATGATTTACATATGAACTAGGAAGATTAGGCATGAACTACTTGTACATTATGCTTAGATAGTAGTACGCACACCAAGTGTTTGATGAAATGTCTAATTGACAATGTTATGTGAAAATGTATGCATGTATTGGATGAATATGTGTAGAATGTGATAATGACATGATTGATGGTAATTAAACATGAGATATGTGTTGTAGAAGGAATCCATGTAAGGATGTAGTTGATGGTATGATTCGGTAGAAATATGCATTAGGAACGTGTACTCTATGCTTGAATGGTGAGGTGCACACCATGTGTTGGACCAATTACTTATTGGTGATTTAGAAATGAATGTGTACTAAATATATAGCATATGACCTTACTAGTAAAGGATGATGCTATGATTAAATTAAGTTGGCAAATTTTGTATATGGTTATCAAATGTTGAATCATGAAAGCATTAGCATGTGTAAAACTGATTATGTTTATATTGTGTATGCAACTAAGTGATCATGTAGTTGTAGATGCCATACAACATGAGTATGAAATGCATATGATATTATTATGGTCTACTATATCAATATGAGTGTGTGTTTATAAGTTGTAAGTTATATGCTAGAAGGTTGACTTTCTGAAAGTCAACAAGATATAAATAGCATAGTAAGGCACTTTGACACAAATGTAAGATTAGAGAGATCAAGATATACGTGTTAGACCAACTACATGTTATGTATGACGATGAATTTGGATTTCGTGGATGTTGAACAATGTGGTTGTTAATTCATGTCTTATGCATGTTGAAGAATTATTAATGAATGTCAATGTAACTAAGAGTAGGAAATGGATGTTGATATAATGAGCATGCATACTAACAATGTTATGGACATGACGACATGAAAGGATAGGAACCACATTAGCATTAACTCAAGCATGGAAGGTTAACAGGTCAAGAGGCGGCAAAAAGCAAGCACGGACAGAGTAGCTTAAGGTAAGTGATTCTCGAATTTAATTTATTATTATATAATTAGTTTTGATTGGTAAGAAGAACGGGAATCATGAATGGGTGGGTAAGTAATCGTAGAAGAAAAGTAAGTAAGTTCGTAATGGGTAATATATAGATTAGTTATGAGTGAAAAAAAACTCTTGGTAAGTTCAAACGAGTCAAAAGAAGAAAGTAATGTGTCAGAATGTGGAATTTGGATGTTGTTATATGGGGATTAGTGTTAGGATGATTTGGGGCTTGAAATAATGTTATTTTACGTTTTGGGTGCAACGTTCCGTATTTCTCATTCTTCCAATTTTCATGTAATTTTCATTTTCAATCCCTTGTAATTCGAGACTTGATCATAACGGAAATCATATTTTATATTATTTTTGCCTAATTATTCATGCATGATAAAACATTCACAAATAGGAATTTTATCCAAAATCGAGCCATACATCAAGTTTATATTTTCTTCGGGATGTTAATCATACGTGTTTTATTATTGCACACACTAGCATACACCTTAAAACCCTAAAAATATGCTTAACATTGAGTTCATAGCATAAAATACCCAACAAAACAACTCAAGGGACTAAAAATGATTTTTTGTAATTTTGACGGTCCACGCGGACCGTATAGACTTCCTCACTATTCGTATGGAGTGTCGCTGCAGCAGAAAATGCGAAATTGTTTGATTTTTGAACCATTCCTCCTCATAACTCCCAACCAACTAATTTAAGACCCCAACCACTTAACCCTGTTATAACCAACCCCTAACACCCTCCAAACATTTTCACCACTCCGTAATCACTCTCTAACACTCTCATAATTTCAAATTCTTCCACTTTGAGCCACTTTCTTACACTTTTCTTCTTGTTTTTCTTCTTCTCCTTCCTTGGAACACCTCTAGGAGTATTACCACTTGTTTACCAAGGCAAACAAATATGGTAGACCACCATTTTTTAGGTCCAACTTATGATATTTATTAAGCTTTTTATACTTGTCTTTCTTTAGCTTTGTTCTTGGAACTTTTGTGTCACGCCACAACCGATGGTGGAATCATCGGGATCTGGCATGATGCAAATAGGTTGCTCGAGAGAATCCATAACATCTAATTGTGACAATATTTAATAAGGTTCAATTTCCCATACGATCAAACAAATATTCTCACAAAACCGAAACTGTCACGGCCCCCGACCCACCCTGGACGGAATCGGGAGTCGTGAACAGCCCAGTGGTACCGGTGATTATTTTAAAAACGTTGCAGCGGAAATTTCATCAGGACCGTGAGTTAGGAAAAATATCAGAGTTTAGAAAACACCGGATTTTATTTATTAAATAGATGGGATAAATCCATGTGTTACAAAGGTAGCTTTAATAAAGATAAATTTGATTACATAAAACAAAATTTCTTACTTTGATTTAATTAATAAAATAAGCCACTTCTTGATGCCTTTCATTGCTGTATCCATCTCTTACTCCAATCTACTGTAATTACCTGAAACGCGTTTTAAAAAGGTTTTGTCAGCGAGAAATACTGAGTGAATCATTCTATTTTGGATAAAACATATTTGTTATAATTCACAGCATTAAGAGTTTTTATATTTGCTTCTTAAAGATTGGCAAAGACTTAATCACTGCGAAGTATAACTAGAAAACATTGTTATAATTTACAGTATTAAGAGCAATTACAATGTTTCAGATATCAACCAACTACCCTCGGTATTTGTCACTCGACTCGTTTCTGTGACTATGGTCATATCACCCATTGGCTAACTCGTTGTCCAATGGTGAAGATTATCAAGTAATGTATACAAAACCCCACATACCGGATGTAATATGGTGATTACAAAGACTTAATCCCTGTAATTATAACTTTGAAAATAAACATGCTTTTGAAAGTAATTTGGTAAAAAGAGAATGACTCACATTGTAATCATGCAGATTCATATGGGCAGAGTTTAATCTATAGATAAGCCTTGATATATTGTAGAATTATACAGTCAGAGCTTAGCCTATTGATTTAATCTTGTAACCTAGTGCATACGAACAAGGTAGGTAACTTAATACAGCATTTATGATAACTCACGAGATTAAAACCCTCACAACGAATGACAAAGTGCAATCACTTAAACATCCATCGGATTCACAACGAAGGACAGAGTTTTCCCCCAATTTGGGTGGTACTCAAACATCCTGTCGGAATCACAACTAATGACAAAGGATAGCGCTAAAACATCCATCGGATAGTTTCTATCGATCGGACATTGGATCGTAGCAGCGATCGAGTTAATACCCTGTATCGTAGCAGCACCCCCTCTACTAATTAGTGATTTTGTGACTGTTTCGACTATAACTCGACGTACAGATCGAATTTGAACGTCGTTCAATCGCCATAAATCAAGTGCCAATGTCTGTTATTTATACCCGAAATTTGGACATGCTTACGGACCGTAAGACTTAACCCTTATGGTCCGTAAGGGACACATTTTAATTATAGCTTTGCCACCTGTGGGAGTAGGCCTGCTTAGTCGACGGAATCGAGAAATTCAATTTAGACAGCGTTTTGTGAGGATAATCGTTGAGTAGGGAATACCCCCCCTGAGTTTTAGGGGCCCTGATCCTGATTCTGTTTGTTCTGAAAATTTTAGGGTTTGTGCAGAATCACATGGGTGTCTCAATTAGGGTTTCCTATTGGATAAAATAATAAAATAAATAGGACTTTTAATGAGGGTTGTTACATTCTCCCCACCTTAATAAAAATCTCGTCCTCGAGATTTACTGGAATAAGTAGAAACACTTTTTCTTCATCTCAGATTCCAGCTCCCAAGTGTATTTGGGTTATGATATTTCTTTTAGATTTATGTCATATTTTAGTCAACAAAATGACACAGATTTAAATATCAAATTTTTGTGAATACGAGTTGTATCATAAGTAGGATTCAATGGTTCAACTGAATTAGTTTAAGAAATCGATGACAAACGAATGAAATGAAATGATATGATTTTCAAAGTGACTAGGTTCAAGTCAAAAGATATATGATCAATAGATATTTAAAATGAATGTGAAGGACTTTTAGAATTAATAAAATTCTTTGTCAAAAGAAAGCTTACTTTGATTGGGAACTGAGGAAGACTTAGAATTGACAGGTTCTAATTGAAATAAAAGTATGAAAAATGATTTGTCAAATATTAAATTTATGATATGAGAAAATCAAAGTTTTGAGAGGAGTGAATTACAAAGATACACCAAAAGACAATAGAGTTAGTGTTTTATTGTTTAAAGTTCCAAGTCGTTTTAATTGTGAAAAAAAATGTGATAGTATACTATTAGTAGTAATCATATTTTTCATACTATATCCTAGAGATTGAAATAAGAACAAGTTGTTTTGGCATGACCAATTATTATATTATATTTTGTAAATCAAAATGTAATATATATTATTTGTGTTCCTGAATGAACCGTATCTTACATATCAAATATAAATATTATGTAATATATATTTATTTGTTACATATTTTTTTACTATATGTAAATGGTTACCAAAAATAAATTTTAGTATTTTACTATACTAAAAATAACTTATATTTACTATGTAATATATATTGCAAGGAAGTTATTATATTACAAAATATTTTAGTATTATTATTCTGTAAAAGAATTCACTATTGTTGAATAGATGTAAAAATATTTATTGTACAAAAGTATTTGTAAAATATTTTGTAAATATATATAACACTTAATGGTCCGATTCTATGTGATTACTTATTTTTATTTTTAAATCATATAATGTTGTGAATGTATTTACAATATTGAAAACGAAGACTATTCTTATATATTATAATGTTTCCTTAAACCAACTTAGTTGATGACTACCATATTATTCTTATATAGTCATTTTCTTGCCAAAGCGTTTACATAGTTACTACAAAATATGTGATACTTTAATTTATTAAATATCTTTTCCTTTTATGTTATCATAATGTAAAATCAAAATCCGTGGTAATTTTGACAAAATAATGATATATTTTTTTTTATTAATATGTTGATTCAAATATCCTAGAATTCACGATCATTATTTTAAAATCAAATATGTTTAACTATAAGATTTTATAATAATATATTTTAAATCATAAAAGTAAAATAGTAAATGTTTATTTTAATATTAAGCATACTTAAATATTGACTTGAATAAAATATATATTAAAATGCATATATTTATAAAAGTATTGTAGAATATTTAAACAAGATGAATAATTAAATATAAGTATAAATGTCTTGTTCATAATTACTTAGACAGTTATTTAGATAATTTTATTCGTTTCTCTAATTCTTGTATATTGTTTTATGAAAATATGTCTTCTCCTTACAGTACAAAGTATATATAAAATATTTCTACATATAATTAAAATTTACTAATTTAATTATGATAACTTAATTTATATATATTAACTAGTCATTATCATGGTTGGGTATTGGTTAGTGCTGCCTTGTTTAAACATAGGTGGCCAGTCCATGCATAACTAAGGCTAGGCTATTCAATACCTGCCCCTGACAATAACCCTAGTATTTTAAAAATAATACTAACACTACTATTATTAATATATTATTACTAATGATAAAATTAATAATATTAGTAATAAATAACTAAACATACACTTAAATGAGAGTATAACTTAAACAAAATTTTATACCTATATATAAATTCTTTACCTCAATGGTTTAATAAGAATATAGTAATACTATTTTGTAAATTAGGTAATCACTTATGTAAGTTTCCATATATAATTAATTTTATATAATGTTTTTCTATTGAAGATTGTTAAAGCAATAATTATCATGAAAGACTCGATTGATGTTGTAAGAATTATTAAGAGATACACTGAAATATGACAAGAATTTGTGTATCATTATTTTAGCATACGATTTGTATTAAGATGGCTTTTATCAACAAAACAATTAAAATAAATAATTAAATCTGTATATGATATATATAAACGAGATTAGTGCAAGCTTTAAATTTTATGAAAATGTCAGCACAAAGTGATCATGATCAAAGAAATGATTCAATGGAGTCGAAGATTTAAACAAGCCTATCATGGTTCAAAAAAAATGAAGTGCTTGTTGGGACTATTTTGAATATGATAGCTTTCATCCATCATATGGGATCTTGAAATGAATATGTAATGTGAGCAAGTCAAATAATTTGAATTTGATTTAAACAAAACAGGTTTTAATAAGAAAGTTCGGACATAGTCATAATAGAAACTATGTATGTCAAAGAAAATTAAATTTTTCAAGAAATTCATTAACTCGATATCAAGGAGTTATTGTTTTTGCAATAATTCGGTTCACAGTACAAAAAGCGAAATGATATTTGAGTTTTGGATAAAATAACAAATCGGAATGAAGCCCTCCAGTGGTCTTTATAAATCAAATGAATCAAATGCATAACAAACAATGCATGTGTAACGTGTGGATTTACCAAGAAATGAAATATATCAATATTTGCTACTATGAAAGAAATCTTCATGGTATGATGATCTTTAGGGGAAGTAGAAACACGAAAGTCAATTCATTATATGCAGAAGTCAGAATTTCAACGAAAGAAATATAAGAACTTTATCTGGAATTTCGTGTGATAATCGTTGTTTAAGTGACATTATCAGGGAATATCGAATAAAATGAAATAGAGAATTTGCAAAGGTATGTGGCTCCTTTTTCAGTGATTATAACTCTGATTGGACTGTGCACCAAAATTTTGTGAAATTTTGTTATAACATACCTTAGTGAAATTTATGTCGTTTGTGGCAAAATTGCTTCTTTTTTATTAGTAGTTCTTCTACTGAAGGAATTAACATTGGTGTTATCGTGCCTAATTTATATTTTCCAAAGGTCTAGCCTTGGAAGTTATGTGTGATATATTTCAACGTCTGTGGACGTAAAATTTTAAGTTTCATGTATTTTCTTGTGTATTAACACAACTTTACAAGCTTTTTACTTGCGTTAATAGTTTATGATAATGCTTTGGAAATTCTTTATACTTTTGATGGTATCTCAACTTAAAGAATTTCCATTGTTTATTTTGTTGTACGAGTTACGTGATAACTGATCAAACGAAATAATGTTTGATATCGGAAAAGAGATTCTTAATAAAGAAATCTAGACACAGATGCTTGTGCTTTATTCCAAATTGACTTTTGGAATTTCTTATAGATATATATATATATCTATATAATCATATATTTCACATGTTGAAATAAACATACCATTCATAAGGTCAATGTATTTAACAGATTCATATTTCCAAAACCAGTCAGATATCTGGTCATAATACTATTTAGGGAAATCTTGTCACTCGTTTGACATATTATATACCCCGTCTTACCCGGTTCGCGCCGGAGAGGTAACCTCAGTATATCCGGACAAACTGGAGAGTCTGCTACACCATACCCAGTCTTGCCGGAGAAAATGTTCTATTTCCCATAAATAGTATCTTTTCAAGATTTTAAAAGTGCCTTTTTCATTAGGGCTTTTATCCAGAATCAAGGAAATTTGTATTCCCGTAACATCTCTTATTCTAGACCAAGTAATATCAATAAGCAATAATTACTATTAATTCTGGTTTATTTATCATATCTTGCAATATTCTAATTACCATTCTTATGGTATATCAAAACCCATCATACTTTATTTACATAAGTACTTAGCTTATCTCAAAGCTGATACTAAAGCATATTTTCTTAAGTTCAAGTCTAAATGCTATAATGTGTGCTACCAGTTAATAGCAATCTCCTAACTCTTTTATATAAAATTTAGATATTATTATTACAACACCTAAAGGCTTGAAGCAGTGGCTCTGATACCACCTTTTGTCACGGCCCCCGACCCACCCTGGACAGAATCGGGAGTCGTGAACAGCCCAGTGGTACCGGTGATTATTTTAAAAACGTTGCAGCGGAAATTTCATCAGGACCGTGAGTTAGGAAAAATATCAGAGTTTAGAAAACACCGGATTTTATTTATTAAATAGATGGGATAAATCCATGTGTTACAAAGGTAGCTTTAATAAAGATAAATTTGATTACATAAAACAATATTTCTTATTTTGATTTAATTAATAAAATAAGCCACTTCTTGATGCCTTTCATTGCTGTATCCATCTCTTACTCCAATCTACTGTAATTACCTGAAACGCGTTTTAAAAAGGTTTTGTCAGTGGGAAATACTGAGTGAATCATTCTATTTTGGATAACACATATTTGTTATAATTCACAGCATTAAGAGTTTTTATATTTGCTTCTTAAAGATTGGCAAAGACTTAATCACTGCGAAGTATAACTAGAAAACATTGTTATAATTTACAGTATTAAGAGCAATTACAATGTTTCAGATATCAACCAACTACCCTCGGTATTTGTCACTCGACTCGTTTCTGTGACTATGGTCATATCACCCATTGGCTAACTCGTTGTCCAATGGTGAAGATTATCAAGTAATGTATACAAAACCCCACATACCGGCTGTAATATGGTGATTACAAAGACTTAATCCCTGTAATTATAACTTTGAAAATAAACATGCTTTTGAAAGTAATTTGGTAAAAAGAGAATGACTCACATTGTAATCATGCAGATTCATATGGGCAGAGTTTAATCTATAGATAAGCCTTGATATATTGTAGAATTATACAGGCAGAGCTTAGCCTATTGATTTAATCTTATAACCTAGTGCATACGAACTAGGTAGGTAACTTAATACAGCATTTACGATAACTCACGAGATTAAAACCCTCACAACGAATGACAAAGTGCAATCACTTAAACATCCATCGGATTCACAACGAAGGACAGAGTTTTCCCCCAATTTGGGTGGTACTCAAACATCCTGTCAGAATCACAACTAATGACAAAGGATAGCGCTAAAACATCCATCGGATAGTTTCTATCGATCGGACATTGAATCGTAGCAGCGATCGAGTTAATACCCTGTATCGTAGCAGCACCCCCTCTACTAATTAGTGATTTTGTGACTGTTTCGACTATAACTCGACGTACAGATCGAATTTGAACGTCGTTCAATCGCCAGAAATCAAGTGCCAATGTCTGTTATTTATACCCGAAATTTGGACATGCTTACGGACCGTAAGACTTAACCCTTACGGTCCGTAAGGGACACATTTTACTTATAGCTTTGCCACGTGTGGGAGTAGGCCTGCTGAGTCGACGGAATCGAGAAATTCAATTTAGACAGCGTTTTGTGAGGATAATCGTTGAGTAGGGAATACCCCCCCTGAGTTTTAGGGGCCCTGATCCTGATTCTGTTTGTTCTGAAAATTTTAGGGTTTGTGCAGAATCACTTGGGTGTCTCAATTAGGGTTTCCTATTGGATAAAATAATAAAATAAATAGGACTTTTAATGAGGGTTGTTACAGAAACAAAATTCAGTAGTTTCTCAAGTAACAATACAAGACATAACAAAACTTGCAATTAAGTTTAGGCTGGTTTCTAGAATTCCTAAACCATTTCCAGCAGTAATCCATCAACCTGTCACATACGTTAAAATAAAAGTCAATACAATAATGTAAAGGTGAGTACATAAGTTTAGCATAAGTATAGTAATAAAACGTATACGCATAACCAGCATGTAACACGTAGAGAGGTGAATCAAGTAAGCTATCGACAATGATATAAGCTAACCAACATGACTGCGTGGTAGGGTATGCTCGATACGTGTTCACCGCAATGAGCACCCACGTAAGGTGAGTAAGAAATCCTTAACAACCCCTGAGTAAACAGGTGCTGAGTCCAAACTATAGTACTATCGTTGCTAAGGGTGGTTGATGTTTGTCGTTATGGACATGCAAAAACCAACTAAACTATGTAGATAGGATAAGTCGGATATCGAACCAGAGGAGGATTATGGAAAGTGTTATGATGCTAAGTATTAATTAACTAATGCTAAAAAGTAAAATTCAATTAATGGTTTGATTGTTTAGGAGAATTGTCTAGGTTAACAAATAAAAATTGAGAATTAAATCAATAGGAGAGAAGATGGTTCCTCCAGATTTTAGGTTTTACAGTTAGCTTCAACTATGTGTTTAATCGTGACCTACATAGACATAGGTGTTAATTTTGATTAACTAATTGTGATAACCAACGACTAAGTACTCCGGTCAATACATAACGGGAGGTTATCGAATGATTATCAATTACAATTACAAACCCTAACCCCATGTCAAATATATCCCAATTACTAGAACTCTCGGGAACTGAATTCTTAGAAATTAAGGTTTAAATAAATGCAATTGTTTACAATCAATAAATCAAATCAATGTAAAAAGCATCGAATGCTTAGATCACCAAGTTAAAACGATTGTGTCAACACATAGTATCAATTAACATACAAAAACCCTCCATCCGGAGGAAACCATAGAAGTTTAGCCGCTCATCTCGCACAAAAGATCTTCAAAAGTTTGAACAACTGATGAATTCATGATTGATTCGGAAAGTAATGGAAGAATTATGATGACGATGATGATGATGTGATTTGAAGGCCAAAAGTTGGATATCTTGCTGCCTAATTCGTCCCCCAAGATGATGTGTGTGAAAAATTAGGGTTAAAACCCTTTTAAAAACCCACAGTACGCTGCCTCCCATAAATCTCGCCACTGAACCGTGAGTCACGGTTCATACAGTGGGTCACGGTTTACCTTTGCTGCACTAACAGGGATTCTGAACAGGGAGTCACAGTCTGAAGTGGGGGTCACGGTATAAACTTGTTGTTGGTTTTATAACTATACACTCCTGAACCGTGACCCATGGTTTACAGACCATGGGTAAGAACGTGAATTGCTTAGCTTTTCTCCAACAATTGTACAACTTTCATAAAATGGCAAGATTGGTCCCCCAACTAAACTCCCATCATTTTCTTAACATATACCCATCATATAACTTTCGTTTAATGACCCGGAGACCCCTCAAACTTCAATATCTCTTATTTCTTCAATATTTCAACTATAATTAACTTTCAATTAATTACCAAACGGCCCCTATACTTTGTAGACTCTTGTTTACTGCACATTTAGGCACAAAGCAACTTCCAATTAAGTACCGAATGGTCCCTGAACTTTGTTCTTCCATACTCCTTTCACTTGTGGGCCTTCATATCACCCGAACAAACTTCAAAATTCATCCTCGAGCTGCAATATCCCATCCTATGCTTGTAACTCCATCTTTATCCATTATAAACACACCGAATTACGTGTTTAACCTGCAAATCACCAAATTCTCATAGTTACTTCATTCTAATCAAATAAACACATCAAATGCACACAAAACATCATATTTAGACACTCTAAAGCTCGGGTTTCACCTTCTGCATCACATTCCCACACTTACCTTTGATTGTCCTCAAGCAAACCAACTTAGAACTACTCACCACAGCAACAACACCTCTAAACCTCTTAACCGATTCAACCTGTTCAGTCCCAAATCATACCCATCCCATAGACTGACACAATCGAGATTGATAGTCTGATAAGTAAATGCTGCAATTTTAAAAACTTAAGACTTGTCTATCTAAAACTAACATGTTTACAATTAATCACATGCTACACACCCCTCACAATGTACTATCATCTCGGGTTAATATCTGGACTAGCGTGTAATGGGCTAGTATATAAAACACTCAAAAAGCAAACATGAAATCCTGCAATCATAGGCTTGTATGACAATCACACCTCCACTGTATCATCTAAGAACATATCAAAAGGACTTTCGGGCTTTGGGCTTAGGGTAAAGGCATGAATATATTTCTAGGTTCTTTTTCTTTTCTAATTGGCTCACAAACAATAACCAAACCGTGATACTTTATTTAAACACAACTTATACTATTGGGTTGGTTTCTACCCAAGAACATAGACGATATTTACAATACTTATATTTTTGTTCTTTTCTTTTTCATTTTTCCTTCTCACATATTTCTCTATTTTTTCTTTTTCTTCATGTTTTTTTCACAACAATATCATCACGATCGGTTTTTCACAATAAACAGTGGGTGAACTGTTAGGATCTGAGTTTGGTTTTGATTGTGTTTTACGTTTGAAATAAGATGAAGATGGATGAGTAGTGCAGCGGAATTTAAGATGGAAACAAACTTTGCACACAATCAAACAGGAGAATTGCTTTAATCAAACATTTTCAACAAAGAACCGAAAGATTGAATTTATTTCAATAACGATTACAATGCATGTATGAATACAAACTCCCCCTCAGCCTGAGCTCACAGTGTTTGTTCATGCAGGAAGAAGATTTTGTGAAGAGCTGATAGAACAGTGCATGGTACTGTTCTATTTATAGGCACGGACAAACTACTGAGGCATCAAAGCTGACGTCACCATGAAAGTGACATCTAACCTCCTAACAACTGATCTATACAAACACTGCTTAAGCTAACAACTGCTATACAATACATTACATAATTAAACTAAACTACTGCTGGTCCTTCCACTGTTGTGACTTCAGCAGTACTTGATAACTACCAGCAGTGCTTGACCCAAAGCAGTAGATAGAACAGCAGGTCTTTATTCTTTGACTTGATCAGTGGTTGTAGGCCAGCAGTTGTAATGATCAGTAGATAGGAGGTCAGCTGATGTTGAAACCACTTTCAAGGGGAGAGACTTGTAACACAACATCTGCTTATTCTGGATCCACTGTCCTGATCCAGTTTTGGCTTTAATTATCTGTTCCTCTGATAGGGTTCAATCCCAACAATCTCCCCCTGGAACAGATAATGCCAAAACCCTTCATTATTCTGGATCTTTATTGCCTCATCAACAGTTCCCTTATCTGACCTTTAAGTTGTAACTCAAAGTCTAGGGCATCTGTGTCATCTTCATCCCTACTAAGTGGGAGATCAAGGAGATCCTGCATATCTTCAAGACTTTGGCCAAGTGCTTGTTCCCTTGTTATTTTCTTCACTTATCCACTAGACCTGAACATAGTCAGTACATGGGTCTGTTTGTCAGTTTCCCACTTTAGTACTTTTGAGCCTGGTGGGTTTCTTGGGAGATTTTTATTGGATGAGGTGTTTAGTGATGCAGGCCTTGTGATGACTGTCTGAGCAGTGCTTGCAGGTTGATTCAGGCCAAGAGTTTCAGCTATCATTTCTTTAATACCTTCCTTTACAAGCTCATCTCCTGCCATTAATTCTGCCACTATTTCAGTATCCAACTGTTTATGTTGCCTTCTTTTAAAGATGGCTGCACCAGCTGGAGTAGTGGATCTCCTGATTTGCAGTTTTGGTGGTCTTTTTGAAACTACTGCTTCAGGGTAATCAGGTTTTTGTGGAACTTTAGGATCTTTCTTCCTTAATTCCTCCAACCTTTTGTAGGTGGACCTGACTGTGTCATCTTTCCATCTTGCCACTTGATGTTTGGACCCATAGTCAGCAGCAACTAATTCCTCTTTCATCCTCTTCAGCTCTAATGTCTTCTCATGCACATTCTTTTTGTACTTTGACCAATTTGGAGGAGTGTGTTTAACCTTATTGTTTATCATTTCTTGAATCCTGGGTGCTTCTTGTTCAAGCTCAGGAATGGTCCACTCCTTGTACATATGCTTTTCACCCTTGTACTTCTTGGTTGCCATGATGCTTTCAATGTAGTCTTTTCTCAAAGTTTCATCTGCCCTTTCTAAGATTTGTTGACAAACTTTTTTTGCAAATTGCTCTAAGGATCTGACTTGAGTAAATAGAAACTGGTAATGCCTTTGAATTTCTTTGTCAGTTTTTCCTTGAGAGTTTCTTTTGGAAATATCCTCTGCCTGTTTAGCCTTAACTTTCAAATATTCTTCAATGTTGTTAGGCCTTGGATATCCTTCAATTGATGGCAACTTCCTTTTAGCAGGGTCATCCTCATAGTAGAAGGATTTGATCTCTTCTCTAACTGCTTCAAGTTCTAAAGGAAATTGGACACCTGCAGGAGTAATGACAGGGATTGGTTGTTGTACTGGAGCTGATGAGAGAGGAACAGGGTTTGGAATAAGTGCAAGTGATTGTGAAGATGTTGGTGGTGGTGATGGAGAATCATCATCAGGTATGAAAATCCTTCTCCTTTTTATTGAAGGAAAGGCTAATGATGTCTTGGGTGGATCAGTTGTATTTTGAGTGGTGGATGGTGGCTGACTAACAGTTGTTGAAACAACTGGTGTTTCAACCATTGTTGCCATTACAACAGATGTTGTAACATCTGGTGTCTTCTGCTTTTTGGCAGGAGGTGATGGTGGTGAGGTTGTTTTTGGTGGTTTTATTGGTGGAGTGATTTTTGGTAGTGGTGGTAAGACAGTGGTTGTGGTGTGTGTTGAAGTGGTAGTTTGAGGTTTGGAGCCTTTAGTAGGTGGTTTGGAAGCATGCTTTTTAGGTTGCCTCACTTGTTTAGTGGGCTTCTTCTTTTCTTCCTTGGGATTTTTATCATCCATAGGTTCAGAAGGACCTTGTGCATTTAGCTTCATGAAAGCTCTCTTCTCCTGTTCCCACCTGGCTTTATCCTTAGCCTCTCTATCCCTTTTTACACTTGTTTTTACTTCAGCTAGTGCACTTTCAGTAACATCAAGCTTTTTACTACCATCTGGCAAGGGAATGTTTTTAGTCATGTTTTCCTTTTCTGGTTCAATATAAATACCATCTTCAATTCCCTTCTTTATCCACTGTTTGATTTTCTCCCCCTTTTTGGCATTATCTGGAGGAGGATTATCAAAGAAGAGAACAGTGGGAGGAGCAGTGCCAGTGGTTTTTAGAATGTGGGCTTTTAAAGCCTTGATGTCAGCTTGAGTATCTTTAAACCTTGCTTCCGTGAGAGTTCTAATCTTCTGAATTTGGATTTCATGTTGCTGATCAGTTAATTCTCTTTGATGTCGGAGCAATGGTTGAAATAAACTCCACAGCTCATTGGATAATGAAGCAGTTGTTGGAGGTGGGGCAGCAGAGGATGTATACTTTGGCAAATTTAACACCTGCTGCAGCATTGTTTTGATGTCTGCAATAGATGATTCAATTTTGTCCACTATCGCCGTCAATTTCTTATATTTTAAACCATCACCCAAATGAATGAGATCATCTGATTTCTCACCAGCAGTGGTTGTATCAATGTGTGACTTAGGACATGAAGCCCAAAAATCATCCATTGATGCCCCTTGTTCTTGGTACTGGGGACTTCTTTCTTCATTTGTGGACACTTTGAACAGCTCACCAGTGGTTAAAGAAAACTCACCAGTAGTTGCCCTAGTTGTCTCTGAAGAAATTGCCTTAAAGGGAGTCTTATTGATAGAACAACTGACCCAATGTAGACCAGTGGGTCCAACACTAGTAGTTGCTGCTCCACTTGAACTACTGACAGGAGTTACTTGTAACTCCTACAGTGTAACCTCCTCAATTATTGCTGGGATAGCAGAGGTATAAGCAACAGACCCAGTCACTTGTGGGAGTATACTCTTATTGATAGGTGGTTGAGATGAACTGTTTTGTGTCTGAGCTATATCAACTGCATGGAACAAAGGTAGCATGGATTGTGGTAATATGAGGGGTGAAGGTATTGGTGTAGAAAGAGACATGTCCTTGGGATCAGGACTGAGGAAGATGGATCCAATTGGACCCAGAGCTTCATAATGTGGGGTCCCTGTGCTTACAACCTGATCCTTTTGTGAGGATGCAGGAGGAGTTTTAGGCAAAGGTGGAGATCTTTCTACCAACTGCGGTGAGGAAGTAGCAGCAGTGGCTATTGGTGACTTTTGTGTTGTCACTGGCAGTTGCTCTGGGATCTCATCTTCCAGAGTTGCCTTTTTGATGGGTTTTCTGGATGATTTCTTTTTGGTCTTTTTGGTAAGGGCAGGTGTGGGTTTCAAAACAGTGGTTATGTTGCCTTGATCACCTGGAGCAGTGGGCTCAGCAGCAGATACCTGAGGAGCAGTGGTAGCTGCTAAATTCTGCTCAGGCACCTCTGCTTGTGTTTTTGTAGGTTTTAACATTCTTGTGAATGTTTCAGGTGTTAAACTGTTTATTTTAAAAGGAGGACCCTGTACAAGTACATGGGCATTATTTTCTGAAATTTTTTTATTAAAATAGTAACTCAAAAATCTTGGAAATAATAGAAAAGCCTTTTTCTCAACATTTTTTAGCAAATTATCGAAGATTACCTGGGAATAGTTAAAATTTTCACCTTTAAGTATAGCATAACCCAGGTATTGTATCTTCAACGGAATTTCATTAAAAGCAGTGGTTTTGTTAGAAACACACATAAGGAGGGTATGAAATAAAAACCTTATAGCAGATGGAAAACTGCCCATTTGTAAAGTATCTATTTTCATTTCTTCTCCATACCCTCTTTTAATGAAATCTCCCTGGTACTCTGTTTTTGGAAAAGAATTTTTACCTTCCAGATCATTGAGCGCAAATACTTCAGATATGGCTTGAGGTGTGATTGAGATTTTTACACCTTTTATTGTGGAATTGATGGCAACAACCTTTTTGTCCATCTTCTCAAGAGTAGCATTTTTCCAAAATTCTCGTTGAGTAGTAAGGTAGACGGTTGCATTGTAAGTGAGCAAAGTTTTGTACTTTGTGGAGGATAATGTGTCTATGATGGAATCGAAGGTCGTTGTGTCACTGGGTTTTTCAAGAATACCCAAGTAATTGTGAGACCATTTGTATGGAATTTCAATCTCGGTAAGCTCCTTTGTTTTGGATTTGCTTGCCTTTTTCACCATGATTGAAACAGAGAATGAGAGAATGAAGTGAGGATTATGAAGATTGTGGGAGAATTTTTTGTGGAAAACTGTTTTGAGAAAAGAATTTTGAATTCGATTCGACAGTGAAAACCCTGTTTGGGGGTTTAGGGCAGGGTTTTATATGATGAAAAAGTGAATGCTGACGTGGTAGCGGTTACAAAGATCTGACGGATAAATACTGACCACGTGTCAACCTCTGATGAAAAGATGAAATAATGGAGGACAGTTGTTTGAGAAACCACTGATGAAGCAATACCAGTGGTTCATAGAGGAAATGAAAACAGTGGGTGACTTTTACTATCAGTGGATAGCTTGTGTCAGTGGTTTTACAGCACTGAAGTTTGACAACAGTGTTTTACCAAGAGAAATGAGTGAACAGAGGTTGACTATCAGCAGTGGATAGCAAATAACAAACAGATGTTTGCACGAATCAGTGGTTATGGCAGATTTTTAAGGATTTAATGAAAAATTCATTTTTAGCTATTTTTAAGGATGGATTTTTTATTTTCTGAAAACATTTTAATGCTTTTATTCATAGAAAAACAAGATTTTGCTTGTTATTCCATGTTTAGCATGCCAATCCTAGAGACCAAGCTTTCAAAGGTAGATGTATCTAAAGCTTTTGTGAGCACATCTGCCAGCTGGTCTTTAGTTGGAACATGATGCAGAGAAATCAAACCTTTTTCATAGCAATCCCTCACAAAGTGATATCTGATGTCGATGTGCTTGGTGGTTGAATGTGAAACTGGATTTTTGATGATATTTTCAGCTGCCTGGCTATCCAACATGAGTGGTGTCTTTAAGGCAGTGATACCAAAATCCAGTAACTGATTTTGAAGCCACAGGAGTAGGGCTGTACAGCTTGCAGCAGCAATGTATTCAGCTTCTGCAGTGGATGTTGAAACAGCTGCTTGCTTTTTGCTTTGCCATGAAACTAAGAAATCACCTAGAAACTGGCACCCTCCTGAAGTGGACTTCCTTGTGGTGTTACATCCAGCAAAATCACTGTCTGAAAATCCTGAAAGCTTGATATTCCCATTAGCTGGATACCAGATACCAAGTGTGGGAGCACTTTTTATGTATCTGAATATCCTTTTTACAGCAATAAGGTTGGATTTCCTAGGGGCTGATTGACTTCTTGCACAAACACATGTTGCAAACATGATGTCTGGCCTAGATGCAGTTAGGTACAACAAAGACCCAATCATGCTTCTATATAGAGTTTGGTCAATCAGCTCATCCTTTTCATCAGACATGACTAGCTTATTTGTTGCCATGGGTGTGCTGCATGGTTTACAATCATTCATATCAAATTTATTTAAAAGTTCTTTAGCATATTTACTTTGATGAATGAAAGTTCCATTTTGCATTTGCTGAACTTGGAGACCAAGAAAGCACTGCAGCTCACCCATTGCACTCATTTCAAACTCAGCTGTCATGAGTTGCCTAAACTCTTCACACATTTTATTACATGTGCTTCCAAAAATAATGTCATCCACATAAATTTGGACAATCATTAAATCATTTCCTCTCCATTTTAGAAACAGTGTTTTATCAATGGTACCTATTTTGAAACCATTTGAGAGTAGAAAGGTGGAAAGAGTTTCATACCAGGCCCTAGGTGCTTGTTTCAGACCATACAAAGCTTTGTTTAGCCTGTAGACATGTTCTGGATAAAATGGATCCTCAAAACCTGGAGGTTGACAAACATACACCTCTTCTTGAATTGTACCATAGAGGAAAGCACTTTTGATATCCATTTAGAACACCTTCATGTTGTGGTTGACAGCAAAGGCCAGGAACAGTCTTATAGCTTCCAATCTTGCTACAGGGGCGAATGTTTCATCATAATCAATCCCCTCTTCCTGTTTGTAACCTTGAACCACAAGCCTGGCTTTATTCTTGACAACAATGCCGCTTTCATCAGTTTTGTTTTTGAAGACCCACTTTGTGCCGATGGGACTTACATCTTTTGGCAGTGGTACAAGCTCCCATACTTGTTGTCTTTTAAACTATTGGAGCTCTTCTTGCATGGCTTCTACCCAGCTGTTGTCTTTCAGTGCCTTTTGGTACTTGATTGGCTGATGGAGTGATAGAAAACCAGCAAAAAGACAAATGTTTTGGGTTTGGCTTCTTGTGAGCACCCCTTCATTGATGTTGCCAATGATTTGGTCAGGTGGATGAGATCTCAAGAAGATTAAATCTCCTTGGTATGGTATGATGGCATTTGCTGGTGAAGGCAGCAGATGTGTATCATCTGAGCTAACCACTGCTGGTGACTTTGATGATCCAGCAGTGGCTTCAAAAGGTGGTGGAATAGGAGGTAATGGTGTGGACACATGCTGACTTTTATCCACTGTTTGGGGACTTTTTTCAGCAGTGTTTGATGATGTGGAAGCAGTGGTTGATGGGCTACTTTGGTCAACAACTGTTGAGGTAGCAGTGGTTGAGCTTTGACAGCTGTTTTGTACAACTGCTGCTTTTCCCATTGAAACAGACTTTTGTTGAGGAATGATGATCTCATACCCATAGTCTGGTGATGAATCCTTTGATGAACCTGCACTGTTAGTGTCACACCCCGATATTTCCACGTTTGACCGGTGGGCCCGGTAGGGGAGTATCGTGACGTGGTTGGCAACATTACAGTCAAACAACACAATATTTAATATGCACAGCGGAAGCAAATGAAAGATATAATTCAACTTTAATAATTTGCAATATCAAGTATCACAATAGTCGAAAGTTTATCCACAGAAGGATCAAAAATAAATAGGAAACAGTAGTTCATCAGACTTTAGGCATCTTAAGCTTGCGAGACTCTTTTGATGCTAAGGAGAAATCCAGCCTATTACGATTAGTACCTGCATTTAATCTTTTTGGGAAAATACGTCAGTTTACACTGGTAAATACATTCAACCGACTCATTTTGAAAAGTTTAATAAAATTGATTTGAATGCACGTGGCTCAAACTTTTTATAACTTGGGATAATTATTTACATTTATAATCTCGTAAAAGAATTACATGTTCCTTATGCGTTCAGTAGCCCGGGTCGTGCCGGGTTAAAGATCAATAGACACACCACATTATTTTTTGGCACTGACGGCTACACCCCGCGCTTAGGTCGTGGCCATTTCGTAAAATGATGCCAAGGATATCCGGGACATGGTCATTAACCTCCCAAAGGCTTTAAGCAAACAAAACAATTTAAACAGGCCGATCAAATATCAATTAACCACCATACGATGGAAGATTTAATGCCCGACCAAGCGGTATTTTATATACCGTACCCCAAGCCCGTATAGGGAAAATAAGTTAAAAGTATTTACCTTTGCAAGTATAATTCACAAACAGCAAATGCAAGTAGCTTTTACTGGTCCTCCTATTCTGGAACGAAGGTTTATAATAACCTATTAGAATCCTAACGGGTCTTTAATCAAGTCTTAACTTAGACCGGTTAGTTTTAAGGATACGGTTTGTACGCGTGATTAAGCGATGACCGTGATAGAATGTGATTTAGACCCAACAAGTTTGAAGACTTGCTTAACATGGGTATATTATACACATTCTAGAATTTGAGATAAAAACGATAAGGTTTGACCCGTTTCGGCTAGTTTATGCAAACTAGTTATATAAATCGAACCGAACGCGCAAGAGGCGTAACGGGTAACCATAAGAGCCATATACAGGTTTCCTAAGTTAATATGTCTCAAATATGTTGTGTCATCAGTAAGATATCTTTTATTATGCCCGGAACGAATTTAAACCCAAACTATGCCCCGTAGGGGTAGTTTGGTCATTTACTAGGTTATAAAAGAGTTCAAGTATTAACCTGAGTTACAGGTCTGATGTAATCAGCAAAAATAATTAATTTGATAAGTTATAACAGTAGGTTATTGTATATATGTGAAACTTATCAATTATAACCAAATTATGCACCGTAGGGGCATTTTGGTAATTTCACATAAGCCGAAAAGCTCAAAAATGAAATTTGAGTTAAACAACTTTTGCTTCCTATTAAAATATTATAATTTACCTAAAATATCAGTAGGTATCAACCCTTGTATGTTTAAAATAGTTTTAGTACATACTATGCGTTAAAAACGCTTAAAAAGGCGATTAGAAGCCGTTTCCGGGTTCTATATAGAAAGCTGATATTTTTATTATTCCAGAAGGTTTAAAATAATGTATTTAACATATAAGATCAGTAGCAAAAGGTTTGTGGTCAAAAAGATATGTAAAACTCATTTTATAGCCCGAAAGGGCAAAACCGACAATTACCGAAATAAGCTTATGACTCTAAGTTATGGTCAGCCTAAAATTAATTAAAAATATTCAAAAATCCCAAAATAATATATTACATCAGTGGGTAAAAATTTTGATATCAAAAAGTAGGTTTTAATAGGCTATACGCTAATTATGTCGTTTAATCGCTAAAAAGCTTTATAATTACGCTAATGAGCATACCTCTTAATCTACACCTCAAACTGATGTCAAATTTTGGGTACAAGTTTATATATCAGTAACTAAGGTTTCTACTCTTTTACATTATTAAAAATCACGTTTTATGGAGAAAATGGCATAATGGTCAACATATGAGCAATTAACGGAATCATGCATATTAATTGGATAACTAATGAACCGAGGTGTATAATCACAGAGGGTTATACTAGCATGTAACCTGGTTCAAATAAAGCTCTAAGGCGTTTCTAAAACATGCTTAAACGGGTCAGAACTGAAAGTCAAAGCAAAAGTCAAATTATGCGACTTTCTGTTCCGAACCGGGTCTCTACTGAAAATTATCGGGTTGAACATGTTTAGACATGTTCTTACACTAATTACCAAGTTATATTAATGATCAAACAGGTTGTATGGGTTCTACATTGCTAATTATGTATTAATTTGAAATTAAGCATCCTGTTGACTTTTTAATAACAAGTTTAACCCGACATTTGACCTAGTTAGAGTGGGAATCAGAGGGTGCCCTTTTAAGGGTTTATTGCCCACATAATTACCAACTTATAACTACTTTCAATTCGACTAATCATTGGACCATTAGTGATTAATCGTGAAGTCAACCGTTAATTACGACGGTTTGACTTTTAAGCTTAAACTAAGCAAAAACTCAACTAAGAAAGGTTAAGCATACTTACTGAAGTCCTATGCTTGATTTGTGATCACTTGAGTCTGCTTTGGAGCTCCAGAAATGATCAGAAATGCTGAAGTGAGGTGTGATCAAATTGGTTGCAACAAGGCCCTTTATATAGTGTTCTAAACCTCATAGATTGTTGACAACAAGTGCTACCACTGATGTTTGATCACTAACAAGTGTCCCTAAGGGCCTAGGGGTTGTTTAGGGGTCGTCCAAGATGAGGAAAATCGATTATAAGTCGGTTAGAATGGAATTGGCAGACACCTAGCAAAGTTTTCGGATCAGATGACCCTAGGCGTCACGCGTAGACCCCCCCCCCCCCTTGGGCCCTCGCGTCGCGCGACGCCCCTCCTGCACCAAATCAAATTTTAGATTTTTATGTTTTGGTCCTTGGCTCTTGGAAACTTTGCTTCGACTTTATTTCTTGCATTTTGAACCCTCTAATTTGACTTATAAGGGCTTCAAGACATATACCCACTTTGTTAAGTCCTCGGTTAACTTTGTGTTCACCCGAAAAGTCATAAACTTCATCGTCGACGCTTTTAACCCCTTGTATACGAATTTGATCATAACTTTCTCATACGATAACGAAACTTTATGAAATTTATATCGTGCATTCTAGTGAGCATAATTACCCGTTACAAAGCTTCGGGTTTGCTAAAAGGTCACTCAGAGGTATAACTTAAACATGTTGACACATTTAACCCCTGTAGTTTGTAATCTCTCACTTTCTTTCATATTTAGCTTCGTATGATCCATGATTTATTCGTTTGAAGGTATAAACATCATGTAGGGTTATTGTAAAGTATATTTATTCACCGTTGACATTTAGAACCCTGAAATTCACACACTTTCCATGTTTGTCAACTTTAGTCCTTCAAGAACATTCTTTCACACGTTCAAACCTATGACACGTGTCAATACATTATAGGACGTGAATTTTCGAGGTGTTACATCCTCACCCCCTTAAAAGAAATCTCGACCTCGAGATTTACTGAAACAAATGAGGGTACTTTTCTTTCATTGTGGACTCAACCTCCCACGTATACTCGGGACCTCTACGGGCATCCCGTTTCACCTTTACAATAGGTACATGTTTCCTTCGAAGCTTCTTAACCAGTCGATCCTCGATCGACACAGGTTTTTCGACAAACTTCAAGCTCTCTTCTATGTGCACATCTGTATGTGGTATGACCAGTGATTCATCAGCGAAACACTTCTTCAGATTGCAGATGTGGAATACATTGTGAATACCACTGAGCTCTTCGGGTAAGTTTAACTTATAGGCAACTGATCCGACACGTTCGATAACCTCGAAAGGTCCTATGTATCTCAGGCTCAACTTGCCTTTCTTACCAAATCGCATCACTCCCTTCCAGGGTGATACTTTAAGCAACACTTTTTCACCTACTTCGAAGTTAAAAGATTTACGCTCTAAATCTGCGTAGCTTTTCTGCCAATCCCTGGCAGCTTTCAGTCGGTCACGGATCTGGACAATCTTGTCCGTCGTTTCAAAGACTATTTCCGGTCCTGATAGTTGGACATCTCCAACTTCCGCCCAACAAACGGGCGTTCTGCACTTTCTACCATATAAGGCCTCGAAAGGCGCAGCCTTGATGCTGGTATGGTAGCTATTGTTATATGAGAACTCAATCAATGGCAGGTGGTTATCCCAGCTACCACCTAAATCAATCACACATGCACGTAGCATGTCTTCCAATGTTTGGATGGTACGCTCGCTCTGTCCGTCAGTCTGAGGGTGGTAAGCCGTACTGAAATTTAAGCGCGTGCCCAAAGCTTGTTGGAAACTCTTCCAAAAATGCGACGTGTATCTAATATCTCTGTCAGAGATAATAGCCACAGGTACGCCATGTAGAGCTACAATCTTATCTACGTATAATTGGGCTAATATGTCGGAGCTATAGGTCTCCTTTATGGGTAGGAAATGTGCTGACTTAGTCAGTCTATCTACGATCACCCATATTGTATCATTTCCTTTCCTTGTTTTAGGCAACTTGGTGATAAAATCCATAGTTACCATTTCCCACTTCCAAGTGGGAAGTTCAGGCTGTTGTAGCAAACCTGAAGGTTTCTGATGTTCTGCCTTGACTTGCGCGCACGTCAAGCATTTAGCTACATAGGTAGCCACAGACTTCTTCAAGCCTATCCACCAATAATTTGCCTTCAGATCCTGATACATCTTATCAGCTCCAGGATGAACGGAATATTTAGAGCTGTGGGCTTCCTAGAGGATAACATCTCGAAGTCTTCCATAAACAGGAACCCATATTCTTCCATTTAACCTCAGGATTCCGTCCTTGCCCTGAGATAATTGCTCTTCAGTGACTCCTAGCCTTTCGTTAGGATAGTTAGCTTCCAACACAGCTTCCTTCTGTGCAGCTAACAACCTTTCATTTAAACTGTTCTTTATTTCAATGCTCTTGGCATTGATTCTTATGGGTTTCACTCTTTCCTTCCTGCTTAAGGCATCAGCAACCACGTTTGCTTTGCCTGGATGGTATCTGATTTCACAATCATAATCATTCAACGTCTCTATCCATCGTCGCTGCCTCATGTTTAAATCCTTCTGGTTGAACAGATGTTGGAGGCTCTTGTGATCAGAATAGATCACACATTTGATACCATATAAATAGTGCCTCCATAGCTTTAGTGCAAATACAACGGCACCCAACTCCAAGTCATGGGTGGTGTAATTCTTTTCATGCACTTTTAACTGTCGTGAAGCATAGGCAATAACCTTGCCTCTCTGCATAAGCACACATCCCATGCCTGTGTGCGATGCATCACAATAAACTACAAATTCTTCGATTCCATCTGGCAATGTCAATACAGGAGCGTTGCTCAACTTTTGCTTTAGTATATCAAAGGATTCTTGCTGCTTAGGGCCCCAAACAAACTTAACCTTCTTCCTAGTCAAGGAAGTTAGGGGTGCAGCAATCCTTGAAAAAATTTCAATGAAACGCCTGTAATATCCTGCCAATCCCAGGAAGCTACGAATCTCTGTAGGCGTCTTTGGCTCTTGCCAGTTTATGACAGCTTCAACCTTAGCGGGATCTACTTGGATTCCGCGTTCGCTAACCACATGTCCAAGAAATTGGACTTCACGAAGCCAGAATTCACATTTAGAGAATTTGGCATAGAGCTTCTCCTGCTGAAGTAATGAAAGAATACATCGAAGATGCTTCTCATGATCAGCCTTGTTCTTCGAGTAGATGAGGATGTCGTCTATGAAGACGATGACAAATTTGTCCAAGTAGGGCTTGCAGACGCGATTCATGAGATCCATGAATGCGGCAGGTGCATTAGTGAGCCCAAAAGGCATCACTAGGAACTCGTAATGACCATAACGAGTCCTAAATGTAGTTTTGTGTACATCTTCATCTTTGACCTTCAATTGGTGATAGCCTGACCTTAAGTCAATCTTGGAGAAGTAACTTACCCCTTGAAGTTGGTCGAACAGATCGTCGATTCTGGGCAATGGGTACCTATTCTTGATCGTGACCTTATTAAGCTCACGGTAATCGATGCACAGACGCATCGATCCATCCTTCTTCTTGACAAATAAGATTGGTGCTCCCCAAGGAGACGAACTAGGTCTAATGAAATCTTTGGCCAGCAATTCATCTAGTTGCGTTCTCAATTCCTTCATCTCCGTTGGTGCCAACCTATAAGGTGCTCTAGCAACAGGTGCTGCTCCAGGGATGATGTCAATTCTGAATTCGACTTGCCTATCTGGTGGTAAACCAGGTAGTTCTTCAGGAAAAACTCCAGGGTATTCAGAAATGACGGGGATATCTTCCATCTTCGGTTTAGGCTCATCAATAATCACTTGTGCCATGTAGATGACACAACCCTTCTTTAAACACTTAGAGGCCTTGAGCATAGTCACTTGCTCAGGCAGTCCATACTGGGTATCTCCCCGAATGGTAAGTGATTCACCAGACGAAGTCTTAATCACTACATGCTTCTTGTTGCAGACAATCTGGGCCTGGTTATGAGATAACCAGTCCATACCCAATACTATGTCAAAACCGGCTAGCTTAAAGGGAAGTAGGGACAAAGGAAAAGAGTGGTTCTTAATGGATATGACACATCCATCTAACACAGTTGAGACGGTTTCTATGGTGCCATCTGCTAACTCCACCTCATAATTTACACTTAAGGTTTTGACAGGTAAATTCAGTAATTTGCAAAACTTATGATCTACAAACGATTTATCAGCGTCTGAATCAAAAAGTACTCTTGCATAGACATCGTTTATGAGGAAAGTACCTGTAATCACGTTGTCGTCCTGGACGGCTTCCTTTGCGTCCATCCTGAAGACCCTAGCATTGGTCTTCTTTCCTTCATCGTCTTTCTTTGCATATTTTGGGCAGTTGGTCTTAATGTGCCCCTTTTCATTGCAACGGTAGCACGTTGCGTCTTTTAGCTTCTTGCAATCCAAGGTCTTGTGCTCCTTGGACTTACATATTCCACATGCAAATGTTTTTGACTGAGTCTGCGAGTTCGATTCGAACCGGCACTTCCCGAAGTGCTGTTTCTTGCAGACTTTGCACTTGGGCTTATCACCAGACTGATGCCCATCCTTCCTAGACTCAGACCCTTTTCTGTGGTCATTGTTTCTTCGATGCTTCTTGTTTGACCTTCGTGAAGTGTCATCTTCACGTTTCCTCTTCTCGGTATCTGTGTTCCTCAGCGATCTTTGTCTGACCGCGTCCAGGGTGAGGGACAAAGATATGTCAGTTACCGATCTGAAAGTAGTCGGCCGAGAGGCCTTCACGCTTGCCTTTATCTCTGGGGCTAAACCCCCGATGAAACGAGCTATTCTTTTGGGTTCCGGGGTCACCAGATACGGAACCAATCTTGATAATGTGTTGAAGCTCGTGAGGTAAGCTTGGCAGTCGAGGTTCTTCATAACCAACGATAGGAAATCAGACTCAATCTTTTCTACCTCATGTTGAGGACAGTAGTTCTCCCTGATGAGGGCAACAAATTGCTCCCATGTCATGTTGTACAATGGGATCTTCCCAGTGGCTTGAATCAGTGATCTCCACCAGGCTAAAGCCTCGCCTTTGAATGATTGCGACACAAACTTTACCACATCCCTCTCAGCGCATCCGCTGATATCAACCACAGTATCCATCTCATCAAGCCATGTCATACAGTCTATGGCCCCTTTCTCCCCAGTGAAATCCCTGGGTTTACATGAAACAAAGTACTTGTAGGAGCAACCCTTATCACGGGGTCCTTGATTTAGCATTATCTTCTGAGACGGGTCACTATGATGATTTGAGGAGTGATGATCGTCATCTCCTTTCTTGGGTTCATCCTTCTTGGAGGGTGGCTTTGAATGCGGTGTAGATAGGGTCCTACTTCGAGTCCCACTATATTCTTCATACTGCCGCTCTAAGGCCTTTGTAACAGCGTCGTCTACTAACGCTTTCAGTTCAGCACCCGTTATATTAATTCGGGTGTTGTCATTATTCTCCTTTGGGTGACTATTAATTTCATCCGAGTCAGCCATTTTAATTTGAACTGTTGCATAAGACAATGACAATAGTTTATTTGGGAGTTTATCATAGAATTGTCTTTTATGGAAATTCATTAACCATGGTATACATAAACCATATTTGGTTAATTTATAAATCACATTTATTTAGGATTTTTATTACAATTTATCCTAATTATAAAAAAAACAATAACAGTTTTATTAGTGGCACAATAGGCCTAGTCACAAGGACATTTATAAATTATAAGCTATGATTTCAGAGAATCAAAGCTTTTAAGGCTTGAACATAGTTCATTACCTTTTTCGGACAGGGAGTCATAGCTACCACTATTTTTTTTTGGCTCATGTAGAAATGAGCAAGGCCCGTAGGCACTATATTACCAATGTATGGTCAAAATATGATCATCTTAATTGATGATTTAAACCCATGATTCAGAGATCATTAAGTTGGGTTAGGAATCTTTTGAAGAATCCTTATATAAGAATGACGTGTGTGATTTTAACGAATCACGTCTGCTAGGAGGGTTAACATATTTTCAGATGTTAACTGAAATCTGAATCTTTTAAACAGGTCTTACCATCTTGGCTAGGTCTTTACAATGGCACTCAGGCTAGGTTTCACTCTTAAGATTCTTATTCAATATTTAATAGGCAGATTATTATCAAAAAGGAATGATTTTGATTTATTTATTTCATATATAATATTTATGCATATAATGGCAAAAATGAAATTTATAAACTTAACATTCCATTAATTATTAAAAGATTACATACTGCCCTAAACGGGTCTTTTTAACAAACACTTACCCACGCAGGGGTCAAACTGAATTACTAGTCCACGCAGGGACTTAAACAAACAACATACCCTCGTAGGGGTTAACAGAAAGATAGGCCCACCCAGGGGCTCAAAAGACAACCATACCCACGCAGGGGTCAAAACAGCAAGACAGGCCCACGCAGGGGCTCAACTGAAACAAGGAAAATACAAATAATTGAAGGATTCAATGGTCCTTCTTGCTCTTCCCCTTTATTAAACTTGTCAGTCCTTGGAAGAAACTTTGTCGCTCCCTGCGATCTCTGTGAAAGTCTCGCTCGACCTAGTCCAATCTCTGAAGAATTTCTTCCCGCTAGGGTGGGGAAAACCGTGGCGGCTGCGATTGTTGCCGAATTATAGGTCTAGTAGGTATTTGGTACCCATGAGTTGGGTACCCTACTCCCCAAGGAGCTCCATACGGTCCTTTGGGGTTAAAGGCGTTGTAATTGGCCGCTACCAAGTATGGATCGGCTTCAGCGTAATTATAGTTGGTGTGAGCCGGCGGCTCAAACGGGTTGTACGCCATCGAACCAGTGTAGGCAGGAATCGGGTTATCAAAACCCATCGGTGGTGGCTGCGGTGCAACTGGGTTTGAAGGTCCACCCATTTGCGGGTCTTCCTGTAGTGGCGGATAATGACTGCCACTTGAGTGTCGAGGAGAGCTGAAGTGAAAATCTCCTCCACGCGCGGACATTCCCCCGCCTGTCCTCCTACGCCTCGGCGGTTCTGGAGGTGCCTGGTTAACTGGCGGCGGAGGAGGCGGTGGCGTGACAGCCACGAAACGTGAATCCCCAGAGGGATCCTGCTGCTGGTGAGGCGACGAATGGTGCGAGGGTGTAAAATACCACTCGAACTGATTAAACCGTGCCTAGTAACTGTCTGGGCCACGGTAGGGTGATCCATGGAAAGACGAACCGTCTGAGACCTCTATAGGATGGTTGGGGGTCCCGGTTGCAGGCTCGACGGGATCCGTATCCTCGTCCATGTCTTCTGCATGATCGCCGGAGAAATGATCATCTGGCCCCAATGGGTTAAAACCCACTGGTTCTTGTATGTAGTTTGCCGGGTTAAACCGGCCTTGAAATACGGGAGTGGGGTCTCCAAAGGAATGGTGCGATAAGGATCGCTGTAGAGGTATGTAAGAAGGTTGTGGGTTGTTGGGCTCGTTTTCCGAATGTGGCCCATAGGAGTTATGAAAAGGAGTCGTCGAACTGTGTGAAACGGACCGTCTTGCGGGCTCCACATTTGTCCTCCAGTTTTCGCGAGGGTCAGCACTTGCAGTGACGGAAGGAGCTCGCCTTTGCGAAGGCCCTGCCTCGTGATCATTGGGGGCGGTGATTGGCCCCTTGCCTCGTCCTCTTCGTCTGAAGAATCTTGGCGGCATATTTATTCCTGTCAATATAACATAAGATAACAACAAGAATATATAAAATAAAAGACAAGTTAAAATAAATTGAAACAATTTGGATTGTTCCTATGTTCTTTGTCTAGACTCGAAAATTTGGAATGTGCAATTGTGTAACTGAGATTAAACACAAAAGGCTAGTGTTTAATTCACTCAGCGTTGGCTATGATACCAACCTGTCACACCCCGATATTTCCACGTTTGAACGGTGGGCCCGGTAGGGGAGTATCGTGACGTGGTTGGCAACATTACAGTCAAACAACACAATATTTAATATGCACAGCGGAAGCAAATGAAAGATATAATTCAACTTTAATAATTTGTAATATCAAGTATCACAATAGTCGAAAGTTTATCCACAGAAGGATCAAAAATAAATAGGAAACAGTAGTTCATCAGACTTTAGGCATCTTAAGCTTGCGAGACTCTTTTGATGCTAAGGAGAAATCCAGCCTATTACGATTAGTACCTGCATTTAATCTTTTTGGGAAAATATGTCAGTTTACACTGGTAAATACATTCAACCGACTCATTTTGAAAAGTTTAATAAAATTGATTTGAATGCACGTGGCTCAAACTTTTTATAACTTGGGATAATTATTAACATTTATAATCTCGTAAAAGAATTACATGTTCCTTATGCGTTCAGTAGCCCGGGTCGTGCCGGGTTAAAGATCAATAGACACACCACATTATTTATTTGGCACTGACGGCTACACCCCGCGCTTAGGTCGTGGCCATTTCGTAAAATGATGCCAAGGATATCCGGGACATGGTCATTAACCTCCCAAAGGCTTTAAGCAAACAAAACAATTTAAACAGGCCGATCAAATATCAATTAACCACCATACGATGGAAGATTTAATGCCCGACCAAGCGGTATTTTATATACCGTACCCCAAGCCCGTATAGGGAAAATAAGTTAAAAGTATTTACCTTTGCAAGTATAATTCACAAACAGCAAATGCAAGTAGCTTTTACTGGTCCTCCTATTCTGGAACGAAGGTTTATAATAACCTATTAGAATCCTAACGGGTCTTTAATCAAGTCTTAACTTAGACCGGTTAGTTTTAAGCATACGGTTCGTACGCGTGATTAAGCGAAGACCGTGATAGAATGTGATTTAGACCCGAAAAGTTTGAAGACTTACTTAACATGGGTATATTATACACATTCTGGAATTTGAGATAAAAACGATAAGGTTTGACCCGTTTCGGCTAGTTTATGCAAACTAGTTACATAAACCGAACCGAACGCGCAAGAGGCGTAACGGGTAACCATAAGAGCCATATACAGGTTTCCTAAGTTAATATGTCTCAAATATGTTGTGTCATCAGTAAGATATCTTTTATTCTGCCCGGAACGAATTTAAACCCAAACTATGCCCCGTAGGGGTAGTTTGGTCATTTACTAGGTTATAAAGGAGTTCAAGTATTAACCTGAGTTACAGGTCTGATGTAATCAGCAAAAATAATTAATTTGATAAGTTATAACAGTAGGTTATTGTATATATGTGAAACTTATCAATTATAACCAAATTATGCACCGTAGGGGCATTTTGGTAATTTCACATAAGCCGAAAAGCTCAAAACTGAAGTCTGAGTTAAACAACTTTTGCTTCCTATTAAAATATTATAATTTACCTAAAATATCAGTAGGTATCAACCCTTGTATCTTTAAAATAGTTTTAGTACATACTATGCGTTAAAAACGCTTAAAAAGGCGATTAGAAGCCGTTTCCGGGTTCTATATAGAAAGCTGATATTTTTATTATTCCAGAAGGTTTAAAATAATGTATTTAACATATAAGATCAGTATCAAAAGGTTTGGGGTCAAAAAGATATGTAAAACTCATTTTATAGCCCGAAAGGGCAAAACCGACAATTACCGAAATAAGCTTATGAGTCTAAGTTATGCTCAGCCTAAAATTAATTAAAAATCTTCAAAAATCCCAAAATAATATATTACATCAGTGGGTAAAAAGTTTGATATCAAAAAGTAGGTTTAAATAGGCTATACGCTAATTATGTCGTTTAATCGCTAAAAAGCTTTATAATTACGCTAATGAGCATAACTCTCAATCTACACCTCAAACTGATGTCAAATTTTGGGTACAAGTTTATATATCAGTAACTAAGGTTTCTACTCTTTTACATTATTAAAAATCACGTTTTATGGTGAAAAAGGGAATAATGGTCAACATATGAGCAATTAACGGAATCATGCATATTAATTGGATAACTAATGAACCGAGGTGTATAATCACAGAGGGTTATACTAGCATGTAACCTGGTTCAAATAAAGCTCTAAGGCATTTCTAAAACATGCTTAAACGGGTCAGAACTGAAAGTTAAAGCAAAAGTCAAATTATGCGACTTTCGGTTCCGAACCGGGTCTCTACTGAAAATTGTCGGGTTGAACATGTTTAGACATGTTCTTACACTAATTACCAAGTTATATTAATGATCAAACAGGTTGTATGGGTTCTACATTGCTAATTATGTATTAATTTGAAATTAAGCATCCTGTTGACTTTTTAATAACAAGTTTGACCTGACATTTAACCTAGTTAGAGTGGGAATCAGAGGGTGCCCTTTTAAGGGTTTATTGCCCACATAATTACCAACTTATAACTACTTTCAATTCGACTAATCACTGGACCATTAGTGATTAATCATGAAGTCAACCGTTAATTACGACGGTTTGACTTTTAAGCTTAAACTAAGCAAAAACTCAACTAAGAAAGGTTAAGCATACTTACTGAAGTCCTATGCTTGATTTGTGATCACTTGAGTCTGCTTTGGAGCTCCAGAAATGATCAGAAATGCTGAAGTGAGGTGTGATCAAATTTGTTGCAACAAGGCCCTTTATATAGTGTTCTAAACCTCATAGATTGTTGACAACAAGTGCTACCACTGATGTTTGATCTCTAACAAGTGTCCCTAAGGGACTAGGGGTTGTTTAGGGGTCGTCCAAGATGAGGAAAATCGATTATAAGTCGGTTAGAATGGAATTGGCAGACACCTAGCAAAGTTTTCGGATCAGATGACCCTAGGCGTCACGCGTAGACCCCCCCCCCCCCCCCTTGGGCCCTCGCGTCGCGCGACGCCCCTCCTGCACCAAATCAAATTTTAGATTTTTATGTTTTGGTCCTTGGCTCTTGGAAACTTTGCTTCGACTTTATTTCTTGCATTTTGAACCCTCTAATTTGACTTATAAGGGCTTCAAGACATATACCCACTTTGTTAAGTCCTCGGTTAACTTTGTGTTCACCCGAAAAGTCATAAACTTCATCGTCGACGCTTTTAACCCCTTGTATACGAATTTGATCATAACTTTCTCATACGATAACGAAACTTTATGAAATTTATATCGTGCATTCTAGTGAGCATAATTAACCGTTACAAAGCTTCGGGTTTGCCAAAAGGTCACTCAGAGGTATAACTTAAACATGTTGACACATTTAACCCTTGTAGTTTGTAATCTCTCACTTTCTTTCATATTTAGCTTCGTATGATCCATGATTTATTTGTTTGAAGGTATAAACATCATGTAGGATTATTGTAAAGTATATTTATTCACCGTTGACATTTAGAACCCTGAAATTCACACACTTTCCAAGTTTGTCAACTTTAGTCCTTCAAGAACATTCTTTCACACGTTCAAACCTATGACACGTGTCAATACATTATAGGACGTGAATTTTCGAGGTGTTACAGTTAGTCTTGACAGCAACACTTTCAAATGTGAATTTATCAAGATCAAATAAATCAGCAGGATTTGCTGGGATTTTTATTGATGAAAGTTCATTGAACTTCACATTCAAAGTCTCTTCCACTGTTTTAGTCCGTGTATTAAACACTTTGTAGGCCTTAGCAGTGGTAGAGTATCCCAAAAGATAACCACTGTCTACTTTGGCTGCAAATTTTGAGATGGAATCTTTTAAATTCAAAATAAAGCATGGGCAGCCAAATACTTTAAAGTATGAGATCAGTGGTTTGATTTTATACAGAATTTCATAAGCAGTCTTTTTGTGCCTGGGGTTTATTAAAACTCTGTTTTGGACATAGCAAGCAGTGTTTACTGCCTCTGCCCAGAAAGTTAAAGGCAAACCTGAGTCAGCAAGCATGTACCTAGCAGCTTCAATCAGTGTCCTATTCTTTCTTTCAACTACCCCATTTTGCTCTGGTGTTCTAGGGATGATGTACTGCCTTACAATCCCTTTCTTCACACAGAAGGCATCCAACTCCTTATTTTTGAATTATGTGCCATTGTCACTCCTGAAGACTTTTACTGGAAGGTCAAATTGCTTTTCAACCTGTGTCACAAAGTCTTGCAAAATGCCTGCAGTCTCATCTTTTGAGTGTAAAAAAAAAGTCCATGTAAACCTAGAGAAGTCATCAATAATAACCAAACAATATCTCTTCTTCTTGAGACTTATGACTTGAACTGGGCCAAACAAATTCATGTGCAGCATTTGCAAACACTGGGTTATTTTGGACTCTTCAATGGACTTAAAAGAGCTCTTATGTTGTTTTCCTTTTAAATAGGAAACACAATGCTCAGGACATGAAAACAATTTTTGTGGTAAGCCTCTTACTAGGCCATTTTTTGAAATTTCAGTGATTGTTTTGAGATTTGTGTGCCCCAATCTTCTATGCCAAAGGTCTGTCTCTTTGTTAGAGGCAGCTGAGAACAGACAGGCATCAGTTCTGGGACACTCTTTTGACATATCAACAACATAAACAATGCCACTTCTTTGAGCAACAAGTTTTGTTTTTCCAGTTTTTATTATTGCTTCAATCTTTTCAACCATTTCTGGTCCAACAATCCTACAACACTCCTTTGTGAAGAATGATCCATACCCCTTATCACTCATTTGTGAAACACTCAGGAGGTTGAATTTTAGATTGTCTATCAGATTGACATTTTCAAATTTTACATTTCCAGATTGTACTGTACCAGACCCCAGAACTTTCCCTTTACTATTATTACCAAAGGATATATCACCCCCTCCATGGATTTTGAAATCTTTGAGAAGGGCTTTACATCCTGTCATGTGCCTGGAGCCTCCACTATCTACATACCAAAGACTATCTAAGCATGCAGAAGCTCCCTGCACATGAAGTAAAAGGATTAGTTCATTAGGGTCTCCAAAGCCAATAAGGCTTTGGATGGGGTCTCAACAGTGTCTGGGATGAGTTCAGATGCATGGGCAGTGGTTAGGTCAGGGGTTTGGATAGTTTTAGGACTGTTTCTCTCTAACCACTGTTGTGGGTTTTGACCAATCACCTGTTGATAACCAAAAGGATGCCTATTCACTCTTGGTTTAGGGGGCCTTTTGTAGGTCTCATAAACGTGTGGAATCCTTTGGTAAGATGATTGTCCCTTGCCTCTTCTGAATTGGTTGGCAGGGGGTGCATCAGTCACTTGAACATCTCTTTGGACAGATGTTTGATTCAGCTGTTTTGTAACAGCTGTTTGGACTAGCACAAACAGTGGTTGATTTTTGGTGAATTTGACAGATGATGTTGATGAACTCCAAGATGTTTTAGCAGTGTACTCATTCTTTTTTACATCAAAGTTTTTAAGATACACACATTCTTGAGTTTTGTGGTTTGGTTTACCACAGATGGTGCAGCTTTCAGCAGGGACAATGACCCTTGTTTGGTTTAAGTCATATGCTTTTAAAGGGAAACAGTCTTTTGTTAGATGATTCCTTTTTTCACAAAATTCACAAAACAAGTTTTTGATCTTTTCTCTCTTCTTTCTCTTTTCAGACTCCTTTGCAACAGAGTTTTTAACCTCTGTTGGGATGTCCTTGAGAGGGATGACTTTTGCTTTTGGAGCTTTAACACCATCAGTGGTTGTGAAATCCATAGGTTTAAAATTTTCAAGAATGTCACACTCGTCAGACGATGAGGGTTTAAATTGGTATTTCTCAATTTCCTCAAAAGTAGAGGATCCCACTGGTCTTTCAAGTGTGATTTTGTTACCAAGTTTATCAGTGATTTTCACTTCTTGGCCATTCTTGTTTGTTGGTTTAATTTCAGATGAACCAGCTTGTTTTCCAGCAGTGTTTACAAGATCATCATATTTTCTATATCCTACCCCAAACTTGACATTGCTTTCAAGCTGTTTCTCAAGCATAACCTCATACCCTTTACAAGATTCCACCCATCTTTCACAAGTGATTTGGGTGGACTCCAACTCCTTTTTACAAACTTGGTATTTTTCTACCATAGTTTGGAGTTGAGTCTTGGTTATGCTTTGCTCTTCTTTGAGACTGCTGATTTCTTTGTCTTTTTCAGCCAATTTGTTTCTAAGTTCTTTTAATGACTTTTCAAATTTGACTTCATCAGTTAAGATTTTATCCCTAAGGTTTTCATTTACCTCTTTGATGTTAGCAAATGCAATAATGCATTTGTCTGAACACAGTTTTTCAAGAACTTGAGGTGTTACCTTAGCAGCAGCCATCATGGCACAATCACATTGATGATTATTTTCTTCATCAGCTTTTTCTTCTTTCTCACCCTCTTTCTCCTCTTCTTTTTCTTCCTTGTCTTCTTTGGACCAAGGATCAACCAGTGGTTCAATCAGGGTTTCTGAATTTTCTCCCAGCAGTAGTTCACCAGCAACTGCAGTAACCACTGCTTTAGTCACTTCATCCACTGTATCAGCACTTAGCTGTTCACCTTCAGTTTCTACCCCTTCTGGTATAGACTCTAATGCCATCAAACAAAATTCATCATTAGTAGGATCATTAAAAGCATTGAGTGCAAAATTTTCATCACTAAGCTCATCAGGCATACTGCTCTAGTCAACAAAGCCTTGAGTGAAAAAGCTTTGCTGATCTGGTTGTGTTACTGTTGGAGCAGCAGGTTGAGGTGCAGCAGGTTGCACTTGTGCCTGAGGAACAGGGGTTTGAACATACTGAATTTGTGGAACAGTGGTTTGTATATAATGCACAGGTACAGGGGTTGCAGCATAGTGAGCAATGTTAACATGGGCAACAGGGGTATATTGAGTATAGTGCACAGTGCTTTGATGTTGTGGTCTAGGATTTGAGATGGGATAAGTGATTATTGGACCAGTGGTTTGACTCCTGCATTCCCTAGCAAAATGACCTAGCCTATTACACTTATAGAACTTAATTTTTGACTTATCCAACCCCACTTTTAAATTCCCATGTAACCCTGGGAATTTTCTCCCTGTTCTTTTGTAGAATTTGCTTGTTCTTACACTAAGTAAAGCCAATTGATGCAAAATGTCCATCTCTTCTAAGTCAGTGGGATTAAAGTGTTGCAAATCATTGAGTTCAAAACACAAGTTATCTGATATCTGGTTTTCACAATTTGCAGTAAAAGCATAATTTGCAGAGTGAGAATCAGGGTTGTTGAAATTACCACCTGCAGTTATATCAATAAAGTGATCATAACCCTGATCCTTACTACTGCTACCAGATTCTTCCTGACCAAAAAGAGCTGTGCTGCCAAATGAATAATCATCAGCAACTTTGCCAAACTCTTGCAACTTCTTTTTCTGGTTTAACTCCCTTTCATAGGTCAGGAGTCTACCATGAAGTTGGGTCAGGGTTAGATATTTGAACTCAGCAGTGTTTCTAGTAACAAATGCAATGGTATCCCATTTTTCTGGTAATGATCTAAGAAACCTGTTATTTTGAGTTGAATTTGGAAATGTTACTTTAACAAGCCTTAGTTCACTAATGAGACAACTGAATCGCTCAAACTGCTGAGTCAATTATTCACCCTTGATGTGACAAAATGTTTCATACTGCTGATTCAGAATTTCCCTATTGTTTTCAATAACTTCTTCTGTTCCCCCAAATTGTTCCTTCAGTGCATCCCATAGCTCTTTGGCACTGTTACAATGTAACAGTCCAGCATAGATCTCATTGGGTAATGCAGATGCTATGATGCTAAATGCTTTGGCATCGAGTTCGAACTTTTGAAAATCAGTTTCAGTATAGTTTTCAGATGGTTTTGGTACGAACTTCTTTGCATCCTCAGCACTTGGCACCATAGGAACATGGGGACCAAAAACAACAGACCTCCAACATCCAGTGTTCTGTTGAGCAAGGATGCGACCCATCCTTCTCTGCCAGATGTTGTATTCATTACGTTTAAGCATGGGTGGTTTGAAAAGAGAGCCAATGTTATTCTTATCATCTTGTGATTGTGACGTCATCCTGGTTGTTTTACAGGCACTGATTAATCAACTTTAATGGTGATTAAAACTTGCTATGTTTTTCAACAAAACGAACAAACTATCGATATCAACGATTATGAGCTGAACTATTTATGTCAAAATGATTGTTAAATCAAATTTGACTGTCCGGGCTCTGATACCAATTGTTAGGATATGAGTTTGGTTTTGATTGTGTTTTACGTTTGAAATAAGATGAAGATAGATGAGTAGTGCAGCGGAATTTAAGATGGAAACAAACTTTGCACACAATCAAACAGGAGAATTGCTTTAATCAAACATTTTCAACAAAGAACCGAAAGATTGAATTTATTTCAATAACGATTACAATGCATGTATGAATACAAACTCCCCCTCAGCCTGAGCTCACAGTGTATGTTCGTGCAGGAAGAAGATTTTGTGAAGAGCTGATAGAACAGTGCATGGTACTGTTCTATTTATAGGCACGGACAAACCACTGAGGCATCAAAGCTGACGTCACCATGAAAGTGACATCTAACCTCCTAACAACTTCTAACAACTGATCTATACAAACACTGCTTAAGCTAACAACTGCTATACAATACATTACATAATTAAACTAAACTACTGCTGGTCCTTCCACTGTTGTGACTTCAGCAGTACTTGATAACTACCAGCAGTGCTTGACCCAAAGCAGTAGATTGAACAGCAGGTCTTTATTCTTTGACTTGATCAGCGGTTGTAGGCCGGCAGTTGTAATGATCAGTAGATAGGAGGTCAGCAGATGTTGAAACCACTTTCAAGGGGAGAGACTTGTAACACAACATCTGCTTGTTCTGGATCCACTGTCCTGATCCAGTTTTGGCTTTAATTATCTGTTCCTCTGATAGGGTTCAATCCCAACATGAACAAACGAAAGGTAGTTAGGCTCAACAGGGCTACTAAGGGAAATTTGGTGAATAACACAAAAGAAACACAAACACAAAAGGGTGTAACAGGGGATCCTAATGCCTTTATCATATATGTGCACATGTCAAACCCACAGTCTCAGCATGCATCGAATCATACAAGTTCTAACACATAATAACACGTAGCCTGCACTCAACAAATGAATTCATCATATAATGTATCATATATGTCTACAGGCTCAAAATCTCACCAAGAAAAGGTAAAAAGGTTGACATGTAGCATATGCAATTAAAACATGTTACCCCTAGATAGATGTCACACCCCGACCACGTAGAACATACAAAACATGGCGGAAACGTCGGGGAGTGTTGTAACAGAATTAATTGTTTCAAATCCATGGCAATTGAAGTTTCGTTTTATTAATCAAACATGAAAGTTTACATTGTTTTAACAAGAACCAAAGAGTACATAACATAAATTAAGTAGTTCTTGTCTCGTTTTAAGTCACTAAGGCACAGGTCCGCCTAAGTATGTCTTGATAAGTCCTATGCATCATCTCCTGAAAACACATGTGAAAATAGGTACGTCAGCATAAAAATGCCTGTGAGATACATAGGTTTTATGAAAACAGAATTCATGACTTATGTTTGAGAAAATGTTTAGTCATGAACCTTGTAATTTGCTTTGTCTAGTAAATCATTTGAAAAACGATAAGATCAGATGATATGTATAAATAAGAGAATAATGTATGGTTAAATGAATAACCATGTAAAATGAGTTTGTATAAGTTGAGTTGTTTGTAAAACAATGTCTTGTGAAAAGTATGTAATTTGTATAAAATGTTATATGTCTCAAATTGAAATGATTCAAATAACGCTACGATATGTAATACTATACAAACACTTATATATTGGAAGTACCAGCGGCGTATCCACCATGCTTGTATCATATTACACACGCCTCGTTACTTAAATCACTTACTCCAACCAAACCACCAAGATGTAATGTTTAACGATTGTAGAAATGTTTATGTATAGTCAAATGTAAATCATGTCAACAGATACAAATGGTTCACACGGTTCAACAGTTACAAACGGTTCACACGGTTCAACAGTTACAAACGGTTCATATAATCAAAGGGTTACGACGGTTCACATAGTCAAATAGTTACAACGGTTCAAAATGTAGTATAATGTGTTCATATGCTGGATGAGCATATGCAATAGAAATGCAATGTAAAACAATGTACTAAGTATGCACACAATGGACATACATAGCATGAAATGTAATGTAGGACGATGTACTAAGTACGCACACAATGGGCATACATAGCATGTAATGTAATGTAGGACGATGTACTAAGTACGCACACAATGGGCATACATAGCATGTAATGTAATGTAGGACGATGTACTAAGTACGCACAAAATGAGCATACATAGCATGTAATGTAAAACGATGTACTAAGTACGCACACAATGGGCATACATAGCATAAGTGTAATGTAAAACAATGTACTAAGTATGCTAAGTTAACATACAAAGAAGAAAAGTCATGTAAATCAATGTGCTAGCATGCTATCAGTCAACATACATAGCAGAAATGTAATGTAAATCATGTACTAATAGTGTACTAATGAACATAACAAGTATATGATGTGAAAACATGGAAAGCATGAAAGTAACAAGTAGGCACATGTGTTTCACCCCAAAACAGTTTGGAAAACAGTAAAAGAGGGGTCTATGTACTCACTTGAGATTGCTCAGAAGTCCTAAGATAACCACCAAGCAATGCTAGAGATCACGGAATCAAACGGCACCTAATATAGGTAACTACGTTAATAAACCGGACCTAAACCGGAGGATCGGATAGAATGAGGGTTCGTAAACCAAACGAGTATGGAGACTCGTGTAATATGGTTTAACAAAGCCTACATACTAAATGAAACCTAACATAAGTGCTTACGACCCGTTTAGGTAGCTTATGCTACTTTAACGCGTCGTTCGCGTGAAACGCGTTTGGACCGCCTAACTAGTCCTAAGACAAGTAATATATGCCTTAACATGTCTAATATTGTTGTCAAATCAGTTTAGATGTCAAAAGTTATGTCACATATGTTTAAAATGAATTTTGGCATTAAAGGGGTATTTTGGTAATTTACCTAAGGCATATAAACTACCTATCATACAACTACTTAAACGAAGCGACCATAAGGTATAACCTCGGAAGGTTATTCCCTATATACTATGGTCACCTAATGTGTTTGGTCGGATCCTAATGATCGACCAAATGGGTCGGGTTCGAAAGTATAAGCGATTTATTAGATCGCTTACCCTTACGACCCTAGACAACGTGGTAATCAGTAGGCATAGTCACAAAGGACTATAACCATCGTGATTACAATCACGTTGCGAAGTTCAAACGAACTTCGCATTGACCATAAACTGGTCAACGCAGAAAGTCAAACAAAGTTTGACTTTCGGACTCGAAAAACAATAAAAGAACGAAGGAACACTTACAAAGGGTCCCCGAATGCTAATCTAGATCAAAATAGCTCAGGTATGAAACAAAGGTTTCAACTTAGAGCACATTTAATCAGATTCTTGTGAGGAAAAGTGAAGGGTGGAGGTGGGTATTTATAGTTTTTGGTTCACCGTTAGGATCGTTTCTTGGAGAAGAGGGCACGATCTAAGCCGTACACTTGTCGAAATGTTGTGGTAACTCATATTGCTCCCACCACAAGAATTTGACACTTGGCCTTGGCCTTTGGAGGGGTTAAAGGCTGTTAACAGCTGAGAAAACGATTTTCTGCATATCTGACCCCTGCTTGCGCACCGTAAGGGTTTTTGTGTTGAGGTGCGCAAGCACCTTGCAGACCAGACACTTTCAAAAGTGGCAGAACCGGCCCCTGAAGCTCCAAACTTGCTATTTGATGCATTTTTGACACGTTTGAGCCCCGTTAACCCCATTTCAAAGCTCTAAAATGAAGTTAAAGTATAGGGAACTTAAAATGTGCTCAAAAATATCTCGGATGTCGGTTCGTTTGGCCGTACGATCGCGATGTTCGGTTAATTACGACGGAATGCGCATAAGCGCGAAAAACGATCCAAATGGCGTGACGAATGGATTTTTCTTATGCCAAACACTAAAATAAAATATTTTAGTGCTTACATAAATTTTTGGATGTCCGGATGTATTCAGAACGTAAGTTATGCGCGAAAATGCAAACTTGTGCACTTTTTGACACTTTTAGTCCCTGAATGACCCAGAAGTTTATTTTAGCACACCGAACCCCTCAAAGCCTATTTCTAAGCTATGTGAAGGATATTTATGGTATTTTTAACTTATGGTCATGTTCCGGAATGTCTGTTACAGTTCAAATTGGCATACTTTCGCAGTTTGTCAAGTTTAGTCCCTGTAAGCGAATTAACTTGTTTTTGCCATACCAAAGCCTTCAAAACTTATCTCTAAGTTATGTAAAGGTTATTTAAGGTATGTTAAGCCTATTTCACTATTCCGGAGTGTTTTTTGCATTAAACTGGTTATATTTACGCATCAGTGCGCGTATAACCTTCCAAAAGGCGATTTAGAGCTTGAAATCGAACAAGAGTTGATATGTGCAAACGATACACATATTTATACAAGTCCAAAGTATGAAGTACAATATTTCATTGGTTTGGTATTTGTTTGATGGTCACAGTGACACAGGTGTCACAATAGACATCTCTTTTCAACTCATTTCCTATAAAAAACACTTGTCAAACCTACTCTCATGAAACTTAAAGGGACAACCATGACAAGGGACTAATCTAGTCTACTACCGGTAAGAGCCTATTAGTGATTGAAACTTTAGGTTTTCGTATCCAATTAGCTTGTTTAAGGCGATGAAAAATTTTAAAGTTTTCAAAAATTTTCAATTTTTTACCAAATTTCATCGATTTCAATCACATTTCAATCTCTTCAAGCTTTATCCACAAATCCCTTCCCGGGCTCCCACATCCCCATACTTGGGATACATTGTCCCCAATGTATGGTGCTTTTAAAATATAAGCCCGGGAATCCAACCAAACACACCAAACAGCTAACTCTTAAAACAAATAACTAAACACACTCCCATAACACAATAAAGTTTTAACACCACCAAAAACAAAAACAAAAACAAACCGAAACAGGATAGAGAAACACATGCACCTGATCAGAAACAAATGAGTGTCTGTAGCGGTGTAACTGCTGCGATCAAGATCGGAAAATACGCATTCAATATAGGATTTTGTGATGTCTCATCGGGGATGTTGCAAAACATCCCCACACTTGAATCATTGCCTCCGTGAAGATAAACGCATAGAAACCTGTCAAAACACAACACAACAAATGAAACCAAAACAAAATATAATACTCTACATCCTCGGACTGCCTCCCGAGAGTGCTAAATTTTAGGTCTTCAGCCAGACCGTACCTGATGTGCTCAGGGAGGTTCATCTGAACGCTTGCCTCCCCATTTCTCTCCATACATCATTGTCCAATCTTGTTGGAGGTTCGCAGCTCCACGCTAGTTGGGTTCAACCTCAGCCTTATTGCCCCACTCACTCCCACCATCGGGTGGTTTTCCTTCATTTGCTCTTCCTCTCACAGCTGTCTTGTTCACCTGACTTCCATCACTCTTCAACTCGGACTTGTACAATGCAACACCACTCGCATTTAACCTGATTGTGCTAACACTTGAAACAAATTCGTTAGTAGCACCTGTATAACTCAAATCAGCAAGAAGATCGTAAGATATGGTTTTTAAAAACACATTAAAGCATAATTTACGATTCTCGTAGCTCATGGTAACCATCCCGTTTCTGCAATCAATTTGGGCGTTGGCTGTATACATAAAAGGGCGGCCCAAAACTACTTGTGGTTGCTCATAAGTCCGTGATGAAGCATAATCAATCACCATAAAATCGACCGAGTAGTAAAACTCGCCCAATTGTATCACTTATGGCACCATCCTATGTTGGCCATTGTGTTAATGGAAGAAAAAGGGGGTGCAGGTGGGGCCCACCTCTTTTCAACCAATGAAATCTTTTTTTTAATTTTGTTTAATAGGGGGTTTTATACCACACCCTACAGGTTAAATGAATTTTGTTTAATAAGGGGCTTTATACCACACTCTACAAGTTAAAGGAAGGGGCTTTAAAGCCCCCTGTGTGACGTGGCGTGATAAAGCCCCTAGGGGCTTTATACCACACCCTCCAGCCTTAGAGAAAGAAAGCACCAAGAGCTTAGAGAGAGAGAGAGGAGGTACAACCACTATTACAGAGACCATCCCTCCGATGATTATAGTATTGATGATTTGACATGGTCATGCATGGAACGTAGCTAGAGGAGAAAGGCGGCGGAAAGAACCCTAGTCGCCGCATAAGGCTATAGAGCCATTTAGCTCACGGGCAGCCACTCCCAGTGACCATACCCAGAAAACCTAGCCCATTTTTCATGTTCCTATCTTCAAACATGTTTTTATACCCATTTTTTTGGTGGTGTTTTTATCCAAGAACTAGAAAAAAAAAATGAGAAAATGGTGTGACCCGTGTACTTTTAATATATATAATATATAGAGAGAGAATGAGTGGTGTAAATGTGTGGTTAAAAAATTAAAAAGATGGTGATGATGTGGCAATGGTTTTGGGTGCTTTTATATTTTCTTATTGGGTGGTGAGTTTTAGTGTTTTTGAAGAATGAATGTTTTTACTTTTTATGATGTGGTAGCTTACTAGGCATGTTTTTGAAGTTCCTTATTGTGGATGGTCTTAGAAGTCGTTAGAAAATTGATCTCCCAGATCTGGTAACCTTTAGTCCTGAATAAACTTGTGACGAAAAGTAACATTTTGTGGTTTTTTTATTATATAAGTTGGGAAGTGTCTATTGTGGTAAATGTGGTTTTTATTCTGTTTCTTTTAGGATTAAGTGATTTTGCTTTTGAAGGTTTGAATAATTGACTAATGCAGTCCTGCATTTGTTTTTTTATGCTATGGATGAGCGGTTTAAGAAAGTAATTGTCGGAAGATTCAAACCTTGTCCTCACATAGGCTGTTTTGATCTTGAAATGTTTGTGGAAATGAATCAATGTATCTCGTAAGGAAAGCCATATTATCAATCAGCGGCGGAACTAGCCCAAAAATTAGGGATATCCCAATTTTTTATTTCTTAGACCAGGGTATCCTTTGTACAACGGAGACGAAGTTGAGGGGTATTTTTACACTACGAAAACGGAGTTAAGGAGTATTTTTACACTACGGAGACGGGTTGTGGGGTAGCCCGTGCTACCCCTACTTACATTCAGTGGCGGATCTAGGATTCACGCCAAGCGGTAACGTTTTATAAATAAGCGGTAACGAAATCGAAAAAACGTCAAATTTTTCCAAAATTTACACTAATTTTACACTACCGCCGGAACGCCAAGCGGTAGCGGGCGCTCCCCCTTGTATACACATACATCCGCCCCTGCTTACATTCTAAGTCTGCCCTTGTTATCAATCATAAGAGCTTCTTTTGTACTCTAGAGTCGCTCTCCCATTTGTCTCAAGAACTACTCTCTAGAGTCTGGAGAGTGTCATTATTGACCCATATTTTACTTAGATCTCATATAAGGTAGCATGTGAGAGCGTATCTTTGATTTTGATTGTTTGATTTTTAATGATTTCTAACTGATTTTTTTATTCCTTTGATATTCTTAAGATGCATAGTTGTGGGGATGATGTTATAGAAATTGAGGTGAAGCCAGATGGTTCTTGACGGGCAAAATCAGAAGATATAGAAAGAGTATGGGATTTTAGGCACTGACATTTTGATACTTTCGACGACACATAAATGAACAGGGTTTGGTTCCTATTAATTTAATTGAAGGCTTTAGTAATGTTTGTATTTTGAATTATATGCTACCTTTAATTGATTTTAACAATTTGATTTTGTTTTTTTAAATTGTGACTTACCTTAACTGACTTTAATTATGGGGAACAATAAGAGGTAAGTAACTTTTTTGACGACTTCTGACCGACCCACCACCAATGTAATAGCAAACTTCATTGCGTCAACGGTGTGATAATTACCTCAGATGATGATTGTTACAGTAACCTACACGGTGACCTAGTTCATGGGATTTAAACAAGTACAATGGTGTGATAATCACCTCAGATGATGATCGTTTAGACACCGAAGGTTTGGCCGGAAAGCTTGGTGCGGTGCGGCAACATAACCACTCGACAAAGCAGTGGCAGAGTTGAGTGAGGAAGAAGAATTCGGTGAGTGGGTCTCAGGGGCGGAGCTACATTGGTCGTAACGTGTTCACAGGAACCCATTGCGTTTGGAAATTTTAATACATTTTGTAAACCAGAGTGAACATACAACTATCATTAAAGGTGAACCCGTAGACAAAGAAAAAACATGGTTCAGTGGGTAAAACACTTTGTCTCCTAAAAATCACGTGTTCGATTCCTGTTTCTCTTCATTTACTTTTTGTAACTTTTCAATTATATTTTTAATTTAATTAAACAACCATTTTAGGGTTTCCGTCATATCCTCACCTCACACAACACCGCACTGGCGATCGTCGCCCTTGTTATTTTCTTTGCTTGAGCCCGGATTTCACTGTTTCAACTTCCAATTTTCAGTGAGGTAAACTTTGAATTTCTTATGTTGCTAACCGTTAATGGAATTGTGATTTGTGAATTAGTTTGAAATTGTGAATTGAATTTGATAATTAGCGAATTTGTAAAAACTTGAACCAACTGACCGTAGAACATTTGGCCATTAATCAATCAAAGTTGTGGTTTTGTACATTTCTTAGTCTGCTTCAGTTTATTAAAGGATACGAATTCTGTTTATTTAAGAGTAGTTATAAGCTGATTATTGTGGCTGCTGCAAGTTGACAACAATCATATAATCACTGTGTAAACATAAATCCATATATCCCCTTATACTTTTTTTATACTTTGTGCTGAATTCGCTGCTATACGATTATAACATTGGTTTTTTATCCACCAAGTGGATACTGGATAGTGTTTTCTTTAGTTTTGTGAATTTTTATTTTTATTTTAGTATAGGGAGAAGAGCAAAGTGAAGTCAGTTAATGGAAGCACAACTAAAGGAACACATTTTTCTTTGTATCCTTTTTCTGTACTGGTTGACTTTACATGACAATTTTTTAAGTCATTTTGATTTTCAACATCTATGTGGGTTTGCTTAGTAAAAGTAACAGCAAACCCATAAGATCCAAGCAAATCCTCCGACATTTTCCCTTGCCCAAGTACCTGACACCACTCAAATTTGTGGATTTATTAACATATGGTTATGAGAAATTTTACCCGACCCGACCCAATGATTATAAAGTTTGGTTGTGAGAAAATTTTTTCATTAAAAAAGTGAACCCATAGGAAAAAAATCCTGGATCCGCCACTGGGGTTACAATCGCCAAAACCCTCGACGCCGTCAATCATCAGGTTAGTTGGGAATTTCTTTTCTTTTCAATAAGGCTCTTGAATTAGGGTCTGACCCAAACAACCCACTTCTTGATTCGTGATTTGAACAATTAATTGATGTTAATTGGATCAAGATTTATGTGATTTTGAACGTACGCCAACTGGTATTGTCAAATTAGATATCTACTTAACTGAATCGAATAGTTTGTTTTAATTTGAGGTCCTGAATCTGTATTAACTTTTGATTTTTTTTTTTTTTAAGATTTACTCATTTACATTAAATCTAATAATTTAAGGTTTTATTCAAGATTTACAGAATTTGTTTATCATGTTTTAAGGGATTGTCTATTTGACTATTTCTGTGGCTGGCTGGTGGATGTTATGTGTATATGTCTAGTTTATTTATAGCAAAATGAGTTTATCAGTAAGAACAAAATATGTTCTTTTTGTTATGTTTCTGTTAATGAGATTATCCATGACAAAAGCAAAGTTTTTGATGATGATGATATGATTATCTTGACACTAAATCGTTGATTTTACACTTTGTTGTCTACAAAACTACATCAATTTAGCCTGCAATAACTAAATTTGAGTATTATTTGAACCTATACTTGCAGCCACATCAATGATTAAATTGCTCTGTTTTATTCATATTTTAGATAATTTTTTAGTTGACAATTTCCAGGGTTGGATCTTTTAGTTTATATGAGTATTCTAAAAGATTTAAATTGTTTTCAATGTTATTTTTGATTTTTGAAGTTGGTATCTTTGTTTTGTGTAGGGTGACATTGCATTGATCTGGGAAAAAAAGAATCTTTATTCAAATTACTTGCCTAATTTACCTTTTTAACATCTTGAAGGTTGTTTCTAGGCTTTAATATGACCGATTTGAATAAAATTTCAATAAAATTTGTACTGTTTGAGCCTGGAATCTGAACTTGCAACAGACTATGATTGAAGTTTCTGTTCCGTAAAGTGCTTAGTGTTCTGTCACATTTCGTTATCTTCTTCATAAGACTGTAACATGATCTAATCTCCAATGCATCAAGATCGTTGGTAATTTTGTTAAGCATCATTATTCTTTCAGAACCTGCACTTGACTGCCGACTAAGATTGGAGACTAGTAATATCGAGGTATCAGACAGACAGTACTTTCTTAATAAATAATGGATCCTAAACACACCGGAGATGTATTAAGGTATTCTTTTCTAACTTTCTTTTTTTCTTTGTATTATTAGCATTACATGATATTCATCTTCTATGCGTAGACACTTGGAGAAGCAGGATGAACTCCTCATGGATGCTTACAGATCAATGTCACATGAATTACATAAACTCCAGGTGTGAACTTCTTACACGACACGGACCTAACAAGAAAATCACGGGTTTGGGTTTATTGTAAACTGGTTTGGCTCAGTTTTAGGTCGAACTTTCAAAAACGTTTAGCTAGTTGGGTCCTCAGGTTATCTTAGCCGGTTCGTAGGTTGGCCTATTTAACCTGTTTAATGTTACAATTTTTTTTTAAATATATCATGTCATAACATAAACTGATTGAGCATTTTATGCTAAAGTTCAAATGATAAAAAAGAAATTAGCATCAGGTTTTATAGTTAAAACGTACTTATTATATATACGTATGTATTTTTGTTATTAATTTGTAATTTTAGAGCATTATAACGCAAAACAATAATAAGTAAACTTTCGGGTTAAACGGGTCGTGTTTCTGTCAACATGCAAAAACGTAGACCTGGCAATTCCAACCCAAACAACATAAAATGGGCTTATGTTTATTTGGACTTTTAAATATTACACCATGGGTTATTTTGGGTAATAGATTATTTACAAGGGGATTTAAATGGGCATGCTTAAAAATTAAAAAGGTAAGGTATGGGTCAAGATGGGCCGAAAGAAAAGAGCTTGTGGGTCAGGGGGGGTTTAAATGGGTAAATTGATGCCAACAACCTAAGCCTGTCTAAGTGGGTGGGTTGGATGGGTGTGGATCATGGGTGAGGATGGGTAAATTAAAAAAAAGGTTAGGATGGGTTTGGGTTTAGATGGGTTGGGTTTAAAATGGGTTTAGGTTAGGATGGGTTTGGACCAAGATGGACTAAATAAAAAATAAAAAAGGCATACATAGTTGCACATCCTTAGATCTGGTTCTAATTAAACGAAGATGTGACTTGCATAGATTAACTTTGTAATACCGATTTTGATTTTCTTATTTCTAGTCTCACAATCGCCGGTATCCAGCAAAGAAAAATACACATACCAGTTTGTTTTTGAATAATATATTGGCTTTCACTAATTTGAATTAAAATCCACTTTGAGAAGCATGTATCGTAAATTTTGAGCACAAATTTTGAAACTTTAATTCACCAGCTTTGAATTCCACAATCACCAATTACATCTGAGCTTCAACTTGAATAAATTTACGAAGCAATGACTTCGAATCACCGATATCCTTCGATGTAATCGGTGAGTGGTGCAATTTCAAATCCAATTAGAATTGATCAGAGATTCGCACTGATTGTGGCTCGCAATTCGCTTTGATTTGGAGAATATCGAAGTGGTTTGCAGTGGTTGTGATCGGTTTCGTCAGAGACAGAGATGGGAACGGCCATTAGACTATTTTCCGATGTGGAGAATATCGAAGTTGATTTGCGACGGTGTCTGAGTTTGGTTTTCCGATGGGTGCCTGAGTTGACGGAGTTCCCTCCGATTATGGTTCTGCAAGTTGATTTGCGACGGGCGTGCTTTTTTCTGTTTTCTCCCATCCTGACCCATTACATTTCTCCGTATAACCCATCCTGACCCGTTACATTTCTCCGTATGACCCATCCTGACCTGTTCCAAACTTTTTCTTTGTTTTTATTCTACCCAAAAGACCCATCAAGTTTTATAAAGAACCCATAATTTAGTCAACGGGCCAGGTTTGCCACCCCTACAACAACCCAACTCCGGTAAGTTACTCCTCATTCACCCATTCACAACTACTCACTATCATTCTCTCTACTTGCAATTTCTCAAATTTGTTGATTTAGTGGAGTTTCAGGTTTGAATTCTGTCAAAGTTGATGATTTTAGGTATTTTTCACCTTGTATATGTGATCACTTTTGTTTGATTTTCGTCAAATTGGGGATGATTTATGATGCTTGTTGATGGAATTATGCTTTAATCCACTTCAAGTTTGTTGTTATAGATCAAAATATATGATTGAGTTTGGGGATTTTGTTGTTTTGTGTTGTGTCTGATGCTAAAAATTAGGGTTAGCGATGATTTAATTCAATTAAATTTTCGAATCTCCGAATCTCATACGCTTTTGTTGTGGTTTTATAGTGCTTTTAGGTTATGGTTAGGGTTTCAAGATGATTAGTGTGATGAACTATGAATGCCTAGTAGAAAGTTGGGTTTTGTTTACGAATTTGATGTGCCATCCATGAGCAAAAAGAAATTTACAAATTTGTTGTGGTTTTACCTTGCTGAAAATTGCCATTAGTTACAACTATTTTTTCATATTGGAGAAAAACCAGTGATTTATACCTTTTAAATATGAGAAAAATGTCCAGTCCAGTGCTAACTGAGTTCTTTCTTGCATTTTAAGTTACTATACTAATTTTTTGTTTTTTTTTTTTTCGTTTTTAATTTTTTTTTACAATTTTTTCGTTTTTATAATTTTTTAATTATTATTGATTTATTCTCAACCCATCCTGACCCGAACCCATCCTGACCCAAACCCATCCTTACCCAAACCCATCCCGACCTTTTTTTTTCTTTTACCCATCTTGACCTAAACTCATTCTAACCTAAACCCATTTTAACCTAAACCCATCCTGACCCAACAACCAATCCAATCCAACCCATCCATTTTGCCACCTCTACTGAAAAATGTTGTGTTCAACACCCAAGTTCATGTTGTGTTTGTGGGTTCTTGTTGGGTTTGCCTTTCTAATTCGCTAATGCAATCCATTTAACACCCCAAGAGCAATCCAAACTGTTAAAATTTTCTTAGTTTTTTGTTTTAATTTATTTGGAACATTTTCTTGCCAAGTATTAAGCATTTTTAGCTCTTTTTTAGGTTGAAGAGGAAATGTTAATGCGTGCATTTTATAATCTCATGGAGGCTCAAGGGCTAACAAAGAAGGTAATGTTGCTCACAAATCGCCACACTTAATCATACCGTGTTTCCTTTCATGTAAATTGCAAAACATTTTATGCCTAACATAAAACTTTAGTATCTATTGCAGAAACAAAACAGCAAGAATGTTTCAGAAGAAAGTGAGCCGCCCCAATCAAAAGCGTTGGCTGCTGTGGATAACGTTGAAAAATAGTAAAGATGTCAAAATACAGTTGCGGCTTTGCGCTTTTTTCTGAGGTCAAATGTGGCTTGAGGTTCGGTTTTGCTAACTGTGTATTTTTTATTAGCATGCATACAAAAATCGGCTTATAATGAGTTCCCAGTTGGGAAAGAGTTGGACTTTCTAAAGGTTTTAAGTCTTAACAATAGATAACCGTTGAGTTTAAATGTGAGCTTAGTTTTTCAAGTTGTTTACTTTGTTTGTCAAGTTTACGGTGTGATTTTGGTAAATGGTCACTGTGAAGTGCATTTTTAATACAAGTATAATGGTTGAAGAAAGATACGAATGAAAAGTATAATTGATTGATTAAAATATTAAATTAAAAAAAATGCAAAACAAGTATGCATGGTTGGTTATATAGTCCTCCAAATCATTTGAGATAATATTTGTTATGATCAATGTTGTTATCCGGTTATATAATACACACAAAAATAAAGGGGTACATGAATCTAGGGTGGAGATACAATAGGAAGTTAATTTGGCTAGGAAGGCTAGGAAGTGATCTTGACCATCCATTTAGTTAATCAATGGCTAAGATTAAATCAGGGAAATTGAAAAGAAGAAAAGAGGCGCGTGAGTTTGTTCAAGGGCATTCTAGTCAATCCAAGCCAATAGTTTCTCTCTCCTTCAATTCCCCCCATTTTCTAAACGTTAATAACTCTTTCATACGACATTATTTTTTTATAAAAATTGCACCAAAAAAACGAGCGTTTTTTTATCTTTAAAACGAGTATACTATTGCTATATTTAAAAAAAAAAATTTAAACCCAGTTGTGTAAAACGCAATAGAAAAACCACCAGTTACGTAAAACGCAATGAAAAAAAAAACCTAAAAAATGACATTTTTCTAAAACGCAATGCACCAAAAACACAAAGAAATTACTTATTTGTAAAATGCAATGGCCAGAAAACACAAAGAAATGTCTTATTTCTAAAACGCAATAGACTGAAAACACATAAAAAAGTGTTTTACCTAAAACGCAATGCACAAAAAACACAAAGAAATGTCTTATTTGTAAAACGCAATGGCCAGAAAACACAAAGAAATGTTTTATTTGTAAAACGCAATGGCCAGAAAACACCTAAAAATGTCTCATTTCTAAAACGCAATGACCTAAAAAAACAAAAGAAAGTGTTCTCTGTAAAACGCAATGGACTGAAAACACCTAAAAATGTGTTTTACCTAAAACGCAATGACTAAAAACACTTTAAAATTGTGTTTTACCTAAAACGCAATGACTAAAGATACTTAAAAATGTGTTTTTTCTAAAACGCAATAGCTAGAAAACACATAAAACTCTCTTATTTCTAAAACGCAATGGACACATAAAACTGTTTCTGAACTGTTTGTGAATTGTCTGTGAACTGTCTGAATTGTCTACGAATTACTGTCTTCGAAATGAGCCAATTTCTGGAAAATTAATTTTTCTGATGCGTTTTTAGTACAGCAATTTAATCGGAAAAAAAAATTTCCGAGGACCTGGCAGCTCAACCCCAGCCAGGGGCTGCCGCCCCTTGGACCCCGCCAGGGGCTGCCGCCCCTGGGACCCCGCTACCGGGGGCTGCCGCCCCCGGACCCCCGCCAAGATCGTAAAACGCAATGACTAAATAAAAACCCAGATCGTGAAAATGAAATTAAAGAATTTCTTACATGGATCGAAGCCGGTTTCTTCATCAATTGACGAAATTTGAAATGATAGAAACACTTATCAGCGATTGAATCGAACAAATCGAGTGATTATCTTCAAAATCACCGGAAAAAACGAGATTTTGTATGAAATTAAACTGGGTTTTCTTCAAAAAAACTGAAGAACACGTTGATCGGGGGTTTGAATCATTGATTGGTGATGAAAATCGCACTATAATGTAGTGATTATTGAGATAGAAAGTGAAGAAATGGTTGAAGATGGTGGGTTTTGAAAATTGTGGGTTTTGAAAAAGGAAGAAGAAATGGTTAGATTGACTAAAATACCCTTTGTCTTTATTTTAAATGTTGCCACATGTCATCCTCTTATTGCTTCCTATCCTTCCTAGCGAAATTAATCTTCCTATTTGATCTTTTCCCTATGAATCTAATCTAAATTATAATAAAAGACTCCACTAAATGTCACATGACAATTTCTTATATTTCCTTAACTATAATAAATTAATATAAAAGTGATTTTAAAAAATGTATTTTAGAATAATACTTAATAATGCATTTTATCTATTTATCTATTTAATAATAATAAAATAAATTGCATCCTAATCTTTACCAATTTTAGATTTATTGCGCATTTTTCATATAATTTGGACTTCGTATTTAATCTACCACTTACAATTATCATACTTTAGTAAATAAAATATAAAAAAGATGAAGAAGAAAGAAAATATTTGTTATTACTTTATCCGGTAAAACATTTTTATCATACTTTAGTAAACAAAATATAAAAAAGATGAAGAAGAAAGAAAATATTTGTTATTACTTTATCCGGTAAAACATTTTTATATTTATAAGCAAAGTTTACGATTTGTTATATTATTTATTAGGTTATAATCATGTGTGTTACACGGTCTGAGTGAACGCTATCAAAACCTTTTTTTTACCTCGGGTTGAATAAACATGTGTATTACACCAACACGGCTATCAAAATCTATATCTTTTTGTATTACTATTAATTAATATAACAAAAGAGGGTGTCTTAGGAATAGTACCTAAGACACAACCTCTATTTTCTTTCTTGTTTTTTTTTTTTGTCAAATTTACAACGTCGTCTAACCCATGTTTTTTTTTGTTTATTTAACCCTTCAATTTTTTGCATTGACATTTACACTTACTCAACTTTCTAAAGACTTTATAAAATGTCAATCCCAGTTGGTTTATGTTTTGATGTAAATTTTCGGTAATGAGTCATGTCAAATATAATAAGTTTTCTTGCTTATTTTCATGTGCATTTTCAGATACTCTACATTTTGACGTAAATTTTGTTTGAAAACAGGCCGAGTCAAATATTTGATGGTATAAGTTCGAGTTACTTTAAGTTTAACGTCGCCGCAACCGCGGCGGGTTAAAATACTAGTATGTGTATATAAAAGAGTAAAAATCTTGTTGCCAAAAATCCATTCAACAGTTCAATCATTTTTAATGAACTTGGATCCAAATACCATAAAAAATGAGTTTTAGTTCATTTTTTCTCTTAACGACCTTCCAATAACGTAAGGGGGGAGGGGTGGTGATCACTCATCACTCACAACATCCAATCAAGTTTCGTCATGTCATCAACCATTATTCCATTACTCACAACCCTTTTTAGTGGAAATGCACATCACTCATAACACCCAACAATAAGCCCTCACACCCCCTCACATCCTTCCATTTCTGCGTTAAGTTTATCACTGAAATATTGATTCACGCGTGGAAATTGATGGCTGGCAGTGGTTTGTTTCCATTTATCACGCGTGGAACTCAAATGTGGAACTCAAATATCACGGGGATATTTGAGCCCACCTCGGGTCCCCTAATAGTGACACAATCAACTGACATTGGTGATACCACTTATGGAATGGGGTTGAGTTCAATCGGGGTTCTCTCGGTGAAGAAGGCAGGTTGTTTAGGAGGTGGCAATGGCCCATCATTGCCCACATTGATACCACTGACGACATAGTTGGTCTATCTTCGGCATGATCTTGCACACATAACAAACCGATATGTATGGTTCGAACTACTTCAAAGTCAACACGCGTTGCATAATGTTGCACTAAGTAGCTCAAGAGACTTCCGTGCTTTATAGAGTCTCCATGCCTAAATCATAAATTCACCATGGAAAAACATCAAGACAGTACAATACATAATATATACATAATTGTATTAAGGGAACATGCGAATCATCTTGCCAAACTTACATGTCCAAGAAGATTCTCATTATGATCTTGATAGTGAATCCTCTGTTTTTCTTTCCACTCGCCATCTCCAGCAACAAAACTCCAAAGCTAAAAACATCCGAATTTATTGAGAAGTTACTCTGGAGATATGTAGCCCCTAAATTGATGTAAGAACCCTATAAGCTTATGTATATTAAGAAATGTGACTGTCCAAATAGTTATTATAGATTCTTACAATGTCCCAACTACTTTGTTAGTATTTGCTTCATTATCTTGTCAGCCAGACCAAAGTCAGATCTTGGGATTCATGTCCTTATCAAGCAAAATATTGCCAGCTTTCAGATCTTTATGAATAATTCGAAGGCGGGAATCTTGATGCAGATAAAGAAGCCCTCGAGCAATTCCATGGATAATGTTAAAGCGAGAAGGCCAATCAAGCATCAAGCTTTTCACTTCATCTGCACAGAGAACGTCTAAAACATGACGTTTGCACATGGTAGTTACATGTTGAATAAAGAAATTATGATAAAGATCATGTCAAGAGAGTCGAACGAAAGATGAACGAATCAAGGCTTTGTTGGGCATCTACATCTACTCATAAATTAACATAAATTCATCTCCTTGAATACAGTAGCCAGAAGCTTTACAAGATTTCGATGCTGAAGTTTAGCTATACATCTTACTTTATTTTTGAACTCGTCAAACCCTTGGCTGGAAGTTTTTGACAGGCGCTTTACATCAATTTCTCGTCCTTCCAACACACCCTATATATTATTTTTAGTTGATAAAACAATAAAACTAATACCACAATATTCAATAGCTCAAACATAGAAAGTAACCCTTTATGGCTAAATAAAATCATGTAGACCAAGTTACATGGTTTTGAGAATTTTTAGTGATAACTTTGAAGGGAAAAGGAAGTAGTTTTGGGTTGATAACTTGATATAGATTGAAACTTTGCTTGAATAAGGTAATTACCTTGTAAACTGGACCAAAGCCACCTTGACCGAGCTTATTATTGATTGAGAAATTATTCGTAGAAGTGACAATTTTAGACAGGCTGAAAGATGGTAACTCTGCAGGTTCCTGCTGGCTTTCATTGGTATAATCTTCCTCGAGGGTTTGTACAAGTTTGCCTACAAAATCATATATCAGTGTGCTTCTAGTTTGATTAAAGATCAGTATATAATTAACCCGCTCAAGCCAGCCTCTTGCTGTTTACTGTTTGTAGAAGTACCAACATGACTCATATTTTGTTGGGGAATTTTGTAAACAACATAGGCGTGTGATCACTTTCAGATCAAATTATCTCGGTTGTTCTCCCGTATATTTTAATCGGATACAACTTAGATTGAGAAATCGAACTCTAGTATGTGTGTGATGAATTCGAATGAACCAGAAGTATGTCGCCAAAGAACCATTTCGAAATTAGGAGACGGGCCTGGTAACTGCCATTAGGCACTTGTCTCAATTTTAAATTTTAAAATTGCCTTAAAACTACGTTAAATTTGCATCTGGAAAATAATAAGAATTTCCAGAAAATTATTTTCCTCTGCCCCTTGGACCCTGCTCCTAGGGGCGCTTCCCTCGCTAAGGGCATTTTGCCCCTTTGAACCCCCCATTAGGGCTCCGCCTGAACACTTAGAATTATAACCACTTAAACAAGCGTGCACTCCCACACCTCCTAACTTGCTTGATGTGTATCATAATTCACTTTGGTCACTAAGTCAATCCTGATTACAGTAAGATATACAACATATTTCTAACCTTTTCTCGGTATGCAAGATTGTTTCTTCTTTTTCCAAATATATAAAGCTAGAATCAGGCACCCCACAAGCAAACTAACTGAAGTTGACAATACCACTTTGATTACTTTCTTGTTCTTGCTAGGGGCTGTTGTGATTTTATATAATATCAACAAAACTTTGTTAGTACATTTAATACAATCCACAATAAGAAACTCAAGAATGCTAAAAAAAACACAGCTACTTAGCTCCAAAATCAGAAAACACTCATTTTTCGAAAACACTCAAGACCCACCCAATAAGCAAACCCAAAACACTCAAAAACATTGCCAAATCATAACCACTTTTTTACTCATCTGTCTATATGTATATTTCATAACTTAAAAGTACAATGGGCCCCGCCACAATCTTTTTTTCTCTTGTTCGTCTCCAAATTGGGTGCCAAAAACGAACTCTACAATGGTGAAAATAGTTGAGGTGGAAAACAAGAAAAACGGATGCTAAAAGCGCTTTATTGGGTCTAGAAATTGATTTTCACATCCCATTCCTTATGTTCATTCCATCCTTAAAACTTTGGAAAACTAGCTACCAAAAAACACTACTCTATCCCCTTCCTTATCCTTAGAGCATTCTCATCCAACCCACCAAAATCTGTGTGGGGGGTTTTTTAAATATAAAAAGTATAAAAAGTGGTTGTGAGCGGAGGAGAGATAAAATGTTACTGTTTATCTGTATATTTGGGGGGACACCGTTCACCCCCTATACTTTTTTAATATATATTGAAAGTGGTTGTGAGTGGAGGAGAGAGAAAATGTAATGATAAAGGTAAAAAATATTATTTAATTGAAAAGAAAAGAGAAAAAGTATTTATTTTTAGTGAAAATATATTGATATAGGAAATGTTTTTTAGTGGAATGTATGTATAATTTTAGGGGGTTGGATGAGAATGCTCTTATACCTTATCCATATATTTTTAAGGAAAACTAAAGTGAAGTCTTATATTTGAGAAGAATTAGACTAAATCCTTATATATTTATGGATAAGGAATGAGATGTAGGAGGGTTTTAAAAAATGAGAGATAAATTTAAGGAATAAATATTTTGATTAAATTATAAAGATAAAGAATGGAACTTGACACGTGGTATCCCAAGATACCATATCCCCAGATACCGATTCCTTGAATCGCCAGGGCTGAAAAACCCCAGTGCATAATTATCACCTGCGGATACTATGGTCTCCCCATCTCTGATGGTCTGGTTTACTGATATGGTGTCTAGTGCAGCACAAGTTGTCATGAGGGATAATCATGGTTGTAAAAGTCGCTAGGCGCTCCCTAGTCGGTCGACCAGGGAGTTGAGAGTACTCGGCCTAGGCGGAGAGTACTCGGGGAGTAATCGGACATGTTAAAATATAAAGAAATTAGTTTTTGGAAATTAAATATATATCAAATAACATAAATTCACTAATATCTATAACAAAATACGTGAAAATGATATTGATTCTTTAATACGATAGGCATAGAAATTATGTTTTATTATTTTATAAGTCAAACTCGGTCCGAATTGACCTACTAGATACGATTTTTGCCGAGGTTGACCGCGTTTGACCGATTCCAAGTAATTAGGCGGAGTCAAAGAAAATCGCCTCGGCAGCCTACCTTGTAGCGACTACTCGGGGAGTACTCGGCCTTGGAAACCTTGTTTTACAACCATGGGGATAATACACCTGCACATAATAGAACTTCCTTAAGCTTTAGCTTCTCCATAATTGGGCTTTTGATAGATGAGTTAGTTTTTTTTTTTTGAAAATAAAACTTCATTAGAAACACACAACCCAAACGGGCAAAAGACCAAACAAAACAACACCCTCGACCGGTCGACCCAAACGGGCAAAGGGCCAAATTATAGCATATATATTTACACCACTCTTTCCAACTAATATGTTTACATGAAGATCTATTTTTAATCCACCCAAAACCTCTCGACTTAATCTTAACCAAATTTTCTTTAGAACTTCTCTTGATCTGCTTGAACACCAATTCGTTCCTACCTTTCCAGATACACGAACACGCAATAATAACCAGTCCAAGAATAATCTTTTTCGCTTTCTTACCAATTTTAAGAGAATTATGAATATCCATTAAGTCTTTGAAAACGAATATCGGAGGTATGTTGCACCACATACTGACGGCCGTCCACACCCGAATAGCCACCGAGCAAGCCGTGAACAAAATGATCCACAGATTCCTCGTATTCGTCACGGAAAGGGCACATAACCGTATTAATATCCACATTTCTTCCTCTCAAATTTACTCTAGTAGCAATCCTGTCCAAGTTACCTCTCCAAGCCATAATATTACATTTGATTGGAACCCATTTACACCTTTAGAAAGTAGAGAGTTGGCTACTTCCACTATTAGCAATTAACATCTTTTTCACCATTCGAATATAGATGAGTTTTTTTTTTTTTTTGAAAGGATAAATTCAATAAAACACGCCGAACCCACCACAAAAACAAGGGGACGGACCAACAAAAAATTACAACATATACAAAGGGGAAGAACACCAATCTCTCCAAACTAAACACTTATGTTTGGATCTACTTCCTAACCAAAGGAACCCAAGAGACTTAACCTCCCCAACAATTTCTATACTACACCCTTTACCGCCAGAAAAAAACTTATCGTTCCTCGCTTTCCAGATGCACCAACAAGAAACCATGATAATCCCCCTGACTATTTCCTTAGCATCCGAACTGACCGGAAGACCATTATGGATCTCCAGCAGATCACCGAACGAGAAAGCGAAAATAGGAGGTATATTAAGCCACTCACTTACTTTACACCACACCGAATCCGCCACTCTACACGCTGTAAACAGATGGTCAACCGATTCTTCAACCTCACCACAAAGAATGCAGTCCGTTGTTTCCATCGGGATATTCCTCCTCGCCAAAGTCGCTCTCGTGGGAATCCTATTACGGTCCGTTCTCCAAATAAAAATATTACACTTAGATTGAATCCACCCCCCTTTCCAAATTTTATGAACCTGAGCCGAATTCTGAATCTTAACAAGCATCAATTTAACCGAAGAGGTAGAAAACTTCCCCGAGACCTCCGGGATCCACTGCCATCTATCCCCATTTGGCGATAACTGAACCGAACCCAGCTGAGCACAGCAGTCCGCCAATTCTGAGGACTCGTCGAGACTAAGCGCGTTTCTGGCCCAACACCACCTCCATAATCCAACCGAACCCAATACCGGAGCCCTATCTGCAACCCAACAACTTTTATTTACCTCTAAGGCAAACAAACTAGGCCACCTATGCATGCGAGGGATCTCACCGAACCAGACGTCAATCCAAAATCTAATCCCTTTTCCATTACCCAGGACCCCTTTGAAAAACAGTTTATTCTTTTATTATCAATGACCATCTTGGGTTCCAGCCCCATAATATTCTTCCAAACACCAGTTAGAGACGAGTTACACGGAAAATACGACCATCTCCTACTCCTACCATGACAAGCCACAATTACTTTCCTCCAAAGACTTTCTTCTTCCTGCCTGAATCTCCACCGCCATTTGACCAAGAGCGCATCATTCACCGCTTTTAGCCTATTAATACCCAGACCGCCCAATTTGATTGGCTTCGAGACATCTTCCCACGCAACCCAATTCATTTTCCTCACTTCGTCCGAACCGCCCCATAGAAAGTTTTTCATTAACGACTCCAGTCTCTCTACCACTTTAACTGGCACCTTGAAGATGGAAAAGTAATAAATGGGGAGACTTTCCAGCACCGACTTTATCAACACAACACGGCCTCCAATGGAGAGAAAACGAGCTTTCCAATCCGATAGACGATTCCGAAAAATCAAGATAATAGGATCCTAATTCCTAATACGATTCATGTTGGCACCTAACGGAATAACCAAATATTTAAACGGAAAACCCCCTTGATACACCCCACTACCTCCGCCAAACTAGCGATCTCACCATCTTCCACTCCAACCCCAAAAAGATTCGATTTATGGAAATTAATTCTCAACCCGGAACAAGCATGGAAAACACGAAGAATCCTCGATACAATCTTGATATTCTCTACCGACCACTCTCCCACTATAAGGGCATCATCCGCATATAGCAAGTGGGAAACAACAGGGCCCCCATTAGGTAACTTAATCCCCTTTAATCTACCAACTTCGCACGCCTTAGCAACCAGACACGAGAAGGCCTCCATCACAATAAGGAATAAAAAAGGAGACAAAGGGTCTCCTTGTCTAATTCCTTTCTGGCATTGGAATTCGAACGTAGGAGAGCCATTAACCAATACCGACGACCTGGCTGAAACAAGAACACCTTTAACCCACTTAACCCAAGAGGAGGAGAACCCCATTTGACCCATCGTATCCAATAAAAAACCCCAGTTTACATTTTCGTAAGCCTTCTCGAAATCAATTTTAAATACAAAAGCACTCCTACCCGACTTTCTTAACCAAGACCAAACTTCGCTCAAAATTAGAGGGTTATCCAAAATATACCTTTCCTTAATGAAAGCTGATTGCGAATCCGAAATGACTTTCCCGATAACACCTTTAATCCGATTCGCTAGAATTTTGGAAATTGTTTTACTGATAATACCCACCAAATTAATTGGTCTATAATCTTTAAGAGCGACCGGATCCACAACTTTCGGCACAAGAGTAATAAACGAAGAGCTGGCACTCCTATCAATCAAACCCGACTCATGAAACTGGAACATGACGTCCCTAAAATCCTTGGCGAATAGGTTCCAAAAGTGTTTAACAAACATAAAGTTGAAACCATCCGGCCCGGGGGCTTTGTCCGCCCCACACTCGAAGACCGCCTCTTTAATCTCCTTATCCGAAAACTGACCCGAGATCTCACTAGCCAACTCCTCCGTAAGCTTATTCAACCCCGAACAAACCAATCTCGGTCTAACCCTCCTGTTGTCCGCAAAATGATTTCTAAAAAAGCTCAAGACCTCCTTATTAGGCTTAGAAACCCATCTCCCGTCAACTAACAAACCCGGAATGCCATTAAGTTTCCTCCTGTTATTAATAAGACGGTGAAAAAATGCCGAATTCTCATCCCCCTCTAACGCCCAACGGCATCTAGATTTTTGTTTCAGATCCAGACCAGCCAGCCTGTCTCGTTCCTTAATATTTTTAAAACATTCCTCTCTGATCCAGATTTCTTCTTCACTTAAATCCCTCACCTCGGCCAGATTGTCTAAAACTTCTATCTCTTCCTTATCCCTAATTTGATCTTCCTTAGCTTTTTTAGATTCAGCTATAACCTATCTTTTGATACTCGATCTAAGGAGCTTAAACTTCAGCGATAAGTTCACGTCCGCTCGGAGGCTACTATAATTAAATGACTCAGCCGCAGACTCTACCACTCTTTCGAATCCCTCCTTACCCAGCCACGAGTTAGAGAACTTAAAGGGCTTAGGACCGAAATTACCACGACTCGTAATCAGGATTAACGGGCAATGATCAGAATATAAAGGAGGTAATGCTCTCAAACACGCATCAGGCCAGGCATCAAAAAAGCCATTACACACCATAATCCGATCAATCCTGCTCAGTTTGTTGGAATTAGGAGCCTGGAAAGTGAAGCTATGACCCCTCATGTTGTATTCAACCAACCCCGCCGAAGCCACGAATTCGTTCAAATCCTTAGCACTAGCTCTGTTGAAACCTAAATTCCTCCTCTCTTCCTGATTTCTGACCGCATTGAAGTCTCCTAAAAGCACCCACTGACCCGACCCCGCCCCTATGATCTCACTGAGATTATACCACAACACTTTTTTCTCTGATACACTCTGAGGGGCGTAAATATTTACGATGTTGAACTCCTGGTTGTTACCACACAAGTTCCCTTTTACCCACAGGTAATTCCTGTTCTTAACCACATCCGACGCCCGAAAGAAACTCGGATCCCATACACCCACCATACCCCCTGACCTGCCAGTAGCCTCCACACACTCCATTTTAAAATTTTTTCCACCCCAAAATTTCTCAATCAACTGCATATTAACCTGATATGTCTGTGTTTCTTGAATTACGAGAAAAGAAATCTTATGCTCAAACCTAATCGCTTTAACCCAACTGGCCTTTGAATCGCCCCCAACCCCTCTAACATTAAGAGACAAAAAATTCATGACTTACCCGCTTGAATGCCTTCATCGATAATCAATTCCTCGACCAGCTCCTTATGAAGGTCCAGATCCACCCCCAGCTCTTTGCCTAATTCAATGGTGAGCTCAGCTTCCTCATTAGCACCTTCCGCCGCCGGAAAGGGAGCACCCACCCTACCGATATCTCCAATTTCCTCTTCTGCCCTAACTTCCACCTCAGGAGCCTTCTGAATCGACTCACCGATACTGATGGTGACATCTTCCTGAACTTTTTTGTTCAAGTCCAGAGAGTTAACCTGGTTATCCTCCACCCTTTCTACACGCACCGGGTCTGTCGAAAAAATATCCCCCTGCACTTTCTCATTACCTGTCTCCAAGACAACTGGGCCACCTACTTCCCTTCTCCTCTTTTTTGTTTTGGGCTCCCCTTGGACCGGAAGATATTGGCATTGGGCTTGGGCCTTTTTATATTTGCATACTCTGTTGGGCTTACCCAACCTATTGAACACACTTCCTCTCGAACACTGACCCCCCGTATTCCTCCCCATATTGAATGCAGGCGGTAATTCACCCTCCTCAATATTACCAAAAATCTTCCTCCCAATTAAAACCTCCGGTATTTTTGAAGCCTCATTAATGCACTGATCCTGATCCTCCCCACCAAAGGGGACTTATCGGCTTCCCAACTCCTCGACTACCTTTAACGCCGGCTGGTTCTCCGATGGCCTAACGACCGACTCTGGAGAAGAAGATTCGTCAACACTCTCAACGTCTTCCGACTCACTTTCCGTACCTGACCTATCCTCCCAATCCTCCATGCCAGAAATACAATCCGGGACCCAGTCCCCAATCTCCTCTAAAACCCAAACCTTGAACTTTTTTTCTTTCCAAGTGAGGGTAACCGAATCTCGGATAGGGTTGCCATCACCGACCAAGACTCCAATCAGATCAAAAGTTAGGTCCTTATGTTCACAACTCAGAGCCGAAGCATGTACCACCTTACCATAAAGTCTTCCAACCGAATCGAAAACTTCATTATCCATAAGATGAAGCGGTACCCCCGTGATTTTTAACCATGCAACACGTTCGAACGGCAATGACTGGCCCTTCCAGACTTCACTCCAAGAGAACCAAACCTTAAAATTCGGGTTGAAATCTTTAAACACCAGTAACTCTTCCTTACTATCAAATACTAATAACATATACAATCCTCCAACGTACTTAAGCCGGATACGGGGACCATTAGCTTCCATGATTAACTTATCCAACTTAACCAGAGTTGTAAGGTCAGCGACCCTAACAATTAAACCGGAATCAAACCAGTCCCCCAGGGGTTTCACAAAATTGGAAACTTCCACCACTTTATCATCTCTAGCTTCTGAACTACCCCTACCCAAAAGGGAATCCCTATAGGACAACCCAGGATTCCACTGCTGATAACTGTTAACACCGGTCCCCCCCCCCCCCCCCCCTCACACCCAAACCGATATTACCGCCTTGAGGATGAGAACTAAGATTTCCTTTCTGACTTAGAATCTCCTTATTTTCTGTCGCGAACCTTGCAACATTGACCACCAGCTTATGATTCCCCATTTTGATATACTTCATACTCCCTTCCAAATCCTTAACATCTCTCACCCCCTTGAATGATACAAACCCAAATCTGTTACCCTTTTTATCTCTCTTCCTGGCCACGTAAACCCCCACCACCTCCCCATAATGACTGAAGACATCCCCAATATCCTTGGAACTACACCGCTCCGGCAGGTTTGAAACGAAAAACTTAGCTTTATCTCGGAGAGGATCTCCCATAATGTCAGTCACAAAACCACTAAACTTTAAAAGGTTAACGGGATTCGAACCACTCTAGCTAATCTATAACGAGATAGACGCGAATGGTATGAGACCCGCTAAGCAATCAAGCAAAGAGTCTTGTCACCGACGGAATAACCGGAAGCACCTGGAGGTACCGAAACCAAAACCGATCCCGGAAAGCGAATGGAAAATACTGACAAGAGAAGATAGGGATAAAGGTCAAGCCAGCAAGATCGGCGACCTTACTCACTAACCCCCCTTGGGTACTTCGTCGAGCCCTCCGGCGACCGGGAAATGAAACGATTAGAGAGAAAGAAATATATTACCTCTCTGTTTGTGTGATAGATGAGTTAGTTATTCAATGATTTTCTCACTAGACTTTATGATAAGCTTGGCTCATTTATTCATTCAGTATATGACTATCTAATACACGATCTCATTAAATTAAAACTGTATTTGACCAACAAGTAATCTATCTATTCAATAAAAGCATTTACAAAAATCTTAAAATGTGCCAGCGGTATGCATCAATAGACAAAAGAGGACGGCCCATATCAATAAAAAAAAAAGTGAATTTGCATTGTAAATGAAAGGTCACTAGTTGAAACACTTGACCAATTCAACATTTTTGGCTGTCTGCTAGTCTATGTAAGATGGAAAGAGCATCTAGAATGCCATGATTACTTGATAAGTTCCGGTAAAAATTGCCAAACTTACAAACTTTGGGCATATATATAGAAGGATGTTAGACTAGTGGGTATGGAGAGCCTCATTCCTAAGGGGATAAGCCGCCACGTCGGCGCCACGTAGAAGTGGCTTGGAGGGGATGGACCTAGGGGTGGGGGAAGAACCCCTTTATGTATATATATGTATGTATGTATGTATAGGTATATGTGAGAGAAGGGAGGAGAAGGAGGCCCGACGAGATCGGCTGGTGGGAGACGGGGCGAGGGGGGCAGTGTGGGGGACCGGCGCCGGGCCTCGCCGGGCCTAAGCCGGCCCCCATACCGCTTAGTCTTATGTGACCCTAAACACGAGCATCCACAAAGTTGAACCAAGTTCAAAGTCTAGACTTGTCACATGAGCATGCCACATCATTTCAAACCACAACTATTCCAAACTCACTTTTTCCTCCAATGCTAAGGACATGTTTGGCTAAGCTTTTTGAAACAACTTACTGACTTATTGACTTTTTGAAAAGTCATAGGCCCCAAAATGATGTTTGGCAATGAGGGTGTATGTGAGGGGAAAAAGTCAATAAGTCACTCCATATTGACTTTTTTAGAAAGCCAAAAAATCAATAAGTTGTTTCAAAAAGCTTAGGCTAGAGGGTATGGTGATGGTCTTCCATTGGAGGATGATCCGCCACGTGGGCGCCACATCATAGTCCTCCCAAGGATGGTCTATCCCACAAAACTAGAGGGTATGGAGGATGGTCCTAAATGATCCTACCCCACCACTTTTATGTTTTTTAATGTTCTACTTTTTTTAACATTTAACAAATAAACTAACAAAAAATTTCCATTAATATTATAACACAATATATAAACTTAAAAATACATAAGCTACTTTTTATGTTCCCAAAGTGTACGTGAACTTCAAAAAGTCAGACGCCATTTATCTCATTATTATTTATTATTAATATTAATAATTAATAATATATACACATACACATACACATATATAGATACACCACCATTTTTGTCTGCAAGAGCTCACAAGAACACCAACACCCACCTTTTTTTGTTTGCATATGGACCGTCGCCAACGTCAACAACTCGACGGTGAGGACGGGAGGGGGGCGGGATGGTAAGCTGGCGTCGCCGGTCCTCGACGGGGTGGTGGACGGTCCCCATATCCCTTAGCCTTAGCCAAACATGCCCTAAACCACTCCAAACCTCCAACTCAGCACCTACATTTCCTTTTATATAAACTACATCTAATTTATGTAATCTATTTATTTATATAATAGTACTAGGTTATAACCCGTGAATACTCACGGGTTGTTAATCTATCTTTCTAAACAAATAAATATATACATATATATTAATAAACGAAAAATTCTATGACAAATAAGATGTATAAATAAAATATATGTCTATACTTATGATATAAATGATTTATGTTAGTTATCAAAAACGGACTGTACAGAGAAAATTAAAATGGCAATCTGAGTTTAAAATACTAAAAAAACAAACGCATTGTACCACAAACGTAAATAAAGGGGGATCAAAAAGTAAATGTAAGATATATGTTTTTTCGGGTTTTAAATAAAAACTGAAAGTCTATTACTGTAGCGCTTCTGCTTGCTGGAGTTTCGTAACCAATAACTTGGAATTCGTTTTAGATCAGTTGAAAAAACAATCGTCACCTAAGGAAATATGTTCAGCTTCAAGTATATCATGCCATCCAACAACACCGTACCTATGGTTGATAAAATATGAAAAAATTTGTTAGTAATACATATACAAATAGGGTAAAAGATAAATATTAAATAAGATAATAAATTGATTGACATACATTGTTTGACCATCAATATTGTGTCTACGAAGATTCTTAACCCAAGTATTTCCTTTAAGAACTTTGATCTTTATTTCAGAAAACTCATTTAAATCACTTAATTGTGTAATCAATTTGGGAAGGATCTACATTTTGTAAGAACATTAACAATATGTAAATGTTATTAAATGTAAAACACTAAAAATAAATAAAATAATAAACAAAAAACAGCATAGTATAATACCAATTCATTAGTTACTGTCATTGCGAAAAAGGGATAGTTAGGATCGTCACTAACTTGTCAATAACCTTCCACATTGCTAATATGTTCATATTCTTGCTCAATCAAAGGAGTGTTGTTTAACAAAACTTGACGACCGTCTTTATTGAATATGGTAATATTAAAATGTTTCACGTCGTTTATTTTAAAACACAAAATATCCCCCGGATTTAACCTTAGATCTTCAATAAATTTAAACCAACCATCAGCAAAACAATAATTTGGACCAATCTTTCTAATACGGACTTCCCATTTATGATTCTCGGATACGTTAAGTATAACCTTGTTATCCAGTAAAGGATAATCATAATGTTTTGAAAGAAAAGTATCTGGTAGAACCTGTAAAAAATCAATTATTACAAATTTATGAGTATTATGTTTTTAATAAATCGAGAAAAAAAATCTATAATAAAATTACGTACCATTGGACTTTGTAAAGGATTTTGAATAATTTTACAAAACGGTTTCCCCCACTCATTATTTGGATCATGACAGAAGAGCTTGAACTTGAAAGTACGATCACCAAGATAGTTGAAAATAATAAAGAAATATCCATGGCCAAAGTAATTTAAAACCTCAGACCATCCATCCGTAAAGTAGAATACATCTTCTATTAATTTGATAACAACACACCATGAATGATTTTCATCAAATTTAAGACTAACAGTTGAGGATTCTAACTTATTCATCCATATAAATCTACTCATACATATAGGTATAGCCTGAAAACCAAAAAAAGAAAGGGAAAATTTCTTTCGAGTAAAAGATAAAACAATACTAATCATTAGTTTAAATAAAATAATAATGAAACTTATGTACCTGTTGAAGGGATAGCGGATCAAGTATAGTTATAATAAAATACGGACCATGACGATACATGTTAACCGAAACACGAAAGTTCAGAAAGAAGACTAACAATCTAATAGTACTGGCAAGACATAGAATGAAAGAAAAAAATAATGAGTATGTATTTATATGAGAAAATTGGCAAAGTATAATTAAAAATAATATAGAATCAAAAGTTGTTATAACTATTTATGTAAATAATTATTCAACTAAATATTGGCAAAAAAATATAGAAATTAATGTAAATGTGTAATAAAAATTTAATAGATTTATAAAATCTTGCTAGTAATAAAAATTTAATAGATTTAACGAATTTATAAAATCTTGGTAGTAATTAGGTAATATCTATTTTCTATTTATGTATAATATTCAAATAAATAATGTGCAAAAAAAAACAACCTTAATGTCAAATTATGAAATAAACGGATATATATAAAATAAAAATATCAATACTTAAATATTAAAATTAAAATACCTACTACAATCATCACATATCAACTCAATACTCCTTCAACACTCTATCATCTTCAATCAAAAATCACAAAGCTCAAGAAAACTTAAAACGGCGGTTGAAGAAGAAATTGGTAAAGTAAGTTTACCGACTTATTTTCCGATCATTTAACGGCAATCTTCGCTTTGATTTACACACTTATTAACAAATCACTTGAACGCCAATTTTCGCTTTGCTTGACTTCAGCGACTTGTTTCCGGCGATTATTGATAAATTACACGTTAAATCAGGTTTAAATTTTTTATGAAATTAAATGTTCTGTATCTTATGTGTATCTAAAAGAGATTAGATTCTATTGCATGTGTTTCAAACTATATAATTTCTGTTAATTAGATTATTTGGTTGATATATTTTGTGGATCTTGTTGTGAAAATTATAATTTCTTGATTAACATTGTTATTTGGATGATTGAATAGGTTATAACATAAAATTTCTTGATTAACATTGTTATTTGTTGTGTATGTTATGTGTATCTAAGACAGATTAGATTGTATTGTATTGTATGTCTTTCAAAGTATAAAATTTAGGTTAATAAAGTTATTTGGTTGATATATTTTGTGGATCTTCTTGTGAAAAAAGTTATGATTTTTTTTGTTTAACATTGTTATTTGGATGATTGAATATATTATCAGGATTACATAAAATTTAATATTGATAATATTTTTTTTGACTTTTATTGAAATAGGATTACATTATTGTGATATAGTTTTCTTTTTCATTATATATGAGAATATATGTATACACTAAGATTAAACACTAAAAAAAGAGGTATGTTGTTATAAATTGATGAACTAAATAGAGTATTTATTTAGTTGTAATCAAATACATTGATCAGATAACAGTTCCTTTGTTATTGTTTATATGTAGATTGTATATTGTATTATTGTATATTGTATATTGTATATTGTATATTGTAATCAAATATATAGATGCTATGTTACAGGTATATACAAATGACTTCGTCATGCGTAACTGTGTTAAATGAGGATTTCTCGATGAAACTGGTATGCTACAAATGTTACAAAAAAAGTATATCTAAATTGGGTTAGATAATATCTAAAACATAAATTTAACCACAGGTGCTGCCAATTGACTTTGTTAAGAGTGTATATGGTGATTATTGGCAAAGAACTAAAGTTATGATACATCATGAAAGTCGAAGAAGCTGGCCAGTTTATTTGAGAAGTATAAGCGGGGAATCTGTTATAACTGATGGTTGGAATAATGTGGTAAAGGATCTTCAGTTGACAAAGCAGACATTCTTGTGCTTAAGGATAATCGAAGATAAAAATATTGAAATGGATTGTTTCGTCGATAACATATGTGGTGAAACTTTTTTAACAGTAAACCGTTACGGCATTTTAAAGATAATAGTAAGTATACGACTATCTATGAATCTATTTTTGTATTATAGATGTAAAATAAATGATATACATATATATTTGAGACTAAAATGCTACATAACTTTTCAGGTGATTCCAGAAGCTTATGTCACAAAATGTTACTCTTACACGCCAGTCAACGATTATTATAACATACGTGCAGCAGGTCAGATTTGGAATGTTGAGACGGACAAAATAAATGATAATTATGTTTTTACAAAAGGTTGCCCGAAGTTATTTGATGATCTTGGGATAGAAGATGATGATATAATGTTGTTGATGAAGACGGACAGCAAAACATTTGAGTTAAAGATTTATCGTCGAGGAGTTGAGGTTGTTTTGACCAACAAAGAAGAAACTGAAGATGAGTCTGTACTGGAAATACCTAAAGACACATACTACAAAAACGTCCAGTTTGTAAGTATTTTCAACTTCAACTCTAACGGTTTACTAATAAATACATCTCTTTTGCTAATATCTTATTGTATACCAGACATTCTGTGATGATGATGAGTCGATAGATGAGATGATTTCTGAGGTACAAAGCTTATATTTATGTAGATTAAAATACATTACAATCCGATTTTGTAATTTTATTAACTATCATACACAGATTCATGAAGGTAGTAAAACACAGGAGGTGAATAAGAAGATTGCTGGGAAAGAAAAGTCGAAGGTAGAAACAAAGATTTCGATGACAGAAGAGACAAATAAACCAACAAAAGATGATGTAATTATTTCAAACATAATGATAGATGATTAGTTTCATTAATATATGTAGACATATTTAATTAATAGTCGTTGGTTATTGTTATCTAAATTTAGTGGTTCTCTTAACAGGTTAAGAAGAAAGGAAAACAGGTAGAGGCATATTGTCATGCGGATGTCAGTAAGGAGCTGATATGCGGGACAGAAGTTGAAATGCCAAATGTCTCAACAGTTGGACAGAGAACTCGGAAACGGATGGTACGTATATGACAAAATAACAATATGTAGTGATCAACATTTGTTATAATTTTAGATATTAGTCTAAATATAATGTATTTCTTATAAAATAAGGTAAACGAAAAAAGAAAGAGAGATGATCATGCGTTGAAGATATTGGATGTTGAAGGAAAAGTTGTTGCAAGGACAAATACTGTTGAGAAAATTGGTAAATATGATTTCACACTGAAAGGAGAAAGCCGCATGGTATGTTTTTTTTACATACTCAATAATAAACTGAAATACTATAACATGCATATGGCTGATTTACTTGTTAAATATGGCATTCATGCAGAGAATGCCTGCTAATGTTGTAAGAGTTGCCGGATTCAGAAATAAAGTGCATGAGTTGAAAGTCAGGAACATGAATGGAAAAACCATCAAAATGAATCTTAGGTGCCAGAAGAATGGAAATGCTGTAAGGTATGCAATAGAAGGTTGGCCGATGTTCATGAAGGAGAATGGCCTTCGTTTGGGTGAGACACTGCATTTCACATTTGTAAGTTCAGGAAATCTCTTGATCTTATCACACGTGGATGGGGTTAATGCATGTTAATAGGTAATCTAATGATGAAGGTGTTTGTGTAGAAGAAATGATGACTCTTTTGTGATCATGTTTTTATGTTTACTCTTCGTTGGACAAATCATCTATGGTTATCATGTTTTATTTTGTTCCTAGGTAGTTTAAGGTTAAAGACAATTACTATTATATCATCCAACCACGTGCCATATTTTTGAATGTAATTAACAGTTGGTATCGTGTATAAACACTTGTTGGTTATCAATGTTTAAATATATCTATTTACAAACTAACATGTGTTTGTTTATATGTGCTTCAGATTGTTTGTATAAATTTTATGTAAGATATATTACAAATGTAATGTAAAAAAAATTCTAAAGTAAAAAGTAAAGACAAATATCGGAATAAAGCAATGAATAATATGACAGTTGAAATTTAATATTAAAAAAGTGAAACTATAAAACAAACTATAAATTTGAGAATATCTCTTTGTAAACAACATTTGTAGTTTTATTCGTAACGTTCCAATCAGCATCTAATATGAACATCCTTAAACCATCCATGCTATTTTCGTGTTAACATGTTTTAAAGTTACGATCTTTATGTACTTTGGACTTTTAATATGTAACCGTGTTTATAAATATCTACTTGGTCTACTTTTTGTTTATATGTTATATTTAATACATAGAAATATCGTCTTATATTGATATAACAATGAGGTTAAGTATATATAAATAATAATATTATATATTAATAACATGACAATTAGGAAAAACAACAATGATAACATATATATATGAAAAAAAATAATAAAAAATAATTAGTAAAACATTGATGTTAGGATTAATCAAACTCAAAACAACAGTTGAAACTACAATTTTCCGAATATTTCTTTGTAAACAACGTTTGCAGTTTTATTTGTTGTCCTCCCATCTTTGTCGAATATTAAAACCTTAACGCCATCTTTAGTCTTTACTCTCGACAAAGCAACATAAAGCTGACCATGTGAGAACACAGGGTCTCTTAGGTATAGACCAACTCTCGATAAAGATTGTCCTTGACTTTTGTTAATAGTCATCGCAAAACATACGGTTATTGGAAACTGCCTTCGTTGAAACTTAAAGGGTATTTTCTTGTCAGATGGTATCATGCTAATTCTTGGGATGTAAGTTCTTGAACCAACATTACTTCCCGATAATATCTCAGCCTCGATAACACGTTTACCAAGACGTGTGATTTGAAGCCGCGTACCATTACACAGACCGTTCTGCTGATCAATATTCCCCAAAAGCATAACCGGAACACCCAATTTTAATACCAATCTATGATTTGGTAATCCTGATACTTTCACACTGTTCAAGACGTCTGGATTATATAAATTTTGATGTAACGGATCATTAATTTCCTCTGTCGGACATAAACTATCAGAGCTAAGATACTCTACTTCTTCACCGGGAAACAACGAAAGCAATCGATCATTTATCTCATGAACAACTTCATTCTTAGGAGCGAGTATAGCTCTTTCAGAAAAGTAGTCACGGTCTTTAAAACGATGAAGCACTGAAGGATATACAAAGTCAATCAAACCTTGAATTAGATCATTTTCATCAGTTATTAAAAGATGATCAGGTATTTCAATATTTGCATCACCATCGTTACAATCACCAACATTGCCTTCGCCGATCTCAAGAAGCCATTTACCAAATTCGTTTATCTCCTCGATGTTTGAGCTACTTGATCCAACCGACAAACGCATGTTGGTTGTCAATTTTAACACCTTGCAACTGGACCAGATGTGGGATGAACATAAAGAGGCATTTACGATTTCTTGCCTGCTTCCATTTTGTACAACAGGTAGGATTTGTCTAAAGTCAGCACCAAAGACAATAGATTTTCCACCAAATGGAAGTTCTGAATTTCATGAATCAAACACACTCAAAACATCCTTCATTGTACGATCAAGAGCCTCGAAAGCATGTTTGTGTACCATCGGTGCCTCATCCCAAATAATCAACTTGGCTTCGTATAGAAGATTTGCGACTTCAGTATTAGGCTTGATATGGCATACCGAATCTTCATTGAGATTAATTGGAATATGAAATCGAGAGCGAGCAGTACGACCTCGTGATAACAACAAAGATGCAATACCACTTGAAGCAACATTAATAACAATCTGTCCATTGCATCGAATGGAAGCATCTAAAGTTTTCCACAGAAAAGTCTTGCCCGTACCACCATAACCATACACAAAAAACACACCACCCTTCCCACTTCGAACAGCATCCATAATTTCATTATACACTGCTCTTTGATCATCGTTTAGAGACCTGTGAAGATTATTGAACTCAGCCCTAACTTCATCCATGTCAAAAGAAAGCTCCTCGTTTATCAGACGGTTGCTCTCGGACATTAGATAGTCATCATCAGGATAAGGCATTGGTGAGAACCTGTGCAAACTGGATCCATTACGAAGAAGGAATTTTTCGATTTTTGACAACGTTATATTCTTTAAACGTTCGTCAGAAACAACGAATCCTACAATGAAAACGAAAATTATTTAATATAACGAAACAACTTGTTAATATAACATCACAAAATATAACAAAAGGCTTAAAAACATACCACTCATGCCAGAATCTTTCCGCATATTGTATAAAATGTCCTCGGACAATAGCTCCCACGTTTTCTCCCAAACAACTTCAGGTCTTGAAAGTGTATTAGACAATAGAAGTGTTCCAAACAAAGAACGAAGATAATGACCATTTCCAGTAAAACTGGATTCTTTAATACACTCGATATATTCATTGTCATCATCTAACAGGCCACGTGCATAACACGCGTCCCTAAAAGTAGGATACACAACACCATCATATGTTCTGATTTCTTCAAATGATCGTGGCCCCTTAACCTTAGTAAGAAGAATTCTTAGGTAATAAGCCTCACCAAGCGAAGGAGACGCAGAATAAATTCTCCCAATAACAACATAATTTTGGCGTTGCTGCCAGCAACGATCTTTTAACTTCAACACATATTTTGAAGGAAACTCAACATAAGTAAGCTCTCTTGCTTCAGGCTTAGAATTGTTCATCTTCATCCATTCTAAGAAAATTGAGGAATTTACTTGAGGTTTGTTTAGGACATCCTCAATATCATCGTCACAACTAAATACAACATTTTGTTGTCCTGGAAGATGAAAGGGTAATCTCATAACAGAAGGATACCTATAATGGACATCATTGGAAAATATTCTCCAGCTGGCTTCACATGCAGAAACATATCTAACTTCGTAATATTCTTTAATTTCATCTTTTGGGATCTCCTCATCGGGACCTCTGTCTGAATAAAAAACAGCAACAGTGGCTTGATCAGGTCCTTTATTAATGTATTTAAACAAATACTTAATTGAGCCAGCCTGATTGCACCACTCCACGTTGATGTGCGCCTGATATCTTTTAAGAAGCTTTTTGTTATATGGAACTACACTCCTATTGTCCAAAGTAACACCCTTCTTCACAACCGTGTGACCAGAATCTCTTCTCCTATAAACGGGAAATCCATCAGAATCAATGGAAGTGGATTCCAAAAACCTCTTTGGGAAATTTTTAGAACAACGGTTCCCAACCATGCATGGACATTTCATGTTGGCATGTCCGCAAGGACCATGAATCATAAAGTCACTCACAAGATAATACAACTCAGGATCCTCGTTTTTATCAGGAATTTCAGCTGAGATAAGGGGATCGATGTGTTCAACCGTAGGAAGCTTATGATCAGCTTTCATAGATAAGCAAATATGCGCATGTGGCAAACCACGCTTCTGAAACTCAACTGTGTAAACAACTACACAAAAAAAAATATAATAACAATTAGTAAAAAATAGTAAATAAAATGTATGGAAATATACCAAAAAATTGTATAAATTGAAAGTAGGTGTAGCATTGACATACCTGCATTAATATCGCCAAAAAATTTTTTTTGCTTCATATCTTTTATCAATTCATCAAGTTTCATCGTAAACAATCAACAAAGTATGTCAGGTCTGTCTTCTGGCTTAATTGAAGAGTCACCAATAAATCTTACAATCTCAGGCCATTTCGGATTACATGTGATTGTAATAAAGAAATCAGGATACCCATACGTCCTACATAACGCCATAGCATCCAAGTAATTTTGCATCATGTAGCGAGAACCACCAGTAAAAGATGACGGTAATATAACAGGTTGTCCTGTATGACTCAAATCACTCTGACCAACGTCTTGAACATTTTTAAGACTGTTAAGCGAATCAGATCTCAGTTTGATTTGCTGAAAACGTATGTAGTTTAGCCTCTCACTTTCAATCATTGTGTAGGCATCGACTAAAAACTGCTGAAACAACCTCCTTGCATTAAGAATTAGAGAAAACTTGTTATGCCTATCCTGAATTCTATAAGAAAAAAACTCCCTCATCGTACAAGTTGGTCTTGTCTTCTTTGTATTAGGACCAAAATCCCTATGAGGAATGTTAATCCTATAGCCATCGTCTCCGTACGGAAAAAGAATTGGATACTGTAGAGCAAGATAAGAAGGATGTAACTCGCTAATACGCTTAAGAACTCCAGAACGCTTTTCGACAATAATATCACGGCTTTCTATCTTGAGATCAGGTTCATCAACTATTAAAGCAGCAACTTCAGAACACGTAGGTAAATTGTAAGTCCTACCATCCCGATCTCTCTGTGATATTATACGAAGCTTAAGGGTAACATTAGGATTCTCATGGAGATGGTCTCGTACCATCCTGTAAGTTTTAACCAACATATTTGTAGAATCTAACATGTTCGTAAGAAACTTTATAAATTTAACATCAAGTTCCTTTGCCCTTATAGATGCTTTGCTTGAAGAATCACTGTAAGAAAATGATACGTTTTAAATTACAGTTTCAAACGTTGAAATGGAAAAAATAGAATTCTACATTGTAACTTAATTTTAAGATACTGAAAAGAAAAAAAATATACCCGAATAACAACTCTCTATTAGCAAGCTCATTCTCAGTATCATAGATATAAAGCTGTGAAAATTTTGGCTGGTCTCCGTGCTTAGGAAGAAGACTACCCATACTATGTGCATTCTGACCGCTGATTCTATAAACAAATGGAGCATTACCTTTGTTTATTTTAGTATCTACTTTTCCTCCCATTGAAGTAAAGGAAAACATAGAATTGTAGCGTCTTATGTTCTTTAAGAAAAACTTGCTTTCCTGATCTAAACATCGAAAAAGCATCTGATAAGATGGATCAGAATCTTTATATTCAGGCAAGTCAACTTTACCATATCCACAACATAAGCTATATGTTTGCTTTTGAAGTGTAATGCGACCCTTTCCACCTTCAGTTGGCCATAACTTTGCAAAGCATAAACCACACGTAAGAGATTGGTCACCATGGTCAACATAATCTGAACATTTAACATAAATTTAATAATAAAGTAGGTAAAATAAAATATGAAACAACAATGAATAACATTAATCAGTTACCTTTAGATACGCCTTTGGTGGCGTCTAACACAACCTCGTGAACATGATTTTCATCATCAGAATCAAGAACAGCCATTGGTATGGGTTCTATTTCAATTGGTTTATGAATAAGTCTACGCTTTCCAGAAGACAGCTTTTTTATCGAACTAAATTCCGAGGTCGAATATGTTATGTTACGTTTATTCGTTATTCTGGGATTAAGAGAATAGCAGTTGTTATGGCTCATTTTCTAAGCATACATATCCTGACCAATATCCTGCCTTTATTTGTTTATTTGTGACCAGGATGCTGGAAGAGGATATTGCTAACATCTCGGGTGATATCCTGAGGTTTATTGAATTAACCACGTGCAGGTTAAAGGCTGAGACTTGCTAACGGTCAAGTGGACTTCTTCTCCTCAAGACTCGGACGTGTTTGTTGAAGGAGAGACGTTGAACCCGAAAGACCAGGTCTACAACGTTCGATTAAGGAATATTCGGTGGATCCCGGAAGTTTAGGGTAGTTTGTTACATTATCTTTACTATAAATAGATGGGGGGGATCAGTTTAAGGCACACAATTTTCACTTGCACTCTCGAACACTTTCACTCTCTAGCTCATTGCAAACACCACACTTGTATTCAAATTTCATTGTAACACATAGTCGATCCGCACCACATCCTGCACTGTATCCTGATATTTGAAGCAATAGAAGAACAAGGCAGCTGCGATTGTCAGCTCTCGAGGTTTTATGCCGGCGATCTAGATTGATCAAGGGCTTTCCTCGTACATCTCGTGTCGTCTACTTTACTCTTGCTCACTGTTTGATCATAGATACAGCTCTATATCCTGAGCCGTATCCTGAATACTGATTTTCTAAATAACTTAACAAGCATATTTTCAACACACTTTCTAGCACACTACCTCACTTTACTAATTTGATCACTAAATTGCTTCGGTAATTTTTGACCAAAACAATTTGGCGCCCACCGTGGGGCAAGTGGTGCTCTCTTTACTAAAAATTTTTGTCAAATCGCTAATCAGTTTTCTATTTTCAAAACTTTTTGCCACATTGTCCGTAATGGCCTCAAGATCAAACATGAGTTCCTCTACTGTGTCTGCTACGACTTCTGCTACTACTGGTTCGGTGCTTCCACCACCTCCTCCAAGGATGCCAGCCTCTTCACGACCTCAGGATATTATCCCTACTCGCAGTGTTCAGGAATCTGCTCCCGTTCTAGCTTCTAATGATGAAATTCTTACTTTATTTGGAAGTGTGCAGGAACAAATGAGGCAGCAACAGGAAACAAACCAAATGCTTTTAAGGGAAATACAACTCCTGAAGTCTGGCTCGAGCAGATCTGCTGAGGATAATGTCACTCCATTACATCCCAGAACGTTGAACTTTAGTTCAGCTGTGTATACTGAGGATAACAGGGGGAATATTGTGCCCAGCCTTCCTCAGAATCATACTCCTGAAATACCCTCCTCGGTCAGGATGTCAACCATGAGGAGCTCAGGATATGCTTCAGGATATGGACAAAATCCTCCAACGGGTAACGTGTCAAATAATAATAATACTCATGCTACTAACAATAGTGGATCTTTGCAGGATACAGGTGTAACATCAGCACTTACTAGGGAACTTCAGAAGTTGAAGGACATGATATCTAGTGTACCAGGGGTGGTCCAGCCGATCCCGGAAGTGTCCCAGGACAGCCACAAGATATCTCGTTTTGCATATCCTATCTGTGATGCTGAGATCCCAAAGAGATTCCAAACCCCCAACATGAAGCTTTATGATGGGAGTACGGATCCCGAAGAGCATATTGCTCAGTATAGGGAAAGAATGGAGATTAACCCTGTCCCTCCGGAGCTCAAGGAAGCGTGCTTGTGCAAGGGATTTGGTTCTACTCTAACAGGATCAGCCTTAAAATGGCTGTTAAACGTTCCTCCTCACTCAATTACTTCGTTTGCTCATTTGGTTAATTTATTTAACAGTCAATTTTCTTGTAGTCGGAGTTTTGAGAAACTAACCAGTGATCTTTACAGGATAACTCAAGGGCCTCAGGAATCCTTGAGGGATTATGTGAACAAATTCAGTCGAGAATCCTTGGATATCCCGCATCTTGATGTTGCAACAGCTGTGCAAGCTTTTAAGATGGGATTACAAAAGGATTCTCAGTTTTATCAGGATCTTGTAATGAATCCCTGCAGGAATCTCGACGAAGCTCGTAACAGGGCTTTGAGATATATCCGTCTGGAAGATGACAGGAAGATGCAAGAAAGGATGAACTCATCTAACACTTATGAGTCAACTAACAGGAAGTCAGAATCCTCATTCAAGTCATATCGGCCTAAGCCATATGGTAGAAATGAAAACAAGAGAGTGAATGCCGTCGAAGATGAGGATCCCGAAGAGTATCCTGAGTTGTCTGAATATTGCTTTTCTGTTAACATTCCTAAATTAATGTATGCCATGCAGGGTCTAGGAGACAAGGCTAGGTGGCCTCGAAAGAATCAACAAAAGGCTGACTGGAAAGATAAGTCAAAATGGTGTGCTTTCCACGAAGATTTCGGACATGTAACTGAGGATTGCATTGCTCTAAGGAAAGAAATAAGCTATCTTTTAAGCAAGGGATATCTGAAAGATCTCTTGGGGAGAAAGAAGAATAAGGGTCAGGATACTGAGAAGGATCCTGAGCGAGCAGCATCACCTCCCGCGGATGCCAAGATAATCAACTTCATTTCGGGAGGATCCGACATTTGTGGAACTTCGTATTCGGCAGAAAAGAGACATGCAAAGGAAGCTAAGGCCGAAAGGGGAGACAAACCTGTCAGGATGACTACCCTCACAACTGACAAAGTGATCACTTTTGATGCTGATGACAGGGATACTGTCCAGGATCCTCACCATGATGCTCTGGTAATAACGTTATATGTGGCTAACCATTTTGTACGCAGGATACTGGTTGATAATGGCAGCTCCGTCAACATAATCCAACTAGAAACTCTGAAGAGAATGAATGTATCTCCAATGGATATCACTTCAAAGTCTACCGTGCTTGTTGGGTTCAGTGGAGAGGCTAGAAACACAGTGGGAGAGATAAAGTTGCCAGTATACGTTGAAGGAGTCAACTCGATACAACGTTTCTGTGTGATGGATTCTCTATCCTGCTATAACATCATACTGGGAAGACCGTGGATTCACGATATGAAGGCCGTGCCATCAACATATCACCAATGCATCAAGATACCTACCCCTTGGGGAGTTGTCAAAGTTGATAGTGATCAGCAGGAGGCGAAAGAATGCTACTCATCCTCGATGAAATCCTCAACCAAACCTAGTGCAGCATAGCAATTAAAGACGCGGGCCCAGGATATCGTGGAGGATCCGGAGCAGGATGTGAAGAAAATTATCCTGGACCAGGATAATCCCGATATTTCGGTGCTCGTAGGGACCAATATCCCTCAGGATATTGAAGAACAATTAATTAAGTTTTTGAAATGCAGGATGTCAACGTTTGCATGGAAGCATGAGGATATGACAGGCATATCCAAAGATATTATCACTCACAAGCTTGGAATTGATAAATCATTCAAGCCTGTGCAACAAAAAAGAAGGAAGTTTGCTCCTGAGCGGAACACGATTATCCAGGAGGAAGTTGAAAGATTATTAAAGTCCAGAATGATCAGAGAGGTTAAGTTCCCAAGGTGGCTAGCAAACGTGGTTGTAGTACAAAAGAAAAATGAGAAATGGAGAGTTTGTGTAGACTACACAGACTTGAACAAAGCTTGTCCTAAAGACCCATTTCCTCTTCCCCACATTGATGCAATGGTAGATGCCACTGCCGGGCATGAAATGCTGACCTTCATGGACGCATCCTCAGGATTTCAACAGATCCAAATGGAGCCTTCTGACCAGGAGGATACTGCCTTCATGACACCAACAGGTATTTATTGTTATACAGCTATGCCTTTTGGTTTGAAAAATGCAGGTGCAACATACCAAAGATTGGTAAACATGATGTTCAAAGACAAACTGGGGGACACCATGGAGGTATATATCGATGATATGGTGGTGAAATCTAAAAAGGCTGAGGATCACCTCCATGATATCAAGGGAGCATTTGATATCCTGGATCAATACAACATGAAGCTGAATCCTGCTAAATGCCATTTCGGAGTGGGGGCAGGAAAGTTTCTTGGATATATGGTGACAAAAAGGGGGATAGAAGCAAGCCCAGAGCAGATCAAAGCTATCCTGGATATAAAATCACCCTCAAATATGAAGGACGTACAAAGATTGACAGGGCGAGTAGCAGCTTTAAACAGGTTTATCTCGAGATCCTCAGAGAAGTGCAAAGATTTTTATGATATCCTGAAGAAGAATAAAAGATTCGAATGGGGGGAGAAGCATGAAGCAGCCTTGCAGGATTTGAAACGATATCTCTCAACCGCACCTCTATTGATGAAGCCTGAAAATGGTGAACCGCTATCCCTGTACCTTGCTGTATCAGGGAATGCTGTAAGTGCCGTTCTTATAAAAGATCATGAAGGTCAGCAATATCCTGTTTATTATGTTAGTAAAAGTTTATTAGATGCTGAAACTAGGTACTCTCACTTAGAAAAATTAATACTAGCATTAGTCATGGCATCAACGAAGCTTAGACATTATTTCGAGACACATAGGATACATGTTAAAACAAATTATCCTGTCAAAAATGTGCTTAGGAAACCAGAGATGTCGGGCAGGATGGCCAAGTGGTCAGTAAAGTTAAGTGCTTATGATTTAGTATATGAACCTAGAAATGCCATAAAATCTCAGGCTTTAGCTGACTTTGTGGCTGACTTTAGTAGTGACATTCAGGACGAGGTAGACCTAGAAGTTCAACAGTTAGGAGAATCCTCAGGATCCTGGACATTATATACTGACGGTGCATCTAATGTAAGAGGAGTAGGATTAGGAATACTACTAAAATCGCCACAGGGGGACATATTACCCCAGGCAATTAGGTGTGAATTTCCTGCTACTAATAATGAGGCAGAATATGAAGCTTTAATTGCAGGATTAGAATTGGCTAAGAGTATGAGTATCAAAAATTTGCAAGTATATGTTGACTCTTTGTTAATTACTAACCATTTTAATGGATCCTATGCAGTTAAGGGTGAGAAATTAATCGAATATCTCGATATTCTTAAAAAATTAGCAGGATATTTCGATGTTTTTATACTTGAACAGGTACCAAGGGAAGATAATGCTGAAGCAGATGCCTTAGCAAATTTGGGATCATCGATCAGGATACCTGAAGGGACCCAAATACCAATATTACATGTCTTATATCCTGCAACAAATCCTCAGGATAAAGAAGTAGCGGGTATTCAGAATCCTGGAGCAGAGCATCCTGAAGAGGATCCTAAATCCTGGACGGCTCCAATCATGAGATATCTCAAAGAAGGACACATCCCTGGAAATGAAAATCCTAAGGCATTTAGGATGAAGGTATCACGATTTACTATTATAAATAATATTTTATACAAGAAATCTCTTGCAGGACTGTATTTGAGGTGCTTGGAGGATCCTGAAGCCAAAGAAGTACTTCAGGATATACATGAAGGGGATTGTGGTAATCATGCTGGGGGCAGGTCGTTATTCTCAAAAGTATTAAGGACATGATATTATTGGCCAACAATGAGAAAGGATGCCGCAGAATATGCTCGAAGATGTGACGCATGTCAAAGACATAGTAACATACTGCATCAACCTGCTGAACCATTATACCCTATTGTTTCCCCTTGGCCATTTATGAAGTGGGGTATGGATATAGTGGGAAAGCTACCAAAAGCTCCGGGAGGAAAAGTCTTTATGCTAGCAATGACGGATTATTTCTCTAAGTGGGTTGAAGCTGAAGCATTTGTTCAAGTTAGAGACCAAGAAGTAGTATCCTTCATAAAGAGGAATATCCTGACCAGATTTGGAGTACCAGCCGAGATAATCTGTGACAATGGTTCTCAGTTTATAAGCAGGAGAACTACCGACTTTTGCAAGAGTTGGGGAATCAAAATGATAACATCTACTCCAGTACATCCTCAAGCGAATGGACAAGCAGAATCCTCAAACAAGATAATTGTCAATAACTTAAAGAAAAGGCTCGGAGCCAAAAAAGGAAGATGGGCAGAAAAAATACCCTTTGTTTTATGGGCTGATAGGACAACGGTAAAGAATGCAACAGGCCAAACCCCATTTTCCTTGGTATTTGGAGCAGAAGCAATGATTCCAACGGAAATGACAATACCTACTGCAAGATCTACCCTAAGTGATCCTGAGCAGAATCCTGAAGCCTTGAGTCAGGATTTAGACACTATAGATGGGAAGAGAGATGCGGCAAGGCTAAGGATGGCAGCATATCAACAGAGAATATCCAGGGCATATAACAAGAATATTAGGACCAGAAGATTTAAGATTGGAGATTGGGTGTTAAGAAAGGCTTTTCAGAATACTACTAATCCTGCCGATGGCAAGTTAGCTCCAAAATGGGAAGGACCATATGAAGTTGAATCAGAAGCAGGGAAAGGAGCATACAGACTCAAGAATATGGAGGGGGATATGCTACCGAGGTCTTGGAATGCTATACACCTTATGCTCTATTTCAAGTGAGTTTAGAATTTAATTTCTAACTCAGGATGGTATGAATTCTACCTTTTTTAAATATGTTTGGTTTAATTTGTTCTTTGTAACCCAATACTGACTTAAGCATCGGAGGGGTGTTAGCCAAGCTAACACCCACCTTAGTTTACAATTGTTTTGCAGGATATGTTTCAGGATATAGCTCCAGGATATGTACTCAGGATAACTCGAAAGATTAGAGGATTGGCCCCCTCTCTCACGTTTAAGGGATACTGATCCCTTCACAGGTTTAAAGGTATTCACCTGTTGGGATTGAACCCTATCAGAGGAACAGATAATTAAAGCCAAAACTGGATCAGAGCAGTGGATCCAGAATAAGCAGATGATTACAGTTAGTTCATGCAAATCTCTCCCCTTGTAAGTGGCTTTGTATCTGCTGACCTCCTATCTGCTGATCTTACCAAGTGCTGATCCACAACTGCTGCCTTACATCTACTGCCAAATGTTAAAGACTGATGGAAGACCAAAGCTCTTCTGATTCAATCTACTGCCTTGAGTCAAGTACTGCTGATCCGGACAAGCACTGCTGGATTCACAGCAGTGGAAGGATGCAGCAGCTGTTTAAGTGTCTTTTATGTATTGAATTGTAATAGCAGTAGTTAGTACATCAGTATTTGTATAGATCAGAGGTTAGAGTTTGTTAGGAGGTTAGATGTCACTTTCATGGTGACGTCAGCTAAGATGCTCAGTGGTTTGCAAGTGCCTATAAATAGTTCAGTACTTTGTACTGTTCTATTAGCTCTTTGATCACATCGTCTTCTTTGCACGAACAAACTACTGAGCTCTGGCTGAGGGGGAGTTTGCATTCATTCATCAATCATTGTAATCGTTGTTGAAACAAATTCAATCTTTCGATTCATTGTGTAAAGATGTTTGATTAAAGTATTACTCTCGTTTGATTGTATGCAAAGTTTGCTTTCATCTTAATTCCGCTGCACAACTCTTTCATTTTCATCTTAATCTCAAACGAAAATACAATCAAAAAGAAACTCAGATCCAACAATTGGTATCAGAGCTTGGACAGTCAAATTTGATTTAACAATCATTTTGACGTAAATAGTTCAGCTCATAACAGTTGATACTGATCGTTTGTTCGTCCATTGAAAAACAGAGCAAGGATTAATCACCATTAAAGTTGATTTCTCAGTGTCTGTAAAACAACAAGAATGACGTCACAATCTCGGGATGATAAAAACAACATCGGCTCGCTTTTTAAACCACCTATGCTAAAAAGAAATGAGTACAACATCTGGCAGAGGAGGATGGGACACATCCTCGCTCAACAAAGCACAGGTTGTTGGAAGTCTGTCATTTATGGTCCCCATGTTCCTTCAGTGCCAAGTGCTGAAGATGCTAAAAAGTTCGTTCCAAAACCAGTTGAAAATTATACCGAAACCGATTTTCAAAAGATCGAACTAGATGCTAAAGCGTTTAGCATCGTAGCATCAGCACTGCCTAATGAGATATATGCTGGACTGTTACATTGTAACAGTGCCAAAGAGTTATGGGACGCAATTAAGGAACAGTTTGGGGGAACTGAAGAAGTCATAGAAAACAATAGGGAAATCCTGAACCAACAGTATGAAACATTTTGCTACGTTAAAGGCGAATCACTAACGCAACAATTTGAGCGTTTCAGTTGTATCATCAGTGAACTGTGGCTTATTAACACCACTTTTACAAACTCAACTCAAAATAGCAGGTTCCTCAGGTCACTGCTAGAAAAATGGGACACGATAGCTTTTGTCACCCGAAACTCACCTGAATTCAAGGATCTGACCTTGACCCAACTCCACGGTCGACTCCTGACCTACGAAAGGGAGTTGAACCAGAAAAGGAGGTTACAAGAGTCAGGAAAAGTTACCGATGACTACGCTTTCGGTAATACTGCTCTTCTGGGTCAAGAAGAATCTGGGAGCAGTGGTAAGGATCAGGGTTATGATCACTTCATTGACATAACTGCTGGTGCAAATTTTAACAACCCTGATCCTCACTCTGCTAGTTATGCATTCACTGCAAATGAAAACCAGATGTCAGACAATTTAAGTTTTGAACTAAATGATCTGCAACATTTTGATCCCACTGATTTAGAGGAAATGGACATCCTGCACCAACTGGCTTTGCTAAGTGTTAGAACTAGCAAGTTTTACAAAAGAACAGGGCGAAAATTCCCAGGTTTGCATGGGAATCTAAGGGTTGGGTTGGATAAATCGAAAATCAAGTGCTACAAGTGTAATAGGTTGGGACATTTCGCTAGGGAATGTAGGAGTCAAACTACTGGTCCCATAATTACTCATCCTAGCTCAAATCCTAGACCTCAAAACCAAAACACTGTGCACTATGCCCAATATGCCCCAGCAGCTCAAGTGAACACTGCTCACTATGCTGCTGCCCCTGTGCCAGTACATTATGTCCAAACTACTGTTCCATAAATCCAATATGTTCAAACCCCTGCTCCACAGGTACAAGTGCAACCTGTTGCACCTCAAACCACTGCTCCAGCAGCAGCACAACCAGATCAACAAAGTTTTTTCACTCAAGGGTTTGTTGACTGGAGCAGTATGCCTGAAGACCTTAATGATGAAAATTTTGCACTCTATGCTTCTAATGATTCCTCACATGATGAGTTTTGTTTGATGGCATTAGAGTCAATACAGGAGGGGGTTGAAACTGAGGAGGAACATCAGTGCTTTGAAACAGTGGAAGAGGTGACTGAAGCAGTGGTTACTGCTGTGGCTGGTGAACTACTGTTGGGAGAAAGTTCAGGTACCCTGATTGAACCAATAACAGATCCATGGTCCGTAGAGGACAAAGAAGAAGAGAAAGAAGAAAAGGCTGGTGAAAAGAAGGTGAAAGCTGATGATGAAAAAGATCATCAATGTGATTGTGCAATGATGGCAGCTGCTAAGGTATCTCCTCAAGTTCTTGAAAAACTGTGTTCTGACAATTGCATAATTGCTTTTGCTAACATTAAAGAGGTGAATGAAAACCTTCGGGATAAAATCTTGTCTGATGAGGTCAAATTTGAAAGGTCTTTAAAAGAACTTAAGAACAAATTGACTGAAAAAAAAAGAGAACAGCTGTCTAAAAGAAGAGCAAAGTATAACCAAACCCAACTTCAAACTATGGTAGAAAAATACCAAGTTTGCAAAAAGGAGTTGGAGTCCGCCCAGATTACTTGTGAAAGATGGGTGGAATCCTGCAAAGGATATGAGGTTATGCTTGAAAAACAGAGAAAAAGCAATGTGAAATTTGGGGTTGGCTGTAGAAAACATGATGATGAAAACACTGCTTTTGAAAAATCTATTCAAACCACTGATGTAACCACTGAGTTCATCCCCACAAACAAGAATGGCCAAGAAGTGAGAATCACTGACAAACTTGGTAACAAAATCACACTTGACAGACCAATGGAATCCTCAACTTTTGAGGAGCTTGAAGAATACCAGTTTAAACCAAAATGGTCTGATGAGTGTGACATTCTTGAAAATTTCAAGCCAATGGACTTTACATCAACTGATGGTGTCAAGGCTCCAAAAGCTAAAGTCATACCTCTCAAGGACATCCCAGCAGTGGTTAAAACCTCTGCTGCAAAGGAGTCTGAAAAGAGAAAGAAGAAAGAAAAAATTGATAACTTATTTTGTGAATTCTGTGAGAAAAGGAATCATCTTACAAAAGATTGTTTCCACTTAAAAGCGTATGATTTAAACAGAACAAGTGTCATTGTTTCAGCTGAAGGTTGCATTGTCTGTGGTAAAACAAACCACAAAACTCAAGCATGTGTGTATCTCAAAAACTTTGATGTGAAAAAGAATGAGTACATTGCTAAAACATCCTTGAGTCCATCATCATCATCAACATCTGTCAAATTCACCAAGAAACAACCACTGTTTGTGCCAGTTCAAACAGCTGTTACAAAACAGCTGAACCAAACATCTGTCAAAAGAGATGTTCAGGTTACTGATGCACCCCCTGCCAATCAGTTCAGAAAAGGCAGAGAAAAACAGTCTTACCAAAGGATTCCTCACGTTTATGAGGCCTACAAAAGGCCTCCTAAACCCAAAGTGAACAAGCATCCTTTTGGTTACCAGCAGATGATTGGTCAGGGCCCACAACAGTGGTTAGAGAAACACTGTCCTAAAACAGTTCAAACTCCTGACCTAACCACTGTCCATCATTCTGCATCCATCCCAGACACTGTTGAGACCCCATCCAAAGCCTTGTTGGCTTTGGAGACCTTAATGAACTAATCCTTTTACTTCATGTGCAGGGAGCTTCTGCATGCTTTGATAGTCTTTGGTATGTAGATAGTGGAGGCTCCAGGCACATGACAGGATGTAAAGCCCTCCTCAAAGACTTTAAAATCCATGGAGGGGGTGATATATCCTTTGGGAATAATAGTAAAGGAAAAGTTCTGGGGTCGGGTACAGTGGAGTCTGGAAAAGTAAAATTTGAAAATGTCAATCTAATAGACAATCTAAAATTCAACCTTTTGAGTGTGTCCCAAATGAGTGACAAGGGTTTTGGGTCATTCTTCACAAAAGATTGTTGTAGGATTGTTGGACCAGAAATGGTCAAAAAGATTGAAGCAATAATCAAAACTGGTCAAACTAAACTTGTTGCTCAAAGAAGTGGCAATGTTTATGTTGTTGACATGTCAAAAGAGTGTCCCAGAGCTGATGCCTGTCTGTTCTCAGCTGCCTCTAACAAAGAGACAGAACTTTGGCACAGAAGGCTGGGACACACAAATCTTAAGACAATCACAGAAATTTCAAAAAATGCTTTGGTGAGAGGCCTACCACAAAAATTGTTTTCATGTCCTGAACATTGCATTTCCTGTTTAAAAGGAAAACAACATAAAAGTTCTTACAAGTCCATTGAAGAGTCCAAAACAACCCAGTGTTTGCAAATGTTACACATGGATTTGTTTGGCCCAGTTCAAGTCATGAGCCTCAAAAAGAAAAGATATTGTTTGGTTATTGTTGATGACTTTTCTAGGTTCACATGGACTTTCTTTTTGCACTCAAAAGATGAAACTGCAGGCATTTTGCAAGACTTTGTAATACAGGTTGAAAAGCAATTTGACCTTCCAGTGAAAAGCTTCAGGAGTGACAATGGCACAGAATTCAAAAATAGGGAGTTGGATGCCTTCTGTGTGAAGAAAGGGATTGTAAGGCAGTACAGCATCCCAAGAACACCAGAGCAGAATGGGGTAGTGGAAAGGAAGAACAGAACTCTGATTGAGGCTGCCAGAACCATGCTTGCAGATTCAGGTTTGCCATTAACTTTCTGGGCAGAGGCAGTAAACACTGCTTGCTATGTTCAGAACAGAGTTTTAATAAACCCCAGGCACAAAAAGACTGCCTATGAAATTCTGTATAAAATTAAACCACTGATCTCATATTTCAAAGTGTTTGGCTGCCCATGCTTTATTTTGAACTTAAAAGATTCCATTTCAAAATCTGCAGCCAAAATTGATTGTGGTTATCATCTGGGATACTCAACCACTGCCAAGGCCTACAAAGTGTTCAATACACGGACCAAGGAAGTGGAGGAGACTTTGAATGTTAAGTTCAATGAATTTTCATCAATGAAAATCCCAGCAAACCCTGCAGATCTGTTTGATCTTGAAAAATTCACTTTTGAAAATACTGCTGTCAAGACTAACAGTGCAGGTACATCAGAGGATACAACACCAGACTATGGGTATGAAATCATCATCCCTCAAAGGTCTGCCACAAAGGGAAAAGCACCAGCTGTTCAAAACAGTTGTCAAAGCTCAACCACTGCTACCTCAACAGTTGTTGACCAAAGTAGCCCATCAACCACTGCTTCCACATCCTCAAACACTGCTGACAAAAGTCCTCAAACAGTGGATAAAAGTCAGCAGTTGTCCACTTCATTACCTCCTATACCACCACCTTTTGAAGCTACTGCTGGATCATCAAAGTCCCTAGCAGTGGTTAGCTCAGATGATACACATTTGCAGCCCTCACCAACCAATGCCATCATACCCTACCAAGGAGATTTAATCTTCTTGAGATCTCATCCACCTGATCAAATCATTGGCAACATAAATGAAGGGGTGCTCACAAGAAGTCAAACCCAAAACATTTGTCTTTTTGCTGGTTTTCTATCACTCCATCAGCCAGTCAAGTACCAAGAGGCACTGAAAGACAACAGCTGGGTAGAAGCCATGCAAGAGGAGCTCCAACAGTTTAAAAGACAACAAGTATGGGAGCTTGTACCACTGCCAGAAGAGGTTGGTCCCATTGGCACAAAGTGGGTCTTCAAGAACAAAACTGATGAAAGGGGTATTGTTGTCAAGAATAAAGCCAGGCTTGTGGTTCAAGGTTACAGACAGGAAGAGGGGATTGATTATGATGAAACATTTGCCCCTGTTGCAAGATTGGAAGCCATTAGACTGTTCCTGGCCTTTGCTGTCAACCACAACATGAAGGTGTTTCAAATGGATATCAAAAGTGCTTTCCTCTATGGTACAATTCAAGAAGAGGTGTATGTTTGTCAACCTCCAGGTTTTGAGGATCCATTTTATCCAGATCATGTCTACAGGCTAAACAAAGCCTTGTATGGCTTGAAACAAGCACCAAGGGCCTGGTATGAAACTCTTTCCAACTTCCTTCTCTCAAATGGTTTCAAAAGAGGTACCATTGATAAAACATTGTTTTTAAAATGGAGAGGGAAGGATTTAATGATTGTCCAGATTTATGTGGATGACATTATTTTTGGAAGCACATGTAACTCAATGTGTGAAGAGTTTAGAGAACTCATGACAGCTGAGTTTGAAATGAGTGCTATGGGTGAGCTGCAATGCTTTCTTGGTCTCCAAGTACAGCAATTGCAAAATGGAACTTTCATTCATCAAAGCAAATATGCTAAAGAACTTTTAACCAAATTTGATATGAATGATTGTAAACCATGCAGCACACCCATGGCAACAAATAAGCTGGTCATGTCTGATGAAAAGGATGAGCTGATTGACCAAACACTTTATAGAAGCATGATTGGGTCTTTATTGTATCTAACTGCATCTAGACCAGACATCCTGTTTGCAACATGTGTCTGTGCAAGAAGTCAATCAGCTCCCAGAAAATCAAATCTCATTGCTGTAAAAAGGATCTTCAGATACATAAAAGGTGCTCCCACACTTGGTATCTGGTATCCAGCTAATGGGAACATCAAGCTTTCAGGTTTCTCAGACAGTGACTTTGCTGGATGTCACACCACAAGGAAGTCCACATCAGGAGGGTGCCAGTTTCTAGGTGATTGCTTAGTTTTATGGCAAAGCAAAAAGCAAGCAGCTGTTTCAACATCCACTGCTGAAGCTGAATACATTGCTGCTGCAAGCTGTACAGCCCAACTCCTGTGGCTTCAAAATCAGTTGCTGGATTTTGGTATCACTGCCTTAAAGACACCACTCATGTTGGACAGTCAGGCAGCAGAAAATATCATCAAAAATCCAGTTTCCCACTCAACCACCAAACACATCGACATCAGACATCACTTTGTGAGGGATTGCTATGAAAAAGGTTTGATTTCTCTGCATCATGTCCCAACTAAAGACCAGCTGGCTGATGTGCTCACCAAAGCACTTGATACAGCCACTTTTGAAAGCTTGGTCTCTAGAATTGGAATGCTGAACATGGAATAACAAGCAACATCTTGTTTTTCTATGAATAAAAGTAACAAAATGTTTTCAGAAAATCAAAACTCCATCCTTAAAAATAGCTAAAAATGAAAAATTTTCATTAAAATCCTTAAAAGTCTGTCATTAACCACTGATTGTTCAAAAGTCTGCTTCCTTCAAAAGTCTGTCCACTGCTGAAAGTCAACCCCTGCTCTCTCATTACTTTGATAAACTCTGTTGTTCAAAAGCAGTGTCTTATCCACTGATATGCTATCCACTGATAGTGAAAATCATCCACTGCTTTCATACCATTGCCTTCATCTGTCCCTATCACACAAGTACTGTCCTTCACTTTCAACAGGGGTTGTCACGTGGGCAGTACATATTGGTCAGACCTTTTGTAACGGCTGCCACCTCAGCATTCACTTTCTTCCCTATAAAATCCCCCACTCACCACCAAAACAGGGTTTTACTGTCGAATTGAATTCTTAAAAATTCTCTTCTCAAAGCAGTTTTTCTTCTCATCTTTCACAACTTTCTTCGATCATTCATCTTCAAAATGACAAAATCGAAGTCATCCTCAAAACCCTCATCCAAATCATCATCGAAAACAGCCTCTCAAAAGGCTATCTCCACTGAAATTCCACATAAACCATCTCACAATCTCCTGGGTCTTCTCACAAAACCAGGAACCACCAAAGTTTTCGATTCCATCATTGATCTCATGGCAAAATCAAAGTACAAAACTTTGTTCACTGCCGATGCACCAATCTATTTGGCGACCCAAAGGGAGTTCTGGAAAAATGCAACCCTTGAAAAACAAGGAGACACTGCAACTACCATAAACTCTTCGATAAAGGGTAAAGTTGTCCAAATCACGTCACAATCCATTTCAGAGGTCTTTCAACTCGGTGATCAGGAAGGTAAAATTTCTTTCACTAAAAACGAGTTACAAACTGACTTCATTGAGAGAGGGTATGAAGCCACAATGATGAAGAAAATTACCTTAGAAAAAGGTTATTTTCCGTCTGCAACCAGATTTTTATTTCATACCCTCCTACTATGTGTTTCAAACAAAACCACTTCTTTCAATGAAATCCCTTTAAAGATTCAAAATCTGGGATATGCAATTCTTCAAGGAGAAAATTTTAACTATTCTCGGGAAATTTTTAAAGATTTGGTTAATAATGTTGAAACAAAATCATTCTTACTGTTTCCAAGGTTTTTAAGTTATTATTTTGCAAAGAAATTCAGTAAGGATGATTTAGCTGTAATAAACCAAGGTGATTCGACTCAAATAAACAGTTTAACAACTGAAACTTTTTCAAGAATGTTAGCACCTTGCAAAACACAAGTAGAGGTGCCTGAGCAGATTTTAGCAGTTACAACTGCTCCTCAGGTATCTGCTGCTGAGCCCACTGCTCAAGGTGATCAAAGCAGCAGCACAACTGTTTTGAAACCCACACCTACAATCACCAAAAAGCCAACAAAAAGAAAAACACAAAAACCCCCCAAAACCATCAAAAAGGCATCTCTGGAGGATGAGATACCAGAGCTCCTGCCAGTGACAACACAAAAGTCACAAGAAACCACTGCTGCTACTTCCTCACAGCAGTTGGTACAAATATCTCAATCCATAACCGAAACTCCTCCTGTTTCTTCACAAAAAGAACAGGTTGTACAAATAGGGTCTCCACATCATGATGCTCTGGAAACACTCGTTTCTATCATCCACAGTCCAATGCCCGGGACACATCCTATTTCTACAACAATCATCACATCCACAATTCCCTCACCAATAAAACCACTGTTGGATGCAATTGATTTGAACCAGGCATAAACCAGTCCTTCTCAATCACCTACTACTGAGAATATACCTCAACAACTGACTGGGTCTGATGTATCAATCTGTGCTAACCCACCAACACAACTTGAGGAGGTTACACCCCATGAGTTACAAGTAACTCTTGGTGGTAATCCAAGTGAAGCAGCCACTACAACTGTTGAACTTACAGATTTACAGTTGGACAGTGGTTACATTAATAAGACTTCCTTGGAGGCAATTCCTTTTATAGCACCTCTGCCAACCACCAGTGGTTTTATTTATCCTACTGGCAACATCAAAAGGTTGTCAAGTGTTGAAGGAAGAAGACCCCAGTACCAAGAAAAAGGGGCATCAGTGGTTAATGTCTGGAGTATACTCCCTACCTCTACCACTGATAAAACCACTACTAGTGGGAAATCAGATGATCCCATTAACTTGGGTGATGGTTTAAAGTACCAGAAATTGACAGATCGTATTGCAAAGCTTGATAACTCTGTTGCAGAACTCAAAGATATGCTCCAACAGGTGTTACAAGTTCAGAAGGTACAATCAACTGCTGTTCCATCTCAAGCACCTGCTCCACAAAGAGCACCTGCTACAAATGAGCTCTGGAATCTATTTCAATCTTTTCTCCAACAACAAGCACAATTAGCAGATCAGCAACATGAAAAACATGTACAACAGCTGAGAAATGCAATGGAGTCAAGGTTCAAGAACACTCAGGCTGATTTAAAGGCTCTCAAAACTCAGATCTTGCACACCACTGGCACTGCTCCTCCAAAAGTACGCTACATTTATCAACTCCCAGAAGATAATGCCAAAAAGGGGGAGAAAATTAAGGAGTGGAAAAAGAAGGGTATAGAGGATGGTCTTTATCTTGAACCAGAAAATTCAAACATGACCAAAAAGATCCCTTTGCCAGATGGCAGCAAGAAAATTGATGTGACAACAAATGCACTAGCAGAAGCAGTTGCAAGTGTAAAAAGGGATAGAGAGGCCAAAAGGAAAGCCATGGTGGACAGAATGGATCATCCAGATCAGGGTACTTCTGGGTCAAAGGATCATGAAAATCCTGTTGAGGAAAAGAAGAAGCCTACTAGAAAAGTAAGGCAACCCAAATCCATTCCAACCAGACGTTCAAAGTCTGCTCAAAAACCACCATACAAAACAGCTGATGCAACTGGAGTTACAAAAACTACTGCTTGCCAAACAGTTGTTCCATCAACACACACCACTTCAACACACACAACATCCACTGCTTTACCATCATCACCACCAAAAACAACACCTGCTGACATACAGCAGAAGACAGCAGATGTTATAACATCTGTTGTAATGACAACAGTGGTTGAAACACCAGTTGTTTCAACAGCTGTTAGTCAATCACAATCCACTGCCACTACATCTACCACCACTGTTCCATTCAAAACATCATCAGTCTCTCCTAAACCAAAAAGGAGAAGGCTAATTTTAAAAGATGATGACACATCTCCATCACCAACATCTTCAAAATCCCTATCACTTGTCACTATTCCAAAACCCATACCTCTCTCTTCAGCTCAAATTGTAAAATCACTACCTCCTGCTGGTGTCTCATTTCCTCTGGAACTCATTGCAGTCAGAGAAGAAATCAAATCCTTTTATTATGAAGATGACCCAGCCAAAAGGAGTTTACCATCAATTGCAAATTATCCCAGGCCTAACAATATTGAAGAATACTTGAAACTTAAGGCCAAACAAGCAGAGGATATTGCAATCAAAAATAGAAAAGGGAAATCTGATAGAGAATTTCAACAAAACTATCAGTTTTTACTCTCACAGGTCAATGCTATGGAGCGTTTTGCTAAAAATGTATGTCAGAAAATTTCAGAAAGGGCAGATGAGTCCTTAAGGAAAGACTACATTGAAAACATCATGACCTACAAGAAATACAAGGGGGAGAAACACATGTACAAGAACTGGACCATTCCTGAGCTTGAAAAAGAAGCAGCCAGGATTCAAGACATGATCAAAAATAAGGTCAAGCAGACTCCTCCTGAAAAATTCAAACAATTTGAAGCCGAGAAAATGTTAGAGTTGAGGAGAATGAAAGAGGAGCTAATTGCAGCTGATTATGGGTCAAAGAACTCTGTGACAAAGTGGGGAGAAGATAGAGTCAGGGCAACCTATAAAAAATTAGAGGAACTTAGAAAGAAAGATCCAAGAGTTCCACAAAAGCCTGACTATTCCAAAGCAGAGGTCTCAAAAAGACCACCAAAGCTGCAAGTCAAAAGAACCACTGCTCCAGCTGGTGCTGCCATCTACAAAAGAAGGAGCAAAAACCAGTTTAGCATGGAAACAATTCAAGATCTATTAGCTGGAGATGCCATTGTAAAAGCAGGCACGGAAGTAATGATAAAAGAAGATCTTGAATTGGAACAATCTGCAAGTGCTGCTCAGCCAGTCATGAATAGGCCAGCCTTTCCAAATACTTCTGCAAATAAACATCTCCTAAGAAACCCACCAGGCTTAAAAATACAAAAGTGGGAAACTGACAAACAGACCTGCGTATTGACTTTGCTCAGGTCTGGTGGAGAAGTGGAGAAAATATCAAGGGAACAAGCTCTTGGCTTGAGTCTTGAAGATTTGCAGGATCTCCTTGATCTTCCACTTAGCAGGGATGATGAAGATACAGATGCCCTAGACTTTGAATTACAATTTAAAGGTCAGATAAGGGAGCTGTTGATGAGGCAATAAAGAATTCAACAAATAATGAAGAGTTTTGGCATTATCTGTTCCAGGGGGAGATTGTTGGGATTGAACCCTATCAGAGGAACAGATAATTAAAGCCAAAACTGGATCAGAGCAGTGGATCCAGAATAAGCAGATGATTACAGTTAGTTCATGCAAATCTCTCCCCTTGTAAGTGGCTTTGTATCTGCTGACCTCCTATCTGCTGATCTTACCAAGTGCTGATCCACAACTGCTGCCTTACATCTACTGCCAAATGTTAAAGACTGATGGAAGACCAAAGCTCTGCTGATTCAATCTACTGCCTTGAGTCAAGTACTGCTGATCCGGACAAGCACTGCTGGATTCACAGCAGTGGAAGGATGCAGCAGCTGTTTAAGTGTCTTTTATGTATTGAATTGTAATAGCAGTAGTTAGTACATCAGTATTTGTATAGATCAGAGGTTAGAGTTTGTTAGGAGGTTAGATGTCACTTTCATGGTGACGTCAGCTAAGATGCTCAGTGGTTTGCAAGTGCCTATAAATAGTTCAGTACTTTGTACTGTTCTATTAGCTCTTTGATCACATCGTCTTCTTTGCACGAACAAACTACTGAGCTCTGGCTGAGGGGGAGTTTGCATTCATTCATCAATCATTGTAATCGTTGTTGAAACAAATTCAATCTTTCGATTCATTGTGTAAAGATGTTTGATTAAAGTATTACTCTCGTTTGATTGTATGCAAAGTTTGCTTTCATCTTAATTCCGCTGCACAACTCTTTCATTTTCATCTTAATCTCAAACGAAAATACAATAAAAAAGAAACTCAGATCCAACATCACCTTTCTTCCGAATTGGGTTTAAACACCCCGCCTGGAGCGCAAGTTATTCAGGGATAGTTCAAGGTGGCGGGACCAGTCCATGTAAAAGTGGCTGACAATTTCGTTACTGTTGGCTATATCCTGAATCCTAAAGGTATATGAGGATTGATCACCCTCTCTCACGAAAGGGTATTTTCATACTCTCTAAGGTTTAAAGGTTTTCACCTTTCTAAGTCTTGGAGTTTATACACTCCCGCCTGTAGCGCATGAAAATTTGGGATTTTCCCCAGGATACAAGGGATTTATCTCCAGTACATCCTTGGGTTTTACCCTTGGGACGTAAAAAATTGCCTATACAATGGAAACTGACATTCAGTAGATTTCTAAAGTATTTGAAGACATTGTACACAGGGGACATCCCTGCCAAGATGGTGATGTAAAGTTAAAAGGATAAGGCTCGGAACTAATACACTAAGTACCTCGCACAGGGGACATCTTCATTGAAGAAGTTGCAAAAAGATTGAGGCTTGGTAATAGGGTTATATACTACTCCGGGTATGATCTTTCCTTTGTAAACATCGTCTAAGTTTTTAGTAACATTATGTTAAGAATCCTGATATATTCTCAAAGTCCTTTTCAGGATATTTGATTAAGGTGTTTGAAACTAGTATTAGTTTGGCACTTTGACCATTTAAGTATTATCATAAACTGGTTTTGGAAAATAGATTGTTTTTCAAAAACTTTCTACAAAGTTGAAGGGATGTTTGGAAGTTCTATCTAATAAAAAGTTTTTACAATATATCGCTGAGCATATTGATCAGGATATTTTCATAAGATAACAATATAAAATTTTTTGCAAGGCTAAGAATTATACTTAGGAAAAACGAAATTATTCTTGAAGCAATCAATACTGGTTGATAACCGAAGGTTTCATCCTGAAACCCAGGACCCATCCACCTTCGGCTATCAAATTGTTTCAATACAGAAATAAAAATTGTTCATAAAAACATAAAATTGTTCGAATAATTTAAAGGAAATGAGCTCTAGGGGGTAGTGCCTTCTTCGTCCATAGTGGTTTCAGCAACATCCGCCTTGGGATCCGCCTCAGCATCCTTCTCAGCATCGGTTGCTTTTTCAACTGCTTTGGAATATTCTTCGACAGCTGATTTGGAAGAGGTACCTCCGAGGTTCTTTAGCTTGGTCTCCCAAGCACCAACATCCCAAGAAGGGCATTCAAAACCTAATGTTTTGGCTTCATGGGCCATCTTCAACCTGGCTTGGAGGAGAGAAATGACGACGGAACTTTTGAGGCTTTCCTGGTAGCTGACCATATCACGTTCGTACTGCATGTGGGCAGCTTCGAGATCGGTCTGGGCTTGAAGAGTAGCTTTGTTGAGAGCGGCTTGGTGTTCTTGAGTCATAGCTTTAAATTTCTGCTCATAATGACGAGATTTGGCGGCTGCGATCATGCCTTGATCGGAGATTGTGATTTCAGCTTCCTTTAGCTTGGTTTCAAGCATCTTGTTGAGCTTGCAGGATTCTTGATATAAGTTAACCAAACGCTCAAGACCCTACAAAGGTAAGACGATAGGTATTAATATTGATAAATCTTTGATAATAATGTAAATTGCAGGATATGATATGAGAATACTAACCTGGTTAAGAAAAGAAGTCATAAACCCGCTAGCTTCAATGAACCCGTGCTTCTCATAAGGAAATGTGTCAGAAATGACAGCGGAATCAGGTTCTTTCCTTTTGCGGGAACTTGAACTCCGGGGCTTGGTAGCCGGTGAAGGTTTGGGAATAATGATGGCTTTGGAGCTGCTGGGTTTGGATGTAGCTGTGGTCTTGGGGCTAGGTTCTTTCTTGACCTGGATCTGATCAGAGTAACTATCCAATTCATCGAGGTCAAAGACTTCAGGGATCTTGGCCGGTGCTGCATAAAGGGAAAAGTTTTACTCTTCGTTTTATTATTATACTGTCTTGACTAATTATTTTGAAAGTAATCCTTACCAGACATTTCGGATGACGAGTATTGGCTGGAACTCGGGACGTGTGTGGTGAAAGTCCTGTCTATTGCAGGTAACCGGTAAACAGTATTGATTCTTTCTTCTGACTCGGCGGTAGGGGGAGCGACTTCCTTGAAGTTCATTGCATAAAGATCGAAAAGAGGGATATTAATAAAAGATAAAAATTAAATGGTCTATGAGAATATTTATGACCCTACCGGTGGTTAACCACTCCACCGGAAGGTTGGCACCCTCAGCAATGGAGTCTCGTTTGACAAAGAAAAATTTGCGTTGCCATCCGTCTTCGTTTTTGGTGGCTTTGAGAATCAGGGGTTTGCTGGAGGTCGAGAAGAGCAAGAACCGGCTAGAGCCATGGGATCGGAGGCGATAAGCAATAGGTAAATCCTCGATGCGGAGGTCGGAACAATGGAGGTTTTTGATTTGGTTAAGTACAATTAGTACTCTCCAAACCATGGGCATGGTTTGAGGGAAAGAGATGCCGGTAATTCGAAAGAATTGCATCATGAATTCAGGAAAAGGGTATCGAAGACCTAATGAAAAAGGATATGCTGGAAAACAAACCCATTCGGTGGAAGAAACATCCGATCGGATTGACCGATCGAATGGTCTAAAGACCGTGTTGTCAGGGAAAGCGCCGGAGGCTCTTAAAGCTGCAATGTCTGCGTTGTCAAAAGCGCAGATCTCCTTTTCGGGATTTTTAAGGATATTTTGCTGGGTTAAGGTCTCAGCATCCATTGCAAGTAAGGTGAAGTAAATTGACAGGAAGAAAATCAGAAATGGAGAATTACCTGAAGGTTCTGTTGAAGATATCTGCTTTTCAAACAAGAAAAGAGAAGATATAGGGGCATTGTGGATCTCCATTGAGTAAAAAACGCGTTGGAAGTTACGATGTGATCTTGACCGTCGCTTCGTTTTAAATGCCTTGAGTTATGGGATAAGATTTTTGAAATATATCCGTTGGATTGGTATACCAACTGATATATTTGGGGACAATTGTTATGGCTCATTTTCTAAGCATACATATCCTGACCAATATCCTGCCTTTATTTGTTTATTTGTGACCAGGATGCTGGAAGAGGATATTGCTAACATCTCGGGTGATATCCTGAGGTTTATTGAATTAACCACGTGCAGGTTAAAGGCTGAGACTTGCTAACGGTCAAGTGGACTTCTTCTCCTCAAGACTCGGACGTGTTTGTTGAAGGAGAGACGTTGAACCCGAAAGACCAGGTCTACAACGTTCGATTAAGGAATATTCGGTGGATCCCGGAAGTTTAGGGTAGTTTGTTACATTATCTTTACTATAAATAGATGGGTGCGGATCAGTTTAAGGCACACAATTTTCACTTGCACTCTCGAACACTTTCACTCTCTAGCTCATTGCAAACACCACACTTGTATTCAAATTTCATTGTAACACATAATCGATCCGCACCACATCCTGCACTGTATCCTGATATTTGAAGCAATAGAAGAACAAGGCAGCTGCGATTGTCAGCTCCCGAGGTTTTATGCCGGCGATCTAGATTGATCAAGGGCTTTCCTCGTACATCTCGTGTCGTCTACTTTACTCTTGCTCACTGTTTGATCATAGATACAGTTCTATATCCTGAGCCGTATCCTGAATACTGATTTTCTAAATAACTTAACAAGCATATTTTCAACACACTTTCTAGCACACTACCTCACTTTACTAATTTGATCACTAAATTGCTTCGGTAATTTTTGACCAAAACAGCAGTCATTCAATTATAAAGTTGATGAGCTTGCAATATTATCTGAATAAAAAAGAAAAAATAATTTTTCGTTAAGTATATGAATTAAACAGTTAAAAATGTATGTAATAATATAATTATAATATTTACCATGTGATATACTATTCAAAGAAGACATAGCATTAGAAAAATCCGGAACACTTTGAACTTGAGAACGTATGTTTGTAATACACGATATTGGAGTTATGTTTTCTTTGTTTGGCCTCGTAATTCGTCGTGTTGAGGTAGAAGAATCTTGCAAAACATTTGTCTTTCTATTATGATCTGAAAATGCTACAGATGAATAAGCTACATTTCTCGAATAATTATAATTATTTCGTAAAAAACAAAAAAAAAAGATAATACAAATACGTATTTTAAAAATAATTAGTTCAAATATTATATGTAGTAAAAACAAACAAAATGTGAAACATCACCAAGTACTAAATGTTTGTTTTTGATTTACAAACCTGGGATTATGTTTTCTATGTTTGCAAACGGTGTACGGTTGGGTGTTGTAAACTGATCTTGTAGTACATTTCCTTTCTTCTTCAAAGTAGAATGTGTAACAATGGAAGATCTTACACTAACGGACGAATTTAAATAATTACCTAATAAGATATAAACAATCATTATATAATATGTAATATAAACGAACTGGAGTTGACGAACTAAATTAGTAATGTGAAATTTGTAACATTATCTAATTTAAATATAAACTTACTTGTCCCTATAACATTTGAAGATTCGGTAGGAAAGGTTGTGATTGAAAAATTGGGAGTTAAATTCTCTTTGTTATTTAAAAGGATTCGTGTTGATGATGACGACGTTGAAGCACCACCTCGAGAAATGAATTTTTTAGTAATCTTTGATCTCTTACTATCAATGTATAGTTTTCTTAACTTGCGCCTGTGTTTAGCCTCTAACGCTATAATATAAAAATAGAATAAAGAATAAAATTTGACATATGTAACAGTAAACATTAAAAATAATACAATAGTAAAAAAATTACTTTCCTTAATTACAACAAATGTGATATATACAACTTAAATATTATTAAATATAATCAAAACATATATGCATAGAAAAATGATATAAAATTTACCTCTAAAAAAATGATCCGGAAATGCATCTGCACTTGATTTCTTCTTATCAAGATATAGTTTTCTTAACGAACGATAACATTTAGCTTGCTCAGCTAAAATGCAAAAAAAAAAAAAACAAAAAAAAAAACTAAATACGAAGAAACAAATATAGAATTTAGAACATAAAACGTTTTCAAAAAAAGAAATTGAATACTATTTAAAATGTTTGAGATAAAAGAAAAAAAACACTTTCATTTATTATCAAGGCCAATATGTGGGCGTTCAGAAGAATACGACGTAAGTTGTTCAACCCTATTATGCATTTTTTAACCAACACAAAGAACTACAACAAAAAACCTAATAGGTTTACAATGAAAACCAAATGCATGAATAAATATAAATAAAACTAGTCTAAGTACCCGTGTGTTACACGGGTGGACCAACAATAATTAATATTATTCAACACCATCTAAGTAAACATCTTAATTAAATAAACGTTGAACTACGAACATGTGGAACATGTTTATCAACATTACACGTAATTGAAAACAAACAAAGAAGACAAAGTTCACAATTTGTTAAACACTTCCTTATAAACAACATTTGATGTTTTATCGGTAGGTTTGCCGTCCTTGTCTAATATAAGCAAAAGTGAAAATACAGTTCAAATAATATAAATAATATAAATACAAAAGTGGCATATTACATAAATAACTTATTTACATAAATTACTTTTCGACGTAAATAAGTTACTTATCGACAAAGTGAATAAATAATATAAATACAAAAGTGGCATATTACATAAATAACTTATTTACATAAATTACTTATCGACAAAGTGAAAATACAGTTCAAATGCATAGAAGTATAAAGCATTATATTTTTTTTACGTTTATTAAGGATTAAGGTGTCTCCAGACAAACAACAATTACTCTTTCTCTAAGCCATCTAAAATTTCTGGCTACGGCCATCACTATAGATCTCCAAATTAAAAGACAAACATTAAATAACATCACAAGGTAACTAAGCTTCAAATGGAAGATATGTTCGCAAAAAATATAATAAATTTAAAAAAAAAATAGCATCTGAATGTTAACCAATACATTCAACCAAAATTTAAATTGTTCAATTATGACACCAAGCTCAATTAAATAATAAATATACAATACATTTTTATCAATAAAATTAAATAGAAAATTATATAACCTATACGGTTTACATATAGAACTGATAAATGTAGCTATAATAAATTCATAAATCTCTAATATTCCCTTGTATGCATTTGAACATTAAAACCGAACCAAATCAAATTGTTTCTAACGTTTTGGTTCCGGTTTGGTTTCATGGTTTAAGCTTTATTGGACCTTTATACAAAATGTGAAAGATATAAAAAATAAAAAGTTGTTGAGGTCGAAACAAAAGCCAATATCAAAATTGATTGGTTGTTAGTCGCAAATATCCCTTGGTGGAATCAACTATGCTTTGACGTCCCGATTGTTAATAAGAGTTAATCAACATGGATAATAGATATCACAACATTTAGTTTAGCAAACTAATTGCAATGTTACAGTAAGTAATAAGTATATTTGGTGATCAAAATTATTACCAACTGTACTTAATGGAAATACCCGAACTACACATATTTGACCACAAAATCAAATAATGGAAACAAATAAGATGAATTAAGTGCAATTTCATTACTCAAAAATTCTTTAGCCATAGCTAAAAGACCGGTACATACATCACATAACTTGTTCAAATCGCCTAATACATTCACACCCATATTACACCAGTATTTTTATATTAATGCTTTCCATCTTTGCTCTATGCTTTAAGCATAAGAAAGTACCCTCCTTGATGTCTTCGACCACTTTTCGCATAAGAGAGTTGAGCCCCCTTGAAGATCTTGATATGTTTGCAGCCCTATTCTTAATCAACATAACCTTAGCAAAAGAAGGTGTTTCGAATCCATACCTGAGTCATATTGGTGGTAGGATTAAGACCCAAATCATCTAATCCGCACATGGAATCTCACCAGGCTCCACATTATCCTTGCAATGTTGGGTTGTTTCCTGCAATTATCGTCTGAAAGACTACATAAATGGCTCTTCTCCGTTTGGCCGGGGCCTGGACACCAGGTCATCTATCTCAAGGATGCATAAAACAACAAATTTACACCAAGAGTTAATAAAGTCCAAAACATGCCGCACAAAGTGACAAAAAAAAAGAGATGCTCTGCACATTCTTCAGCTTCTCGTACACCTTACACCTCGTGGACTTGATGCGCACATTTCTTCGGGCCAAATTGATTGTCATGGCGACCCGATCTAGAGACTCTCCAGGACAAAAAAGTTTACTTCAAGAGAAACCCATTTATTCCATACGAATTTGTTACTAAGACTCGAAAAATAAAGCCCATCCATGCGTCTCCTAAAGCTCCGCACCGAAAATTGACCCGAAGCATCCGGTAACCATTTCCACTTATCCTCGCCCATGCTGAAGGAGTAATTTATGATATCTTCCGATAGTCTTTCCAATTCAGCCACTTCTGAGCTAGAGGTAGGCTGCTAAACCCATTGAAAAGTCAAGCGAACCACCCCATTTACCTAAGATAAGATACCCGGTCCTTGATCAGGTGTAGACTATAAAGAAAGATGGAGAGCCATATTTAGGTAACCTCATACCTGGTTGTACACAACTGACTTGCTAAGTGGTCGGCGTATGTAAACCACTTGTAATCCGCTTGCAAGGAACAATAAATGTATTCACAATCGTGGTTAATGAAAAAAGTAAGTCAAAAGCGACCCTTTCACTTTGGTAGTTAAAGGGAAAAGTGTGCGAATCAACATATCAAATAATCAGTAACAATCACTCTAACCTATGTAACAATAAGTTTTAAAAAGTAACCATGTTGTTTGTTTTAAATACTAATCAACATTAATGAGTTCGGTTCCTTCTTTCATCAAATGAGTATAACAATAAATATGGTTGACCACAAAAGTAATTTCGGTGTAATAAATTAGAGAAAAATAATCCAACCTGGATGATATAATGCATGAAGTTGTAGATGTGAAGCATGTGTATCTAGAAAATGAAGAAGATCCTTCATAAGAATAGCACCTACAATTGTTATAAATCATGTAACTAACTGTTGTGCAAGAAAAAAAAAAAAACCTAATAATATACCATAAAAACCCAAGATTCTTCATGAACATAACACCATTGAATCAACAAAACAACAAATTAGGCACAAATTAATGACAAACCTGTCATAAATACCAGTCAAAGAACAAACATAAGGCGCCAAAACGTTCAAATCTTTCTTCTCTGCCCCAGCAAAATAAAAAAACCCACCCGATCTCTGTCAACAAATTCCAAAATAAGATTAGCAAATTATCAAACAGAATGCAAACTGAACTCAATTTTCATAACAAAACTAATGGAAGCTCTGGACGCGATTGTTCAGAACAAAACTAACCGATATGAAGAAGAGGTTATAGTCGGCCTCCTATAATGAAGAATATCACATATTCTGCAACGAAATTTTCAAAATAGAAAGCCAACATCATAACAGGGTCTGGAACAAAGTTGCCATACCAGGTAGTAAGCCAACATCATAACAGGGTCTGGAAATCACCGCCATCAAGACGGACTGAATCCGCCGGTGGCGACCCTCCGGTCACCGCCTCTGCCTATTCTTTAAGAGGGTTAAACCTGCCATCATTCATTGAGATTCTTAAACGAAAAAATTGTAACCTAACATGTCCAATTATCAAGAAAATAAACCTGATTTGATTACTTAAATATTCAGCTTTGAAGTTTCTTCATCACAAATCGACATAAATAACCTATAAGCATAATCGCTTTCCTCAGTGATGTTTCCCATGCCAAAGTTCCATAGAAAAAAAGCGGTACACGACATTGTATGCAAGCCCAACAATAAACTTAACAAAAGCTGTGTAAAATTACCAACAGTAGAACATGAACAGAGTTGTAAACATTAACAGAATCTAACATCCTTGTTTTAGACCTCAATCAATCTCTAGGTTGAAATTTGTAAGAGCATCAGTTAAACATATTAAAAAAAAAGCCCTAAAAATTTCTACTCACTAATTTGCATATCTTAATCCAACATTAAATAAACCTAAAACGTAAGAGCATCAGAATAACATATTCAAAAATAAGCCCTAAAAATTTATACAACATCATAGTTAGTCAATATAAGAAAACCCTAATATAAGAGCCATAAAAATTGTTACAGATCAGAATATGCACAAAAGATTCATATGATTATTTATGATATTCAGAGCAAATCGACACAAAATCGGAGATTGAATCAAAAACATATTAAAAAAAAACCCCTAAAATTTGCTACAGATTAAATACCAGAGAAATATGCATACCAGTGATAAAGAATCGAACCTTAAATAATGCTTGACAAATCGATTGAATGCCAAATCGATGTGAACATACAGATGATGATTGATAAATCGATTAACAACCGAATCGATGTGAAGAAACCCCAGAATACATATGGATTTATAGATCTAGGGTTTATGCAATCAATCATCATTAAACATGGGAACTCAATCATATTTTGGAAGATGATTATAAAGAAATATGGAAATCGTATATCTGGTAGACTTATTTGAGGAAATTTGAGAGAACGATGGATTTAGATAGCAGATGTATATTGCCGCTCAAAACAATATTGAGCCATACAATCAAAGGACACGTGGCATTAAGTTTTGTTAGAAAGAGACAAATGACAAAAGTTTGTTTTGTTTTATTATAATGTATAGATTATAACAAACTATATAAAAACTTACTGGAAATGTAAAGAATGATGAAAATAAATTATTCAACCGTAGAAGGAAGCTAAGAATGCAAATTCAGATAACTATGAAGATGTTTCAAAAGTTTGTGAAGTATTTGAATTTATAGACCTAAGGTATAAGTTATTTATGGAATTCATAATATACATTACAAAAATAAATTGTAATCAAATTAATGATCATAAATATGAAAACAATTCTATATTTATTAGTTTCGAAATTTGAAGATATTGTGTCATTTAGTAAAAATAGAATTGCTAAAATTACGAAATTTCTAAAAAAAAAGTTTAGAAATGTAACTGAATAGTAAAAATTGACATGATTAGCATATTTCTTAAAATGAATCGTGAATTGTAACGGAATAGTAAATCTATAATCTATATATATAAAGTCTAAATAATAAACAAAAAATTTTTAATTTTTCCATTATTTAGGCTTATCGCATTATTACATTACAAAAATAAAAAAGTAATCAACGTAGTCTCATACAATAAAGAATATAACCAAACATAATTCTCAACCAAAAATATTATAGGATAACTCAAAAAGTGACAATATATAGGCAAAACATAAATTGTCTTCAAACATCAAAAACTCATACGAACAAAACAAAATTCCAATATTCAAATACCAAATAAATTGTTTTTTTATTAAAACCACCATTTGCCGTATCTTCTTTATCAATTCTTCTCAACACAAATGCGAGGCTTACTTGCTGACGACGCCAATCCCTCTTCATTCAAATAAACATCATCAAGGTTACGCTTCATATCAGAAGATGATTGTTTCAAGTCACCCACATAATCCTTTGAAACAGGCGTGGTGTTATCCCCAGTGTAAGAATCAACATCCTTAAAGAAATAAACAAATTATAACTAAGACAACTATTAAAGTTATATATAAGTTTATTTTTTAAGTTATACCTTAAAACAGTCACCACCATAAGTTTGGAACTCAGACTGGCTCATACCAAAAGAATCAGAAACATCAAGCTGTGAAATCATGAAAAGCAAACAACAAATAGTTCAACATATTTTAAACGGTTTTAAAAGTGCAACTATATATTAATAAAACAATCACTTACTTGGTCAATTTTAAATTTTTTGTTCAGCTTATCCAAGATGTCATCATCAGTCGTAACAAATGATATTCCATAATTCTCAACAACATTGACAATATTAAAGTCGGTTACTTTAATCACGAAAGCACACTTTAGGTTAACCAACGTTTCAAATTCAACTGGATATTCTCTTGGAAAATCATTTGTCTTCAATAACTATATTAAAAAAATATATATAATGTGTCATCACAATAAATGTATAAAATTTAATTTATATAAATATAATGTATAACTAAATATAACCTCGTCCTGAATTGCTATAAGTTGCTTTGCAGTTTTCCCAACAAACTTCAACGCCTCATGGTCAAATAATGTAAGCGTCACAGTACCGGTTGAATCTTGAACGCGAACCGGTATTTTAAACCTTAAAAAACGGTATTTAAATAATTAACAAACATATGTGAATAGATAATATAGACGATCTACGTTGTTGTTGTTGTATGAACAATAATTAGAAGTATGACTAACAAACACTTTACCTGGACAGCGGGAAAACTTCTTTTCTATTACAATCCTTGTTAGAACATTGAAACAACTTCTCATCTCTAACATCACTTGTTCCGTCATCCTTATCATAGGTTTCAAACTTTTGCTCAACTTTGGACTTGCAATAGTTACAGCCATCATAATACCACATCTTGTCTGAAGCGATTGCTACAATAGTTCCAACAACAACAACTTTCTTTGGCTGTTTAATATAATAAAAGAAAAAAATTCATTAATATGTTGTTAAAATATAAAACATGAAATGTTAAGGAAAACCTCTAAGATTGATGCAAGATAAGCAATTGGTGAAAAAACATCATTCTTTAAAAATTCATCTTCGACAGAAGACATCATATATGACCCAGCATGGCTACTTGACTCAGTTGAAGAAGCAAGTTTTGCAAGATACCTAAAACACATTTTGAATAAACATAAATGTTTAATTAAAAATAATTACAAACAATACCTAAAGTTGATAAAATTTAAAAAATATGTTTAAATAACAACACTTACTTTTGCTTGAACGATAGCATTTCATCAAAATTGTCGTTAATGAAAAGTCGTGAACCATCAAAGTTATTAGAAAATCCCCATTTCCCTATTGTTAGGTAAAAATAATTTAAACAATAAAAAAAAATAGATACGAATTAACATCATCTATTGAACTTTGTTTGGTATAAAATGCACTATGAGTTAAATACCTTTGTATGTCTTAACAACACCAAAATGGACAACAACGACAACATGTGCTTCACGTTTTTCACTAACCATGTAAGAATACATGTCCTTAGCATAATCATCCCAAAGAGTTAAATCGATCTGAACATCTCTACAATAGAATATAAGAAAAAAATATAAGTTTAAAAAGATTTTGTAAATTTTAAAGAATAAAATGGAAAAAAAATTAAACACAATTTATAATATGTATTACTCAAGATCTTGAAGCTTAAGATTAAGGCGTTTCCCTTTACTACCATCCTTTTTGTTAATCTCCTCGATGTTATAACACACACCAACATAACCAATGAAATCTACCAAAAATATAAAATACATGTCAGCATATATAAGAACATAAAAAAATCTATAAAATCAGGAAAGAAATATAATGGTATATAAAGATTGTAAATAAAAACTAAACATACCTACTGTCGTACCCTCTTTAATTTTCTAGGAAAGAACATCATTAAACTGAACAAAATTGAAAACGTACTGCGGACCTTCCCATATATTGCACTTTTCCACAAAGGTATGATAATAAAAAGATAGCTTCTGATTGTTAGGAACAATCTTGAAAGATGCAGTGTTGGCAGCAAGAGATGGTCGTTTAATGATAAGGCATTCATCAACATTAAGATGCCTCTCAAACTTTGAAAATAGCTTATGCAAGCAAGAAGCTTGAATCTTGGTACCCTGTGTGTAAATACAGAATAACATGCAAAGGATATGTAAAAATGCAATCAAACTGAGCATAATTAACACAGAAAAAATTAAATAATTAATTTACCATTTCATCCATCAGTATCATATTTATACGATATGTCTCTCTTTCATTATCTCTCATCCTCTTCCTCCACAAACTAACAATTTTAACCTTGATAGTGTAGTTTGTGCTTAGAGCATCGATATCGTTCAGCAAGGTGATCTGACCTTCGTTCTCCATTATAGCTAAGAAGAAATCAAATAAATCAATGGACTGTTGCAAAAAAATTAGTTGGGCTTAAAAAGAAAACAAATGATGTATTTATATGAAATTAATAAAGTTAATATTTTTAGTAATATATTATTAATAATTATAATCAAAATAAACATTCTTTTTAAAATAAACTAAATAAGGAAACGGTATAATTTATAATTATATAAAACGAATTAACATAAATTCAAATTTGTAAAAAACGGAAACTGCACATATTAAATATATAACTTCCAGTTCATATTACGAATTTAAAAATTATTTATAAATATGATTCTTTAAAATTTTATATTTGTATCATATTTTCCATAATTGACAACCTTTACTAAAATATAAATAAAAGATTTTTTTACATTTTTATGAATAATGAGTCTCCATAATTATAAGTTTGAAATTACAAAGTAAGGACGAAATTTTATGATTAATCAATTGCAAATTAAGAAGGAAATTTTGTAATTGCAACATACTAATTGACAGTTGACTTTCTATAATTAAAATGAATATAAAATGGGTTATTTATGTTAAATGTTATATAAAAACCTTATAATGAAACATGTCAAAACTATAATGAAAGGTTTAAAAATGACAATCATAGTGTTATCTATGTATTCTATATGTAGTACTAAAGGTTCATAATACTATCTTATAATAATAACAACACTATACTCTCTGTACAATAATGAAAAACAAAAAAAGAAAGAATGGGATCCAGATTATTTTAAATAATGTAAAATGCTTAATTGATTAACATAACATAGTGTTTGATATACTTTTTTGAAGAAATTTGTAACATCATTAGCATCAGTTAACGATTTATAAAATTTAATAAATAACTACTAAACACATAAATTAAACTTTCAACACATGACAAATGAGTGGTTAAAACGAAAGTTATAATATGAAAAAATATAATAACTTGAAATTAAAAACCATAACGAATGTCAAAAACAAAAAAACCCATATAAAAAGTTAATATCTAACATATGAAAGGCAAAAAACATGCCCTAAATGTCATATAACTAATGACTACGCCTAACGTAACGTACAACTCGTTCAACAATCAACACCTGTTCATTTTCATCAAAACAATAGTCAACCGTGTCACGGACCTTAATTCTAGCAGCTTTCATGAACTTCTTCCAACCGGTTAACGCGTATCGCCAACCTCCGCCGCTTTTTTTTCACGTCTAGTACCGTTGGTAAATTGCTTTGGTGGATCCTGATTCATAAGCCTAACGGTTATATCTTTTAAACCTTCATCAAGTCTAGCCATCCGTGAAACAGGATCAGGAATCCTCTGTATTGTTGAAAAAATCAAATTATTAATAAATATGTTCTGTAAAATAACAATGTTTATTAAGTAACAAACAATTGTAAAACTTGTTTTTCAGAGGTTTGTAAAATGATATTAAAACTTACAAAATAACGTTCACCAGCCATACGAGTAAAACGACGAACACCACCATGTATTTGTTCATCTACTTCATTTTCAGCATCGATAGGTGCAACTTCAACCTGCAAATTAGATATACAACATGTATTACATTAACATATATATAAAATATATAATTAAGTAACAAAATTCAGGTTACCTCATCGACATCAACATCAGGAAAAAAAATTTCAACGCCGTTTTTTCCAAAAAAATTTAAATAGAAAAAATGACCAAAACCTTTTGTAAATAACAAAATACAACCTGCCTTCAACTGTAACTGAGCAACAATTACGTCAATACCAACGGTAAAACCAACCTTACCGTCAGACGTTTCAATGGCAACTTTAAATGTTTTGTTGTCTATAATTACAGTAGAAATTACATCATTTGAGGAATAATCATAAACTTTTGGCAGGATACATTCAGGAATGACCTGTGAGAAATGATAAAAAGGAAAAAAAAATTAGTGTTAATATAAGTAAAGTAATACATCAATACAATAGGAAAATAAAAATATAATTTATCTTACATAAAAATGATATGATGGAGGGAGCAGATACGTCCAAAAAGAGCCACGACTAACCCCATCAACGAAAGCTGTTAATTTAAACGTAGTAGTATCTACAGGATTAAATACTACCAAACAGCCTTTGGTTAGTCGCAAATGTTCCACAACTTTGGACCAACCATGGAAGAAGAATAACTTTCCTTTACAAAAGCTTAAAGAAACATTAAATAATCGGTCATCTTCAGTGTGTATCATAACATTTGTAGGGCCTTTATCAACACCCCATAGTTTGCACGCATCATCATCTGGAATGGACTAATAAAACAAACAAATGCAAAATGAATTATAATTATAGTGAAAAGATATTAATGATACAATAATAATAAAGAGTATTTAATAATAAGTAAAAAAATCTATGTAATAATCTTTCATTTACCAGAATAAGTTCGTCTGCTACATTCATTAGCCTTAAGAACCAGGGTCCTTTGAAACTGAATAAAAAATTACGATGTTAATAAAGTGTAACATGTTAAGGTTAGTGTGAGGAAAAAAGAAATAAATGAAAAAAAAAACTCATATTGTACAAATTAAATGTTACATAAAGTCACAAAATGAACAAAAACATACCTTGATGAACTTTCAGCCATATCAAAAACCTAAAAAAACACGTCACATAAACAAACCATGAAATGATGAATTATTAAAATAAATATAAATGACAAAAAAAAAACAATGTGAATGACATGTTATAATAACATTCAATATGTAACAAACATCATAATAAGTATCTTTTATTCCAAAATCTATAACAAATGGAGGCAACCGATGATATAAAAATTATGAAACATCATAATAAAAAATATTGTAACCAAATGATTTACACTGAAAATTAACAACATTTAAATAACATACAAATATACAATCATATTATCCTATCGTCAAATACAGATAAAGTGACCTAAAAATTTGATAAATTACATAAACATGTGAAAGAAAAACAAAATCATAAGAATTTCCATGACAATCAGAATATGGGTTTCTATAACATAAAGTTAAACAATACATAAGAGTTAAAAAATCATATAAACATAATCATACCAAATAAAATAATAAAATTCATAAAAAAACTATATTCAATTACAATCGGATTCGGAGTTTCCTATAAACATCACATTCTGCATCAAAATAGGTTATAGGGTTTTGCATAAAGTTAATGTTATATAACAAAACCATATTCTTAAAACCACTAAATCAAGCTATTTTACAATACGAAGAGGATTTATGCTTTTGAATGACATTCACAAAGTTATTAACAATCACAGTCAAATAAAAGTTATTTTAAATCATTTCAAATAAAACTTAAGACAGATATTCATAACAATCAGATGTAGGGTTTCGTCTAAAGTTGATAGAATAAATAAACATTAGAAAGAAAACATATTCTGCATCAACATCGGTTTTAAGGTTATTAACGTAAACAACATATTCTTTAACAAAACAATAATCTTAAAACACAAAATTGAACATATTTTTCAATCCAAATCGGATTTAAAGTTAAATAAGCATAAACATAGTTTACACACATTAAATAAAAGGAAGAACACATGAAAAATTATTAAAGAATGAATAAAAAAAACCAACTTACAGGTTTATAGAACGATATGTCAAATTCAGATATCGATTCAAGAATAAGTAAATGTAGATGTAGACGGTGAAGAATGTAAAACCATCTATATATGTAAATCCACTTAAGAAATACATTGTTATATGGAAACCGATGGTATTATTGGAATAAGATTGGAGGGAAGTTGAAGAGTTGATTGGAACCATAACTGCAAAGGAAAGTAAATTTTTTTTAAAAATATAACCGCAACCTAATTAAAGAAACAATGTATAATTACAGAAACATAATTAGAATTCCAAATTCATAAATTACCTTAAAAACATTACTCTGTTTATAGAAAAAAAAACATTTTTAAAAATAAATTAAACATATCTTTAAAGCAAATTTTAAAAAAATGATAAGTGATTAATAAAGTAAGAATATTTTCAAAACACTGTTAATTTAATAAGAATAAGGCATAAGACAGACTACATATATCTCAAAAAACATACAATATCAATTAAATTCAATTAAATATATTATCAATTAAAAAAACGATATACCATAATACATTCATAAAATAGTATTAATTAAAAAAAAGTGAACAGAAAACATAAAATCTTATATCATAAAGTTAAAAAAAATAAAAAAAGTATAAGATTGAACTAACCTTTCCTGCTTGACGAATGATGGGATTGGGATTGTTATGACGGAGTTAGGGATTGACATGAAAAAAAAAAAACAAAATCAGTAACAGCGATAAATATGGTCGGATCTACAGAAAAGTTGTTAATCAATAACTTGATTTTGTTTCAAACAAAAAACTACAACAAACTCTGGTATATATTTTTGTTTATAATAAAAGTAAACATATTGAATCGGTTAGATAAAAATCAATGCTAAACAACAAAGTAAAAAAACATACCTGCAAGATTTATGGTCGGATCTACAGAAATCAGACCAAATAAAAAGTTAATAGAAGTACAAACGAATAACATAAAATCAAACTCCAATCTTCATTCAGAACATATAATAACAAATATTTAGCTTCTATTTGGTGTATTTACCTTTTATGTTGACCTAATTTTTGAAAAATCGCTGAGATAGATTTTATGGAATTTTTAAGAGGGGTCGGTGACATTGTCGAGGAGTGTAAGGAAATGATATCACTTAGCATTTACTGACACTCCTCGACAACATCACCGACCCCTCAATGTTTCCAGCAAAACACTAACACTGGTTGTTTGCTTATTCAACAGAGGGTTTCTTCTTAATACCTTGAACATGTATAATCTAAAATGTATTTGACACATCCTTTGTCTCTTCCTCTCTTCCTTAATAGCTAAAAACATGACAGGTATGCAAATCGAGATCATCGTGTAATCTCCTTTGATAGATAGTATAGATTCTGAAAACACTACATGGAATCAAAATCCACGAATTAGAAATGTAATTTGTAAATGTTCTAAAATTAAGCAAATTACTACAAAAAGGTAATAAAATAAAATTATATAAAACAGATTAATTATTTAATATAACGAAACAACTTGTTAATATAACATCACAAAATTGTCGTATAAAACATATTTAAAAAATTATTACCTTTGTTGTGATATAAAACATATTTAAAAAAGTATAAGATTTAACTAACCTTTGTTGCTTGACGAATGATGGGATTCCGATTGTTATGACGGAGTTAGGGATTCACATGAAAAAAAATCAAGCAAAATCAGTAACTGCGATAAAAATGGTCGGATCTGACGAAATCAAGAAAAATCAAAACTTGATTTTCTTTCAAACAAAAATCTACAACAACCTCTGGTATAGATTTTGGTTTATAAAAAAAGTAAACATGTTGAATCGGTTAGATTAAAGATGAATACTACATAAACAACAAAGTAAAACAACATACCTTCAAGATTTATGCTCGGGTCTACAGAAATCATACAAAATAAAAACTAAAATCAAACTCCGATCTTGAAAAAAAATATAAAAGCAAATGAATAACATAAAATCAAACTCCGATCTTGATTCAGAACATATAATAACAAATATTTAGCTTCAATTTAGTGTATTTACCTTTGAATAAGACCTAATTTTTGTAAACTTCGTGAGAAGATAACCGATTGAAGAACAAAAGGAAGAGCGAAGAGAGTAAAGTTGAGGTAGGTATGAATGAGACAAAAGAAAATGAAATAGGTTTTAAATGATCCGAATATTTTTCATAAGGTGTATTCGGAAACATAAAACCCGACCCAAAACATTTCAGATCCCGCTTCATTTTCATTGAAATCGTGATTGTAGACTACATATGTGATTTCCCTCCTAAAGTGAATTGCCACATCAGCCAAGAAGGCCAAATACAAGTGCCAAGTTGCCCAAATCCATCTCATTTATATATATATAGATTATTTATTTTTTTGTATTAAAATATTAAAAAATATGGAAAAAATAAAATTAATAACAAGATAATTTATTTATTATTTATTTTATCTTATTTTTATTATGTTGTTATATAATATATTTATTTAATAATAAATTCAAAATAAAATACTAAAAAATATTTAATTTTTCCAACAACTCTTTTTCAAACGGCTACTTTTGAAACACTTATTCTTTCAAACGCCTACTCTTACAACAATTATTTCTTTACTGGCTATAAATTCAATTTGTATTTAAATCAACATGTAGACTTCTCAACTAACAACTCAATTTGACGGTTCAAGGGTTGATGATTAGTTTAAATATGTAGTTTGTTTAAGTTCAATTATCTCATTTGTTTAGGTTTAATTATCTAGTTTGTGTAATGTTTTTAGTTATAATAAATTTGTTTTTTAGTTTATATTAATTTTTATTTTATATGTTTGTTTTCTAATTTATGCTATTTTTAATTTATATATTTATATGTTATTAATTTAAATAATTTTAAGGATTTTTTTAATTTAATGCAAAAAAGCTTTTTTATTTTAAATTGTTTTTAATTAAATGGGGTTCACATGTAAGAGGTTTGGACTGATCCGATGCACCAAACCGGACCGGTCCTAGTCATTAGCTCCAATGAGGGGTTTTCCAAAATTGTTGGATTGCTTTGGGACTACCATTCCAAACTAATGTGTTGTGGATGCTCTAATAATCACATTCGTCATAAGAAAGAGTTTTGGTTTATTCTTCTTTGCATTCGATCTTTGATAACAATTATCTACAAAGCTCTGGGGGCTCGATCAACGAGAAGGAATATAAAAAATGTGATCATTAAAGTCGAGGGAGGCCAACAAGAATTGATCAATAAAGGACTTATTATTGAAATTTGCGACGGATTTAGAAGGAGTCTGTGATACTTCGGGCTTTCCCGCACAACTGGATTGTATGATACAATTATGTGAAACTATTAAATGAGAACCTATGTTATAGTTATATGTGTATTTTGTGAATTATATGATAATGTGTAAATAATTAGGTGAGTTAATATATAAGTGCAAAGGGTATGTTTGTATATGAATTGAAATCCCTTTAGTTTCGACCCGAGACCCCACAATTTCGAGTCGGGACTGCTAGTTCCAACACCCCTTCTTCCTGGACTAATGGGCCATATAGCATGACCTGGCCCAATGTAGCAAGCCCACTCGAAACAATCCAAAACCCTAGGAGGGTGCATGGTTTCGAAAAGGGTATAAAACCCTCACAATTAGCCGACACAAGGGATGATTTGACAAACAATCATTCTCTCATCAATCCCTAAAAACATTCTCCCCCTCTCTATCTAACTTTCTCTCTTTAAAAACCCTAAAACACACACACCATACCCCCTCCTTTTGACGGCAGCAGCAACTCGGTGAAGGCAGCCAAAATCATCAATCAGGAGCTTCATCTCATTCTCTTTTCTACACCCCTCTCACTCTACTTGTACCGGTTAGTGCACCATCACTATGTTAGTTAAAAAATACATGTTAAAGATGCTTACTTGGTTTGAATGTTTAGATGATAAACAAATGTATTCTCTTCATGATGATATGCAAATTGTTTTGTAGAAAATGTTAGTAATATTGGGCATTACGGCTGATTAATAGGGTCTAGAATAATGTCATCGGTTAGGGTTTTGTTGATAAGAATGTGATACTGTGATCCTTGTTTAAAGCTATTTCTTGATGCTCAATTTGGATGTTGAGATAATAAAGGTTTAAGGGTTCTCATAGATGGGATGAATGCTGAATCTGTTGTGATGATGTTTGTGAATGTGTTGATATGTTTTGGTGAAAGGATATAGTGTTAGATCTATTTTGATAAATGATAAACCCCGATGAACTGTTTGAATGTCGTGAAATATTTGAAATTTGTTGCTTTTGATCTGATTTAGGACTGGTACGGAATAAAATGCATGTTAATGGATTTTGATTGGTGTATGCTGAACCAGACAAGGTTCTGGAAATTTCGACAATGGTTGCGAGTCGAGATCTCATGGTTTCGACTCGAGACCATTTTGATTACAACTCGAAATAAGGCATCACACATCAGGGGACTTGAAACCGGGTTAGTTGCAAGTTGAGATCTCCTGGATTGCGACTCACAGTCTGACTCGAGAACTAAAGGTTTCGACTCGAGATCCTTTGGGTTGCGACTCGGGATCTCTTGAATTCGAGTTGAGACCTCCTGGTTTTGCCTGTTGTCTTCTGAATTGGACCACCCACAACACACACACACACACACACTCTAAGGTGGATGATGGATGATGGTGGTGGATGTGGGTGTTGTAGTGGTGGTGGAGTGGTGGCAAAGTGGAAGAGTAGTGATTTTACAAGGGATGCCTTTGAAGTGAGCCAAGCACCCCTATTTATAGCCTGAACAGAACCCCGGGCATGGCCCCGTGTCCAGCGGGCACGCCCCCGTGGCCATCCTTTTCTCTTCCTTCATTAAATGCATTTGTGTAACACCTCGAAAATTCACGTCCTATAAAGTGTTGACACGTGTCATATGTTTGAACGTGTGAAAGAATGTGTTGAAAGGACTAAAGTTGACAAACATGAAAAGTATATGAAAATAAGAGTTCTAAATGTCAACAGTGAATAAATATATGGTACATTAACCCTACATGATGCTTATATCACCAAACGAATAAATCATGGATCATACGAAGCTAAAAGTGAGAGATTACAAACTACAGGGGTCAAATGTGTCAGCATGTTTAAGTTATACCTCTGAGTGACCTTTTGACAAACCCGAAGATTTGTAACAGTTAATTATGCTCACTAGAATGCACGATTAAAATTTCATATAGTTTCGTTATCGTATGAGAAAGTTATGATCAAATTCGTGTACGAGGGGTTAAAGCGTCAACGTTGAAAGTTTGGACCTTTTGGGTGACAATAAAGTTAACCGGGGACTAAACAAAGTAGGTAAATGTCTTAAAGCCCTTATATGTCAATTTGGAGGGTTCAAAGTGCAAGAAAATAAGTTAATTGACCTTTCGGAGGACCAAGAGCCAAGGATGCAAAATGAAAAAGAGGTTTTTGTGCCTGATGTCAGGCTTACGGACCTCAACATTGGGGACCTTGAGGTCCGTAAGGTAGTGCCCAGCAACAGAAAACCGGCTGTTGCCAGTTTAAACGCGAATTTCGACCTTTAAACGATTTTCCTCATCTCCCTTGGCCCTTAAACAATCCCTAAACATCTAGAGACACTTGTGGATCAGTTGTGGTAAGTCATAGACTTGTGTGTCAACCTTTTGTGGTGTTCTTGATCACTATATAAAGGCTTCATGTGCAACAAGTTCTTCACACCATTCATCTGCACATTTGGGGCATTTCTGGAGCTAAGGATCTTTCTCTAAGCATCACATTTCGTGCATTGGACTTCACTAAGTTTGCTAACCTTTTCTTAATTAAGTTTTAGCTTAATATTAGCTTAAAAGTCAAACCGTCGTAATTAACGGTTGACTTTAAGATTAATCACTAATGGTCCAATGATTAGTCGAATCAAAAGTAGTTATAAGTTGGTAATTATGTGGATAATAAAACCTCAAAAGGGTTCCCCCTGATTCCCACTCTAACTAGGTCAAATGTCGGGTCAAACTTGTATTTAAAAAGTCAACAGAATGTGTAAATTACAATTTATGCATAATTAGCAATGTTGAACACATACAACCTGTTTGATCATTAATATAACTTGGTAATTAGTGTAAGAACATGTCTAAACATGTTCAACCCGATAATTTCCTGTTTAGACCCGGTTCGGAACCGAAAGTCGCCTAGTTTGACTTATACTTTGACTTTCAGTTCTGACCCGTTATGGTATGTTTTAGAAATACCTTAGAGATTTATTTGGACCAGGTTACATGCTAGTATAACCCTCTGTGATTATACACCTCGGATCATTAGTTATCCAATTAATATGCATGATTCCGTTAATTGCTCATATGTTGACCATTATGCCCTTTTCACTTTAAAACGTGATTTTTGGAAATATAAAAGAGTAGAAACTTTAATTACTGATATATAAACTTGTATGCAAAGTTTGACATCAGTTTGAGGTGTAGGTTAAGAGTTATGCTCGTTAGCGTAAAATGAAAGCTTTATGTTAATAAAACGGCGTAATTAGCGTATAGCCTAGTTAAGCCTACTTTTTGATATCAAAATTATTACCCACTAATGTAATATATTATTTTGGGATTTTTGAAGATTTTTAATTAATTTTAGGCTGAGCATAACTCATAGTCGTAGGCTTAATCCGGTAATTGTCGGTTTTGCCCTTACGGGCCATAAAATGAGTTTTACTTATCTAAACAACTCCAAACCTTTTGCTACTGATCTTAAATGATAAATAAAGTCTTTTTAAGCCTTCTGGAATAATAAAAATATCAGCTTTATGTATCGAACCCGGAAATGGCTTCTAATCGCCTTTTTAAGCGTTTTTAACGCATAGTATGTGCTATAACTATATTAAACATACAAGGGTTGATACCTACTGATATTTGAGGCAAATTATAATATTCTAACAGTAAGCAAAGGTTGTTAAACTCAGACTTCAGTTTTGAGCTTTTCGGCTTATGTGAAATTACCAAAATGCCCCTACGGTGCATAGTTTGGTTAAAATTGATGAATTTCACATATATACTTTACCCTACTGTTATAACTTAGTAAAATAAGTATTTTTGCTGATTACATCAGACCTGTAACTCAGATAAATACTTAAACTCTTTTATAACCTTTTAAATGACCAAACTACCCCTACGGGGCATAGTTTGTGTTTAAATTCGTTTCGGGCATAATAAATGATATCTTACTGATGTCACAACATATTTGGAGCATATTAACTTAGGAAACTTGTAAATGGCTCTCATTATTACCCGTTACGCTTATTACGCGTTCGGCTCGGCTTATGTAACTAGTTTACATAAATTAGCCGAAACGGGTCAAACCTTATCGGTCTTACCTCAAAATCCAGAGTGTGTATGAAATACCCATATTAAACAAGTCTCCAAACTTGTTGGGTCTAAATCACATTCTATCCGTTATTCGCTTAATAGTGCGTACGAACCGTATCATTGAAACTAACCGGTCTAAGCTAAGGCTTAATTAAAGACCCGTTAGAAATCTAATAGGTTATTATAAACTTCCGTTCCAGATTAGGAGCCCAGTAAAAGTACTTGCATTTGCTGTATTTGATTGATACTTTGCTCAGGTAAATACTCTTAACTTATTTTCCCTATACGGGCTTGGGATACGGCACTATAAAAGTACCGCTTGGTCAGGTGTATGTAGTCATTTAAATCGGATTGTGATTGATGTATTTACATAACCTGTTTAATATGTATTATTTGGTGTATGGCTTTTGGGGGTTAATGACCATGTCCCGGATATCCTTGGCATCATTTTACGAAATGGCCACGACCTAAGCACGGGGTGTAGGCGTACACCTGACAGATGCATTATGTAAAAACTGGTAATCCACTAAAGGAATCAACCTTGTGGGCACTATACCAGTGGCGTGTCAGTTAACTTAAACTGGCTCTTCTAACCGGTGCTAATGGACGAAAAATAAGTAAAACTGTATACAAGATTATATACAAATAATTGTCCCAAGTTATAAAAGATATTTTTGCCGAAGTGCATTCAAATCAATTTTCAAACTCTTTTCTAAATGAGTCAGTTGAGTTGTATTTACCAGTGTAAACTGACGTATTTTCCAAAAAGGTTAAGTGCAGGTGCTAGACGAAATAGGCTGGCTACTCCAGGCATCATTACTCAAGTCTCGCAAGCTCTAGATGTCAAAGTCTGTTGAACAGTTTTCATTTTATTTTGATCCGCCTGTGGATCCTTTACCTTCCGTTGTAATACTTGGATATTACTTTTTATTCGGAATGTAATATATTTATCTTTTGCTTCCGCTGTGCATTTATATAATTGTGTTGTTTGACTATTATGTTGCCAACCACGTCACGATACTCCCCACCGGGCCCACCGGTGAAACGTGTGGAAATCGGGGTGTGACAGGTTGGTATCAGAGCCAACACTGAGTGAATTAAACACTAGTCTTTTGTGTTTAATCTCAGTTACACAGTTGCACATTCTTGAGTCTAGACAAGAACATAGGACAAATTCTAATTCATTTTATTTTGTCCTTATTTGATTCCTTTGTTAATTTTCTGATTAGCCCTTGCATGGGCAAGTCATTTTTATTAGAAGTCCCGTTTAGGGCAACCATATACTTGTTTAAATTTAAAGGAACGATTACATATTTAAAATATCATTCCTATATTATAAGATCTACCATTATAATAAAATGGCAAAATCTAAAAGGACAAGACCTAGCCAGATGTCACATTAAGAAAGGGCCAAGATGGTAGATCCACAATTAGATTCAGATCCTTGTTAACAGTTCAATTAGGATTGTTTTACGTTAAATATTAAAAAGAATCTTAAAGGTAAAACCTAGTCTAAATGTCACTACAGACAAGGCCAAGATGGTAGAACCTATTCAAGAGATTCAAATCCTTATTAAACATCTGAAAGCATATTAACATGCTTGACAAAGTGTGATACGATAAAATCACATAGGTCATTTTTAATTGGGTTATTCTAAATTCCCTTATTTATATAATCATCCCTTATGGATGAAGTGCCCACGGGCTATGATTAACGTCCTCTGAGACTAAAGACAGTGGTAGCTTACGACTCCCTGTCAAGAAAAGGTAATGAACTTTGATTCAAACCTAAATGCCTCGATTCTCTGAAATCATGGCTTATAAATTAAACTTGTCTACGTGACTAGGCCTCTTGTACTATTATTAACTTATAATTTAGGATTATGATAAAGATCCTGAACAATTTTTATATTTAACAAATTAACTAAAATGTGTATTAAAAGCATGGTTAATAAATCGTTTAAGAACAATAGTACTGTAAGGGCTTCTAAATAAACCTTGCCCTTATTTTCTTTTGTAGCAACTAAGACTACATGGCTGACTCTGACGAGATAAACAGTCATCCTTTGGAAAACCGCGATGATATCGGATTAATATAACCAAAGGAGAGCTTCGTTCACTGATTGACACAGCTGTATCTAAAGCTGTAGAAGAACAAGTTAAGGAGTATAGTGGGATGCATAGTCGAGCCTCATCTATACCCCACTCTAAGTCTGTTCCTAAAACTCATTCAGAGCCTCATAACAAGCCGCCCTCTAAGAAAGAGGAGCCAAAGAAGGATGATGATCGACATTCATCAAATGAACACAGTGTTCCATCCAAGAAGATAGCGTTCGATAATGAACCACGTACCAAGTATTGTACCTATAAGTACTTTGTTTCCTGTAAACCCCGAGATTTCACTGGGGAGAAAGGAGCAGTAGATTGTATGACCTGGTTGGATGAAATGGACACGGTGGTGGACATCAACGGTTGTGCTGAAAGGGATGTAGTAAAGTATGTATCCCAATCGTTCAAAGGAGAGGCACTGGCATGGTGGAGGTCTCTCATTCAAGCTGCTGGGAAGATCCCGCTCTACAACATGTCATGGGAGCAGTTTGTTACCCTCATTATGGAAAACTACTGCCCTCAACATGAGGTCGAAGGAATTGAATCTGATTTCTTATCGTTGGTGATGACAAACTTAGATTGTCAAGCTTACCTCACCAGTTTCAATACCCTGTCCAGACTGGTTCCTTACCTTGTAACACCAGAGCCCAAGCGAATTACTCGCTTCATTGGGGGTTTAGCCCCAGAAATCAAAGCCAGTGTTAAGGCTTCAAGACCTGCTATGTTTAGGTCAGCAGCTGATCTCTCTTTATCCCTTACTTTAGATGCGGTCAGGTTGAGATCGCTAAAGAAATCTGAAGAAAGTAAGAGGAAGCGTGAGGATGATAAATCACGAGGGTCAGAGAAGAAGCACAAGGAAAACACTGATTCTAAGAAGTTTGGGTCTGGAAGGAACAGTCAGCGAACAGAGGAAAAGCCAAAGTGCACGACTTGCCAGAAAAGCCACTTTGGAAAGTGCAGATTTGAGTCCAATTCTAAGTCAGGAGCACCTGCATGTGGGATATGCAAGTCTAAAGAGCACAAGTCGATAGAGTGCAAGAAGATAAAAGATGCCACATGCTACAACTGCAATGAGAAAGGGCATATCAAAACCAACTGCCCTAAGTATGCCAAGAAGCCTGACGAAGTCAAGAAGACCAATGCAAGGGTCTTTCGAATGGATGCCAAAGAAGCGGTTCTAGACGACAATGTGATTTCAGGTACTTTCCTTGTAAATGATGTCTATGCAAGAGTACTCTTTGATTCAGGCGCGGATAAGTCTTTCGTAGATCATAAATTTTGCAAATTGCTAAATTTACCTGTCAAAACCTTGAGTATAAATTATGAGGTAGAGTTAGCAGATGGCACCATAGAAACCGTCTCAACTGTGTTAGATGGATGTGTTATATCCATTAAGAACCACTCTTTTCCTCTATCTCTACTTCCCTTTAAATTGGCCGGTTTTGACATAGTTTTGGGTATGGACTGGTTATCTCATAACCAGGCCCAAATTGTCTGCAACAAGAAGCAGGTAGTGATTAATACTCCGTCTGGTGAATCACTTACCATTCGGGGAGATACCCAATATGGGCTGCCTGAGCAAGTGACTATGCTCAAGGCTTCCAAGTGTTTGAAGAAGGGGTGTGTCATCTACATGGCACAAGTGATTATTGATGAGCCTAAACCGAAGATAGAAGACATCCCCGTCATTTCTGAATACTCTGAAGTGTTTCCTGAAGATCTACCTGGCTTACCACCAGATAGGCAAGTCGAATTCAGAATTGATATTATCCCTGGAGCAGCACCAGTTGCTAGAGCACCTTATAGGTTGGCGCCCACGGAGATGAAAGAATTAAGAACACAACTGGATGAATTGCTAGCTAAAGGTTTCATTAAACCTAGTTCGTCTCCTTGTGAAGCACCAGTCTTATTTGTCAAGAAGAAGGATGGATCGATGCGTCTGTGCATCGATTATCGTGAGCTTAATAAAGTCACGATCAAGAATAGATACCCATTACCAAGGATCGACGATTTGTTCGATCAATTGCAAGGAGCAAGTTATTTCTCGAAGATTGACTTAAGGTCAGGCTACCATCAACTAAAGGTTAGAGATGAAGACGTACACAAAACTGCATTTAGGACTCGTTATGGTCATTACGAGTTCCTAGTGATGCCTTTTGGGCTCACTAATGCACCGGCCGCGTTCATGGATCTCATGAATCGCGTTTGCCAGCCTTACTTAGATAAATTCGTCATCGTTTTCATCGACAACATTCTGATCTACTCGAAGAACCAAGCTGACCATGAGAAACACCTTCGCTGTATTCTCAAGCTTCTACATCAGGAGAAACTCTATGCCAAATCCTCCAAGTGTGAGTTTTGGCTTCGAGAAGTCCAATTCCTTGGACACGTGGTTAGTAAGCGTGGTATCCAAGTGGATCCCGCTAAGGTTGAAGCAGTTATGAACTGGCAAGAGCCAAAGACGCCTACAGAGATTCGTAGCTTCCTGGGATTGGCAGGATATTACAGGCGTTTCATTGAAATTTTTTCAAGGATTGCTGCACCCCTAACTTCCTTGACCAAGAAGAAAGTAAAGTTCATTTGGGGCCCTAAACAGCAAGAATCCTTTGATATCCTAAAGCAGAAGTTGAGCAACGCTCCAGTACTGACATTGCCTGATGGAATCGAAGAATTCGTAGTTTACTGCGATGCATCACACACTGGCATGGGGTGTGTGCTTATGCAGAAAGGCAAGGTTATTGCCTATGCTTCAAGACAGTTAAAGGTGCACGAAAAGAATTACACCACCCATGACGTAGAATTGGGTGCCGTTGTATTCGCACTAAAACTGTGGAGGCATTACTTGTATGGTATCAAGTGTGTGATCTATTCTGATCACAAGAGCCTTCAACATCTGTTTAATCAGAATGAATTAAATATGAGGCAACGCCGTTGGATGGAGACTTTAAATGATTATGATTGTGAAATCAGATACCATCCCGGCAAGGCGAATGTAGTCGCCGATGCCTTAAGTCGAAAGGAAAGGATGAAACCCATCCGAATCAATGCCAAGCACATGGAGATAAAGAATAATTTGATTGAAAGGTTGTTAGCTGCACAGAAGGAAGCTGTGTTGGAAGCTAACTATCCTAACGAAAAGCTAGGAGTAACTGAAGAGCAGTTAACTCTTAGAAAGGACGGAATTTTACGATTAAATGGACGAATATGGGTTCCAATTTATGGAGGACTTCGAGATGTCATCCTCCAGGAAGCCCATAGTTCCAAATATTCCGTTCATCCTGGAGCTGACAAGATGTACCAGGATCTAAGGGCAAATTATTGGTGGATAGGCTTGAAGAAGTCTGTAGCCACCTATGTAGCTAAATGCTTGACATGTGCGCAAGTCAAAGCCGAGCATCAGAAGCCGTCAGGCTTGCTACAACAGCCTGAACTTCCTACATGGAAGTGGGAAATGGTAACCATGGATTTTATCACCAAGTTACCTAAGACAAGGAAAGGCAATGATACAATATGGGTGATAGTTGATAGACTGACTAAGTCAGCACATTTCTTACCCATCAAGGAGACTTATAGCTCCGACATGTTAGCCCAGTTATACGTGGATAAGATTGTAGCCTTACATGGCATACCTGTGTCTATTATCTCTGACAGAGATACTAGATACACGTCACATTTTTGGAAAAACTTCCAACAATCTTTGGGCACACGTTTGAATTTTAGTACGGCTTACCATCCTCAGACGGACGGCCAGAGTGAGCGTACTATTCAAACGTTGGAAGACATGCTACGAGCATGTGTAATTGATTTAGGTGGTAGTTGGGATAACCACCTACCCTTGATTGAGTTCTCCTACAACAATAGCTACCACACCAGCATAAAGGCTGCGCCTTTTGAGGCATTATATGGTAGAAAGTGTAGAACGCCAGTTTGTTGGGCGGAAGTCGGAGATGTCCAATTATCCGGACCAGAGATAGTCTTTGAAACGACGGACAAGATTGTCCAGATTCGTGACCGTCTCAAAGCTTCCCGAGATAGGCAGAAAAGTTACGCAGATCCAAAGCGTAAAGCTTTTCACTTCGAAGTAGGTGACAAAGTGCTGCTTAAAGTATCACCCTGGAAGGGGGTGATGCGATTTGGTAAGAAAGGCAAGTTAAGCCCGAGATACATAGGACCTTTCGAGGTTATCGAACGTGTCGGGTCAGTTGCCTACAAGTTAAACTTACCTGAAGAGCTCAGTGGAATTCACAATGTGTTCCACATCTGCAATCTAAAGAAGTGCTTCGCTGATGAATCACTGGTGATACCACATACAGATGTGCATATAGATGAGAGCTTGAAGTTTGTGGAAAAACCATTATCGATTGAGGATCGACAGGTTAAGAAGCTTCGAAGGAAGCATGTGCCTATAGTAAAGGTAAAATGGGATGCCCGTAGAGGACCCGAATATACGTGGGAAGTTGAATCCACGATAAAAGAAAAGTACCCTCATTTGTTTCAGTAAATCTCGGGTCGAGATTTATTTTAAGGGGGTGAGGATGTAACACCTCGAAAATTCACGCCCTATAAAGTGTTGACACGTGTCATATGTTTGAACGTGTGAAAGAATGTGTTGAAAGGACTAAAGTTGACAAACATGAAAAGTATATGAAAATACGAGTTCTAAATGTCAACAGTGAATAAATATATGGTACATTAGCCCTACATGATGCTTATATCGCCAAACGAATAAATCATGGATCATACGAAGCTAAAAGTGAGAGATTACAAACTACAGGGGTCAAATGTGTCAACATGTTTAAGTTATACCTCTGAGTGACCTTTTGACAAACCCGAAGCTTTATAATGGTTAATTATGCTCACTAGAATGCACAATTAAAATTTCATAAAGTTTCGTTATCGTATGAGAAAGTTATGATCAAATTCGTGTACGAGGGGTTAAAGCGTCAACGTTGAAAGTTTGGACCTTTCGGGTGACAATAAAGTTAACCGGCGACTAAACAAAGTAGGTAAATGTCTTAAAGCCCTTATATGTCAATTTGGAGGGTTCAAAGTGCAAGAAAATAAGTTAATTGACCTTTCGGAGGACCAAGAGCCAAGGATGCAAAATGAAAAAGAGGTTTTTGTGCTTGATGTCAGGCTTACGGACCTCAACATTGGGGACCTTGAGGTCCGTAAGGTAGTGCCCAGCAATAGAAAACCGGCTGTTGCCAGTTTAAACGCGAATTTCAACCTTTAAACGATTTTCCTCATCTCTCTTGGCCCCTAAACAATCCCTAAACATCTAGGGACACTTGTGGATCAGTTGTGGTAAGTCATAGACTTGTGTGTCAACCTTTTGTGGTGTTCTTGATCACTATATAAAGGCTTCATGTGCAACAAGTTCTTCACACCATTCATCTGCACATTTGGGGCATTTCTGGAGCTAAGGATCTTTCTCTAAGCATCACATTTCGTGCATAGGACTTCAGTAAGTTTGCTAATCCTTTCTTAATTAAGTTTTAGCTTAAAAGTCAAACCGTCGTAATTAACGGTTGACTTTAAGATTAATCACTAATGGTCCAGTGATTAGTCAAATCAAAAGTAGTTATAAGTTGGTAATTATGTGGGTAATAAAACCTCAAAAGGGTTCCCCTGATTCCCACTCTAACTAGGTCAAATGTCGGGTCAAACCTGTTCAACCCGACAATTTCCTGTTTAGACCCGGTTCGGAACCGAAAGTCGCATAGTTTGACTTATACTTTGACTTTCAGTTCTGACCCGTTATGGTATGTTTTAGAAATACCTTAGAGCTTTATTTGGACCAGGTTACATGCTAGTATAACCCTCTGTGATTATACACCTCGGATCATTAGTTATCCAATTAATATGCATGATTCCGTTAATTGCTCATATGTTGACCATTATGCCCTTTTCACTTTAAAACGTGATTTTTGGAAATATAAAAGAGTAGAAACTTTAATTACTGATATATAAACTTGTATGCAAAGTTTGACATCAGTTTGAGGTGTAGGTTAAGAGTTATGCTCGTTTATGTATCGAACCCGGAAATGGCTTCTAATCGCCTTTTTAAGCGTTTTTAACGCATAGTATGTGCTATAACTATATTAAACATACAAGGGTTGATACCTACTGATATTTGAGGCAAATTATAATATTCTAACAGTAAGCAAAGGTTGTTAAACTCAGACTTCAGTTTTGAGCTTTTCGGCTTATGTGAAATTACCAAAATGCCCCTACGGTGCATAGTTTGATTAAAATTGATGAATTTCACATATATACTTTACCCTACTGTTATAACTTAGTAAAATAAATATTTTTGCTGATTACATCAGACCTGTAACTCAGATAAATACTTAAACTCTTTTATAACCTTTTAAATGACCAAACTACCCCTACGGGGCATAGTTTGTGTTTAAATTCGTTTCGGGCATAATAAATGATATCTTACTGATGTCACAACATATTTGGAGCATATTAACTTAGGAAACCTGTAAATGGCTCTCATTATTACCCGTTACGCTTATTACGCGTTCGGCTCGGCTTATGTAACTAGTTTACATAAATTAGCCGAAACGGGTCAAACCTTATCGGTCTTACCTCAAAATCCAGAGTGTGTATGAAATACCCATATTAAACAAGTCTCCAAACTTGTTGGGTCTAAATCACATTCTATCCGGTCTTCGCTTAATAGTGCGTACGAACCGTATCATTGAAACTAACCGGTCTAAGCTAAGGCTTAATTAAAGACCCGTTAGAAATCTAATTGGTTATTATAAACCTCCGTTCCAGATTAGGAGCCCAGTAAAAGTACTTGCATTTGCTGTATTTGATTGATACTTTGCTCAGGTAAATACTCTTAACTTATTTTCCCTATACGGGCTTGGGATACGGCACTATAAAAGTACCGCTTGGTCAGGTGTATGTAGTCATTTAAATCGGATTGTGATTGATGTATTTACATAACCTGTTTAATATGTATTATTTGGTATATGGCTTTTGGGGGTTAATGACCATGTCCCGGATATCCTTGGCATCATTTTACGAAATGGCCACGACCTAAGCACGGGGTGTAGGCGTACACCTGACAGATGCATTATGTAAAAACTGGTAATCCACTAAAGGAATCAACCTTGTGGGCACTATACCTGTGGCGTGTCAGTTAACTTAAACCGGCTCTTCTAACCGGTGCTAATGGACGGCAAATAAGTAAAACTGTATACAAGATTATATACAAATAATTGTCCCAAGTTATAAAAGATATTTTTGCCGAAGTGCATTCAATTCAATTTTCAAACTCTTTTCTAAATGAGTCAGTTGAGTTGTATTTACCAGTGTAAACTGACGTATTTTCCAAAAAGGTTAAGTGCAGGTGCTAGACGAAATAGGCTGGCTACTCCAGGCATCATTACTCAAGTCTCGCAAGCTCTAGATGTCAAAGTCTGTTGAACAGTTTTCATTTTATTTTGATCCGCCTGTGGATCCTTTACCTTCCGTTGTAATACTTGGATATTACTTTTTATTCGGAATGTAATATATTTATCTTTTGCTTCCGCTGTGCATTTATATAATTGTGTTGTTTGACTATTATATTGCCAACCACGTCACGATACTCCCCACCGGGCCCACCGGTGAAACGTGTGGAAATCGGGGTGTGACAATTTGTCAGCATAGGGCTCCACACGACCCGTGTTCATCGGGCACGGCCCCGTGGGCAGAAGCGTATCTGTACTACCAAGATTTTGCAAGATTCTGCGTATCATAACGTTGACCACGCCCCATTCTGAGCTGGGCACGCCCCCGTGGTGGGCGTAGAAGCTTCCACAGCTTTGTCTTTTCTGCAGGCAGCTGACCACGCCCCCGTGTCCAGTGGGCACGGTGTCACACCCCTTTCTAAGGCGGAAGCACGAGGTGTGATCATGAAAGGTTTTCATTGCATACAATTGGTAAACATACTGCATGCTCAAAAATAACTTCAAACACCATTTCCATTACATAACGGAAAGCATAGTTTTAGTGTTTACATCACAAGACACCATTTTGCCTGAAAAGTTACAACTTTATTCAACGATAATCATAAACGACATCCACAAGCATGAGTAAGACTGCGCGCGCATCCACTCTAGTTACCTGAAATACATGTGAGTTTTGGAAAAACGTCAACATAATGTTGGTGTGAATTCATGTTGTTTTTGTAAAGAACGTTGGTATACTTTGTATGAAAACATGGTATGTATCTCATGTAAATCAAGTATTTCTGTATCTCATGTAAATCAAGTATATATGTATCTGGTACAACTCAAGAATTCTTGTATAAATCAAGTAATCATGTATTTATTAAGGTTGTTAATGGGTTGCAAAGCCATTAACATGTGACACGACATAGGAAGCAACCAAACCTTAGGCATTTTTCTAGTTGGCATGTTCTGAGACACAAAAGCACTGCTTGGTACTCGTTCTCACCAAGAGTGTGGCTGCCCGACACCCGTTAGATCTAACCTTTTGTTCTGTGGTCTAGGTATATTGTTGATTAATGGTGCTTATGGTACCCTATTCGTGACACGATTTCTCGTATCATGTATCATTTCTTGTATCATTTCTCGTATCAGTTCTCAAAACGCATCATACTTGGTACTCGTTCTCACCAAGAGTGCTTCTTGTTCTTGTATCATACCATTTATAAACATCGTAATATTTGTAACATGTATTTCACCCCCGAAGTTATAAAACTGAAAACAGTTAAAAGAAAAGGGGGAGCATGAACTCACAACTTTGCGTTCCTTGCGTCGTAAACCTCACCGGATTTGCTTAATTAACGTCGTGACCTATACGTGTTTTCTTAACGTTAGTCACTAGACTTGTATCGCACAAGTACAAGTCACTGTCTTTTGTGTACGTATTCTAGTGTTAAAAATAATTCATATTTTTAACTAAGTGTCTTACTTATATTAGACGGGGGTCAGAGACCACCACGGTCGTTGTCTTATCGGACAACAAGTTTGGCCCGTAGGCACTTCATCACTAAGGGATGATTATTTCAAATAAGGGAATTTAGATTAACCCCCTTTTTAAAGATGGCCTGTGTGAATTTAACGATTCACAGTTTGCAAAAAATGTTAACATACTTACAGATGTTAACAGGGATTGGAATCTTTTGGATAGGTTTTACTGTCTTGGCCATGTCTAAAATGACAATTAGGCTAGGTTTTTCCTTTAAGATTCTTTTAATATTTAACGCAGAACAATCCCAAATTGAGATGTAAACAAGGATCTGAATCTAATTGTGGAACTACCGTCTTGGCCCTGTCTTAAAATGACACATGAGCTAGGTCTTGTCCTTTTTAGATATTGCCATTTTATTATAATGGTAGATCTTATAATATAGGAATGATATTTTAAATATAATTATTCCATAAAAATTTAAACAAGTATATGGTTGCCCTAAACGGGACTTCTACAGAAAATGACTTGCCCATGTCAGGGCTAATCAGAAAAATAACGAAGGAACCATATAAGGGAAAAATAAAACGAATTAGGATTAGTCCTATGTTCTTGTCTAGACTCAAGAATATGCAACTGTGTAACTGAGATTAAACACAAAAAGGCTAGCGTCTAATTCACTCAGTGTTGGCTCTGATACCAACCTGTCACACCCCGATATTTCCACGTATTACCAGTGGGCCCGGTGGGGAGTATCGGGATGTAGTTGATATCATCATAGTCAAACAACACAATATATAAATGCACAGCGGAAGCAAAAGATAAATATATTACAATCCAAATATAAAGTAATATCAAGTATTACAACGGAAAATAAAGGATCCACAGGCGGATCTTAAAACATAAACATTGTTCAACAGACTTTAGACGCCTAGAACTTGCAAGATTCCTTATTAACGCCTTGAGCTTCCAGCAAATTACGTTCAGTACCTGTCACTTAACCTTTTTGGAAAATACGTCAGTTTACACTGGTAAATACAATTAACCGACTCATTTGAAAAGGTTTTATAAAATTGATTTGGATGCACAAGGCACAACATATCTTTTATAACTTGGGACAATTATATTTATAATCTTGTATACAGATTTACATGTTCGTTGTACGTTCAGGGCCCGATGTGGAAACCGGGTCAAAATTAACAGACACACCACAAGTATAGGCCCACAAGAGAGTGAGATACCGTTTCCCTTATGCACTGTCAGGTGTATGCCTACACCCCGTGCATAAGTCGTGGCCATTTTATAATACAATGATGTCAAGGATATCCGGGACATGGTCATTAACCCCTAAAGGCTTTTATCTCAAACAATACAGATTAAAGCGGGTTACCTCAATAATTTAACCACAATAAGATTAAACATTCAATACCCGACCAAGCGGTATTATTATAATACCGTATCCCAAGCCCGTATAGGGAAAATAAGTTAAGAGTATTTACCTGAGCTAGCAATGCAATTTATACTCAGCCGTATATTCAAATCAGCAAGCACAAGTACTTCTACTGGGGCTCTTAACATGGAACGAAGGTTTTTTTTAATAACCTATTAGATTCCTAACGGGTCTTTAATTAAGCCTATGCTTAGACCGGTTAGTTTTAAAGAGGAAGATACGGTTCAAACGCATGATAAGGCGAAGACCTGTTTAGAATGTAGTTTTGACCCAACAAACTTGTATGCTTGTTTCATATGGGTAACTTAAACACATTCTGGATTTTGAGACAAAAATGATATGGTTTGACTCGTTTCGGCTAATATATGCAACTAGTCACATTAGCCGATCCGAACGCGACAAGTGCGTAACGAGTAACCAAAAGAGTCAATTACAGGTTTCCTAAGTTAATATGCCTTAAATATGTTGTGATATCAGTATGATACCTCCCATTATGCCCAAAACGAGTTTAATCTTAATTTAAGCCCCGTAAGGGTATTTTGGTCATTTTAAAGATTATAAAAGAGGTTAATTGAAATTCTGAGATTCGGGTCCGAATACATCAGTAAAATAACTTATTTTATTAGGTCATATCAGTTGGTAATAGGTCTTATATGACAAAATGGTTTTAAACCCAAACTATGCGTTTAATACGCTTAAAAAGCCATTTTAAGCGATTTCCGAGTTATACCTGAAATCTGAGTTTTCTGATCAACTTATAAAGTTCAAAATACTTTATTTATTATATAAAATCAGTAGCAATTGGATTGGTGTCAAAATACTATGTAAAACTCATTTTGTACACAAAAAGGGTAAAATCGGTATTTACCGAATCAATGCCATAACCTTAGGTTATGAGCAGGTTAAAAATAATTAAAAATCTTTAAAAATCCCAAAATATTATATTACATCAGTCGGTAAAAGGTTTGGTGTCAGAAATTGGGTTTAGATAGGCTTTATGCTAATTGCGCCGTTTAATTACTAAAAGGCGTTATAATTACGCTAATGAGCATAACTCCTAATCTAGACCTCCAACTGATGTGAAATTTTAGGGACATGTTTATAAATCAGTAATAAAGATTATTGTCCTTTCATATTTCCAAATTTATCGTTTTATGGTCAAAAGGGCATTATGGTCAACATTAAGCATTTAACGGAAACGTGTAAACGAATCGGACAATCAACGATCCAACCACAGAGGGTTATACTATCATATAACCTGGTCCTAAGGGAGCTCTAAGGCATTTCCAAACCATACTAAATCGGGTCAGAACTGAAGTCAAAGCAAAAGTCAAAGTTTTGCGACTTTCGGTTCCGAACCGGGTCTAAACAGAAAATTGTCGGGTCGAACATGCTTAGACATGTTCTTACATTAATTACTAAGTTATAAGAGTAATAAAACAGGTTGCAAAGCTTCTACATTGTTAATTATGTTTTAAATCGCAAATTAGGATCCTGTTGACTTTTTATAAACAACTTTGACCCGACATTTGATCTAGTTAGAACGGGAATCAGAGGGTGCCCTTTTAAGGGTTTATTGCCCACATAATTACCAACTTATAACTACTCTTAATTCGACTAATCACTGGACCATTAATGATTAATCGCTAAGTCAACCGTTAATTACGATTGTTTGACTTTTAACCTAAAACTAAGTAAAAACTCAACTAAGAAAGGTTAAGCATACTTACAGAAGTCCTATGCACTATTAGAGATGACTTGGGTCTGCTTTGGAGCTCCAGAAGTCCTCAAGAATGCAGATGGAATGGATGATCAAATTGTTGCAACTAATGGCCCTTTTTATAGTGTTCTTAATCCATTAGGATGATGACAACTAAGTCTAAGGGGTGATCCAGATCATTAACAAGTGCCCCTAAGTCCTAGGAACTATTAGGGGTCGCCCATGTATGTGAAAAATCGTTTTTAAGTCGGTTGCAACGTTTAAAACAGCCAACAGCCAACTTTCTTAAGCCATTCATCAGGGCAAATCTTTCTTTTTCAGTTTGCATCCTTGGCTCTTGGTCCTTCGAAAGGTCAATCCACCTTTATTCTTTGCATTTTGAGCCCCTCTAATTGACTTATAAGGGCTTCAAGTCTTATACCCACTTTGTTAAGTCCTTGGTTAACTTGGTTATCACCCGAAAAGGCATAATTTTCAACGTTGACGCTTTAACCCCTCTTATACGAATTTTATCATAACTTTCTCATACGATAACGAAACTTGGCGAAATTTTTATCATACATTCTAATGAGCATAATTAATTGTTACAAAGCTTCAGGTTTGCTAAAAGTTCACTCAGAGGTATACTTTAAACATGTCGACACATTTAACCCCTGTAGTTTGTAATCTCTCACTTTTTTTCGCAATTAGTTTCGTATGATCCATGAATCATTCGTTTAAGGGTATAAACATTATGTAGGGTTATTGTAAAGTATATTTATCCATTGTTGACATTTTGAACCCTTAGATTCACATACTTTCCTTGTTTGTCAACTTTAGTCCCTCTAGAGTATTCTTTTACACGTTTAAAGTTCATGACACGTGTCAATACTTTATTGGACATGAATTTTCAAGGTGTTACATCCTCACCCCCATAAAAGAAATCTCGACCTCGAGATTTTCTAAAATGCTGGAAGTACTTTTTGTCGCATAATGGACTTAACTTCTATAACATATTTGGAGTCTTTCCAAGCTCCCAAAGTGACCCCTATATTAGGTACATGTATCCTTTTGGAGCTTCTTAACCTGTCGATCCTTAATCGATACAGGATGCTCATCACATCATAAATCTGCATATCATTATGTGATAGTGCTTCTTGACTTATTGGCTAAACACCTCCTTCAGTCACTAGTGTGCAATGTATTGCGAGCTCTGCCAAGCTCCTTAAATAGGTTTTAGCTTATAAGCTACTTGATCTTGATACATTCGATTTCCTTCGAATGGTTCTATATATTCAGAGCTTAACTAGCCTGAAAATTTAACAATTTGGCACACCCTTCCTGGGTGATATCCTTTGTTGAACCCTATTCCTTAACAAGAATTTAGGAAGGTTGCTACTTTCCATTAATCCTTGATTTTTTTTTCTGCCGAATACTGGCATCTTACAGATGATTATGAATTTGCGTGATCTTATTTGTTGTTTCTTAGGCAACTTTCAGATCCCGATAATTGAACTTACCAATCTATTGTCCTAACAATAGATGTTTAACATTCCAACTATACAAGGTCTCCAAGGGAGCAGCCTTGATGCTTACATATCAACTATTATAGAAAAGCGTATCTTAAGGTGAGATGGTTATTCCAACCACGGCTTAACTAATTTTAAGGAATAGCTAATCCTTGTCGTTAGTCGAATAAATCGACGATCCTGGGTAGTTGATGGCAATTCTTAATCGTTGCCTAATTAGGGTTGCGGTAATTAACGCATAAGCAAAATGAACCGTCTTTCTTAATTAACTATACCGAATTCTCAGGATATTGAGTTAGGCTATATGAATCTATATCTTAAAACTTACTTAACCAGGGTTTTCGATTCTTCCAATAATGGTACTAGTTGTCTTGGAGATTTCATAATGATACAGCCTTAAATGGGATATGAATCTTAACTCTACTTGCCTCTCGGGAGGTAAACAGGGTAGTCTTAGGAGAAGATAATCAAGATACCAGGAGGTTACAGAGATTTTCCATATCTCAGGCTCCAATTCATCCATCATTGCTTGTGTCAAATAAGTAACACATTTATGCTATGAGTCCACATATTCCTTTACCAGGGAACATTTATTTGGACAATTCTATTTTTTTTAGATATCTTCTTTGAATACCATTAGCTGACTTTAGTACCATATGATCATTGGGATATCTTTATGGTTCCGTGCATTAAACCTCCATACTGATCAGGCATGGAAGCAATCTATGGAACATATTAAGATACACCAATCCTCATATGGTGCTTTTGTCATACCATATGGTATTCTCGATCGATAGAGATCAAGAGAAATCAATTTCATATTCTGACGTACTTCATCTGGAGAGGGGGGTACTCGAATTATAAGACAGGAGAAATGGTTCCTATGATTTTGTCGGTAAGTTTTACCTTACACTTAATATCTAGGGTTCTTATGATAGATTTTTAAAAGTCTAATATATTTACAATTTATGAAGGATTTATTGGTATCCGAATTAAAACAAAATTCTTAGCATTTATACTTAAAGAACGTACCCAACGTTATTATCGATATAGACTACTCCTGACACTCTTTAGGAGAGTTTAAGCGCTATCAATCTTAGGCTTTCTATCCTTAGCCGTATTCCCTTTGACAGATTTGGGGCACGTAGCATTTGGCTCCTTGAACTTTTTCACGGCCTTCTTCACAACTTTTCCAACAGCTGCGTCTATCATAGTTTAAAGAACATCTTTGGAAAATTTAAGGTTTACAATTGTAGTATCATTAGCATGTGTCGCATCATCATTAGCACGATTGACTGTTGTCTTATCCGAGTTTGTCATACTCAAGATTTGGTTCCTATTACCAATTGAATCATTTACTTAGTTGCAATTCAACAACTGCTATTCATCACCCTGATGGCCTTAACATGTACTAATCATGGTTTCATTAAACTATACAGGCCAATATGGCACTAACATTCTTAATGAACGTTATCTTAAAATATATCAATATCACTTAGCCTAGGTCACAAAAGACCATCAATGGCATTTAAGGGTTGGACCTAGTCCATCACCTTTTTGACAGGGGATCAAAATGTCACCTTTGTCTTTATTATATTTATGAATTTGGATAGCTTGAAAGCTTGCCATAAGGGTATCAGAAAAGAGTGATTCCAATAGATATAAAATATCGATCTAAGGTTTGTTGGAGCATTCTCTAAAGTATCATCGGTCAGTTTCTACCTCGCATTAAATGACCGGAGTCCTAATCAGCGGAGACAACAGTTCTCAACATTTATTGTTCATTATAGAATCATATGTGCCAGTATCAAATAATTTTCTGCATAAGCTGCTTGATAAGGAAAGGTACCTGCTATATAGTTATCATTCTGCACCATCTCCTGGGCGTTCATCTGGAAGACTCATGCGTTTGCTTTCTCGGCCTCTTCAGGATTCTTCTGATTCCTAGGGCAGTTGGTCTTGATATGCCCCTTCTCGTTGCAACCATAACAGGTTGCGTCTTTAAACTTCTAGCAATCCAAGGTTTTATGTTCCTTAGACTTGCAAATCCCACAAGGTAGAGGCTGAGATTCAAATCTGCATTTCCAGAGGTGGTATTTCCTACAGGTTTTGCACCTGGTCTTCTCACCCGAATGCTGGCTGTCTTTATCAAATCCGGAGCTCTTTTTATCCTCAGAGTTCCTCTTTTTCTTTCTATCGGAGCGATGAGAATTCTCATCCTCCCTTTTACACTTTCCATCTTCAGAGGCTTTGGCAGCCTTGTTTCTGACCACATCGAGTGTGAGAGATAGCGACAGATCTGCCGCTGACCTGAATGTAGTAGGTCTCGATGCTTTCACACTGGTCTTTATTTCTGGGGCTAGACCCCCAATAAAACGAGCTATTCGCTTTGGTTCCGGTGTGATCAAGTAAGGAACCAATCGAGACATGGTATTGAAACTTGTAAGGTATGCTTGACAATCTAAGTTCTCCATGACTAATGTCAAGAATTCAGTCTCAATTTTCTCAACTTCATGTTGAGGACAGTAATTTTCTTTGATAAGAGCGACGAACTGATCCCAAGTCATGTTGTACAAAGGGATCTTCCCCGTAGCTTGGATCAGTGACCTCCACCAAGCTAGAGCTTCTCCTTTAAAAGATTGTGAAACAAATTTCATAACATCTTGTTCCGCACAACCGCTGATGTCAACAACAGTGTCCATCTCCTCGAGCCATGTCATGCAATCGATGGCTCCTTCTTCTCCTGTAAAGTCTCTGGGCTTGCAGGAGACAAAATATTTATATGAGCAGGTCTTAACTGGTGCCTCTTGATGAAGCACAACCTGTCTAGACGGAACACTCCTCTGGTTTGACGAGTTATGAACATCGTCTTCCTTTGACTCATGTGATTTAGAAGGGGGCTTACTACGAGCCACTGATAGAGTCTTAGAGTGAGTATCACTTGATTCATCATACTGTCTGTCGAGAGCTCGTGTAACGGCATTATCTATTAATGCCTGCAGTTCCGCACCAGTTATATTAACTCTGGTAGCATCATTATTCTCCCTCAGGTGGCTGTTGATAGGGCTGTAAACGAGCCGAGTCGAGCCGAGCTAGACCCAGCTCGAGCTCGGCTCGAACTCGATTTGAGTTGGCTCGGCTTGAGCTCGAATTTCAAATCGAGCTGAGATTTGAGGCTCGAGCTCGACTCGATTAGAATTCGAGCTAGCTCGGCTCGGCTCGATCTAGCTCAAACTAGCAAAGAATCACAAAATTTATTACTTAAAAATCCTTAAAAATGAATTTCTTCATAGACTAAGGGCTCTAATTGCCATTTAATTTATCCATATGGCTAACTATACAAGTATAAATAGTTAATTCATTTTGAACATTGTCTTTACCTTCTTTTATAGGGGAGATACTCCTTTAGTTTTTGTTTTCTAAGCGATGTGGGACAAAAAAATGAAGGATGTAAACCTTATCGAGCCAGCTCACGAGCTCACGAGCCGAGCCAGGCCAAGCTCGAGCTCGGCTCGTTTACAAAACGAGCCGAGCCGAGCTGGCTCGTTTACAACCGAGCCAATTTCGAGCCGAGCTTTCTTCGAGCTTTTTTCGAGCGAGTTTCGAGCGAGTTGCGAGCCACGAGTTTTTTGAACACCCCTAGCTGTTGACCTCATCTGATCCAGCCATGTAGTTTGATTGCTACATACATATTGACAATTATTTATTCAGAGGTTATTATGGAATCATCATTTTTGACGATTCATCAACCATGGTAATATAAACCATATTGGTTAATTTGTTAGTTATATTTAATTAGTATTTTCATTATAATTTACCCTAGTTATAAAACATTAAGGATATAAAAGTGGCGCAAAAGGCCTAGTCACAAGGACAGTTTTAAATTTATAAGCTATGACTTCAGAGAGTCGAGGCATTAAGGTTTGAACATATTTCATTACCTTTTCTTGACAGAGAGTCAAAGACATCAACTGTCTTTTGTCCCTTAGGACAATAAGTATGGCACGTAGGCATTTCATCACTTATGGATGTTTATAATATGATCATCTTCATTTGATGATATTAGTCAGGATCGCATTGATCATACAAACTATTATGCTTGGACGTAGTCCAACATCTTTAGACGGGGGTCAGAGACCACCACGGTCGTTGTCTTATCGGACAACAAGTTTGGCCCGTAGGCACTTCATCACTAAGGGATGATTATTTCAAATAAGGGAATTTAGATTAACCCCCTTTTTAAAGATGGCCTGTGTGACTTTAACGATTCACAGTTTGCCAAAAATGTTAACATACTTACAGATGTTAACAGGGATTGGAATCTTTTGGATAGGTTTTACTGTCTTGGCCATGTCTAAAATGACAATTAGGCTAGGTTTTTCCTTTAAGATTCTTTTAATATTTAACGCAGAACAATCCCAAATTGAGATGTAAACAAGGATCTGAATCTAATTGTGGAACTACCGTCTTGGCCCTGTCTTAAAATGACACATGAGCTAGGTCTTGTCCTTTTTAGATATTGCTATTTTATTATAATGGTAGATCTTATAATATAGGAATGATATTTTAAATATAATCGTTCCATAAAAATTTAAACAAGTATATGGTTGCCCTAAACGGGACTTCTACAGAAAATGACTTGCCCATGCAAGGGCTAATCAGAAAAATAATGAAGGAACCATATAAGGGCAAAATAAAACGAATTACGATTAGTCCTATATTCTTGTCTAGACTCAAGAATGTGCAACTGTGTAACTGAGATTAAACACAAAAAGGCTAGCGTTTAATTCACTCAGTGTTGGCTCTGATACCAACCTGTCACACCCCGATATTTCCACGTATTACCGGTGGGCCCGGTGTGGAGTATCGTGACGTAGTTGATATCATCATAGTCAAACAACACAATATATAAATGCACAGCGGAAGCAAAAGATAAATATATTACAATCCGAATATAAAGTAATATCAAGTATTACAACGGAAAATAAAGGATCCACAGGCGGATCTTAAAACATAAACATTGTTCAAGAGACTTTAGACACCTAGAACTTGCAAGATTCCTTATTAACGCCTTGAGCTTCCAGCCAATTACGTTCAGTACCTGTCACTTAACCTTTTCGGAAAATACGTCAGTTTACACTGGTAAATACAATTAACCGACTCATTTGAAAAGGTTTTATAAAATTGATCTGGATGCACAAGGCACAACATATCTTTTATAACTTGGGACAATTATATTTATAATCTTGTATACAGATTTACATGTTCGTTGTACGTTCAGGGCCCGATGTGGAAACCGGGTCAAAATTAACAGACACACCACAAGTATAGGCCCACAAGAGAGTGAGATACCGTTTCCCTTATGCACTGTCAGGTGTATGCCTACACCCCGTGCATAAGTCGTGGCCATTTTATAATACAATGATGTCAAGGATATCCGGGACATGGTCATTAACCCCTAAAGGCTTTTATTTCAAACAATACAGATTAAAGCGGGTTACATCAATAATTTAACCACAATAAGATTAAACATTCAATACCCGACCAAGCGGTATTATTATAATACCGTATCCCAAGCCCGTATAGGGAAAATAAGTTAAGAGTATTTACCTGAGCTAGCAATGCAATTTATACTCAGCCGTATATTCAAATCAGCAAGCACAAGTACTTCTACTGGGGCTCTTAATCTGGAACGAAGGTTTTTTTTTAATAACCTATTAGATTCCTAACGGGTCTTTAATTAAGCCTATGCTTAGACCGGTTAGTTTTAAAGAGGAAGATACGGTTCAAACGCATGATAAGGCGAAGACCAGTTTAGAATGTGGTTTTGACCCAACAAACTTGTATGCTTGTTTCATATGGGTAACTTAAACACATTCTTGATTTTGAGACAAAAATGATATGGTTTGACTCGTTTCGGCTAATATATGCAACTAGTCACATAAGCCGATCCGAATGCGACAAGTGCGTAACGAGTAACCAAAAGAGTCAATTACAGGTTTCCTAAGTTAATATGCCTTAAATATGTTGTGATATCAGTAGGATACCTCCCATTATGCCCAAAACGAGTTTAATCTTAATTTAAGCCCCGTAGGGGTATTTTGGTCATTTTAAAGATTATAAAAGAGGTTAATTGAAATTCCGAGATTCGGGTCCGAATACATCAGTAAAATAAATTATTTTATTAGGTTATATCAGTTGGTAATAGGTCTTATATGACAAAATGGTTTTAAACCCAAACTATGCGTTTAATACGCTTAAAAAGCCATTTTAAGCGATTTTCGGGTTATACATGAAATCTGAGTTTTCTGATCAAGTTATAAAGTTCAAAATACTTTATTTATTATATAAAATCAGTAGCAATTGGACTGGTGTCAAAATACTATGTAAAACTCATTTTGTACACAAAAAGGGTATAATCGGTATTTACCGAATCAATGCCATAACCTTAGGTTATGAGCAGGTTAAAAATAATTAAAAATCCCAAAATATTATATTACATCAGTGGGTAAAAGTTTTGGTGTCAAAAATTGGGTTTAGATAGGCTTTATGCTAATTGCGCCGTTTAATTACTAAAATGCGTTATAATTACGCTAATGAGCATAACTCCTAATCTAGACCTCCAACTGATGTGAAATTTTAGGGACATGTTAATAAATCAGTAATAAAGATTATTGTCCTTTCATATTTCCAAAATTATCGTTTTATGGTCAAAAGGGCATTATGGTCAACATTAAGCATTTAACGGAAACGTGTAAACAAATCGGACAATCAACGATCCAACCACAGAGGGTTATACTATCATATAACCTGGTCCTAAGGGAGCTCTAAGGCATTTCCAAACCATACTAAATCGGGTCAGAACTGAAGTCAAAGCAAAAGTCAAATTTTTGCGACTTTCGGTTCCGAACCGGGTCTAAACAGAAAATTGTCGGGTCGAACATGCTTAGACATGTTCTTACATTAATTACTAAGTTATAAGAGTAATAAAACAGGTTGCAAAGCTTCTACATTGTTAATTATGTTTTAAATCGCAAATTAGGATCCTGTTGACTTTTTATTAACAACTTTGACCCGACATTTGATCTAGTTAGAACGGGAATCAGAGGGTGCCCTTTTAAGGGTTTATTGCCCACATAATTACCAACTTATTACTACTCTTAATTCGACTAGGCACTGGACCATTAATGATTAATCGCTAAGTCAACCGTTAATTACGACGGTTTGACTGTTAAGCTAAAACTAAGTAAAAACTCAACTAAGAAAGGTTAAGCATACTTACAGAAATCCTATGCACTATTAGAGATGACTTGGGTCTGCTTTGGAGCTCCAGAAGTCCTCAAGAATGCAGATGGAATGGATGATCAAATTGTTGCAACTAATGGCCCTTTTTATAGTGTTCTTAATCCATTAGGATGATGACAACTAAGTCTAAGGGGTGATCCAGATCATTAACAAGTTCCCCTAAGTCCTAGGAACTATTAGGGGTCACCCATGTATGTGAAAAATCGTTTTTAAGTCGGTTGCAACGTTTAAAACAGCCAACAGCCAACTTTCTGCATCTGGGCATCCCTTACGGACCGTAAGGGTGGACCTTTACGGTCCGTAAGCCATTCATCAGGGCAAATCTTTCTTTTTCAGTTTGCATCCTTGGCTCTTGGTCCTTCGAAAGGTCAATCCACCTTTATTCTTTGCATTTTGAGCCCCTCTAATTGACTTATAAGGGCTTCAAGTCTTATACCCACTTTGTTAAGTCCTTGGTTAACTTGGTTATCACCCGAAAAGTCATAATTTTCAACGTTGACGCTTTAACCCCTCTTATACGAATTTTATCATAACTTTCTCATACGATAATGAAACTTGGTGAAATTTTTATCATACATTCTAATGAGCATAATTAATTGTTACAAAGCTTAGGGTTTTCTAAAAGGTCACTCAGAGGTATAGTTTAAACATGTCGACACATTTAACCCCTGTAGTTTGTAATCTCTCACTTTCTTTCGCAATTAGTTTCGTATGATCCATGAATCATTCGTTTAAGGGTATAAACATTATGTAGGGTTATTGTAAAGTATATTTATCCATTGTTGACATTTTGAACCCTTATATTCACATACTTTCTTTGTTTGTCAAATTTAGTCCCTCTAGAGTATTCTTTTACACGTTTAAAGTTCATGACACGTGTCAATACTTTATTGGACATGAATTTTCGAGGTGTTACATCCTCACCCCCTTAAAAGAAATCTCGACCTCGAGATTTGCTAAAATGCTGCAAGTACTTTTTGTCGCATAATGGACTTAACTTCTATAACATATTTGGAGTCTTTCCAAGCTCCCAAAGTGACCCCTATATTAGGTGTGACACCTGTGTCACTGCGACCATCAAACAAATACCAAACCAATGAAATATTGTATTTCATACTTGGGATCTATATAAATATGTGTATCTTTTACACATATCAATTCTTGTTCGATTACAAGCTCTAAATCACTTTCTGGAAGGTTATACGCGCACTGATGCGTAAATATAACCAGTTTAATGCAACAAACACTCCGGAATAGTGAAATAGGCTTAACATACCTTAAATAACCTTTACATAACTTAGAAATAAGTTTTAAAGGCTTTGGTATGGCAAAATCAAGTTAAAACGCTTACAGGGACTAAAGTTGACAAACTGCGAAAGTATGCCAATTTGAACTGTAACAGACATTCTGGAACATGACCATAAGTTAAACATACCCTAAATATCCTTCACATAGCTTAGAAATAGGCTTTGAGGGGTTCGGTGTGCTAAAATAAACTTTTGGGTCATTCAGGGACTAAAAGTGTCAAAAAGTGCACAAGTTTGCATTTTCGCGCATAACTTACGTTCTGAATACATCTGGACATCCAAAAATTTATGTAAGCACTAAATTATTTTATTTTAGTGTTTAGCAGAAGAAAAATCCATTCGTCACGTCATTTGGATCGTTTTTCGCGCTTATGCGCATTCCGTCGTAATTAGCCGAACAACGCAACCGTACGGCTAAACGAACCGACATCCGAGATATTTTTGAGAACATTTTAAGTTCCCTTTACTTTAACTTCATTTTAGAGCTTTGAAATGGGGTTAACGGGCCTTAAACGCGTCGGAAAAGGCCTTATTACACTACAGGGACCAAATCTGCCATTTTTGAAACTTTCTGTGTAGAAACATTGAATCTGGCCTATACCACCTTTGCACATGGTTTTGGGCAATACTATGGGCTGGTTTGATGTGCACATGGTATTACAATACCATGGGTGCAAGTGTATGGCCAAGATTGAAGCACTTTTTCCAAGAAACGATCCTAACGGTTCGGGAAATCCTATAAATACCCCATGCCTTCATTTGCAAAAACCACTAGAATCTTGATTTGAGAAGCTCTAAGTTGAAACCATTGTTTCATACCTGAGCTACTTGGATCGAGGTTAGCATTCGGGGACCCTTCGTAAGTATTCCTTCGTTCTTTTATTGCTTTTCAAGTCTTTTCGAGTCTGAAAGTCAAACTTTGTTTGACTTTCTGCGTTGACTAGTTTATGGTCAATGCGAAGTTCGTTTGAACTTCGCAACGTGAGTGTAATCACGTTGGTTATAGTCCCTTGGGACTATGCCTACTGATTACCACGTTGTCTAGGGTCGTAGGGTAAGCGATCTAATAAATCGCTTATACCTTCGAACCCGACCCATTTGGTCGATCATTAGGATCCGACCAAATACATTAGGTGACCATAGTAGGTAGGGAATAACCTTCCGAGGTTATACCCTATGGTCACATCGTTTGAGTAGTTGTATGATACGTAGTTTATATGCCTTAGGTAAATTACCAGAATACCCTTTTCATGTATAATTGGTAATTAAGCATATGTAACCTAAACTTTTGTCACATAACTGATTATGTAACATGTTTAGGCATATAACACTTGTCATAGGACTAGTTAGACGGTCCGAACGCGTTTCACGCGAACGACGCGTTAAAGTAGCATAAGCTACCTAAACGGGTCGTAATGGGTCGAAAACGCTTAGGTTAGGTTTCATTTCATTGTGTTCATGCTATGTATGCCCATTGTGTGCGTACTTAGTACATCGTTTTACATTACATTTTATGCTATGTATGTCCATTTAGTTCATACTTAGTACATTGTTTTACTTTACACTTATGCTATGTATGTCCATTGTGTGCATGCTTAGTACATTGTTTTACATTGCATTTCTGTTGCATATGCTCATCCAGCATGTGAACACATTATACTGCATTTTGAACCGTTGTAATCATTTGACTATGTGAACCGTTTGTATCTGTGAACCGTGTGAACCGTATTTGACCATACATAAACATTTCTACAATTGTTATACATTACATGATTTACATTTGACACATAAACATTTTCAACATTAGTTATACGTTGCATGATTTACATCTTGATATAAACATTTTGGCATATTATTCAATACATTTGACAATTGGTTTAAACATAGACATCTTACATTGTTGGGTTGGTTTGAGTAAGTGATTTAAGTAACGAGGCGTGTGTAATATGATACAAGCATGGTGGATACGCCGCTGGTACTTCCTATATATAAGTGTTTGTATGGTATTACATATCGTAGCGTTATTTGAATCATTTCAATTTTGACATATAACATTTTATACAAATAACATACTTTTCACAATACATTGTTTTACAAACAACTTATCTTATACAAACTCATCTTACATGGTTATTCATTTAACCTTACATTTATTTATACATATCATCTGATCTTATCGTTGTTCAAATGATTTACAAGACAAAGCAAATTACAGGATTCATGACTAAACATTTTCTGAAACAATAAGTCATGAATCCTATTTTCATAAACCTATGTATCTCACAGGCATTTTTATGCTGACGTACCTATTTTCACATGTGTTTTCAGGAGATGATGCATAGGATTTATCAAGACATACTTAGGCGGACCTGTGCCTTAGTGACTTAAAACGAGACAAGAACTAGTTACTTTATGTTATGTACTCTTTGGTTCTTGTTTAAAACAATGTAATCTTTCATATTTGTTTAATAAAACGAAACTTCAATTGCCATGGATTTGAAACAATTAATTCTGTTACAACACTCCCCGATGTTTCCGCCACGTTTTGTATGTTCTACGTGGTCGGGGTGTGACAGAAAAGATGGTATCAGAGCCAATGGTTATAGGGAATTAGGTTATTAGTAATCTTTGACCTAGTCTATAACCTTCTTAGGACCCTAACGCGAGTTTACTTGCGTTTAGTCATAAAACAATACCGTCACCTATCCTTAGGCGACAATCACAACAAGAACATAAATTTCAAAACCGCTTTGAAAACTAATCATCTGTTCTAGGATGATTGATTACTAGGTTTTGAACCCTCTATTGTAAGGTTTTGAACCCTCTGTTATATGGTTTTGAACCCCTTTGAATTTTCAAAATCTCGTCAAGGTTTTGGGTTTTAAATAATGTGAACACGTGCAAACTGGAAGGGTGAATGCCTGTATTCTGGGTTTTCTGTCTAGGCAAGCACTTCGTATACATCTCATCAGACGCGAGACCAGTTGTGCTTACCTGAGAATTCTTGGGATGAGTGTTCACTTATAGGCGAGCATGTCTTCGCGATACATTATTTTTGACCTATTTACTTTGATTAATCACCGAGGCCGTTTGTTGCTTTGTAGTAACAAACAAATGACCACTATCCTTGCTTTCATCAGATTTGTTTCATCTCATTCTTTTTGTCTAATTCTCTCACTCGTTTCATTTCATATTTCCTCTTTTAGAATGCCTCCACGACGCGAAAATTCGGTATCTATTGACGATCTGGCAGCTGTCATTACACAGTAAATGACTGCTGCAATCCCGAACGTCGTTGCTCAATGTTACCAAGCTATCAACAACAATAAGGCCCTCTGCAGCTTCAAGACGTTCAACTCGGCCAAGCCATCAAAGTTTTCTGGGTCTCAAGGAGCGACTGCACTTCTGCAATGGTTCGAGAGTCTAGAGAGCACCTTCAGGCATGTTCAATGTCCAAACGAGCGAAAGGTAGACTTCGCATCTAGTGTCTTTGAGAAACGAGCTTTGACGTGGTGGAACGGTGTGGTGAGAGATAGGGGTGCCGAAGTGGCACTGGCCCAAACTTGGGAAGAACTTCGAGCACTGATGATGAAGGAATTCTGTCCTCGTCACGAGATCAGGGAATTGGAAAGGGAATTCGACGATCTTAAGCAAGACAGCGGTGAACATCGAGCATACACCGATCGATATGAGGAGCTGAGCCTGTTGTGTCCTACCATGGTTACGCCTTTGGATAAGGCTATCGAAAAATACATTGATGGTCTCCCTGACTCAGTTCAAGACATTGTTACTGGTAGTAACCCCACTACGGTTAGGCAGGCCATTGACCTATCTGCAACCTTGACTGAATCTCAGATCAGGAAACGTAAGCTTTTCCGAAAGGGTGACAAGAAACCGGTCGAGGAATCGAAACCAATCGAGGAATCAAAGACCATGGATGCACAGACTGGATCCCTTGAGCGGTCAAAGAAGCAAAAGGCTTCTCAGAACTTCGCCATGGTCGCTCACAATGATCAATCCGCCCCCAACCAACCAGCTAAACCCCGTACTAGGAAGCCATACAATGGAACTTCACCCTTGTGCAACAAATGTAACCTTTATCATCATGCTATGGTGAAGTGCCGCGAATGCCAAATTTGTGGACGTAAAGGTCATACAGCAAAAGTTTGCGTAGCAGCAGTTGCACCAAATCAAGCTAACAACAAACCTGCTCAAGGTCGTTTTCTACCAGGTTCTTGCTTCAACTGTGGCGAGATGGGTCATTTCCGAAGAAATTGCCCAAAGCTTGCTAATGCAAATCCAGCACAGGGATGAGCATCTGACCGACAACATCGTTTAGAGATAATCACGTCTTATATATTATTTTCTTTTGTTGTCAAGGTCCATGAAACAGTTGTTATCATTGTTTATAAATAAATCTTTTATTTACATTACAATGTATTTATGTGGTTGTATGTATAAACAACATATCTCTTTCAATACCGACAATCAAGGAACCGTATTCCTTAAAGGACATACTACCCCCAAACTTTCTTCCACTTTATGATCTCTTGCATTTTCCACGAAATTCCTAAGTACCCGTTTCTTCTAAGGAAACGAAGTACAAGGCGCAAGTTACAACACTGGACGAATACCCAAAGTACCACTATAAATCCTTAATAGGGTACCTAAGGGTATTTCCGTGAATCCTAAAATTGTTGTGTTCCTTAATTCGACTATTACGTTTCTTTGAAAACAAAATCGAATTTTTGGGAGATCTTCCTATCTCTTCAGATAGATCCCAGAGGACATTGAAGTCCATCGACTGGTTTCCATATCCGTTCTCAATCGATAACAAATTAATAACAAATTAATAACCAAGTTACACAACTACGTGATTATGTGCTTATGAACATTACAAGACAAACTGTGCGGACTGTGCAAGGAATTACGTAATTATGGATGCATACATAATTATGGAATTTAGTGCACAGAAACCACAGCGAGCTTTGCCATGTGCCTAGAAGTTAACTCTATTCATTTCCGTTTCTGAGGAAGCACCCGTTGAAAATGACTCCGTTTGTTCATTTTCGTTTCTGAAGATTGTCCGTTGAGGAAATGAATATCCGTTTGTCTATCATTTTCATTTCCATTTTTGAGGAAGCACCCGTTGAATATGACTCCGTAAGTTCATTTTCGTTTCTGAAGATTTGTCCGTTGAGGAAATGAATATCCGTTTGTTTCTCCTTTTCATTTCCATTTCTGATGAAGCAACCGTTGAAAATGACTCCGTAAGTTCATTTCCGTTTCTGAAGATTTGTCCGTTGAGGAAATGAATATCCGTTTGTTTCTCCTTTTCATTTCCATTTCTGATGAAGCACCCGTTGAAAATGACTCCGTAAGTTCATTTTCGTTTCTGAAGATTTGTCCGTTGAGGAAATGAATATCCGTTTGTTTCTCCTTTTCGTTTCCATTTCTGATGAAGCACCCGTTGAAAATGACTCCGTAAGTTCAATTTACGTTTCTGAAGATTGCCCGTTGAGGAAATGAATCCCCGTTTGTTTATTCCTTCATTTCCACTTCTGAAGAATACTCGTTGAGGAAAATGACTCCGTCTGTTCATTTTCATTCTGAAGAATGTCCGTTAAGGAAATGACAGGATTATGCCTTACATATCTCTGGTGGTTATTTGACACAAAGTCACAAATAGACTCCTACGAATAAATTTCGGGACGAAATTTCCTTAAGTAGGGGAGACTGTGACACCTGTGTCACTGCGACCATCAAACAAATACCAAACCAATTAAATATTGTATTTCATACTTGGGATCTGTATAAATATGTGTATCTTTTACACATATCAATTCTTGTTCGATTACAAGCTCTAAATCACTTTCTGGAAGGTTATACGCGCACTGATGCGTAAATATAACCAGTTTAATGCAACAAACACTCCGTAATAGTGAAATAGGCTTAACATACCTTAAATAACCTTTACATAACTTAGAAATAAGTTTTAAAGGCTTTGGTATGGCAAAATCAAGTTAAAACGCTTACAGGGACTAAAGTTGACAAACTGCGAAAGTATGCCAATTTGAACTGTAACAGACATTCTGGAACATGACCATAAGTTAAACATACCCTAAATATCCTTCACATAGCTTAGAAATAGGCTTTGAGGGGTTCGGTGTGCTAAAATAAACTTTTGGGTCATTCAGGGACTAAAAGTGTCAAAAAGTGCACAAGTTTGCATTTTCGCGCATAACTTACGTTCTGAATACATCTGGACATCCAAAAATTTATGTAAGCACTAAAATATTTTATTTTAGTGTTTAGCATAAGAAAAATCCATTCGTCACGTCATTTGGATCGTTTTTCGCGCTTATGTGCATTCCGTCGTAATTAGCCGAACAACGCAACCGTACGGCTAAACGAACCGACATCCGAGATATTTTTGAGAACATTTTAAGTTCCCTTTACTTTAACTTCATTTTAGAGCTTTGAAATGGGGTTAACGGGCCTTAAACGCGTCGGAAAAGGCCTTATTACACTACAGGGACCAAATCTGCCATTTTTGAAACTTTCTGTGTAGAAACATTGAATCTGGCCTATACCACCTTTGCACATGGTTTTGGGAAATACTATGGGCTGGTTTGATGTGCACATGGTATTACAATACCATGGGTGCAAGTGTATGGCCAAGATTGAAGCACTTTTTCCAAGAAACGATCCTAACGGTTCGGGAAATCCTATAAATACCCCATGCCTTCATTTGCAAAAACCACTAGAATCTTGATTTGAGAAGCTCTAAGTTGAAACCATTGTTTCATACCTGAGCTACTTGGATCGAGGTTAGCATTCGGGGACCCTTCGTAAGTATTCCTTCGTTCTTTTATTGCTTTTCAAGTCTTTTCGAGTCTGAAAGTCAAACTTTGTTTGACTTTCTGCGTTGACTAGTTTATGGTCAATGCGAAGTTCGTTTGAACTTCGCAACGTGAGTGTAATCACGTTGGTTATAGTCCCTTGGGACTATGCTTACTGATTACCACGTTGTCTAGGGTCGTAGGGTAAGCGATCTAATAAATCGCTTATACCTTCGAACCCGACCCATTTGGTCGATCATTAGGATCCGACCAAATACATTAGGTGACCATAGTAGGTAGGGAATAACCTTCCGAGGTTATACCCTATGGTCACATCGTTTGAGTAGTTGTATGATAGGTAGTTTATATGCCTTAGGTAAATTACCAGAATACCCTTTTCATGTATAATTGGTAATTAAGCATATGTAACCTAAACTTTTGTCACATAACTGATTATGTAACATGTTTAGGCATATAACACTTGTCATAGGACTAGTTAGACGGTCCGAACGCGTTTCACGCGAACGACGCGTTAAAGTAGCATAAGCTACCTAAACGGGTCGTAATGGGTCGAAAACGCTTAGGTTAGGTTTCATTTAACATGAAGGCTTTGTTAAACCATATGACACGAGTCTCTATACTCGTTTGGTTTACGAACCCTCGTTCTATCCAATCATCCGATTTAGGTCCGGTTATTAACATAGTTACCTATATTAGGTGCCGTTTGATTCTGAGATCTCTAGCATTGTTTGGTTGTTACTCAAGGACTACTAAGCAATCTCAAGTGAGTACATAGACCCCTCTTTTACTGTTTTCCAAATGTTTTGGGGTGGAACACATGTGCCTACTTGTTACTTTCATGCTTTCCATGTTTTCACATCATATACCTGCTATGTTCGTTAGTACATTATAGTACATGTCACACCCCGACTTTCCACGTGTCACCGGTGGGCCCGGTGGGGGAGTATCGTGACGTCATGGTTGGCAACATATAGTCAAACAACACAATATAATAATGCACAGCGGAAGCAAATTAAAAGATATAATACAACCGAATTAATATTGTAATATCAATTGTTACAATACTCGGAAGTTTATCCACAAAAGGATCGAACATAAAATGGAAACAATAGTTCAACAGACTTTTAGGCATCTTAAGCTTGCGAGACTTCTACTGATGCTAAGGAGAAATATCCAGCCAATTTCGTATAGTACCTGCATTTAGCCTTTTTGGAAAATACGTCAGTTTACACTGGTAAATACATTCAACTGACTCATTTTGAAAATGGTTTTAAGAAAATTGATTTGGATGCACGTGGCACAAAATATCTTTTATAATTTGATTAAAATGCACAGAGGCAAAATTAATCTTTTTATTAACTTGGGAGAATTATTTAATATTATAATCTTGTGAACGAATTACATGTTACTTATGCGTTCAGTAGCCCGAATCAAATTCGGGTTAAAGATCAATAGACACACCACTTTTCGTGAGTTATACACGGGAGTACGCCTACACCCCGTGCTCAGGTCGTGGCCATCTCGTAAGATAATGCCGAGGATATCCGGGACATGGTCATTAACCCCCCCAAAGGCTGTAAAGTAAACACATCTGTTTAAAACGAGCCGATCAAATTATTCAATTACCCACTAAGCGTGGAGATTTGATGCCCGATCAAGCGATACGCTATGTACCGTAACCCAAGCCCGTATAGGGAAAATAAGTTAAAAGTATTTACCTGAGCTAAATATAAATTCAATCCCAGCCGTATCAAATCAGCAAGTACAGATAGCTTTTACTGGGCTCCTAAATCTGGAACGAAGGTTTTTAATAACCTATTAGAATCCTAACGGGTCTTTAATTAAGCTTAAGCTTAGACCGGCTAGTTTCAAAGATACGGTTCGTACGCACGATTAAGCGAGGACCGGATAGAATGTGATTTAGACCCGACAAGTTCAGAGACTTGTTTAATATGGGTCCTTCATGCACATTCTGGATTTTGAGATAAAACCGATAAGGTTTGACCCGTTTCGGCTATTTTATGTAAACTCGCTACATAAACCGAACCGAACGCGTAATACGCGTAACGGGTATTTGAAAGAGCCATATACAGGTTTCCTAAGTTAATATGCTTCAAATATGTTGTGACATCAGTAGGATGTCTTTCATTATGCCCGAAACGAATTTAAATACAAACTATGCCCCGTAGGGGTAGTTTGGTCATTTTCAACTTTATAAAAGAGTTTAAGTATTACCTGAGTTACAGGTCTGATGTAATCAGCAAAAATACTCCATTTAAAAATTATAACAGTAGGGTAAAGTATATATGTGAAATTTATCAATTATAACCCAACTATGCACCGTAGGGCATTTTAGTAATTTCACATAAGCCGAAAAGCTCAAAATTGAAGTCTAACTTTGGGTAAAAGTTTATATATCAGTGACTAAGGTTTTTACTCTTTTACATTTCCAAAAATCACGTTTTGTGGTGAAAATGGCATAATGGTCAACATATGGGCAATTAACGGAATCATGCATATTAATTGGTTAACTAATGAACCGTGGTGTATAATCACAGAGGATTATACTAGCATTTAACCTGGTCTAAATAGAGCTCTAAGGTATTTCTAAAACATACCATAACGGGTCAGAACTGAAAGTCAAAGTATAAGTCAAACTATGTGACTTTCGGTTCCGAACCGGGTCTAAACAGGAAATTGTCGGGTTGAACATGTTTAGACATGTTCTTACATTAATTACCAAGTTATATTAATGATCAAACAGGTTGTATGTGTTCTACATTGCTAATTATGGATAAATTAGAAATTAATTATCCTGTTGACTTTTTAATAACAAGTTTGACCCGACATTTGACCTAGTTAGAGTGGGAATCAGAGGGTGCCCTTTTAAGGGTTTAATGCCCACATAATATAACAAAATTTGCATCGATAAAATTTTACCGAGCCTCGTGTTGAATGCGTTGACCAGCAGTTGACCACGGTTGACCGATGTTGACCAGGTTTGACCGAACCCAAAACTGAACCGAGGCACTAACATGACCCAAAACTTCCCCTTGACCAGTTTTGACCACGTTTGACCTGTTGACCAAGTTGAACCGAGCCCGAGAGCGTCCCGAACTTAAATTTTTCACCCGAGTCGAAAGTGGTTCGATGGACTCTACAGGTCACTAGGAGCCCAAAAATATATTTTTCATCGAAAACTGATGGCTGGAACTCGCCAGAACCATGTCAGAAGTCGAGCCCGAGAGCGTCCCGAACTTAGATTTTTCACCCGAGTCGAAAGTGGTTCGATAGACTCTACAGGTCACTAGGAGCCCAAAAATATATTTTTCATCGAAAACTGATGGCTGGAACTCGCCAGAACCATGTCAGAAGTCGAGATTTCGCCGGAGAATAGAATTTCTCGAAACTGTGCAGGAATGCTCCTAAAGTCCCGATCGAAGCATCTGCAAAGTCAAAAGTTCAAAACGGGCTCGCCGGAATTTGACCGGAATGTCGCCGGAGTTGCCATAGAGCTCAAACCGCTAAGAATTAGCTAAAACTAACCACACCACGCGATCCGGAACGTCGGATATAGTCGAAAAAGTGTACCCTTGGCCGGAAAACGGCCGCCGGAAAAGTCGCCGGTCGCCGGAAAAGTTTCTAGAGAGAGAGAGAGTAGAGAGAGTTTGAGATGGTGAAAATGATTTTTTTATTTTTATTTTTCATTTATATAGTGGAGGTTTTGTGAGCTTGGGCCCAAGGCCCACAAGCTCGTCTTCGCACCCGAACATCATGGAAGCATCGTAGAGCATAATATTAATACTAAAATACGCAAATTAGGATCGGTAGTCGATGTTTGCGTGTTCGTTCGTCGGTTGCGTAAAAATCGCGAGAAATTAAATCGTTGACGTTTTTAATCCCTCGTATACGAATATTGTCATAACTTTCTCATACCTTAACGAACCTTGTGAAATTTTTATCACACATTCTTGTGAGTATAATTAAGCATTACAAAGCTTCGGGTTTGCTAAAAGGTCACTCAGAGGTATACCTTTAAACATGTTGACACATTTAACCCCTGTAGTTTGTAATTCCTCACTTTCTTTCACAATTGGCTTCGTACGATCCATGATTTATTCGGTTGAGGTTATGAACATCATGTAGGGTTACTGTAAAGTATATTTATCCCTTGTTGACATTTTGAACCCTTATATTCACATACTTTCCATGTTTGTCAACTTTAGTCCCTCTAAATATAATTTCACACGTTCAAGCTTATGACACGTGTCAATACATTATAGGACGTGAATTTTCGAGGTGTTACATCCTCACTCCCTTAAAAGAAATCTCGACCTCGAGATTTGCTAAAATGATGGAAGTACTTTTTGTCGCATAATGGACTTAACTTCCATAACATATCTGGAGTCTTTCCAAGCTCCTAAAGTGACTCCTATATTAGGTACATATATCCTTTTTTGGAGCTTCTTAACCTGTCGATCCTTAATCGATACAGGATGCTCATCACATCATAAATTTGCATAGCATTATGTGATAGTGCTTCTTGACTTATTGGCGAAACACACCTTTCAGTCACTAGTGTGTAATGTATTGCGAGCTCCGCCAAGCTCCTTAAATAGGTTTTAGCTTATAAGCTACCTGATCTTGATACATTCGATTTCCTTCAAATGATTCTATATATATTCAGAGCTTAACTAGCCTGATAATTTAACAGATTTGGCACACCCTTTCTGGGTGATATCTATTGTTGAACCTTATTCCTAAATCAAGAATTTAGGAGGTTTGCTATTTTCATTCATCCTTGATTTTCTGCCGAATTCTGGCATCTTACAGATGATTATGAATTTGCGTGATCTTATTTGTTGTTTCCAATGCAACTTTCAGATCCTGATAATTGGACTTACCAATCTATTGTCCTAACAATAGATGTTTTAACATTCCATTTATACAAGGTCTCCAAATGAGTAGCCTTGATACTTATATATCAACTATTATAGAAAAGCTTATCTTAAGGTGAGATGGTTATTCCAACCACTGCTTAACAAATTTTAAGGAATAGCTAATCCTTACAGCTAGTCGAGAACAATCGACGATCCAGGGCAGTTGATGGCAAATTCTTAATTGTTGTCTAATTAAGGTTGCGGTAAAAATGCATAAGCAAAAAGAACTGTCTTTCATAATTAACTATACCGAATCCTCAGGATATTGAGTTAGGCTATATGAACCCTCTATTTTAAAACTTAGTTAATCAGGGTTTCGATTCTTCCAATGATGGTGCTAGCCGTCTTGGAGATTTCATAATAATACAGCCTTAAATGGGATATAAACCTTAACTCTACCTGCCCCTCAGGGGTAAACAGGGTAATCTTAGGAGAAGATAATTAAGGTACAAGGAGGTTACAGAGATTTTACAAATCTCAGGCTCCAATTTATCCATCATTGCTTGTGTCAATTAAGTGACACACTTATGTTACTAGTCCACGAATTCCTTAATCGGGAACATTTACTTGGATAATTCCATTCTGGATATCTTCTTTGAATACTACTAGTCGACTTTGGTACAATATGACCATTGGGATATCTCAGGGGTTCCATGCATTAAACCTCCATACTGATCAGGCATGGAAGCAATCTATGGGACACACTAGGATACGCCAATCCTCATATGGAACTTTTATCAAACATAGTTTGGCATTCGCAGTCGATAGAAAACAATGAGAAAATAATAAAATAAAATAAAGTAATATATATTGTCGTACTCTATTCGAAGAAAGAGTACTCTTAGATTTTTCAGAAGGATCCCTTGCCGATACTTAGAAGAATCGGTTACTATGGTTTCCTTGGTAAGTTATACCTTGTGGATAATATAAAAGTTTGCTAAGCTTATGGTTTATGAAGATTTATTATTGCCTGTATTAAATCAGGACACTTAGCAGAAATTATCATTGGTAAATGATAAGGAATGTATTTGACGACATCGTGAACTGCCTCTTGGCATTCATCAGGTGAGTTCAGGCGTTTCCTTTCTTAGCCTTTCCAGGCTTAGCTGTACCTTCTTTGGCAGTTTTATGGTATCTAGTTCCGATGCGGCCTTACCCACCACAGTCGTAACAGACTGCATTCTTTATATCCCTATATTCATGGGAGAATGATGACCCGTTCCTTTGCAGATGTCACACTTCTTTGGTCCTTCCAACTGCTGCGTCAACCACAGCTTGGAGATTAACTCCATTAATATTGAGGTTTACGTTTGTAGCTTTATTAACTTTCGTCGCCTTAATAGTATTGCGACTGTCGTCTACCTCATTCAAGTTTTCCATACTTGAAACTTGGTACCAATCACCAAAATTTAACAATTATTAGTCATCATCCTGATGACCCGACTTAGATTAGCCACGGCATTCATAAACCGTATGGGCTATTATGTTCTGAACATTCCTAGTGAATGTTATTTGAATGTATATCCATTATATTTAGCCTAGGTCACAAAAGGACCATCAATGGCATTCAAGGTTTGGAGTAAGTCCAATACCTGCTTGACAAGGGACCATAATGTCACAATTGTCTTTGTCACAAGGAGGATTATAAATAGCTCAAAGGCTAGTCTTACATGACTTTGGTTATATATATACATATATGGCGTAGAAGCCTGTCACGAGGGACGTAGAAAGATATGGCATAAAGCCCAGTCACGAAAGACATAAGTAATCATATGGCGCGAAGGCCTTGTCGCAATGACATTCAGATACGGCACAAATGGCCTTGTCTCTAGGACGTTATAGGATATGGCACTAAGGCCTGTCACCAGGGATGTTAACATTTAGTATGTTAACTTGTCACGAACGACGAATTATAGCACGGAGGCTTGTTATGGGTGACTTGAAATATAACTTATGGATTTGTCACAATGACATCAATTCATGGGCTGCAATCTTATTAGATCAGGAGTTTTAAGGCTTGAACATAGTTCTTCACCTTTGGACAGGGAGTCATAGACTACAACTGTCATCATCTTGAAAGGCGATTCACTTAACAGAAAGGTAAACCAATTAACATCACTAATGGATGTCTATATATAATTATAGTATCTAATGATATTAGTCATGATCACCTCGATTATATTGACTATTTGGTTTGGGTATAATCCCACCATTTTGAATAGGGGATCATAAAGATCACCACTATCCTTGACTTATCAACTATAGGGTAAAGTATAGCCCGTAGGCAATTTATCGCTAGGGATGTCAATATTATGATCATCTTACTGATGATATGGGTCAGGATCACAATGATCACATAGACTATGGGATTTGAGCGTAGCTCACCCCCCTTGGGCAAAGAATCACAAAAGATTACAATTGCTTTGTCCTAATTGGACAATATACTATAGCCCTTAGGCAAAACATCATTGGGGATGTTTAAATTTTAATCATCGTACTGATGATTTTAGTCATGATCGCATTGATCATATAGACTATTAGGCTTGAGCACAGCTTGCTACCTTAAACAAGGAATCATAAAGATAACAATGTCAATGTCTCAAATGGACCATTTATTATAGCCCGTAGGCATAACATCACTAAAGGATGTTAAATAATATTATCATCGTATTAGATGATATTAGTCATGATCGCATTGATCATATAGACTATTATGTTTGGACATAGTCCAACTTTTTAGACAGGAGGTCAAAGACCACCACTGTCGTTGTCTTATCGGACAACAAGTTTAGCCCGTAGGCACTTCATCACTAACGGATGTTTATAATATGATCATTTTATAGGGTGATATAAGCCATGATTCCTAAATCACTAGGCTAGATAAGGGAATTGGAAGAATCCAATATCAGGATGACTGTTGTGATTTTCTCGAATCACATTTGTCAAGAGTGCTAACACGTTCCTAAGTGTTAACAAGGATCTGAATCCCTTGAGTAGGTTTCACCATCTTGGCCGCGTAGGCTAGGTTTCACCTTTAAGATTCTTTTTAAAATGAATACTGACAGGGAAGGAAGGATATTTATTTTATTCAGGACTTTTATCATAAATCCTAATTCATAAGTTAATAATAGCACAAATGGTCTAGTCGCGTAGACAAGTTAAATTTATAAGCCATGATTTCAGAGAATCGCGGCATTAAGGTTTGAATCAAAGTTCATTACCTTATCCTGACAGGGAGCTGTAGGCTGCCACTGTCTCCAGTCTCAGAGGACATTAACTATAGCCCGTAGGCACTATATTACCACGTATGGTTAAAATATGATCATCTTAATTGATGATTTAACCCATGATTCAGAGATCATTAAGTTGGGTTAGGGATCTTTTGAAGAATCCATATATAAGAATGACGTGGGTGATTTTAACGAATCACGGCTGCCAGGAGTGTTAACATGTTTTCAGATGTTAACTGGAATCTGAATCTTTTAAACAGATCTTACCATCTTGGCCAGGTCTTTATAATGACAATCAGGCTAGGTTTCACTCTTAAGATTCTTAATTTAATTAACGCAGAAAAATTTTAAATTGAGGTGTTAATATGGATCTGAATCTAATTATGGAACTACCATCTTGGCCCGGTCTTAAAATTGACCCGTAGGCTAGGTCTTGTCCTTTCTAGATTTTGCCATTTTATTATAATGGTAGATCTTGCAAAAAGGAAATGTTATTCTCCTTTTATTTAATATTTCTTGTTTAGAATGAAAGTTTAAACTTAATCATTTCACTATATAAAAATAAAAGTATAAAGTTGCCCTAAGCGGGACTTGAAAGGAATAATGTTGTCCTCGTAGGGACTGAAAGATAATTATGTCCATATGAGGACTATTAAGGAAACGATCTTCATTAAAAGGAGTTTCTTCTTCATTTTATTTCTGAATGCTTTCTCCTCAGATGCTCGTTTCATTCTAGCCGCGGTACGAAGCTCAGCATTTCAAGGCTCCGGGTGTGGAGAACTCCTATTACGGCTTCTTCGTTTGGCGACGTGTCCAAAAAAAAAAAAATTGGAGCAAAATTTCCAATTTAGGATTGAGAATATTCCTATGTTAAGTCTAGACTCAGAAGTTTAGATATGTGCAATTGTGTAACTGAGATTAAACACGAAAGGTTAGTGTTTAATTCACTCAGTGTTGGCTCTGATACCAACCTGTCACACCCCGACTTTCCACGTGTCACCGGTGGGCCCGGTGGGGGAGTATCGTGACGTCATGGTTGGCAACATATAGTCAAACAACACAATATAATAATGCACAGCGGAAGCAAATTAAAAGATATAATACAACCGAATTAATATTGTAATATCAATTGTTACAATACTCGGAAGTTTATCCACAGAAGGATCGAACATAAAATGGAAACAATAGTTCAACAGACTTTTAGGCATCTTAAGCTTGCGAGACTTCTACTGATGCTAAGGAGAAATATCCAGCCAATTTCGTATAGTACCTGCATTTAGCCTTTTTGGAAAATACGTCAGTTTACACTGGTAAATACATTCAACTGACTCATTTTGAAAATGGTTTTAAGAAAATTGATTTGGATGCACGTGGCACAAAATATCTTTTATAATTTGATTAAAATGCACAGAGGCAAAATTAATCTTTTTATTAACTTGGGAGAATTATTTAATATTATAATCTTGTGAACGAATTACATGTTACTTATGCGTTCAGTAGCCCGAATCAAATTCGGGTTAAAGATCAATAGACACACCACTTTTCGTGAGTTATACACGGGAGTACGCCTACACCCCGTGCTCAGGTCGTGGCCATCTCGTAAGATAATGCCGAGGATATCCGGGACATGGTCATTAACCCCCCCAAAGGCTGTAAAGTAAACACATCTGTTTAAAACGAGCCGATCAAATTATTCAATTACCCACTAAGCGTGGAGATTTGATGCCCGATCAAGCGATACGCTATGTACCGTAACCCAAGCCCGTATAGGGAAAATAAGTTAAAAGTATTTACCTGAGCTAAATATAAATTCAATCCCAGCCGTATCAAATCAGCAAGTACAGATAGCTTTTACTGGGCTCCTAAATCTGGAACGAAGGTTTTTAATAACCTATTAGAATCCTAACGGGTCTTTAATTAAGCTTAAGCTTAGACCGGCTAGTTTCAAAGATACGGTTCGTACGCACGATTAAGCGAGGACCGGATAGAATGTGATTTAGACCCGACAAGTTCAGAGACTTGTTTAATATGGGTCCTTCATGCACATTCTGGATTTTGAGATAAAACCGATAAGGTTTGACCCGTTTCGGCTATTTTATGTAAACTCGCTACATAAACCGAACCGAACGCGTAATACGCGTAACGGGTATTTGAAAGAGCCATATACAGGTTTCCTAAGTTAATATGCTTCAAATATGTTGTGACATCAGTAGGATGTCTTTCATTATGCCCGAAACGAATTTAAATACAAACTATGCCCCGTAGGGGTAGTTTGGTCATTTTCAACTTTATAAAAGAGTTTAAGTATTACCTGAGTTACAGGTCTGATGTAATCAGCAAAAATACTCCATTTAAAAATTATAACAGTAGGGTAAAGTATATATGTGAAATTTATCAATTATAACCCAACTATGCACCGTAGGGCATTTTAGTAATTTCACATAAGCCGAAAAGCTCAAAATTGAAGTCTAACTTTGGGTACAAGTTTATATATCAGTGACTAAGGTTTTTACTCTTTTACATTTCCAAAAATCACGTTTTGTGGTGAAAATGGCATAATGGTCAACATATGGGCAATTAACGGAATCATGCATATTAATTGGTTAACTAATGAACCGTGGTGTATAATCACAGAGGATTATACTAGCATTTAACCTGGTCTAAATAGAGCTCTAAGGTATTTCTAAAACATACCATAACGGGTCAGAACTGAAAGTCAAAGTATAAGTCAAACTATGTGACTTTCGGTTCCGAACCGGGTCTAAACAGGAAATTGTCGGGTTGAACATGTTTAGACATGTTCTTACATTAATTACCAAGTTATATTAATGATCAAACAGGTTGTATGTGTTCTACATTGCTAATTATGGATAAATTAGAAATTAATTATCCTGTTGACTTTTTAATAACAAGTTTGACCCGACATTTGACCTAGTTAGAGTGGGAATCAGAGGGTGCCCTTTTAAGGGTTTAATGCCCACATAATATAACAAAATTTGCATCGATAAAATTTTACCGAGCCTCGTGTTGAATGCGTTGACCAGCAGTTGACCACGGTTGACCGATGTTGACCAGGTTTGACCGAACCCAAAACTGAACCGAGGCACTAACATGACCCAAAACTTCCCCTTGACCAGTTTTGACCACGTTTGACCTGTTGACCAAGTTGAACCGAGCCCGAGAGCGTCCCGAACTTAAATTTTTCACCCGAGTCGAAAGTGGTTCGATGGACTCTACAGGTCACTAGGAGCCCAAAAATATATTTTTCATCGAAAACTGATGGCTGGAACTCGCCAGAACCATGTCAGAAGTCGAGCCCGAGAGCGTCCCGAACTTAGATTTTTCACCCGAGTCGAAAGTGGTTCGATAGACTCTACAGGTCACTAGGAGCCCAAAAATATATTTTTCATCGAAAACTGATGGCTGGAACTCGCCAGAACCATGTCAGAAGTCGAGATTTCGCCGAAGAATAGAATTTCTCGAAACTGTGCAGGAATGCTCCTAAAGTCCCGATCGAAGCATCTGCAAAGTCAAAAGTTCAAAACGGGCTCGCCGGAATTTGACCGGAATGTCGCCGGAGTTGCCATAGAGCTCAAACCGCTAAGAATTAGCTAAAACTAACCACACCACGCGATCCGGAACGTCGGATATAGTCGAAAAAGTGTACCCTTGGCCGGAAAACGGCCGCCGGAAAAGTCGCCGGTCGCCGGAAAAGTTTCTAGAGAGAGAGAGAGTAGAGAGAGTTTGAGATGGTGAAAATGATTTTTTTATTTTTATTTTTCATTTATATAGTGGAGGTTTTGTGGGCTTGGGCCCAAGGCCCACAAGCTCGTCTTCGCACCCGAACATCATGGAAGCATCGTAGAGCATAATATTAATACTAAAATACGCAAATTAGGATCGGTAGTCGATGTTTGCGTGTTCGTTCGTCGGTTGCGTAAAAATCGCGAGAAATTAAATCGTTGACGTTTTTAATCCCTCGTATACGAATATTGTCATAACTTTCTCATACCTTAACGAACCTTGTGAAATTTTTATCACACATTCTTGTGAGTATAATTAAGCATTACAAAGCTTCGGGTTTGCTAAAAGGTCACTCAGAGGTATACCTTTAAACATGTTGACACATTTAACCCCTGTAGTTTGTAATTCCTCACTTTCTTTCACAATTGGCTTCGTACGATCCATGATTTATTCGGTTGAGGTTATGAACATCATGTAGGGTTACTGTAAAGTATATTTATCCCTTGTTGACATTTTGAACCCTTATATTCACATACTTTCCATGTTTGTCAACTTTAGTCCCTCTAAATATAATTTCACACGTTCAAGCTTATGACACGTGTCAATACATTATAGGACGTGAATTTTCGAGGTGTTACAGTACATGATTTCATTGTGTTCATGCTATGTATGCCCATTGTGTGCGTACTTAGTACATCGTTTTACATTACATTTTATGCTATGTATGTCCATTTAGTTCATACTTAGTACATTGTTTTACTTTACACTTATGCTATGTATGTCCATTGTGTGCATGCTTAGTACATTGTTTTACATTGCATTTCTGTTGCATATGCTCATCCAGCATGTGAACACATTATACTGCATTTTGAACCGTTGTAATCATTTGACTATGTGAACCGTTTGTATCTGTGAACCGTGTGAACCGTATTTGACCATACATAAACATTTCTACAATTGTTATACATTACATGATTTACATTTGACACATAAACATTTTCAACATTAGTTATACGTTGCATGATTTACATCTTGATATAAACATTTTGGCATATTATTCAATACATTTGACAATTGGTTTAAACATAGACATCTTACATTGTTGGGTTGGTTTGAGTAAGTGATTTAAGTAACGAGGCGTGTGTAATATGATACAAGCATGGTGGATACGCCGCTGGTACTTCCTATATATAAGTGTTTGTATGGTATTACATATCGTAGCGTTATTTGAATCATTTCAATTTTGACATATAACATTTTATACAAATAACATACTTTTCACAATACATTGTTTTACAAACAACTTATCTTATACAAACTCATCTTACATGGTTATTCATTTAACCTTACATTTATTTATACATATCATCTGATCTTATCGTTGTTCAAATGATTTACAAGACAAAGCAAATTACAGGATTCATGACTAAACATTTTCTGAAACAATAAGTCATGAATCCTATTTTCATAAACCTATGTATCTCACAAGCATTTTTATGCTGACGTACCTATTTTCACATGTGTTTTCAGGAGATGATGCATAGGATTTATCAAGACATACTTAGGCGGACCTGTGCCTTAGTGACTTAAAACGAGACAAGAACTAGTTACTTTATGTTATGTACTCTTTGGTTCTTGTTTAAAACAATGTAATCTTTCATATTTGTTTAATAAAACGAAACTTCAATTGCCATGGATTTGAAACAATTAATTCTGTTACAACACTCCCCGATGTTTCCGCCACGTTTTGTATGTTCTACGTGGTCGGGGTGTGACATTAGGTACATGTATCCTTTTAGAGCTTCTTAACCTGTCGATCCTTAATCGATACAGGATGCTCATCACATCATAAATCTGCATATCATTATGTGATAGTGCTTCTTGACTTATTTGCGAAACACCTCCTTCAGTCACTAGTGTGCAATGTATTGCGAGCTCTGCCAAGCTCCTTAAATAGGTTTTAGCTTATAAGCTACATGATCTTGATACATTCGATTTCCTTCGAATGGTTCTATATATTCAGAGCTTAACTAGCCTGAAAATTTAACAATTTGGCACACCCTTCCTGGGTGATATCCTTTGTTGAACCCTATTCCTTAACAAGAATTTAGGAAGGTTGCTACTTTCCATTAATCCTTGATTTTTTTTTCTGCCGAATACTGGCATCTTACAGATGATTATGAATTTGCGTGATCTTATTTGTTGTTTCTTAGGCAACTTTCAGATCCCGATAATTGAACTTACCAATCTATTGTCCTAACAATAGATGTTTAACATTCCATCTATACAAGGTCTCCAAGGGAGCAGCCTTGATGCTTACATATCAACTATTATAGAAAAGCTTATCTTATGATGAGATGGTTATTCCAACCACTGCTTAACTAATTTTAAGGAATAGCTAATCCTTGTCGTTAGTCGAACAAATCGACGATCCTGGGTAGTTGATGGCAATTCTTAATCGTTGCCTAATTAGGGTTGCGGTAATTAACGCATAAGCAAAATGAACCGTCTTTCTTAATTAACTATACCGAATTCTCAGGATATTGAGTTAGGCTATATGAATCTATATCTTAAAACTTACTTAACCAGGGTTTTCGATTCTTCCAATAATGGTACTAGTTGTCTTGGAGATTTCATAATGATACAGCCTTAAATGGGATATGAATCTTAACTCTACTTGCCTCTCGGGAGGTAAACAGGGTAGTCTTAGGAGAAGATAATCAAGATACCAGGAGGTTACATAGATTTTCCATATCTCAGGCTCCAGTTCATCCATCATTACTTGTGTCAAATAAGTGACACATTTATGCTATGAGTCCACATATTCCTTTACCAGGGAACATTTATTTGGACAATTCTATTTTTTTAGATATCTTCTTTGAATACCATTAGCTGACTTTAGTACCATATGATCATTGGGATATCTTTGTGGTTCCATGCATTAAACCTCCATACTGATCAGGCATGGAAGCAATCTATGGAACATATTAAGATACACCAATCCTCATATGGTGCTTTTGTCATACCATATGGTATTCTCGATCGATAGAGATCAAGAGAAATCAATTTCATATTCTGACGTACTTCATCTGGAGAGGGGGGTACTCGAATTATAAGACAGGAGAAATGGTTCCTATGATTTTGTCGGTAAGTTTTACCTTACACTTAATATCTAGGGTTCTTATGATAGATTTTTAAAAGTCTAATATATTTACAATTTATGAAGGATTTATTGGTATCCGAATTAAAACAAAATTCTTAGCATTTATACTTAAAGAACGTACCCAACGTTATTATTGATATAGACTACTCCTGACACTCTTTAGGAGAGTTTAAGCGCTATCAATCTTAGGCTTTCTATCCTTAGCCGTATTCCCTTTGACAGATTTGGGGCACGTAGCATTTGGCTCCTTGAACTTTTTCACGGCCTTCTTCACAGCTTTTCCAACAGCTGCGTCTATCATAGTTTAAAGAACATCTTTGGAAAATTTAAGGTTTACAATTGTAGTATCATTAGCATGTGTCGCATCATCATTGGCACGATTGACTGTTGTCTTATCCGAGTTTGTCATACTCAAGATTTGGTTCCTATTACCAATTGAATCATTTACTTAGTTGCAATTCAACAACTGCTATTCATCACCCTGATGGCCTTAACATGTACTAATCATGGTTTCATTAAACTATACAGGCCAATATGGCACTAACATTCTTAATGAACGTTATCTTAAAATATATCAATATCACTTAGCCTAGGTCACAAAAGACCATCAATGGCATTTAAGGGTTGGACCTAGTCCATCACCTTTTTGACAGGGGATCAAAATGTCACCTTTGTCTTTATTATATTTATGAATTTGGATAGCTTGAAAGCTTGCCATAAGGGTATCAGAAAAGAGTGATTCCAATAGATATAAAATATCGATCTAAGGTTTGTTGGAGCATTCTCTAAAGAATCATCGGTCAGTTTCTACCTCGCATTAAATGACCGGAGTCCTAATCAGTGGAGACAACAGTTCTCAACATTTATTGTTCATTATAGAATCATATGTGCCAGTATCAAATAATTTTCTGCATAAGCTGCTTGATAAGGAAAGGTACCTGCTATATAGTTATCATTCTGCACCATCTCCTGGGCGTTCATCTGGAAGACTCATGCGTTTGCTTTCTCGGCCTCTTCAGGCTTCTTCTGATTCCTAGGGCAGTTGGTCCTGATATGCCCCTTCTCGTTGCAACCATAACAGGTTGCGTCTTTCAACTTCTAGCAATCCAAGGTTTTATGTTCCTTAGACTTGCAAATCCCACAAGGTAGAGGCTGAGATTCAAATCTGCATTTCCTGAGGTGGTATTTCCTACAGGTTTTGCACCTGGTCTTCTCACCCGACTGCTGGCTGTCTTTCTCAAATCCGGAGCTCTTTTTATCCTCAGGGTTCCTCTTTTTCTTTCTATCGGAGCGATGAGAATTCTCATCCTCCCTTTTACGCTTTCCATCTTCAGAGGCTTTGGCAGCCTTGTTTCTGACCACATCGAGTGTGAGAGATAGCGACAGATCTGCCGCTTACCTGAATGTAGTAGGTCTCGATGCTTTCACACTGGCCTTTATTTCTGGGGCTAGACCCCCAATAAAGCGAGCTATTCGCTTTGGTTCCGGTGTGATCAAGTAAGGAACCAATCGAGACATGGTATTGAAACTTGTAAGGTATGCTTGACAATCTAAGTTCTCCATGACTAATGTCAAGAATTCAGTCTTAATTTTCTCAACTTCATGTTGAGGACAGTAATTTTCTTTAATAAGAGCGACGAACTGATCCCAAGTCATGTTGTACAAAGGGATCTTCCCCGTAGCTTGGATCAGTGACCTCCACCAAGCTAGAGCTTCTCCTTTAAAAGATTGTGAAACAAATTTCACAACATCTTGTTCCGCACAACCGCTGATGTCAACAACAGTGTCCATCTCCTCGAGCCATGTCATGCAATCGATGGCTCCTTCTTCTCCTGTAAAGTCTCTGGGCTTGCAGGAGACAAAATATTTATATGAGCAGGTCTTAACTGGTGCCTCTTGATGAAGCACAACCTGTCTAGACGGAACACTCCTCTGGTTTGACGAGTTATGAACATCGTCTTCCTTTGACTCATGTGATTTAGAAGGGGGCTTACTACGAGCCACTGATAGAGTCTTAGAGTGTGTAACACTTGATTCATCATACTGTCTGTCGAGAGCTCGTGTAACGGCATTATCTATTAATGCCTGCAGTTCCGCACCAGTTATATTAACTCTGGTAGCATCATTATTCTCCCTCAGGTGGCTGTTGACCTCATCTGATCCAGCCATGTAGTTTGATTGCTACATACATATTGACAATTATTTATTCAGAGGTTATTATGGAATCATCATTTTTGACGATTCATCAACCATGGTAATATAAACCATATTGGTTAATTTGTTAGTTATATTTAATTAGTATTTTCATTATAATTTACCCTAGTTATAAAACATTAAGGATATAAAAGTGGCGCAAAAGGCCTAGTCACAAGGACAGTTTTAAATTTATAAGCTATGACTTCAGAGAGTCGAGGCATTAAGGTTTGAACATATTTCACTACCTTTTCTTGACAGAGAGTCAAAGACATCAACTGTCTTTTGTCCCTTAGGACAATAAGTATGGCCCGTAGGCATTTCATCACTTATGGATGTTTATAATATGATCATCTTCATTTGATGATATTAGTCAGGATCGCATTGATCATACAAACTATTATGCTTGGACGTAGTCCAACATCTTTAGACGGGGGTCAGAGACCACCACGGTCGTTGTCTTATCGGACAACAAGTTTGGCCCGTAGGCACTTCATCACTAAGGGATGATTATTTCAAATAAGGGAATTTAGATTAACCCCCTTTTTAAAGATGGCCTGTGTGACTTTAACGATTCACAGTTTGCCAAAAATATTAACATACTTACAAATGTTAACAGGGATTGGAATCTTTTGGATAGGTTTTACTGTCTTGGCCATGTCTAAAATGACAATTAGGCTAGGTTTTTCCTTTAAGATTCTTTTAATATTTAACGCAGAACAATCCCAAATTGAGATGTAAACAAGGATCTGAATCTAATTGTGGAACTACCGTCTTGGCCCTGTCTTAAAATGACACATGAGCTAGGTCTTGTCCTTTTTAGATATTGCCATTTTATTATAATGGTAGATCTTATAATATAGGAATGATATTTTAAATATAATCGTTCCATAAAAATTTAAACAAGTATATGGTTGCCCTAAACAGGACTTCTACAGAAAATGACTTGCCCATGCAAGGGCTAATCAGAAAAATAACGAAGGAACCATATAAGGGCAAAATAAAACAAATTACGATTAGTCCTATGTTCTTGTCTAGACTCAAGAATGTGCAACTGTGTAACTGAGATTAAACACAAAAAGGCTAGCGTTTAATTCACTCAGTGTTGGCTCTGATACCAACCTGTCACACCCCGATATTTCCACGTATTACCGGTGGGCCCAGTGGGGAGTATCGTGACGTAGTTGATATCATCATAGTCTAACAACACAATATATAAATGCACAGCGGAAGCAAAAGATAAATATATTACAATCCGAATATAAAGTAATATCAAGTATTACAACGGAAAGTAAAGGATCCACAGGCGGATCTTAAAACATAAACATTGTTTAACAGACTTTAGACGCCTAGAACTTGCAAGATTCCTTATTAACGCCTTGAGCTTCCAGCCAATTACGTTCAGTACCTGTCACTTAACCTTTTTGGAAAATACGTCAGTTTACACTGGTAAATACAATTAACCGACTCATTTGAAAAGGTTTTATAAAATTGATTTGGATGCACAAGGCACAACATATCTTTTATAACTTGGGACAATTATATTTATAATCTTGTATACAGATTTACATGTTCGTTGTACGTTCAGGGCCCGATGTGGAAACCAGGTCAAAATTAACAGACACACCACAAGTATAGGCCCACAAGAGAGTGAGATACCGTTTCCCTTATGCACTGTCAGGTGTATGCCTACACCCCGTGCATAAGTCGTGGCCATTTTATAATACAATGATGTCAAGGATATCCGGGACATGGTCATTAACCCCTAAAGGCTTTTATTTCAAACAATACAGATTAAAGCGGGTTACCTCAATAATTTAACCACAATAAGATTAAACATTCAATACCCGACCAAGCGATATTATTATAATACCGTATCCCAAGCCCGTATAGGGAAAATAAGTTAAGAGTATTTACCTGAGCTAGCAATGCTATTTATACTCAGCCGTATATTCAAATCAGCAAGCACAAGTACTTCTACTGGGGCTCTTAATCTGGAACGAAGGTTTTTTTTAATAACCTATTAGATTCCTAACGGGTCTTTAATTAAGCCTATACTTAGACCGGTTAGTTTTAAAGAGGAAGATACGGTTCAAACGCATGATAAGGCGAATACCGGTTTAGAATGTGGTTTTGACCCAACAAACTTGTATGCTTGTTTCATATGGGTAACTTAAACACATTCTTGATTTTGAGACAAAAATGATATGGTTTGACTCGTTTCGGCTAATATATGCAACTAGTCACATAAGCCGATCCGAACGCGACAAGTGCGTAACGAGTAACCAAAAGAGTCAATTACAGGTTTCCTAAGTTAATATGCCTTAAATATGTTGTGATATCAGTAGGATACCTCCCATTATGCCCAAAACGAGTTTAATCTTAATTTAAGCCCCGTAGGGGTATTTTGGTCAATTTAAAGATTATAAAAGAGGTTAATTGAAATTCCGAGATTCGGGTCCGAATACATCAGTAAAATAACTTATTTTATTAGGTCATATCAGTTGGTAATAGGTCTTATATGACAAAATGGTTTTAAACCCCAACTATGCGTTTAATACGCTTAAAAAGCCATTTTAAGCGATTTCCGGGTTATACATGAAATCTGAGTTTTCTGATCAAGTTATAAAGTTCAAAATACTTTATTTATTATATAAAATCAGTAGCAATTGGACTGGTGTCAAAATACTATGTAAAACTCATTTTGTACACAAAAAGGGTATAATCGGTATTTACCGAATCAATGCCATAACCTTAGGTTATGAGCAGGTTAAAAATAATTAAAAATCCCAAAATATTATATTACATCAGTGGGTAAAAGTTTTGGTGTCAAAAATTGGGTTTAGATAGGCTTTATGCTAATTGCGCCGTTTAATTACTAAAATGCGTTATAATTACGCTAATGAGCATAACTCCTAATCTAGACCTCCAACTGATGTGAAATTTTAGGGACATGTTTATAAATCAGTAATAAAGATTATTGTCCTTTCATATTTCCAAAATTATCGTTTTATGGTCAAAAGGGCATTATGGTCAACATTAAGCATTTAACGGAAACGTGTAAACAAATCAGACAATCAACGATCCAACCACAGAGGGTTATACTATCATATAACCTGGTCCTAAGGGAGCTCTAAGGCATTTACAAACCATACTAAATCGGGTCAGAACTGAAGTCAAAGCAAAAGTCAAATTTTTGCGACTTTCGGTTCCGAACCGGGTCTAAACAGAAAATTGTCGGGTCGAACATGCTTAGACATGTTCTTACATTAATTACTAAGTTATAAGAGTAATAAAACAGGTTGCAAAGCTTCTACATTGTTAATTATGTTTTAAATCGCAAATTAGGATCCTGTTGACTTTTTATAAACAACTTTGACCCGACATTTGATCTAGTTAGAACGGGAATCAGAGGGTGCCCTTTTAAGGGTTTATTGCCCACATAATTACCAACTTATAACTACTCTTAATTCGACTGATCACTGGACCATTAATGATTAATCGCTAAGTCAACCGTTAATTACGACGGTTTGACTTTTAAGCTAAAACTAAGTAAAAACTCAACTAAGAAAGGTTAAGCATACTTACAGAAGTCCTATGCACTAGTAGAGATGACTTGGGTCTGCTTTGGAGCTCCAAAAGTCCTCAAGAATGCAGATGGAATGGATGATCAAATTGTTGCAACTAATGGCCCTTTTTATAGTGTTCTTAATCCATTAGGATGATGACAACTAAGTCTAAGGGGTGATCCAGATCATTAACAACTGCCCCTAAGTCCTAGGAACTATTAGGGGTCACCCATGTATGTGAAAAATCGTTTTTAAGTCGGTTGCAACGTTTAAAACATCCAACAGCCAACTTTCTGCATCTGGGCATCCCTTACGGACCGTAAGGGTGGACCTTTACGGTCCGTAAGCCATTCATCAGGGCAAATCTTTCTTTTTCAGTTTGCATCCTTGGCTCTTGGTCCTTCGAAAGGTCAATCCACCTTTATTCTTTGCATTTTGAGCCCCTCTAATTGACTTATAAGGGCTTCAAGTCTTATACCCACTTTGTTAAGTCCTTGGTTAACTTGGTTATCACCCGAAAAGTCATAATTTTCAACGTTGACGCTTTAACCCCTCTTATACGAATTTTATCATAACTTTCTCATACGATAACGAAACTTGGCGAAATTTTTATCATACATTCTAATGAGCATAATTAATTGTTACAAAGCTTCGGGTTTGCTAAAAGGTCACTCAGAGGTATACTTTAAACATGTCGACACATTTAACCCCTGTAGTTTGTAATCTCTCACTTTCTTTCGCAATTAGTTTCGTATGATCCATGAATCATTCGTTTAAGGGTATAAACATTATGTAGGGTTATTGTAAAGTATATTTATCCATTGTTGACATTTTGAACCCTTATATTCATATACTTTCCTTGTTTGTCAACTTTAGTCCCTCTAGAGTATTCTTTTACACGTTTAAAGTTCATGACACGTGTCAATACTTTATTGGACATGAATTTTCGAGGTGTTACAACTAGTGGTGGTGATGGTGGCGGTTGTGGGGAGCCGTGAGGGAGGGAGAGAGAGTGAAGGTGTGGGTGTGAAATGATGAAGTATGGTTGTGATCTTAGGGGCCATGCTTTATAAGATACTTCATATATTATGTCAAGATCTACAAGCAACTAATCAAATAAAATAATGTGATAAAATCTTGCACAAGATTGTGGCATGGTTGTGATGGTCCTTGTGACCGAATCGGTTAGGGGGGGGGGTTGGTTGTAACTTTTGCAACTAAATTGTAATGGATAGTTAGATTCCAAGTAATAAGCTTACATATGGTATGTATTGAATATTTAGTGGGTGTTAGGGTGTTCAGGGATCACGACTAGCCAAGAAATAAATAAACAATGTGTTTGGCAAAAATTTAGTGTCCCGGGTAATGTCCGGTTGTTCGGTTAAATACCGGTTCGTTAAGTGTTAAATTGCACCGTTTAGTGTCTTTTATGCACCCTTTTGTAACCCTTTCAATTCCCGACACTTAGGGAAATATTCTGGACGGTAAAACATAAATTCTGCATGATATTTGTATGTTTAAAAGCTGGTTATAGCTGAATTTAGAAAAATTCTGCACTTAAAGTGCGTTTCGGGTGCTTTTTAGTGCGCATTTTAGTCTCCGGAATGCCTATATGTGAACCATTGTATGTACTCTTGGGTTTTAATGCATTCTTGTCATTGGACCTACACCTAGGCTCCAATTTTATTGCCTGACTGCTTTCTGCAGAGTTGTTGGCATATTGTGTCTTACCGGTGAGTTTACTAGTATTTCTGACGCAACGCTCTCGTTAATGCATCAAGCAATATTTTGTAGTATAAAACGTGCATGAATTCACTTGTATAGCATGTAATCAGACAATGTTGACATTTAAGCACATAATTGCAATCATTAAATAATAATTAAAGTGTACGGAAATTACCGGTTTGTGCCAGTTGCCACACACGGCCCGTGGTCAGTCTCCTGTTTCTTGTTTTTGCCTTTGGGGATGCTGCCGATGGGTCGGGCATGTCACGTTTATTCCTTTTCTTTGTATTTTTGTTGGTTTTGTTTGTATATTTGTTCCTTTTGCTCGTTTAAGCTCATTTGTCCTGTAAATTCAAAAGGAAGACAAAAACACACTTTTTCCAACATTAGTACTAAAAAAGTTAGTTTTATGCCTCGTTTGATGTAATTTATACGCTACATTTTGCATACATCAGTCGACGTCATTCCCACAACTTTCAAAAATGGAAGATTGTACATGTTAGTTTTGTAGGTCGCGTCGACGATAAGCACATGCGGGAATGCCCTCCACATTTCAAAGGACTTATCGTGACATAAAAATATATTCTGAACGACATTGGTGGAAGGTTCCGCATGTATGTAATATGTCATCTTTTTTTTTTCTAGAGGATTTGTTCCAGTCTCTGCATGAGAGTCGTTTTATATCGAACTTTGTGGCCCTAATCTTTTGGCGAGCGTTGTGTATGTCATTCGAAACACATTTGTTTTAAGGGTTCTGTTCGGTTACAGCCTTTCATATTGTATGGGGTTGTATGTCTTGATCTGTTAGCTCTTGCACCAGTCTAAACTCATTAGGAGTAAGTCTCATGGCATACGCGTAACCCTCCAGATGTTCAGTAGGGTCGTGGTTATGCTTCTCGTTAAATTTTTTGTGCAGATAATCTATCCACCAAGCTCGACGACTTTGGTCGAGACGACCTATCACCATAAAAGGGCATGCGCATTTTTTGCTGCTGGTTTTCCTAACCGTGGCCTTACTCTCATGCTCGCCACTACGACAACATTGGAGCCATATCCAGTGATCCTTGGACCGTCTGGTAACAATAACGTATCCATTGGCTAAACCCCTTCTTTTTACCCAACCTTCCAACTCATCGCGGGATATAAAATCCTAAGTGAAAAATATATATAACATTTATAATAATTTTTTAACAAAAAAATATAACATTTATAATACATTTTAAAAAATATATAACATTTATAATAATTTTTAATAGAATAAATATAACATTTAACAAAAATATATATCATTCGTACATGATCAGCTTTGTACTAAACTTCAGGGTAAGCGGGTTGCTCGTCATCCAATTGCTCTTGTGCGTAAGAAGGCTCACCAACGTCTTGTTGTACGCCCGAGGCACCACTAACGAAAAAGTTATTGCCATATTCTTCTTGTCCGTACGAGGCACCGTAACCGGCTTCATAATACGGAGACCCATAACCATGATCATCGCCAGGCACGATAAAATGAAAAAAAAAACAACGGTTAAATCATAACGGCACATCTAAAAGCCTTCATAATAATAAGTAAATATATTTTACCTCGTTTAGATCTGGCAACAACGGTTGGCGAGGCACAACAGACTAAAAAAATCAACGGGTAAAAGGTAATGGCAAGTTTAACACCGAATAGAAAAAAGAAAATAAATACTTACCTCGTTGAGGTCTGGCAACAACGATTCATTATGATGGGGATGAAAGTCGAACATGACCTCCTCCGCGTGATCATCATTTCCTCTCCCATCGTAAGAATCAGGGACAACAGACCCCTCCTAATACAAACGTGTGCTAAGTATTTCATAAAAAAAACAAATCAAGTTAAAAAAAAATACTATACCACACTGCTTTCCGGAATAAACGTGCTCGTATTTGTGTCGAACGACTCGCCGAAAATGTAATTAAGGTTGAATCAAGACATGATGTTAGCGAATATAAAGAAAAAACGAAGACAAATTCACAGAATATGAATCGTCTTCGTCTTCCTTCATCGTTTATAAAGGCTAACCAGAATGCAAATTCACAGTCCAATACGGGTCGTATAGGCCTATACGACCATATAGGGCTGACGTCAATCACTTTATGTCACTGTCGAGTGATAGAAAGCAACCTCGTACTATAATACGGATCGTATAGGCCTATACGATCCATATAGGGTTTGCATGTGAACCCTATCTGTCAGCTTTGAAGGACAACCTTGGACTAATACGCATAGTATAAGCCTATACGATGCATATTAGTCCGCATGAGGAAACAGTGTCAGCCTTTGACTGACCTTGGAAATTGAATTTCACCTAATACACATTGTATAGAGCTATACAATGCGTATTGGTGGTGTCGATTTAATTTTTCAAAGTGTGCCAATAATACGACCCTTTTTGTATTATTACACATCAGACTTCAAAAAAAAGTAGGTCTAGCTTAGTGTATTAAAAAACCGGGTTATTGGTAATTTACAATGTTTTAAATACTGGTATAAACCGGCCGGTAATACCGGTTATACTTGACACAACCCTGGTATATTTAAGGCTGGTAAAACTAGGAGACGACATAAGGTCTCAAAGCGTCGGTAAATCCGGTTATATCGGTTTATACCGTAAAACCGGTTTACAAAATCTTCAAAATTGATTTTTGAATTTAAAAAGTCCGATATTTTGGTAAAATCCAATGACATAAACCTATTGTACCCTTTTATTTAAAAAACTTTGATGGAATATTGAGTACTTTTGGATTATTTTTTTAGGGTAAATTACTTTTTGAGTCCCTGTGTTTTAGTGGTTTTAACCACTTGAGTCCAAAATCAAAATGTTTAACGCCCTGAGTCTCTATAGCCACTTCTCTTAACCATTTGAGTCCAATTTTCTAACACTGTTAAAATTATTTTGTTAAAATTTGTTAAATGACGAAGTTACCCCTATAATTAAAAAAAACTAATTTATTTTTAGTTTTCTATTTCTCACTCTTACACTTATCTTTCTCTATAAGGCTGTAGGGTGTGGGGGCGCCACCCAAGCCAGCTGGGCTTCTATAGCGCCCCACGGCGCCATAAGACCACACCCCCGACGCTATGTCGGGGCGCCATACAAGCTTCGCCAACATGTTAACGTGCTGGAAACGCGTGGAACGAGGAAGAATGCTCAAAATATGACCGTTGTCAAACGGTCCAATATTAAAAAAAAAAAACTTTTCTTATTTTATTATATATATTAACATATCCTAAACTAAAAAACTCACCAATCACAACCATAACACACACCAATCATAACTAAAATACACACCAATCACAACTAAAAAATGTCTTCTTCGAGCTCCTCATCCGACGGTGTTCTTGATTATATGGTTATCGCCATGACGCAGTAGGCGATTAATTATTTGCGAGAAGAAGCCGAATCCTCTGCATCGCGTACCAGACAACCGCCTATTGAACGGAATCGGTTAGCTGCTCATGAACGTCTAGTGCAAGATTATTTTTGTGAAACTCCTTTGTACGATGATGTTCAGTTTAAGCGTAGGTTTCGTATGAGCCGACGACTATTCGTTAAAATTTCCAATGATCTTGCGGGCGAATCCCCTTTTTTCACGCAAAGGGTAAGTGCAAGTCGCAAAGTTGGTTTATCTGGACTACAAAAGTGTACAACAGCAATTAGGCAACTAGCCTACGACACATCGAGTGATGCGTGGGATGAGTATTTAAGGATGTCCTACCCTAATATTACAAGCGGTCGCTTCTCAAGATTTATGTATTTGGCATGCGTACTTTGGCATGGCTGGTACGAACAATGACATTGCAGTTTTAATGTCCTCGAATCTATTCGACGATGTCATAGACGGTGTTGCACCAGATACTTCATTCTTTGCAAACGACGTGCAATATAAGTATGGCTACTATCTCACAGACGGTATTTATCTCGAGTGAGCGATGTTGGTGAAAAGTCTTTCGTGTCCAGATGACGAAAAAAGATTGTATTTCAAGAAAAAACAAGAGTCAGCAAGAAAAGATATCGTGCGGGCTTTCGGTGTGTTAAAGAAAAGATGGTCTATCATCGCCCGGCCGTCGAGGATAATTGAAAAAAGTAAAATGAGAAACGTCATGTATACGTGTATCATTTTGCATAACATGATATTGGAGGACTCGGGTAGAGCGTTTTGTGGAGAAAGCTATGATGAAAGTATCCAACCGACGAACCCAATGCTAACATACGCTGAGAAAGAAGATATCCGAGCGAAGATACGGGCTAGGCACACACACCATAACCTTCGAGTCGATCTGACAGAGCACCTATGGTTTTATCGTGAACAAGGAGGAGTCGACACAGACGACGAGTAGTGTTTCTATTTTTTTTAATGAAATTATGTAGTGTTTTTATTTTTTAATGAAATTATGTAGTGTTTTTCTTTTTTTTAATGAAATTATGTTTTGTTTTTATTTTCTAGTTAAAAAAATAAATATTTAAATAAATAAATAATTAGGTAATCATGATATGGGGCTCCATTCACACCCTGTAATTTAAAGAGGGCATGATAAAGCCCCTATATTGACATGACGTTGACGTAGAGCTTAGGTGGCATGATAAAGCCATGGGGCTCCAACCACACCCTATAGCCTAAACTAGATCTGCATTTGTCACTATCTTTCATTCTCTCTCTCTAAACCTAAACCACCTCCATCCCACCACCACACCTCCACCATCAACACCACCTTCACCACTGCACCTCCACCGTCACCACCACTACACCGTCACCACCACAACATCCACCACCGCTACACCTCCACCGTCACCACTGCACCTCCATCAACACCAGCACTCCGTCACGGTAGTAGGTTCGCCATTGATGGAGCTTGAGTTGCAGTAGGGTTTTAGGTGAAGAGAGTCCGCCCAGAAAGCAATCGAGGAAGCATCAACTATTGTTAAAGTAACTACTCCAATTCATGTAGAAGACACAGAAAAGATTGACAAATTAAGTGCAGAAGTGAAAGAGTTTAAGGTAATATTATATCCCCATTATTTGTATGTGTTCCGAACTAATGAATCTGAGAAGAAATGAACTGAAGCCCTTGAATCAAGTGAAAATAAGAAACAAAAGTTGGAAGAAACTATAAACAGGGCAAATCAACTTCAAGAATCTTTGACTAGGTAACTCTTATAGCTAAATTCATTATAATAAGAACCCTTTTAGGTAAAGGGAGTTGAGACGGTGGTGGTGGTGGGTGTTTGGAGGTGGTGGTAGTGCGATGGTGGTGGCAGTGGTGGGGATGATGGGTGGGGCAGTGGTGGGGATGGTGGCTGTGCGGTGGTGTTTATAGAGAGAGAGAGGAGACTTGTACTTATGTGCATATAAGACTTGTACTTTGTGTGTAAATGACCAAATTACCCTCATAGTTAACAGTCTTGGTGGATGAAGTTAGAAAATTGGACTCAAATGGTTAAAAAAGTGGCTATAGGGACTCAGGGCGTTAAATATTTTGATTTTGGACTCAAGTGGTTAAAACCCCTAAAACAACAGAGGGACTCAAAAAGTAATTTACCCTATTTTTTAATATGGATTAACTTTTGGATTATTTTTTTTATCATGGAATCATGTAGTTTTGATTATTTTTTTAGTTCAATTTGCATTTTAAGGAATTATATGGTTAACTATTCAATCTGGTTGAACCGCCCGATTTAACCGGTTAAACCATTTCTAAGCTCAATTTGATATGATTTAAAAGTCGATTTTTAAAACATTGGTAATTTATATCGACACACGAGATCTCAGCCTCAACCGGTTTCGATAAATACATAAATAAAATATTGTCAAATATTTGTAAAAGAAAAAATCAATAATCCAATAATGAAAATTTATTTATTAAGAAAACATTAACCAACCTATATCCCGAATGATAAAACCCCCTAGGAAGGAACCCCAGCCCATCTCCCTTTGTTCTTTCTGATTTTTCCCGCCAAAGGTGAAACCGGAGAGAGGAGGAATAAGAACCCTAGCACAGCAGATCGATGGCAACGGCGGACGAAGTTCACATCTCCGATAACGATCTCAAGGTTTAATTTCCTCTCTTCTCATGCTTTCATTAATTGCTTGAACTTGAATTTACAGTCTCAAAATCAGTTACCAAATCTAATGTATAATTTGTCGAGAATCTCAATTGAAAACAATACGTGTCTTTGTATATATTGAAATCTTCTTTCACACACAAATCAGTTTATTTATGGGATTTCACTACGTTTGATTTGCATTTGAGATATCTTCTCATATTTTCTGTTGGAATTGTGTGATTCTATTCTATGCCCCAATTTTTGTATCCGCTTTAGGGGCTGTTTGATTAGCTCTTAATGAGGCTCTTAATGGTTACTGGTTCAGACTGTTTTTTCGTGAGCAGATGTCTGAATGATTCAGACATTTGCCTCTGAATGGTTAAGCATTATACCGAGTCTGAATGGTTAAGACCTATTATCGGAATTGGTCAGACATTTGCCTCTGAACGGTTAAGCATTATACTGCCTCTTAATGGTTCATACCTCTTACTGGTATTCAAAAGTTGCCAAACAGCCCCTTAAGGCCCCCAAAAAAACGTTGAACTGGCGCTGGTTATGACTTATGGTTATGTGATGTTGAATTTTTTTTATGTTACAGCCATTTTTTGTGCTCCACAAAGCATCTAACAGTCAACAGCATGCTAGAAAACCAGTTGGAAGAACTAGTAGAAAAGTGAAAGTTAATTTGTCATCTTCGTTGGCTGCTAGTGATGAATCTCAACTTTTGGATGATCAGTTGCACAAGAACTCAAGAATGAAAATTTTTCACGATGCTTGGGTGAAAATCGAATCCACCATTAAGGTTACATTCGGTCTCTGTGTTAAGCTCTCATTTTGTTTTCTGGCACTTTTTATCTTGATATAAGTATCAACGCTGATGTAATCGTTTTGTAATGCAGGATGTTTTGCACAACATCAATGCTGATGTATTCAATGAGATAAATGGATGGGTACAGAAATCTTTTGGTGCAATTTGTTCAAGTGGCAAGCTTGATACCAACAAAGCCACTTGTTCATACCCTATTGTAACCGATGTTACATCTAATCAAATTTTCACCGCCTTTGTTGTCATGAGTAAGTTCCTTTGGAATTCAAGTGATTTGAGACGTTATTAATCTGTTAGGAATACTTGCATACATATGTCAAAATTACTTTATAGGCAACCCGCCACCCTACTAGTATGTATCTGGCTCCGGTCATAACAATTTTGGTCGAAAAAATATGTTAAATGACGAAAATGATTAAACTTTGAATGACATAAATTCTTGATGAGATGTTGACATGTTATAGGTTAAAATTGTTGTCTTTTTTAAAAATATTATGGGTATTTTCGTCATCTTTCTAGATTGTAAGTGTCTGAAGCGATAACATATGTGGAGACTATTACTATATATGCCACTTAAGCAAATAGCTAAATTTTTTATACCATATATCGCAAAAAGCATGTCAACTGATGAAAATGTCTGTAAAGATCTTAAAAAGACAAGTATCTTTAATGAGGTGTCCACATGTTATAGGTCATAATTGTTTCATATTTATTTTTCTAAATATTCAAGGGCATTGTTTTCATTCGGAATGTTTTCTATTGTAATTGGTAAAAATGAAACAGTAAGGACTAAGTATCAGCACTCTGATTTGCAGGCAACATAGAATTCGTTGATGATCTTCAAACATTTGCGGACCTAGGTGTACATTTACAATCTCATGGTTGCCACGTGGCAAACCTGTCATCAGTAGATTTTTCAGCCAAAAGTGGAATAGGTGGTTGTTTGAGAAGTTTATTAAGGCAGATCTTGAATGGTAGCACTGATGTAAGATTTGTGAAAACCCTTCTTTCTGTATTCTTTTCTTGATTCTTCTTACGGTTTTATCTTCTTAACAGGCAGCTGACATATCCATCTTAGCATCTTGGTATATGGAGCATGATAACTATAAGAACCCAGTGGTTGTTATTATTGAAGATATGGATCGGTGTAGTGCCTCTGTACTTTCTGATTTCATACTCATGCTGAGGTATGTATAGTAACTCAACAAATATGTCAATATGCGATATAACCACAATCTGCAGCTACTGACAGTTAGTTCATTCTGTGGTTTATTCAGTGAATGGGTGATTAAGATTCCGGTAATCTTGATATTGGGAGTTGCAACCACACTTGAAGCCCCAAAAAATATACTTTCTTCAAAAGTAGTTCAACACTTGTCTCCTTCCAAATTCTTTTTGGGACATCCAACTGATAGATTAGACGCAATTATTGAAGCAGTTCTTGTGAAACCGTGTTCTGGGTTTTTAGTCGGTCACAAGGTTGCAGCTTTTATAAGAAGTTGCTTTTTGAGACAAGATGGAACCTTGACTTCTTTCGTTCGAGCTGTAAAGGTTTGTGGCTCAATTATAAGCACTAGAGTTGGCAAATTCCGCATTTTATATTTTAAAACTATAGACCGTTACTAAAATAACATATAGTTTGTAATCATATATGTTTCAAAGTTAACCTAAAGAAAATTATAAGTTTTGGGCCAAAACTGCTTTAGATCAACTATAAGCAGTCTAGAAGTGGCGACTTCTGAATAGGCCGGGCTGGTTTTTTGTGTAACGGGTCAACATTAGTTTAAAAGAAAATGGGTTGAAATTTAAGTCACAAGAGCACCTTAGTTTTTTAAATTGAAGCGTTGCCTTTTTATAGATCGCTACAAAGGTTTTTTTATTTTTATTTTGAATGCCGCTTTAAAGATGTTTAACTGCAAATTTTGTATTAAATGAAACCAGATAACACTTGGGTGTCCTATAAAGTAGTTTTAATATATAAGTGGCATTTTGGAAAAGGTTGATTACATCATAAATTATCCTACATTTTTATGAATAATTATTGTGAGAAATTTGAGTAAAAATTTACATTATTTCAATGATATCGTACATTTTGAATTTGATGATTTAGGAGGTTTTATGCATTAGAAAAACGCTCAAAGCAACTTTCAAGTTTTGACTCATTACCAAACCGGTCCGACTCGCTCATTTTGCCACCTCTAAGCGTGCTGCTATTATCAATTCTGCTTGCTAGCTTATAAATAATAGAGGGTATTTTACATTTTACTATATGAAACTGATTGATTGCTAACAAATACAAATTTTGTACAGATGGCAATTGTCCAGCATTTTCTTATGGAGCCTTTAAGCTTCACCGTGAAAGGCTTACTTGATGAAGAGGTTAGCCAGGAGCTCTTTTGAGTTAATCTTTTTTCCTTGTATTGTATTTCTTTTAAGTTGCTTAGACTTAGACTAGTTATCTTCCCCTGTTTTAATGTGTCTTTGCCTTAGTCATCGTTAATATATGAAAAAATTGGAAACCATCTTTGGTTTGATTTGTATCTATACAAATATTTTTATGTTTACTTGTTCATGAAGCTATAATTATTTCAAAGGTGATAATTTACTACAATTGCAGGTTGCAGAGGCAGATGCATGGCCTAGACAAGCTCTTGATCTTCCATCTTGTATGAGGTACTTAAGAGTCGCTTTAACCCATTCATTTATGAGTGGGTCAATTTGGATCATGTTTTATGTGTAACCGGTCAAATGGATCAAACGTTGCCAAAAGTGCATTTTAATGCATATATTCCTCTAAATATTATATTCAAGAATTAAATTATTTATAAATAATACTACTTATAATCATATTTGACCGACTAATTTATTCAGAAAATAACTAATTTTTTGGACAAAAAGTGTTACGAGTCAACCCGACTCACCCTTTTTGCCACATCTAGAAAAACCTATGAAATGTGATGTGTGATAATCTTGTTGCAAGGAGACTTTCTGAACCAAAAAGTGAAGCTTTGTTAAGTGGAGCATCACAAATGAAGGAAGTGCTGAATTTGTGGAGCTCTGTAGTTTTGGTGAGACCTTCATCTTTAATTCTCTGACATTATTGTCATGTGATTTTATTAATACATGAAGTACACATGATAAGTTAATTTGTCTTTTTAGAGTTTTCTTCTACAATAACATCCAAGTGTATTCCCTTCTTTTTTTATTCATACATGAACCTTGAAAAATAAATTTGATGATGCAGTGTTTGCATGAAGTGGGAAAGAATCAGAGAACCACCCTCTTAGACTTGTATGATGAGGCATTGGACCCAAAGCTTTACAACTTGAGGAATTCTGATCATTTGGAAGTGAAACCAGATCCTCAAAGGCCTTCATGGAACTATGATATGCATGGGCAGTCATTTGAAAGGCAAAGGGGTGGGTTAATTAGTCACACGATTCGTCAGATAAGGTAAATAAAAACATTTCCTGTGGTCTGTTGTTTGATTCTTAATCATACAACTTTGTTTAATAACTTGAAGTAGAGGGTAACCAGTCACTGGTCACAATGATTTAGGAAGTTATATGCGTTAAAGGTACACCTTGGGGCGACTTTTATCTAAAGTTATCATTCAACTTGTTAGCATGGTTGTAAAACAAGGTCTCCGAGGCCGAGTACTCCCGGAGGAATCGCTACAAGGTAGGCTGTTGAGGCAACTTTCTTCAACTCCGCCTAAGTACTCGGAATCGATCAAACTTAGTCAACCTCGGCCAGAATAGGATTTAGTAGGTCAACTTGGGCCGAGTTTGACTTAAAAAAATAAAACATAATTTTTATGTCTATCATATTAAAGAATGAATATCATTTTTAAAGGAATGAATCTCATTGATTGAAATACTTTACTATTTGAACATGTATTTTTTTCATTTACATTGGTATTCACGTGTTTTGTTATAAATATTAGTAAATTTATGTTATTTGACATATATATAATTTCCCGGAAACTAACATGTCCGAGTACTCCCTGAGTGCTCTCCGCCTAGGCCGAGTACTCTCAACTCCCCGGTCGACCGACTAGGGAGCGCCTAGCGACTTTTTCAACCATGCTTGTTAGTGATAAAAATATAACCCGCTCATAATCAAATGGGTCAAAATGCAATATGAAGTTTTACCAATTGTGTATAATCTTTAAAATGTTATCATTTTGTTACATCTAAATTGATATACTCTCATGTTATTACTCAGGGACCTGCCACCAGCTGCTTTGCATCAGTTGCTTGAAAAATGGGATAAACAAACTGAGGGTGTTGATATGGTATGGCCGGTTTACAGCTGCCACTTGTATTTGACTTTGTTCCTGTTGACCAGTTGACTTTCTTATTGATTTTAGATTCATGAGAAAGTAAAGGAGCTTCGGTTGCAAGAGGATGATAATTTGAAAGAACCGCCGACTAGATCTAGGTAACAATATTAAAACTCATTTACTTATGAATGGGTTGATCAGGATTCATGGTTGTGTTTTATATCAAATGGGTCAAATAAAAAATAGCTTAAAGGGAAAAAAGTCAAATGGATGAAAGCTGCCCAACCTCATAAAGCGATTTGGAGAAAAAATAACGTATTAATATATCGTTTTTGTGGGTCAACCCAACCTCTACCAAAATATTTAAATGCATTAAGTATTTTTATAAAACATATAAATTGGACCAAGCTAGTGTTTTTGTTTGGCCCGTTACCCAATCCTGCCTGACCCAACGTTCCTGTATGTAATCATCGTATATAATTTGAAAGGACTAGTTGAAAGTTTCATGTAGCAATGGTTAAACCTCTAGAATTATGATATTAAAGTCATTTTTATTCATATGACAGGAAACAAGCAATCCGAAATAATGGAAATTCAGATAGATTAAACGAGAAAGCTGCTGCACTGATTACTTGCATGACAAGGTAACCAACTTCTTTCAAAGCTCATTTTTGGAATACTGATTTCCTAGTGTAAATAATATTTTTCTCTTGCAATTTTCTTCATTTTGATAGTCTTTTTATGAAGCAGGGAGCATATGCAGCCCATTGAGTGCATTCCTTTCCATGAAATTGTCTGCTTCAGAAATGCCGACAAACTACAAGCTGTAAGTCATCAGAAAATAATATTTCTGTTTAGTTTGTGTGTGTGTGTGAGTGTGTGTAATATCATGTATTTTTGAGTGACCATAGTATAATTTGGTTAAAAAATTAGAGTAAATATGTTTAGTAATGTGTTAACAAATAATAATATGCTCATTGAATTTTAATTTTATAATGGTACAAAACAAATGTGTTGTGCTACTTTGATCTGATACAGTTATTTATTTCTACAATACTTTTTACAAATTGACAGCTAAATTTACCGCCTTTTTATTCTGTTTTACTTGTTTGGCAGGCATTAGTAGGAGATCCTAGAAAAAGGATCCAACTTGATCTGTTGGAGTGCAACAAGTTCCTTAAGTGTAGTTGCTGCTGCACCAAAAGTCACAATGTTCCAATATCATCAATGCATGATACATCATTAATGTAATATGTTTGTTTTCCTTCTGCATTTTCATATTTTTTCAGTCACAATTCGGACCCATCACTAATGAATGGGTCGATTTGAGTCAAATGGCCCAACACTAAAAACGTTAGCTAAAGGGGAATGGGTCAAATGGGTCGGCTAGAGTCTATTCTAAATGCATACCTCTTAAATTGTTTTTTTTTTTATTTAAAGATTTAGATTTAGATCATTATTGTAAGAATATAGTTTTTAAATGCATGGCCCTACCGACGCATCCATATCGCCAGTACTTGTGGAGATAAATCCCTTAATTTTAAACTAAATCACAAAAAAGTTTGTTAATTACATCAATCATCTATATTTTGAGAATTTAATAGCCCAGCTGTTAAATCTTTGTAAGTGATCCATTTTATTCTTTCCAAACTCGTGCTTTTTGTCACTAAAGTTTTGTAAGTTTTCTGATCTCTACACGTAAATTCTTTTTTCTTTCATTGTAATTTATTTATATATTTGCAGGTATACCCTAGCTCAGGAGCATGGTAATCTTATCAATCTACATGACTGGTATCAATCTTTCAAGGCAGTCATTTCTCAAAAAACCGTTAAAGACAAACACAAGTCAAAGGTTTCACCATCGCCCAAAAAACGAAAGATAACCGCCCAACCTCAAATTATAACAGAAGCGTCTGCTCAGTATCCTCATTTTAGCATGCATTTGTTATTTTTTGCTTGCATGTTAGTAAAAAGTTAATTTCGCAAACAAACAGATTTTCACATTTTTACCTGTAATAGTAATGTGATTACATCATGGTTGCTATGATTGGTGAAAAGAATGAAAGTGTGCTTTCAAAGTACTTGGTTCCAATTATTGCAATAGCAAAAAAGAAAACGGTTTCTCTGTTGGGCTCTAAACTGAACTGTCCAATACCCAAGATTTTGAAAACGATAGCCGAAACCGGACCTTATAATGCTGCTTCAGTGTCGGCCCAGTACTGGTTTAGAACTGTTTGGTCCTAAACTGTATTGAAACTGACTGTTAAGATTTCACAAAATTAACTGTCGGTCCAAACCATACATTTTTTTTTTATCATGCACCTGTATGATTGTAGTGTGCAAAACTACACACACAACTGTAAAACCAGACCGAACCGGTACCAATATATTCAGTTTTAACTAATAAAGGTTTTCAGTCCGTTATTTTTATTTTGTAAAATGAATTTTTTTAGGTTTGGGTTCTAGCCGGATCCACGTCTCTTTTGTCTGACGTCTGAGTCTTGATTTGGATCTTTTTAAGGTTTTTCAGTATGCTCGTATATTCAGTTTCAGTTTGATTTTGTAAAATCTTAACCACATATTGTACAGAGCGAGATTTTGTAGGGCGGTAACAGAGCTTCAAATCACAGGACTACTTCGGATGCCTAGCAAGAGACGCCAAGATTACGTGCAGAGGGTGGCCTTTGGAGTGTAACCATAATCATCTTGTGGGATGTATATGTTTTAGCAAACAAAGCTATAGTTTATGGAATGATTGTTTTCTAGTTTACATTTGTTCATGAGAATGCGATATATTATTTTCATCGTACACTTTTCTGTTGGTGGGGAATTTTATATGAGCCAACCTGGTTCTACTCGTAATTAGTTGCACTCTGACGCTAGGGGTGTAAACAAGGCGAGACGTTAGTCGTGGTGTTATTGCTGTTTTCTTTGTTAGTGATATGGGAACACATGCTATTCAGATTCGGTGGAAGAAGTAACATGGGAATTAGTAGTGGTGTTATTGTTATTTCTTTTGTTAGCGTATAAACGTGTTAACCGAGCTTCCAGCTATTCAGATTCGGGCCTCCCATAGCCAAAACACGACTTCTCCAATCTTCCAAATGTCGATGGTTTCCTCTGAATTCTCACTTTTCTTTTGTTTTGACCTCATCCTTGTGCTTCAATCTCTCTAGAAAAACCTGTCGCCCAGCTGCTTCCCCCTCAAACTTCCAATCTATACACGAAATCACTCGCTGTTGCTGCTTCACTTATATTTGGATTATTCAACGGATAAATTATCATCATCAAAGACTTGCAACTGGGAATGGAGATTTTAGGATGGTTCTTATAAGGAAACAACATAATTCTTGGAGCAATATCATCTTCTCCATCAAGTCTTTTATGTAGAATTATTTAGTCAATCGTATCCATGTTTAGAGGAGCAATTATCTCCTTAGTTGTTATTGTTTTGTATATATAGATGGTGTACAGGAATGTAAAAATCAAGTTGAACCATTGCAATCTAATATGGTATCGGCCTAAAATAACACAAAGATCCTTTCTTTCTAGCTTCTCCCCTTCCCTTCTTCATGTTCCTGTTTCGGTGCATCCTTCTTCCCTTTCATGGCTACCGAAACTCAATCCCTTCCCCTCCATTCCCTTAGCCACCTTATTAACATCAAATTAACCTCCTCAAACTATCTCACATGGGAGAAACAAATTACTCCAGTCCTTTCGTATCTCAAACTTTCGACCATATTACTGGCAACAACACAACTCTCCTCCTTCCGAAACCATAACTTTTGATAACAAAACTGTCCCGAATCCTGACTTCATTGCTTGGCAACTTACCGATCAAAAAGTCCTTCTCATTAACTCTACCCTAACCGAAGAAGCCATGGCCGAAACTATAGGTCATATCACGGCCAAAGCCGTTTGGAAAGCCCTCGCCGATGCCTATAGCAACTCCTCTATTGAACGAATCCACACCCTCAAAGACTCCCTTCGAACCGTTCAAAAAGGAACAACTTCGGTTTCGGAATTTGGTCGAAAATTCAAAGCCTTGGCCGACCAACTTGCGGCTATTGGACACCCCATAAGCGACGAAGACAAACGTCATTGGTTCTTCTGTGGACTCGGCCCTTCGTTTGAAAAATTTTCAACCTCTCACCGAACCATTCGTCCGGCCCCTTCATTTCGTGATCTCTTGGGTAACGCCAAGAATCAAGAAATGTTTGTCTAACAATTACATGGTTCTCAAACCCCTCAAGCCGCCTTCTATGCCCACCCGAAGAAACCTTCTCACAACCGTTCTTCTTCCTCTCGTGGAAGAGGCCGCGCCTCTGCCTCACGAGGCCGATCTTCTTCCTACACCAAACGACCTCCTCATTGCCAACTTTGTCGCCAAACCGGTCATTATGCGAGTAACTGTCCTCAACTCGCCTCCTTTGCCCAAAAAACAGTCCCTATTGATGCAAATCTCACCGAGGCATTTCATGCCCAATGCAACATAGCATCCAATTCTCCGGCATGGACCGTTGATTCAGGTGCGACAACACATATGTCACCCTCCACTCATGGTTTAAATAATTCAAAATCTCACAATGGTAGCCTTCGTGTTACCTTTGGAAATGGAAAATCATCACCCATTACTCATATTGAGAACACTAAATTAAATAAATCCATATCTTTACAAAATGTATTAGTTGTTCCTAATAATTTAACAAAAAATCTAATCTCAATTAGTAGGTTAACAAATGATTCTCCGGTTGATGTTTTGTTTTCTAACGATTTTTTCCAAATCCAGGACCGAAAAACAACGGAGGTTCTAGCTAAAGGAACGTGCGAAAATGGTCTTTATGTTCTCACCCAAGGTCACAAGTCTCTCGTTGCTGCACTTTCTGCATCCCACTTGCGCGCATCATTCAATAAATGGCATAGTCGATTAGGACATGTTTCTTTTGATAAAATTTCCACTTTAAATAAACTTGGTCGTGTTTTTGTTACCTCTATATTACCCAAACAAGGGTTACGTGAATCTTGTGAATTATCAAAAGCAAAACACCTAGCATTTATTGAAAATCCAAAACGCGCACAACATGTTCTAGACTTAGTCCATTGTGACCTTTGGGGACCCGCACCCGTGCCTTCCAAGGATGGTTATCGGTACTATGTTATTTTTATCGATGACTATTCTCGTTTCACTTGGTTCTGTCCATTAAAAGCAAAATCCGATTTTTTTTACCATACTCGCCACTTTCTTAACTTTTGTTCAAAACCAATTTTCAACAAATGTTAAAGTTTTTCAAAGTGATGGTGGCACCGAATTCACCAATCATCAGGTTCAAACATGTTTTCAACAACAAGACATACATCATAGATTGTCATGCCCTCACACACCCGAACAAAATGGTAGGGCAGAACGGAAGCATCGCCATATCACCGAAACCGGTCTTGCCATGATGTTCAATGCCAATGCCCCACCCACCTTTTGGTTTGATGCTTTCATTCCGCTACCTACATTATCAATCGTCTACCCACAAAACTTCTAGACGACAAATCACCATTTGAAATCCTGCTCAATTAACCACCCACTTACTCAAACATGCGTATTTTTGGTTGTAGAGTTTTTCCCTACCTTAGAGACTACACCAAAAGTAAAATTCAACCAAGAAGCACCCCTTGCATATTCATCGGTTATAGTCCTAAGTATAAAGGTTTTCGATGTCTTGAACCATCATCGAGTCATGTCTACACAACCCGCCATGCAAAATTTGATGAAGACGTTCTACCTTTTCACAAAACCCGACAGCCACTAATACTACCGATTTACCCATCACCAATTTTGAGGAGCAAATACCCACTCCTACCACTCATCCCACTCCTTCACCAACCACCACAACATCATCAAAAACCCCCACTTCGTGCCTACATATCTGTGACATTTTGCTTAACCTAACACTCCAACTATTACCCATTAATCTCAACAAACCAACCAAAGCCCACCAAAATTCACCCGCTTCCAGTCCATCCACCTCCACACATTCCAGCCCACAATCCAATAACCCCCCTTAGGCTCCCACACCTACCGCCCCCACCAGCCCATCTACGGCCAAACTGCCTCCCACTCCATCATCCGCCCCAACCCCGTCAACAGACTCCCTCATTCCACCTCCTTCAAACCAAACCCATCAACAACCACCTCAACACTCACCAACCGCACCCTCTACATCTACCCAAACCATCAACTCCCATCCCATGATCACTCGTGCAATGGATGAGATTTTCAAACCAAAACATTTTCCACACCTTGCTCAACTCACCACTCATCCGCTACATCACTCTCTATTTTCTTCTCACATTCCAAAAGGCATCAAAACCGCTCTCAAAAATCCCAAATGGATTCAAGCAATGCATGACGAACTCAAAGCCCTTCATGCTAATCAAACTTGGACTCTTGTTCCTCGCCCCACTAACACCAAAATCATTGGCCCCAAATGGATTTATAGAATCAAATACAAATCCAACGTATCTATTGATCGCTACAAAGCACGACTTGTAGCTCAAGGGTTCACACAAATACCAGGGCTCGATTTTTCTCATACCTTTAGTCCCATTGTCAAATCTTCCACCATCTAGTGGTTCTTAGTCTCGCCACCATCAACAATTGGACTCTTCATCAATTAGACGTCAATAATGCATTCCTAAATGGTCACCTCACCGAAACCATTTTCATGGAACAACCTCAGGGTTTTGAAGACTCTAACCGACCCAACCATGTGTGTAAACTAAACCGTTCTCTATATGGTTTAAAACAAGCACCTCGTGCTTGGTTCCAATGATTCAGCTCTTTCCTTCTTAATCATGGTTTTCGAAACAGTCGAGCCGACACATCTTTGTTCATTTACAATCACCGAGGTATCTTAATTTATCTTCTTGTTTATGTTGACCACATCATTCTCACCGGGAACAATGAAAAGTTCATCCACAACTTCACATCAAAGGACCTTGGCTCACTAAATTTTTTTTCTCGGTCTCGAAGTTCATCACACAAAATCGGGTCTTTTTCTAAATCAATCCAAATATGCACATTACATACTCACCCAAGCCGGTTTACTTGACTCCAAACCCATTGCCACTCCTTTAACATCCAAAGACATTTTCACCTCCGGAGGCCAAACGTTTCATGGCCCCACTCTTTATTGCTCCCTTGTAGGTGCTCTTCAATATCTCACCATCACTCGTCCTGATCTCTCTTATGCCGTAAATCAAGCTAGCCAATTTCTTCAAACTCCCACAACCATTCACTTCCAGCTAGTTAAAAGGATTCTTCGTTATGTTAAGGGCAGTTTAGCACATGGTTTAACATTTGATCATCCACCTAACACTACTTTATCAGGTTTCTCAGACCCAGATTGGGCTTGATGTATTGACACAAGAAGATCCACTTACGGCTATTGCATCTACTTAGGAGGAAACTTGGTCTCTTGGAGCGCCAAAAAGCAACCGACAGCGTCAAGATCCAGCTGTGAGTCTGAATATAGAGCAATGGCAAATACGGCAGCAAAAATTAGTTGGTTAACTAATCTTTTTCGAGAACTTCATGCTCTTCCGCCGGGTCGCCCGACACTCTTATGTGACAACAAAAGTGCTTTGTTCTTAAGTTAAAATCCAATTTCTCACAAACGAGCAAAGCACATTGACTTCGACTATCATTTTGTCCGTGAATTGGTGACCGCGGGAAAGCTTCACACCAAATTCATCTCCACAGACAAATAAGTCGCTGATATATTCACCAAGAGTTTACCAAAACCGTCATTTGAAATATTTTGCACAATGCTTCGTCTTGGACCTCCACCAACTTGCATTGACCGGGGGGGGGGGGGGATAAGGAAACAACATAATTCTTGGAGCAATATCATCTTCTCCATCAAGTCTTTTATGTAGAATTATTTAGTCAATAGTATCCATGTTTAGAGGAGCAATTATCTCCTTAGTTGTTGTCATTGTTTTGTATATAAAGAGGGTGTACAGGAATGTAAAAATCAAGTTGAACCATTGCAATCTAATAGTTCTATCTCACTTCACTACCAGGAGCATGGAAATGAAAGCAATGGACCAAACAAGAATATTCACATGATTCCCACTATTCAGATGCCAGAACTGTAAAAGAACGGAGATTGGTGGCTAAAGACATCATTAAACAATCTTGGATTGTTAATTAGCGGCCCTCCGTTTGTTGATTGACCCGGTCTTGGGTATTCTGGCCGCACAAAGCTAGATTACATTGCAAATGTCATGGAATTGTTCCTTGTTGACTTCATCCATGATCCAAAGAGTCTTATAAACAAGTGGCGCCCACTGTGACGCTTCGCCAAGTATTGCCTGAGTTTTTCTTCTTGCGGACAAGAATCCAGTGAGTGGAATGATACGTGCACAAATGCACGTAATCATGTGCACGTATGAGTTTGAAGAAGTGACAACATGAGAAATCGCTGGTTCTTTGACTTGTAGTGTAGAGGTCATTACGATATTATGATTAGAAGTGTCATGGTTATTTACTCCTTTTCATGTGGAGTCTTATTCCCCTATGCAGTGGCGGACCCAGAAATTTTTCCATGGGGGTGCGGAAAATTTTAAAAAGTTTTAGGCGTCTAGATATATACATAAAAAATCGGCTTGGGTCAGGTCATCTAAAACAAAAGAACACCAAACTAAATTTATATACTTATAAAAAATACGTCAAACGTTGTTACAAACAAATTTAAAATGTCGCCACATGGGTTTTCATTTTTTGAAATCTATCCAAAACATCATCTAGAGGTACTTTCTTAAGCAAGTTTTTCTCTATATAACATGTACAACTATCACTTAATTTCTCATCGCCAATCCGATTACGCAAGTCAGTCTTCACATTCTTCATTGCCGAAAATCATCTTTTAGCGGTTGCAGTTGCGATGGGTAATACGAGAACAAGCTTCAATAAACGATATACCAATGTAAAATTTACGTGAATATTTGTTGAAACCATTAACCTTACAAGACTTGACAAACCATCCAAATTGGCAAATCGTGTATCTTTTTTCACAAAACCACTTGCAAGAACTTATACAAAAATTTAACCTATTATATTTTTCAATATTAAAAAATTAATAATGAAATAAATAATAAATATATATTGTTTAACAACCCAAAAGTACATCAAAACACATAAATTTTTTAACCTTTTTAACAAATATCTATGTTTATTATCTCTTGATAAAACCATATAAACATCAAAATAACTAAAAACAAATCAAGTTACCTCTATAAATTCAAGAGGCAGTACTGTTGTGGCCGGAATTTTTGCGATTTCCGGCGTGATTTGTGGCTGAACGAACAGAGTCTGCAGGTTGTTGTTCTGTTTTGTTGTTCGCTGGTAGCAGATAGGGGAGGGCGGGAGGATATGAATGGTGGATTGGGTTATTTGGATTATGTTTTGTTTAATTGATCTAGTTATTTAGGTTGGGCTTTAACATAAACTTATATAATCGGACTTGATATTGGGTTATAGGAATATACGTTTTATTTAAAGAGATTAGTGGGCTAACTTGTTTACATAATTGGGTCGGTTTAAATCCGTGTTCACAAGTTTTTTTATATAAATTCCTAACATTTTTTTCTAAGGGGTGCGGTCAGAATTTTTAAGGGGTGCGGTCGAAATTTTCCAAGGGGTGCGGTCGGGATTTTTCGCGAAACATAACACTAATTTTTTTTTTCAAGGGGTGTGGCCGCCCACCCATGGGCTAAAGTGAGTCCGCCTCTGCTCCTATGGCTCTATTCAATGTATTTAACTCGAGTATGTATATAATCAAGTATGTCAGGCATTAGAGGTAGGATAATTCCATTAACCTCAAGAATTCACCAATGCACAATATCACCAATATGGTTTGATGATTCGGATGGTCATGAATGTAAGAAATTGAATACATAATTAACCTATCTATTTTGCTAAGTAACCAAGTGAGGTATATCTAGACGAGTGCTTCCAACATTGTGTGGTTGGAGAATTGGTGTAGTTTCGCTCACTTTATTGCTTGGAAATTACTTGGAGACTTAGGAAGTATGAATGAAGGTAATTGCACCTCAAAGTTTCTGGAACAAAACCTCAATCAAGTCATTCAACATAGAGATTTGTTGGTAACTTGAATATGTTCCAAAAACAAAGCAAAGATAAACAAGTTGATAAAGTTTAAGTTTCCTTGTCCACGAGTTTTGAAATCGAAATGAGGTATTGAGCGGTGTATGAAAAGATTTTTGAAGATAGCAAGTTTGCATCATTTTTAAAGGATCTAGCATTAAAATACGAAATTTGAAATTTGGAGGTTCTCGTGAAACGTCGATTCTTAAAAGAAATTTAGCATAATGAACTAAGTGATTGTTGAAAAGTGCTTTTAGTCAAATGATTTATTGATTTTGAAATGAGTTTAAGTAAAATGAATTTATAATATCTATAAGGTATTATAGGCATGTGAGAAAGGTTGGTTTGATTTTTTTCTTGATTGAGAATGAAAGTTCTTAGTAAAATGACATGACGTGAGCGTGTTTTAACGATTACGTGAAACACGAAATTTGTGGGCAATAGATTCATTAGGCCGACTAAGTTGATGGGTAGCATTTCGTAAAATTTTGAAAATCGGGAAACAAAGCGTTTAGAACATGATTAAGAATTTTCATGTATGTGACTTATATAAAAATAAATCATAGGGTAAGAAAATACGTTTGATAGAACAATGTATTTTGAAATTGATATAAGTAAGGATTTTGATAAATGATAAACGAATTAGGTATAAAACTTGATCATGTTGTATAATGAAGCCTCTTTTGAATTTTTTTTGGTAACAATCACCTAGGTAAGGGAACCACCCCTAAATCACTGGTGAGGTCGTTTTAAGAAAAGAGGGTGAATTTAATCATCAAGGTAAGGAAATCACTCATATCTCGATGATATGTCCCCATTCTGTGGTTATAAGAAATGTAAATCTAATTGGGTGACGTTTTTGAAATCATGCATGTAAATGAAGTATAGATGTATGAAAAGACTTAGTATGATGTGTGTATAAGAAAACCATCTCGAAAGAAATTCGAACTTGAAAGGGAGAATTACATCATATAAGATTGATAATAGTGAAACGTAGGTTTGATTAAAACTTTTATTGTTCCAAAATGGAACTTTGACTAAACCAAAGTGGTCGAAAATTCTTTTGAATTTGAGAAACATGTTTTGGCCTAATAGGTGGAATACTCTCGCCGATATTTTGGTTAACGGTATTCACCCTTCCAGTTACTACATGTTCCAAACCAATCAAAAATTGGAGACTTGGCGGGAGTTTTGAAAATCAAGGAGCGGAATTAGTCGACAAGGTGCGGGTTTCACCCCTAACTTGACGATTTTGTACCCTAAGTGTGGTTGGTATTCGTCAAAATTTAATTTCGACACCTTGACGAGGGTCCACTAGAGTTTGAAATGGAAATTCTCCATCAAGGTGAGGATTTCACTCCTAACTTGGTGGCGAATTTCGTGTAAAAAGAATAGATGGATTGAGAGTTGTTCACCAAATTGTGGGTTTCACGCCTATTCTGGTGAAGTCGTCTCGTTTGTGTATTACGAGTGGTTTCGATTTTAGTATAAACGAGTAAAATGTCTTAGGAAAGACGTATGTTCGAAATAATAATAACAAGTATGAGCACATAAAGCATTTCAAGAAATTAACACGTAAGAGACATTTCAAGAATAACACGTAAAGATGTTTCATAAAAGTAGCATGTGAAGCAAGTATGGTCGAATTTGATGCTTAACTATAGACTAGGTCAAAAGCATGGCAATTTTCCTAACTCCCTATAGTTATGGCTCTGATACCAATCTCTCACACCCCAACCGATGGCGGAAACATCGGAGTGAGACGAAGAAAGATTGCTCATCACACGTAACGCTAATTGTAACAATAGAATTAAAGATAAATTGATTTCATTCATAAATAAATGTTACAATACATGAAAAATACAAGAAAACAATACAGCAACAAATATGAAATTTATACAACGTATTTGACCTAAGACGTCTAAATGTGTATCTAAGCATCAACACTACTTCAGTTTTAAAGCATCGTCATCCTCAACCCGTAACATGTTTAAAATAAAGTTCAATGCAAAAGCAAAGGCGAGTATACAAGTTTTCATACGTAGCATAAAAAGATAAGTTTCAAACAATTCCATAGGACAAGCTCTTGATACAAGATAAACAATAAAATCGGTATGTGTTCGACAAATCAATTAATATTTAATTAATGCTTAATTACGTATAACCCCAAGTTTAAAGTATCAAGTAATCAAGTAGGCATGCATGTATTATGACAACCCTCACCAAACCAGGTATCCGTACGAATTAATTAATATTTAATTAATGCTTAATTACTGTGCTTGCTTACAATTGTGGTTAAACTGCTACTTGAATTCTGATACATACACATACATGCATCATACTTTATTGCTGTCACTCCATTATTTACACAGAACTATAGTGACAAACTTGATGCACAAAAGTACAGTAGCACAATGAACGGATAACCCAGTAAACATGCTGACATAGCCAACATCAGGCAGGCACTGTCTCTGAGGCCAGTATGAGCCGGGAATAGATTACTACACCAGTAGGGAGTGTAGGGAGGTGAGGATTGTAAAACTGCGTCACTAGGTGATAGTTATAGTGACCGGATGTGCCTAAAACATGCTCTAATTACAAAATTCTGCACTTTAATACAAAATTCAGCATTTAATCTAACTAGTAAAGTGCAAAAACATGGGAAAATAATACTAGACACTTTCCAAAGTGTCAGGAATTCATTGTGTCACTAAAACTAATATTAACGACACTTTAAATGCTTATTTAGCACTTTAACGGATCAATATCCAACCGAACAACCGGACTTTACCCGGAACATAAAAATATTGTCAATGACATTGTTTTTGCTTTTCTGAGCTAGTTAGGGTACCCGAACACCCTAACACCCGTTATATTTCATAACACACTAATAACTAATTTTAATAACCTAACTAAGCATACCTAACTAAATGGTTAAGATCTAACCATATAATCCCCCCCCCCCCCCAACGATCGTTTCCCCCAAGGGGACACATTCCATCAACTTTTAATTATTTTATTAGTCCATGTCTAATATAAAAAAAAAGGGTAATGCACGGTACCCCTGACCGCGGAGGAGATAACCCCTCCCAGGCCGCCACCCGACAAGCCTGAGCCTGGCAGTAAATACCCTTGCCGAGCCGCCGCCTGAGGGTACTATGTTCGCCCCAGGAATCGAACCCGGTACCTCTTGGTAAGAGGTGGGTGTCGGTGGCCAACTGGGCTACCCCAGCTGGTTAGTCCATGTCTAATATCACAAGGACATTTTATACAATGGATATTAGTGGATGGTGATTATAAGAATACATAGAGGATAACACCTTCATTCACTTCACAAAACACTACAACATTTTTCACTCTCTCCTTCCCTCTCTTTGTGTTCGGCCGCAAGCTCACACACACCCACCCTCACTTTCAAATTTGGATATTGCTAAATCACATACATACAAGTGTGCTAGAGTTCATACAAGGAGACCCGGTGCTTACGGAATCACAAGGACCTCTCTACATCGCTATTAACCACCTTGTTTTCGCTTTGATTCTTCCCTAGCCTTGAGCTAGTTGTAAGTGATTCTAAACACTCTCTTGTTCATGTCTAAAGTGGTTAATAAGAAGTTTAACGGTTAAAACTCAAGAACATGCGAAAATGAAACTTAAAGTCTTACAAGAATGATAAATATGGTGGTTAAAGAGTAAATAATGGTGTAAAACTCATGAATCTTGTTTAGTTATGGTTATTTTATGTTGTTGGATGCTAGTAGTGGAACAGATCGTCACCTAACCACGCTAGATCATGTTCATGGAACATGAACTAGCATTATGTTAAGTAGGAAAGTTACAAGATGACGAACCCTTTCATACATAAACATGAACTTGTGTAAAAGTAATTTTTCTTGTAAAATAGAGTTTTAAACTAGTAGATCTAAAGATCTACAAGTGGTATTTTCGAAGAACCAAGTAAAATATACAAGTCTTATTTTTAAAGCCGGATCTTTCATAAACTAAAGGTGTTTTTGTGAACAAACAAGTGTATAGACACTTGTGTAACAAAAGGATTTAACAAAGAAATATTTCCGTAATTTTTGGACTAGAAGTGGTAAAGTTACATTTTCTTTAAAAATAAAGTTTCCAAGAAACTGATTTTATTTTTAAAGATAGAAAGGTCTACTAAAAATGTTGGAAAGTTACTACATACTTTTACACAACTTACAAGTTCATGTGTTTGCAATTTATGCATATTTTTGACTAGTTTGATGTTTTGATATTGAATATTGATGACTGAAAAATTGATTGATTGAGTTGTTAAAAGAAAATGATACGCTAGTAAGCGTGGCCACCTCCAGTTACAGAGGAAACTCTGGCGAAATTTTTCCAGAAAATAACACTTAGAATATTTTTGTGACAAGTGTTTATAAATATATTTTTAACTTGTTTTTCTAAACAAACTTCGCCATGATTTTTATTACAAGGTAACCAAGTGTCGGAGGTGGAATTTTCGTAAATATATATTTCATAATAAAACGCTTGCGTGATTTTATGATTATCTTGTGAACTATATATTATTTTTAGAGTAAAAATAATATAACTAGAATACATTGTGAAAGCACGACTCCAAAATAATACCAACGCCTTCACAAATAAATATTTAAGTTACGCCGGTATTATTATTACCACACGAACTTTAAATGTAACTTACGTATTTTTTTCGGAAAAATACTCTTAAATGTGTATTTTGACAAAGTATTATTTTGGAAATCATATAAAGTAAAATATAATATTTTTGGGAAAAATATGTATATTTTGGAAATAGAATATTTTAGACAAATATATTTTATTAAGTGAGACTTAATAATATATTTTTGGAATTACGAAAACGCACATGTATTATTGCCCCCATCATTGGGAAGGAATATAATTATTAAATAATTAAGAAGTGTAAACACGAAATAGTTGCCTAACTATTTCCCAAAAACGTTAAACCTTAAGCCAAGGCATGGCCGTCCGTCTAATAGAAGTTAGTACGTGTAGGTCGTCACGCAGCAGGTTATTTTGGGACAGACTATTTCGAGACGCACTTCTGTGAGTTCATGTCCCCCTTTTCTCTTAACTGTTTTTAGTTTTTATACTCCGGGGGTGAAATACATGTTACTATGATTACGAATACTTTTTACATGGTATGGTTAGCGTAAGGAGGGTTACTACTTAGATCATGTGAGTGGGTAGGCGGGAAATGGAGGCCATTAATCCTCATTGTAGGGCCGAGGGTCTTTAGCGGTAGATATATCTGGGTGTAGCGAGCCCAGCCCCAGGCCCAACAGTACGGACCTCGGGGTGACTTGGTACCCGACGTAAAAATCTGCTAGGTTTGAGTCTTCCTACTGCACTTCACACATATCAATGGCCTTGCAAACCATTGGTGATCTCTTTATTTCCTTATTTGCTACATACCAGGGATTTTATACTTACAAAGGTTTTACATACTCACTTTCACATGAACTCGCTCAACTTTATGTTGATTTTTCAACTTATATGTATTTCAGGGAATTAGGGATCTGGCGAAGTATGCTACGTTTTCACGCTGCGTAAGAGTTATGAGGTCATCCACGTTTAGGGATTGTGACTTTTACCTGGACGAGTCGCAAGTATTAAACGGTGTTTACTTTATGTTGGTGGTCATGTCGCATGAACAATGTTTTTATTTTGTTGGGTTGTAACTCGTTGCATGTGTCAACTTTAAACAATGTTGTCGTAATTTACTTTTCAAACTTAAATCAACGGATGATCTTCATGGTTTTATTTTCATATAGCTTTGTTGTGGTTAAGCTATGGTATTAAGAAGTCACACCAAATAAACCCACGCTTCCGCAAAGCCAGGGTGTGACAGCTTGGTATCAGAGCCTTGATCATAGCGAACTAGGATTCCTTCTCGAGTCTAGACTATGATCACTAGGGTTCTTACGAAAACATTTTACATTGCATTCACTACGTACAAATCCAGGTCACAAAACATTTTCCCAAACAAAAGAGTGAGCACATTTTATTTGTTAGTTATAGCTCAGTCTGAGAGGCTGAGGGAGTAGTCTAGTGGGACTAGGAGGCTCAGTCTGAGAGGCTGAGGGAGTAGTCTAGTGGGACTAGGAGGCTCAGTCTGAAAGGCTGAGGGAGTAGTCTAGTGGGACTAGGAGGCTCAGTCTGAGAGACTGAGAGAGTAGTCTGAGAGACTAGGAAGTTCAGTCGGGGAGACTGAGAGGATAGTCTAGGGTAGACTAGGATGATTACTTGTTCGCTTATTGGTGACTAACATGTTTATATGATTATATGATTGATTGTTTGTACGCATGTGTGTTTGTGTTACAGACATCATGCCTTCTTCATCAGACACTGGAGTTTCCGACACTCTGGACCCTATGGCCATAGTATCAGACGACATAGTTTCATCGGAGCACGAGGTGTACACTTCCGATACTGCCAGCACAGATGATGACGACTTCCAGCCCTTTGCGCTGCCTGACGTCGTAGCCGAGCCTGCTGATGGCCATCTCGCTGGGGATTTACCACTCGTGGTGATCCCTGCTCCTATACCCCTTGCTGCTTATCCGGTTGTTGATATGCCACTTGTTGATGTTTCTGATGATGATGTCGATTTATTTGAGGAGGACCCACTTGAGGGCGAAGCCCACATTGCTGCCGGTGATATCCTACTTCTTGCTGATGCTCCTACGGAGGAGGCTCCCGTTCATTCACCTGTTCCAGACTCCTTTGAGTCTGTGGCATCCGTACCTTCGCACACACAGGGAGTGCAACACCACTCATGTAACACCCCGGCCGGAGGCGGAAAAGCCAAAGGTGTCACGAAACTTGATAGAATGCATTTGAGCACATGGAGTTTAAATTAAGTTGAAATATGATTAAGGTTCAATTAAATAGATTGCATTCAAATCCAAAAGAAATTCTTGTACATAAATAAAAATACAACATAACAGGTACACTTGATTTCGGATTTAGTCTAAGGCATAAGTCTTGAATCAATCTTATGTAAAATATTCTTGCAAATCATGTCATCAAACATTGTCACCTGAAACATATGTTAGGAGTAAAAGGATCAACAAACGGTTGAGTGAATTCATAGGTTTTGTTTCTGCAAAAATTGTCAATGTGATATAGATATAGTTTCAACAAAAAGTGGTTGTCGATATGTCTTTATAGCAAAAGAGTAATACATGTATTTACTTAGTGGTACATTCAAACCATTCAGACGTACTCGGTAATATCACCTCACTTCTTAGTTCTCACATTAGTTATCAATGCCACAACAATAGTTATCAATATCACAACAATAGTTTGAGAAGTGAAATGGGGCGTCAATCCTATAGCGCTATAATACAACCGATGGGCTTATGCAAGTTGATGAACGTAAACTTCTTAAAGCAAACAACAAAGTATTAAGCAAATGCAAAAACAATCGGGGAAACCATGTATAGCAAATAGTTTGTATCACATTGTAACATATGTATCATCCCAAAAGTAATGTAAAAAGGGACTATGAACTCACCTTGATTTCGGTTAAGTCCAAACAAGTATGCAAATTGTGAGAGTTCTTGGGAATAAGATTCCACGTCACTCTACTTGATTGAACATGTAACAATATGGAATATGTATCAACAATAATGTTTAATTGGATAATTGGAAATCCTAAATCTATAGGATTCGGTAGTGTTTTGTTTAAATGGTACTTGTGTGGTTTGGATAACCTAACAAGAGGACTCGGAAAATGAATATGATGTAGAGGATTTATTTATGAAAAATATTAATTTAACATAATTAATAAAATTGCAAAGATACGCAATTGTTTTAATATAAACAGTTGTAATAATAAATCAAATATAATTAATTAGTATAATTAATCAACATAATTAAATATAATGATTATTAGCAAAATATTGTACAAGTGATATAATTAATTTATAACTTATAATTGAATTTAGAAGTACAAAAATATATAATTATTTGGTAAATGATAATTGTATAGTTTAAAGAATAAATAGGATATTTATATGCTTAATTATCAAAATAATTATATTAAATCTGAATAATTAAAAATAACATTTTTAATTATTAAACTTTAGTATTACTGATTTAAAATAATTCTTATTGCCTTGGAATCATTTTAAACAAATAAAATGAATTAAAATGATTAAAATAACAATAAATAAGTTTATATAAGTTTAATTATCTAAATAATTAAATATAATAAAATTTAGATTCTAAATTTATATAAACTCAGTATTATGTCTATTTTGTCATAAAAATAGGATTGGATAAAATTTATATAGTTATATAATTTAATTACATTAAATTAAACTATATTTATAAGTATAAATACTGATTTATTTACATAAATATCAAATTTATATGAAATATCAGTAAAAATATTATTCTTGTAAAGTCCAACATGTAAAATAATTTCTATAAAAATTTCGATAATTAATTATTTAATTTCGATTTATTATAATTTTTGAAAGGTTAATACTGTTTTTTAATATATAAAAATTAGTTTAATAAATATTTTGACTTATATTATATTTTTAATATAAGTATCAGTGAATAAAGTATATCTGATAAAATTTTCGGACTTAAACTGATTAGTCTCTAATTAATATGAATTAATTAAAAATCTGTTACATAGAGTGAATAAATAAAAAAAAAAATAGAAGATGAACACTGTTCATCTTCTTCCCCAATTCGGTCAACGAAAGTCAACAGCCCGATTAATCGATCAAAACTAGCTTTATAATTCAATTAACCTTACAGAAACATAGTATAAGTAAAAACAAACTGATTGATCGAAGAATAACGAACCGGTAACGTCTGGAACGGCGGCTCGACTAAGTCCGGCGAGCGATTCCGGCGACGAGTTGCAGAACCGAACAGGCGACGTATTTCGATGTGTTTGAGCAATGTGAAGGGTGTAAAAGCTTAGTGACGATCAAAGGAACTTAAATAGGGGTCTAATTCGATCTCAAATTCGACAATTTTAGTGGGATTGATCCGGTTATTATTTTTTTTATAAAAGTCCGATCGATAGTCGGTTGGCACGATATTATGTCGAATTAAAGTGAGTAATCGGGTTGGCGATGAGTTGGAAATTATTGGTGATGTTTTCAGATCGATTAAACAATGATTTGAATGGGATGGGAACCCATGCCGGCGATTACAGATCTGATTATGTATATCAGATATCGTTTTTAATAAGTATATAAATGTTATACGATAATGGATATGAACGGATGTGGCATGCCCGGCCGAGTGGTTATGAGTTCACTTGTTATACGATAGGTCTCGAGTTCGATCCCTCGCACACACCGGTTCCAGGGGGTTTAACCCCTTTTTGTCCGATTTTTATACAAGTTACACTTAGGTCCCTGTGGTTTCAGAACTTACAAAAACGGTCCCTTAAATAGCTAGTTAAATAGGTTAACTAAGTTAGGTTTTTGAATAGGAAACCTTATAAAGTATTTAACCCGGTTAGACTTTCTAGTTAAATAAGTTTCAAAAAGACAAAATTAGTCCCTGAAGTTCATCTTTCACAAAATGACCAAATGGTCCCTTGACTTTATTTCAAAAATAAATATATTTATTTTATTTAAAATATAAGTTTCAAAAATGACAATTTAGTCCCCGGTCTTTTGTACTTTCTAAAAATGACGGTTTTAGTCCTCGGACTTAAAATCAACGTTTTCAAGCAAGTTTCAAGGAATGTAAATTAGATCCTTCAAATTGTAGTTTCACAAAATGTCATAATAGGCCCTTATAGTTTGTGTAGCCTTGTTTAATCGTATAAAACTCAACAAAATTATAATTGTTTCACGTGTTTGTATTGATATAAGCATGTATAAACATAAAGCTAAACATGTATCAAACAAATTGTATCACAAAATATGATATGTGTATCAAACAAGTACATGTTTGAAAATCAAGGTTGTTACAGTCTCCCCTACTTTAGAAAATTTCGTCCCGAAATTTATTCGAAAGAGACCGTAGAATGTAATTGTAATGATTTGAAATATGATCAATTCATTGTTTGATGCTGTAAATTTTGAGGAATTTACGAGGATCATTGTATAGAAATTATGTTGCATGGCACTATGTCATGCTGGATTTGTAATGTAAATATTAGGCAAGCAAATGTGTGTACAAATAAGTAATTGGATAATCACATAACCACATAATGTTTTTATATGTCACCTTACTTAACAAGGCTTACTATGATTTTCATGCATCGAACCCCGTAATTAAGTGTGCACCCAAAATTACGCGTTTCGTTGCATGGTGCACATAGTACTTCTAGTTAAGTGAGGAAACAAATAAAATTGAGGTGTTGTTTAAATCAAACAAGCATAACATTAATTGAATCAAAACGTATTTCACATTAGCAATGATAGCATTGTTTGTTTGACAGTCTATTGAACAAATTTACATTTGAAATAAGTCATGTAATGGATCAAATTCAGGATTATAAGGTGGTGGAAGTGGTAGAGGCAGTTGCATATGATCAGTTATTTGTATCAGCATGCTTTCCAACCATTGATTTCTTTCTGTCAACCATCTTATTTGTTGAGACAAATTTTGAACTTGATGGTTTAACCTAGTCACTTCGTCTCCCAATGAATCTGGAGGTAGATTCATTTGAGGCATCGTACTTGGGCCTGCCATATCAGTTGGTGGCAGTTGTTCTACTTCGTTCAACAGTGACTGGAAAGAATGTGGCATTAATGGTGCTTGCAAAAAGGGTTCTGATGCTAACTGATCTTGAGTCATCATGTTTTCATCAAACCAAGTTCCTTGCATCATTGAATTTTCCTCGAAAGGTAACGGTGGGAAGCTTGGTAAGACGTTCGGTATTAAAGGTTGGGGTAAGTTAGTTGTAAGAGGTTCTTGTATGTATGGTAGCAGTGGTTGCATATCAAACTGAAAAAAAGACGGTTGAGGAAACTGCAAAAATGATTGTTGTAAATTTTGTGGGAAGGTATTCTCTAAGATAACTAGAGCTCCCCCCAACTGTGATGATTGTGTTAGTGTACCAATATGAACAGGGGTTAGCCTCATGGTGTAAGGATTTACAATCCCAGGTGCCTTCGGTGGAGATAATCCCTGGATAATTTGATCACTTAAGACACCTAATGATTGTGCTATTTTTGTAATGTAAGACCATCCCCTGAGACTTCTCAGAGGATTTGAATGTTGACTAGAAAAATATTCAGCAAGCTCGTGGGCAATATTACAGGGAACTTGCTCAAAAATACTATACAAATAGAAAAGTTCGATTGTTTTAACCCTGTGTATATTATGTTTGCGCCCCGTGATAGTGTGGGCTAACACACGGTGCATATATTGATAACAAGGGTCTATGAAGCTTGTAGAATTGTTGTTGATACACCATTCTTTTAATGAATGGTATTGCCAATAATTTATCATATTCGCGGAGGAACCAGATGTTGATGCCTCCGTAAAAATGGGTTGTTTGACTTCTTCATCTGTATATATGCCCAGATGAACTGCGAATTCTGTTAATGACATAGTATGAAATTGCCCACAAAGTTGAAAATGAATGGATTCATTGGCAAGATTTTCATTAGATTTGTAATAGAAAGTGGACAAGAACTCATACACTAGTTCATCATATGATGGTTCTAGGATGTCGAAGAAACGACGCCAGGGTGTATTAGGTTGTAGTGATCTTGCCAGCAAATCATTGAAATCAAACATTCCTATTCGTTGCCAATCAATACTACTAATAGTAAGAACTTCTTTATGCTTGAGTTTTTGATACCTCTCTTGATAGTGTAAAGTAGTAAACTGAAGGAAGGGATGAATTTTTGCTGCATTTGAAGATTCAGCATATGCTGTTGGGAGATTTGCCATTTGGATATGGGGTTTTGTTGAACTAAGAAAGGTTTGGGTATGTGTTGAGTTATATCAGAAGTTTGTAGTTCTTGTGTAGATTAGCTCGTGTAGTGAGTTTCTTATATAGATAAGGAGATTCCGGATTACACCATGTGATCGGTTAGTGCTTCCATGCTACGTTCTGCAGCTAGTTTGAAAATTTGAATCTGACAGGTATGGTCTCGAGAAAATTTTGAAACTTTGAAAAGGAGGGAATCGTATCGTAATAAATTGATAATAGTACAACATAGGTTGATTAGCACATGGATTGTTCTGAAACGGAGAGAAGAAAAAAAATCCTTTTGAATTAGGGTAACATGCCTTGAGCCGATAGGCGTACTGTACTCTCATCGGTAGTTCCCAGGTAGGCAAACGTGTGTCTCGTCATGGAGGTATTTTCTGGAAGAAAGATTATAGTGATTTCATAATGGGGTAATGTAGTTTCATAAAATCAATGAGGATCAAAGAAGGCACGTAACAAGATGGATATCATTTATTCCACGAATAAACGACATCAATGACAAGTCAAAGTAGTTGGGTTCTTATAACTTGGTGAAGTCATGCTTTAGCCTATAAGTGGACACTCATCCAGAGAATTCCCAGGTAAGCACAACTGGTCCTTCGAGTTAGGATATATACGAAGTGCTTGCCTAGACAGAAAACTCAGAATACAGGCATCCACCCTTCCAGATTGCACGAGTTCGTTATTAGAGCCCAAGACTTTGATGAGAATTTAAAAAAAAAATCAGAAGAGGTTTTGAAAATAATCACCTAAGGATAGGTGATGAGCATTTGTAAAATCTAAAGATAAGATCTGTGGTGACGAGGCATTGGTTACAAAAGATAAGAATAGAGATGAAGACAAGGCAAAGATAACGGAAGAGTTACTAATGGAATGTGTCCTAGGTAAGTTATAGTCTAGGTCAAAAGTAATTTCTAATAACCTAAATCCCTATAACCATGGCTCTGATACCAATCTGTAACACCCCGGCCGGAGGCGGAAAAGCCAAAGGTGTCACGAAACTTGATAGAATGCATTTGAGCACATGGAGTTTAAATTAAGTTGAAATATGATTAAGGTTCAATTAAATAGATTGCATTCAAATCCAAAAGAAATTCTTGTACATAAATAAAAATACAACATAACAGGTACACTTGATTTCGGATTTAGTCTAAGGCATAAGTCTTGAATCAATCTTATGTAAAATATTCTTGCAAATCATGTCATCAAACATTGTCACCTGAAACATATGTTAGGAGTAAAAGGATCAACAAACGGTTGAGTGAATTCATAGGTTTTGTTTCTGCAAAAATTGTCAATGTGATATAGATATAGTTTCAACAAAAAGTGGTTGTCGATATGTCTTTATAGCAAAAGAGTAATACATGTATTTACTTAGTGGTACATTCAAACCATTCAGACGTACTCGGTAATATCACCTCACTTCTTAGTTCTCACATTAGTTATCAATGCCACAACAATAGTTATCAATATCACAACAATAGTTTGAGAAGTGAAATGGGGCGTCAATCCTATAGCGCTATAATACAACCGATGGGCTTATGCAAGTTGATGAACGTAAACTTCTTAAAGCAAACAACAAAGTATTAAGCAAATGCAAAAACAATCGGGGAAACCATGTATAGCAAATAGTTTGTATCACATTGTAACATATGTATCATCCCAAAAGTAATGTAAAAAGGGACTATGAACTCACCTTGATTTCGGTTAAGTCCAAACAAGTATGCAAATTGTGAGAGTTCTTGGGAATAAGATTCCACGTCACTCTACTTGATTGAACATGTAACAATATGGAATATGTATCAACAATAATGTTTAATTGGATAATTGGAAATCCTAAATCTATAGGATTCGGTAGTGTTTTGTTTAAATGGTACTTGTGTGGTTTGGATAACCTAACAAGAGGACTCGGAAAATGAATATGATGTAGAGGATTTATTTATGAAAAATATTAATTTAACATAATTAATAAAATTGCAAAGATACGCAATTGTTTTAATATAAACAGTTGTAATAATAAATCAAATATAATTAATTAGTATAATTAATCAACATAATTAAATATAATGATTATTAGCAAAATATTGTACAAGTGATATAATTAATTTATAACTTATAATTGAATTTAGAAGTACAAAAATATATAATTATTTGGTAAATGATAATTGTATAGTTTAAAGAATAAATAGAATATTTATATGCTTAATTATCAAAATAATTATATTAAATCTGAATAATTAAAAATAACATTTTTAATTATTAAACTTTAGTATTACTGATTTAAAATAATTCTTATTGCCTTGGAATCATTTTAAACAAATAAAATGAATTAAAATGATTAAAATAACAATAAATAAGTTTATATAAGTTTAATTATCTAAATAATTAAATATAATAAAATTTAGATTCTAAATTTATATAAACTCAGTATTATGTCTATTTTGTCATAAAAATAGGATTGGATAAAATTTATATAGTTATATAATTTAATTACATTAAATTAAACTATATTTATAAGTATAAATACTGATTTATTTACATAAATATCAAATTTATATGAAATATCAGTAAAAATATTATTCTTGTAAAGTCCAACATGTAAAATAATTTCTATAAAAATTTCGATAATTAATTATTTAATTTCGATTTATTATAATTTTTGAAAGGTTAATACTGTTTTTTAATATATAAAAATTAGTTTAATAAATATTTTGACTTATATTATATTTTTAATATAAGTATCAGTGAATAAAGTATATCTGATAAAATTTTCGGACTTAAACTGATTAGTCTCTAATTAATATGAATTAATTAAAAATCTGTTACATAGAGTGAATAAATAAAAAAAAAAAAAATAGAAGATGAACACTGTTCATCTTCTTCCCCAATTCGGTCAACGAAAGTCAACAGCCCGATTAATCGATCAAAACTAGCTTTATAATTCAATTAACCTTACAGAAACATAGTATAAGTAAAAACAAACTGATTGATCGAAGAATAACGAACCGGTAACGTCTGGAACGGCGGCTCGACTAAGTCCGGCGAGCGATTCCGGCGACGAGTTGCAGAACCGAACAGGCGACGTATTTCGATGTGTTTGAGCAATGTGAAGGGTGTAAAAGCTTAGTGACGATCAAAGGAACTTAAATAGGGGTCTAATTCGATCTCAAATTCGACAATTTTAGTGGGATTGATCCGGTTATTATTTTTTTTATAAAAGTCCGATCGATAGTCGGTTGGCACGATATTATGTCGAATTAAAGTGAGTAATCGGGTTGGCGATGAGTTGGAAATTATTGGTGATGTTTTCAGATCGATTAAACAATGATTTGAATGGGATGGGAACCCATGCCGGCGATTACAGATCTGATTATGTATATCAGATATCGTTTTTAATAAGTATATAAATGTTATACGATAATGGATATGAACGGATGTGGCATGCCCGGCCGAGTGGTTATGAGTTCACTTGTTATACGATAGGTCTCGAGTTCGATCCCTCGCACACACCGGTTCCAGGGGGTTTAACCCCTTTTTGTCCGATTTTTATACAAGTTACACTTAGGTCCCTGTGGTTTCAGAACTTACAAAAACGGTCCCTTAAATAGCTAGTTAAATAGGTTAACTAAGTTAGGTTTTTGAATAGGAAACCTTATAAAGTATTTAACCCGGTTAGACTTTCTAGTTAAATAAGTTTCAAAAAGACAAAATTAGTCCCTGAAGTTCATCTTTCACAAAATGACCAAATGGTCCCTTGACTTTATTTCAAAAATAAATATATTTATTTTATTTAAAATATAAGTTTCAAAAATGACAATTTAGTCCCCGGTCTTTTGTACTTTCTAAAAATGACGGTTTTAGTCCTCGGACTTAAAATCAACGTTTTCAAGCAAGTTTCAAGGAATGTAAATTAGATCCTTCAAATTGTAGTTTCACAAAATGTCATAATAGGCCCTTATAGTTTGTGTAGCCTTGTTTAATCGTATAAAACTCAACAAAATTATAATTGTTTCACGTGTTTGTATTGATATAAGCATGTATAAACATAAAGCTAAACATGTATCAAACAAATTGTATCACAAAATATGATATGTGTATCAAACAAGTACATGTTTGAAAATCAAGGTTGTTACAACTCACACGACGCCGACCCGGACATGGCGTCATCCGCTGCACCTGCTCCTGCGCACAGCTTTGAGTTCGATCATGATGTTGATGATGATTCAGATCCTATTTTTCCACCTGGCTTTGATCCAGACCAGGACATTGAGTTCGTACACTTAGACCAGCACTTGGAGGATCCTGTATTCCCTGTCGACCCTATGTTTGCTGATCCAGCTGATTTTGAGATGGAGTTTGTAGATCCGGAGCCGGTCGTGGCCCCTGAGCCAGGCGTCGCTCCCGGTCCCGCATTTGAGCATGACCCTGTTCATGCCGATGCACCTGCTGATGCTCCTTTGGTCGATGATGTACCTGTTGATGATCATCCTGTTGTTGTTCCACAGTTGGTGGATGATCATGCTGTTGATGCTCATATTGATGCTCCACTGTTGTTAGAGGATCCTGTTGTCGCCCCACTCCCAGATCCTATGCCGGTGATGTTCGACCGTGCACCTTTTGCGACCCACATTGATCCACGATACACTCACACCCACAATGGGTGGATAGATGACGACGATGATTACCCACCTTTCGTGGTACCAGTTACACCACCTGTAGCCCCTGTTTCAGCTCCCATGGATGTTCCCTTGATTCCCCCACACACCACAGATACTCACTGCACAGATCTCCCGATCACTTATCTTCAGGACATACCTCCGCCACGTCCTGGGGAGGGTTCGTCACGTCATCCTTTTGGTCATACACCCTTCGTGTCAGGAGGAGATCAGTTTGTACCTCAGGTTTCTCATCCCACTGTTGTTCCCACTGTTGCACCATTTACTGTACCATCCTTCGCTCCATCTAGTGAGCCATTCCTCTGGACCACGCCCCCCATTATGCCACCGACGGATCCGTATCACCCATATCACATTGGGTATTCTACGGAGGATGTTCTCACATCTTTCATGATACAGCAGGAGGCGCTGACCCATCACGTACAGGAGCTGGAGCGAGCTCAGCGACTCCCGTGCCAGTGCCAGACTCCACCTGCTGTATCACACCCTCCTCGTCCGCTTTCACCTGATTCTGCCGCTCGTTTTTGGACGCCCGAGCAGCAGATAGCATACTTATTGCGCGCTTATCGCGCTATGGAGGAGGACTGGCTTCATATGCGACGTTTACTCTTTTCTCGTTTTCCCCCTCCTCCACCGCCATCATCTTAGGCCATTTTGATTCGACGCAGGTAGACTTTTGGTGAGACGACCGCGATTGTGCAGACTACACAGCTTTTGGAGACCACATTTTGACGATTGTGACTTTTGATGATTTGTATATTTGTTGTTGTTGTCACTGACTAGATAGTTTGGACTAGGGCGATGTGGCCCTTAGTCACTGATGATGTATGATACAGTTATGAACTTGTAAACCTTACATTGTGGTCTTGATTTATGACAGCGCAATCGCAGTATTCTCATTATATGACGGGTTGATTATTGATATTTTATAACATGAGATGTTATGTGCTTGATTAGTTTATAACATGAGATGTTATGAGGTTGATTTATTTATAACATGAGATGTTATGCGTTGATATTATTGCTACATACGTACACCTTACTTATTATGACCTGACCAACGTGAACCATCTTTTAGAAGATGCCACCAAGACGTGAATCGCGTATGCCTGCCAACGATGCAGAACTTCAAGGAATCATTGCTGCCGCCATTGCGCATTATGCAGCCTCAAATGGAGGAACCAGCGGAAGCAATTCGAACAATAATGGCAATAACAATCCACCACATGGGTGCACTTACAAGCAGTTCCTAGACTGCAAGCCTGTAAACTTCGACGGCACCGGAGGTGCTGTTGCTTTTGTAAGATGGGCCAAAAAGACGAAGTCTGTTCTTCGAATGAGCAAGTGCGCTCCAGACCAGCAAGTGACTTACATTTCTGGGCTATTTTTGGACGGAGCCCTGTCCTGGTGGAACTTACAAGTGCAAACTCTTGGCGAAGCCGCAACTTAAGCAATGACATGGAATGAGCTAAAGGAGCTCATGCGAAGAAAGTACTACTCACGGGCTGAGATACAAAGGTTGGAGACTGAGTTTTGGCATTTGAGGATGGACGGTCCCAAAATCAAGGAATATGTTCAGAGATTCCACGACCTGTCTCATGTGGTACCTTATATGGTTACACCGGAGTTCAAGTGAATCGAGCGCTTTATTTGGGGTTTAGCTCCACAGATCATGAGTATGGTCACTACTTCCAAGTCGGAAACTATCACAGAGGCCATCGATCTGAGCGTAACTCTTACTGAGGAAGCTATCCGCTTGAACAAGTTTTCAGACGTTGAGCCAAAGAAGAAAGAGACTCACGTAGAGTCGTCTGGTGAGAATAAGAGGAAATTCTCAACCTTCAAGCAGGGAACTAGCAATGTTGGCAAGAAAGGAGAATCAAGCGCACCGGTCCAAGCTGCAACCGGTACTGGGAAGAAAGGAAAAGGGTATATGGGTACGCATCCCAAATGTAACACCTGCCAGCGTCATCATTCTGGCCGATGTGGGCCAAGAGTATGTGAAGCTTGTGGAAAAGTTGGCCACCTGAAGGATAACTGCTGGGCTAGTACAGGCCGGGGAGGCCAAGGAGGTTTTGGTAATAGAAACAATAATCGTGGTGGCAATGGAAATCGTGTACAAGGGAATAATGGAGGCAATGGAAATCGAGGAAACAATGCAAATCAAGCTGGGGACGCGAATCAAAATCAGAACAACACTCAAGCCGGGAACGGAGGAGGTAATGGTCAAAGATTGGGTTGTTTTAACTGTGGCGACATTGGGCATTTTAAGAGGAACTGCCCAGGATTGGACCAAGCACGGGGAAGAGTCTTTAACATTGGCGCAAGGGAAGCGCGCCAGGATCCGAACGTTGTTACTGGTAGTTCCCTATCAACCAACGCTTTGCATCTGTTCTTTTTGATACTGGTGCCGATTATAGCTTCGTGTCATTAGAATTTAATAATATACTTGGTTTGTCCGCTAGTAAGTTAGACGTTCCATATTCGATCGAATTAGCAAATGGAAAACTAGTTGAGACCAGTGAAGTTGTCCGAGGATGTGTGATAGAATTGGGAGGACACGAATTTACGCTAGACCTGCTACCTGTCGAGTTGGGAAGCTTTGATGTGGTAGTGGGAATGGATTGGCTATCGAGTAACAAAGCCAAGATCGTTTGCCATGAGAAGACCATCCACATCCCACTGACGGATGAAGAAACGATCTTAGTGCACGGAGAGAAGCATGATACGCCGTTGAGATTTATTAGCTGTCTGAAAGCTAGGAAGTGTTTACATAAGGGATGTGTTGCATTCTTGGCACACATCGTGGATAAGGAAGCTGCTGAACCGAAGATCGAAGACATTCCAGTTGTCAGAGAATATCCGGAAGTCTTTCCAGAAGACTTTCCAGGATTACCGCCTCCAAGGCAAGTCGAGTTCCACATTGACTTGGTTCCAGGTGCCGCGCCTGTAGCCAAGGCACCCTATAGACTTGTGCCATCAGAGATGCAGGAGTTGTCGACACAACTCCAGGAGTTATTGGACAAAGGATTCATCAGACCAAGCTTCTCACCTTGGGGAGCTCCGGTTCTATTTGTTAAAAAGAAGGACGGTAGTTTCCGTATGTGTATAGACTACCGTGAGCTTAATAAGTTGACCATCAAGAATAGATATCCTTTGCCGAGGATCGATGATCTATTTGACCAGTTGCAAGGCTCAAGCTTTTATTCGAAGATCGATTTGCGATCAGGATACCATCAACTTAGGATACAAGAGGAAAGTATCCCGAAGACGGCCTTCAGAACTCGTTACGGACATTACGAGTTCCTAGTTATGCCGTTTGGGCTAACAAACGCACCTGCAGTTTTCATGGACCTAATGAACCGAGTGTGTAAGCCGTACTTGTACAAGTTTGTGATTGTGTTTATTGACGATATTCTAATTTACTCGAAGACAAAGGACGAGCACGAACAGCACTTAAGAGCCATTCTAGAGCTACTTAAGAAGGAGAAATTATACGCCAAGTTCTCGAAGTGTGTGTTCTGGCTACGCGAAGTCCAATTTCTTGGACATGTGGTAAATGGAAATGGAATCCATGTTGATCCCACAAAGATCGAGGCGATCAAGAGTTGGGAGACTCCAAAGACGCCAACCGAGATTCGACAATTCTTGGGTTTGGCTGGTTATTACCGAAGATTCATTGAGGATTTTTCTAAAATCGCTCAACCTCTGACCGCGCTCACACAGAAGGATAAGAAGTTTGATTGGGGAATCAAATAGGAAGAAGCATTCTAGTTACTGAAAGTCAAGCTTTACAATGCGCCGTTCTTAGCGCTACCAGAAGGAACTGATGATTTCGTGGTATACTCTGACGCCTAGCGTCAAGGGTTGGGTTGCGTACTGATGCAACGCCAGAAGGTTATAGCTTACGCTTCATGCCAATTGAAAGTTCATGAAAAGAACTATACCGCACATGATTTGGAACTAGGCGCAGTGGTATTTGCGTTGAAGATTTGGAGACATTATTTGTATGGTACAAAATGTACAATCTTCACAGATCATAAAAGTCCGCAGCACATATTCAACCAGAAAGAGCTTAACATGAGACAAAGACGTTGGGTCGAATTGTTGAACGACTACGACTGCGAGATCAAGTATCACCCAGGGAAAGCGAATGTGGTCGCCGATGCCCTGAGTCGAAAGGAAAGGATTAAGCCCATTAGGGTTAGGGCTTTAGAGATGATTATCCAGACGGATCTTTCCCTGCGCATTCGTGCCGCGCAGAAAGAGGCTCAGAAGGAAAGAAACATCGAAGAGGAATATCTCCGTGGGATGGAGAAGCAATTAGTGCCAAACGAGGAAGGAACGTTATGTTTCATGAAACGGATTTGGGTCCCTCTGTTTGGTGGTTTGAGAAAAGTTATTTTCGATGAAGCTCACAAATCACGGTACTCTATCCACCCAGGAGCGGATAAGATGTACCAAGATCTTAAGGATTATTATTGGTGGCCTAGGATGAAAGGCGATGTTGCTATTTATGTTAGCAAGTGTTTAACGTGCGCCAAAGTGAAAGCTGAATACCAGAAGCCTTCAGGACTTCTGCAACAACCTGAGATTCCCAAGTGGAAATGGGAACAGATTTCAATGGACTTCATAACTAAGTTGCCAAAGACGCCCAGAGGTCATGACACTCTTTGGGTAATAGTTGACCGTCTGACCAAGTCCGCACACTTCTTGCCAATCAAAGAGAAAGACAACACCAGTAAACTGGCAGAAATATACATGCGAGAGATTGTTGCACGTCATGGAGTGCCTCTCTCGATTATCTCTGATAGAGATGGGAGATTTATATCAAGGATTTGGCAATCCTTCCAAGAAGCTTTTGACTCACAGTTGAATCTAAGTACTGCATTTCATCCACAAACTGATGGGCAAAGTGAACGAACAATCCAGACATTGGAGGATATGCTGAGAGCATGTGTAATGGATCTAGGTGGTAGCTGGGATAATCATTTACCATCGGTCGAGTTTTCATACAACAATAGCTACCACACAAGCATTGGAGCCGCGCCATTTGAAGCGCTTTATGGACGCAAATGTCGATCACCCTTATGCTGGGCTGATGCCGGTGATAGACAACTCGTTGGTCCTGAAATAGTCCAGGAGACGACCGACAAGATTGCGCAAATTCGAAAACGCATCGAGGCAGCTCGCAACCGACAGAAAGCCTATGCAGATCCAAAGAGGAAACCTTTGGAATTTCAAGTTGGAGATATAATTTTATTGAAAGTTTCACCCTGGAAGGGTGTGGCACGCTTCGGAAAGCGTGGGAAGTTGAATCCGCGTTACATTGGCACGTTCAAGATACTGCAAAGGATTGGGCTTGTAGCTTACAAGTTGGACCTACCTGCTGAACTCAAAGGTGTTCACGATACATTCCATGTATCAAATTTGAGAAAGAGTCCAACACAAGAAACGGTGATCATTCCTGCTGACGAAGTTCATATCGACGACATGCTCCACTTTACCGAAGAACCTGTCGAGGTTACAGATTGGAAAGTTAATAAAACTCGCAGGAGTAGTGTCAAACTCGTCAAAGTCCGATGGAATGCAAGGCATGGACCTGAATTAACGTGGGAACGTGAGGATCGTATGAAAGAGAAATACCCCCATTTATTTCCTAAGACCCCTGCAACTAGAAGCAGAGCCTAAAATTTCGGGACGAAATTTATTTAACGGGGGGTGAATGTGACAACCCTCACCAAACCAGGTATCCGTACGAATTAATTAATATTTAATTAATGCTTAATTACTGTGCTTGCTTACAATTGTGGTTAAACTGCTACTTGAATTCTGATACATACACATACATGCATCATACTTTATTGCTGTCGCTCCATTATTTACACAGAACTATAGTGACAAACTTGATGCACAAAAGCACAGTAGCACAATGAACGGATAACCCAGTAAACATGCTGACATAGCCAGCATCAGACAGGCATTGTCTCTGAGGCCAGTATGAGCCGGTAATAGATTACTACACCAGTAGGGAGTGTAGGGATGTGAGGATTGTAAAACTGCGTCACTAGGTGATAGTTATAGTGACCGGATGTGCCTAAAACATGCTCTAATTACAAAATTCTGCACTTTAATACAAAATTCAGCATTTAAGCTAACTAGTAAAGTGCAAAAACATGGGAAAATAATACTAGACACTTTCCAAAGTGTCAGGAATTCATTGTGTCACTAAAACTAATATTAACGACACTTTAAATGCTTATTTAGCACTTTAACGGATCAATATCCAACCGAACAACCGGACTTTACCCGGAACATAAAAATATTGTCAATGACATTGTTTTTGCTTTTCTGAGCTAGTTAGGGTACCCGAACACCCGTTATATTTCATAACACACTAATAACTAATTTTAATCACCTAACTAAGCATAACTAGTTACCTAACTAAATGGTTAAGATCTAACCATATAAACCCCCCCCCCCCCCCCACAACGATCGTTTCCCCCAAGGGGACACATTCCATCAACTTTTAATTATTTTATTTGTCCATGTCTAATATCACAAGGACATTTTATACAATGGATATTAGTGGATGGTGATTATAAGAATACATAGAGGATAACACCTTCATTCACTTCACAAAACACTACAACATTTTTCACTCTCTCCTTCCCTCTCTTTGTGTTCGGCCGCAAGCTCACACACACCCACCCTCACTTTCAAATTTGGATATTGCTAAATCACATACATACAAGTGTGCTAGAGTTCATACAAGGAGACCCGGTGCTTACGGAATCACAAGGACCTCTCTACATCGCTATTAACCACCTTGTTTTCGCTTTGATTCTTCCCTAGCCTTGAGCTAGTTGTAAGTGATTCTAAACACTCTCTTGTTCATGTCTAAAGTGGTTAATAAGAAGTTTAACGGTTAAAACTCAAGAACATGCGAAAATGAAACTTAAAGTCTTACAAGAATGATAAATATGGTGGTTAAAGAGTAAATAATGGTGTAAAACTCATGAATCTTGTTTAGTTATGGTTATTTTATGTTGTTGGATGTTAGTAGTGGAACGGATCATCACCTAACCACGCTAGATCATGTTCATGGAACATGAACTAGCATTATGTTAAGTAGGAAAGTTACAAGATGACGAACCCTTTCATACATAAACATGAACTTGTGTAAAAGTAATTTTTCTTGTAAAATAGAGTTTTAAACTAGTAGATCCAAAGATCTACAAGTGGTATTTTCGAAGAACCAAGTAAAATATACATGTCTTATTTTTAAAGCCGGATCTTTCATAAACTAAAGGTGTTTTTGTGAACAAACAAGTGTGTAGACACTTGTGTAACAAAAGGATTTAACAAATAAATATTTATGTAATTTTTGGACCAGAAGTGGTAAAGTTACATTTTCTTTAAAAATAAAGTTTCCAAGAAACTGATTTTATTTTTAAAGATAGAAAGGTCTACTAAAAATGTTGGAAAGTTACTACATACTTTTACACAACTTACAAGTTCATGTGTTTGCAATTTATGCATATTTTTGACTAGTTTGATGTTTTGATATTGAATATTGATGACTGAAAAATTGATTGATTGAGTTGTTAAAAGAAAATGATACGCTAGTAAGCGTGGCCACCTCCAGTTACAGAGGAAACTCTGGCGAAATTTTTCCAGAAAATAACACTTAGAATATTTTTGTGACAAGTGTTTATAAATATATTTTTAACTTGTTTTTCTAAACAAACTTCGCCATGATTTTTATTACAAGGTAACCAAGTGTCGGAGGTGGAATTTTCGTAAATAAAACTTACTAAATATATATTTAGAATATATATTTCATAATAAAACGCTTGCGTGATTTTATGATTATCTTGTGAACTATATATTATTTTTAGAGTAAAAATAATATAACTGGAATACATTGTGAAAGCACGACTCCAAAATAATACCAACGCCTTCACAAATAAATATTTAAGTTACGCCGGTATTATTATTACCACACGAACTTTAAATGTAACTTACGTATTTTTTTCGGAAAAATACTCTTAAATGTGTATTTTGACAAAGTATTATTTTGGAAATCATATAAAGTAAAATATAATATTTTTGGGAAAAATATGTATATTTTGGAAATAGAATATTTTAGACAAATATATTTTATTAAGTGAGACTTAATAATATATTTTTGGAATTACGAAAACGCACACGTATTAATGCCCCCATCATTGGGAAGGAATATAATTATTAAATAATTAAGAAGTGTAAACACGAAATAGTTGCCTAACTATTTCCCAAAAACATTAAACCTTAAGCCAAGGCACGGCCGTCCGTCTAATAGAAGTTAGTACGTGTAGGTCGTCACGCAGCAGGTTATTTTGGGACGGACTATTTCGAGGCGCACTTCTGTGAGTTCATGTCCCCCTTTTCTCTTAACTGTTTTCAGTTTTTATACTCCGGGGGTGAAATACATGTTACTATGATTACGAATACTTTTTACATGGTATGGTTAGCGTAAGGAGGGTTACTACTTAGATCATGTGAGTGGGTAGGCGGGAACTGGAGGCCATTAATCCTCATTGTAGGACCGAGGGTCTTTAGCGGTAGATCTATCTGGGTGTAGCGAGCCCAGCCCCAGGCCCAACAGTACGGACCTCGGGGTGACTTGGTACCCGACGCAAAAATCTGCTAGGTTTGAGTCTTCCTACTGCACTTCACACATATCAATGGCCTTGTAAACCATTGGTGATCTCTTTATTTCCTTATTTGCTACATACCAGGGATTTTATACTTACAAAGGTTTTACATACTCACTTTCACATGAACTCGCTCAACTTTATGTTGATTTTTCAACTTACATGTATTTCAGGGAATTAGGGATCTGGCGAAGTATGCTACATTTTCACGTTGCGTAAGAGTTACGAGGTCATCCACGTTTAGGGATTGTGACTTTTACCTGGACGAGTCGCAAGTCTTAAACGGTGTTTACTTTATGTTGGTGGTTATGTCGCATGAACAATGTTTTTATTTTGTTGGGTTGTAACTCGTTGCATGTGTCAACTTTAAACAATGTTGTCGTAATTTACTTTTCAAACTTAAATCAACGGATGATCTTCATGGTTTTATTTTCATATAGCTTTGTTGTGGTTAAGCTATGGTATTAAGAAGTCACACCAAATAAACCCACCCTTCCGCAAAGCCAGGGTGTGACATGTATAAGGAATGTTTGTGCATTTAAGCATAAAGTTTAAGTGTAAGTTTATAGTTTAACATGTTACACCCAAAAGGTGGTAAACGAAAAGGGGGTTCAAGTATACTCACAAAATTGCTAAGTCTTCCGATTATCCAATGTGACGAAGTTGTTGAGACTAGAAAGTTGAATGTGTTCGATTTGGAGTTTAAGAGATATTTACATATGGTTTAAGGATTTGGAGCTTGAGGACATGAAAATAAACATATGAAAAGTAAGCATCTAGCACACATAAGAGTTGCCCTTGACACTATGAAACTCAAAGAGTTTGAATGTTTTTATGGATTAAAATGTCCATTAGAATCGTAACAAGTATTATGGTCTTTAGATGATGTAACCTACTATCTTGATAAATGACCACTAGTTCGTCATCAAAAGTTTGGTTAATTGTATATTATATATGTTATATAGATATCGTATTGTCATATAAGTGAAGCATGAGGTAGGAGGATAAATACCCCATTTAGGAACCTCTTTTGTATATCACCTAAGTCATGCATGAGGTAGGAAGAACAAGTCTTCCATTTAGGTACCTCTTTGGTGTTCACCGCTACACTTTTTGTCATAAACAATCAAGGAGGGTCATGAACATACAATAAAGAATAAGTTAACTACAACTAATCTAAGGAAATCATCAAGTAATGTGTGGATTTTCAAGTAGGATAGCCCAAGCTAGTCCTATAATCACACAAACATCAAGCTTTAAGCTTGTTCATTACTTGTGGGTTAAACCCTAACCAAAACAGAAAGTTTATTTTAACCTCTGATTTTAAGTGTCACGACCTTGTTTTTAAGCCCAACTAACCATAGAATTGATTATGAGCATAAGGACATAGGAATGTGTATGAGAAACCTCAAGTTAAGTGAGTTAATCAAGTGTTTAATCAAAATAGAAAGTTTGGAGCCTTATATGGTGATGTTCCAGCCTTGGTTTTTCATGGAAAACCTGTGGAAAACATACCTAAGGTTGTTCCAAGTATTTAGAAAGAAGAATCATTGAAAAAGATGAAGAAATGAGGAAGTTATGCTTGTTTTTGTACTTGAAAGTTCATGCCTTGAATCTGACTTTTGCTACTGTTTTGCAACTGATTTGAGGTGTTAAGAGAGTGAGGATGACGTGTTTGTAAAGTGGGAGAAGTGTGGAAGTGAGTTGGGTTTTATAGGAGGTGATTAGGGTTAGTTAGGTTGCTAATAAATGAAGAAAACACAATAAACAAACACAAACTTGACCAATCCAAGAGCTGGTAACCCATTATGACAGATTGAAGGCGTCGCCGGTGACGACGACCGGGGGGACACCTGTGGCGCGACGCGATGGCTAAAAATTCTAGAAACAAGTTCCAAAGTTGGCAATTTAGTCCCCTGATGTTTAACTAAGTTAGGTTTAGTTGAGTTTTAGGGTCTTTTATGACATATAAACATAGTATAGGGGATGTTTAAGTATTTTAACATATAAACAAGTATACAAAAGTATGATTAAGTATTAGTAGGTGTCAAAGGCGTATAAACATGAGTGAAAACGTAATGGTTGTGTATGTATGAAGCGTATTTGAAAGCTTAGCATATGTTTACAAGAATCACGAATGATGTAACAATGTATAATGAATTAAAATGTACAAGTATAATGAATAAGTGAAGGTAAAATTTTGAAATAAAATGATAGGTTTTAGTACGATTAAAGTCTCAGATTTATGATGATGGAACGAAATACGATTACGAAAGAACCAAGTTGCCAAAAAATAGATTTGCAAGACAAGCTTTCTAATTTAGGAAGTTTACGAAAAGTGGGGCGTTACATTTCGGTTCTTGAACCTTGGTTATTCGCTGATTTTATGCTCGGGTTTGTAGGAGAAGTCGCAGGTTCGGTCACTTCGGGTTTCTGGTTTATTGAAGGTTACTCGGGTTTCGGTTGCTTGGTTCCTTGTGGTTTTTTTTTCTTCTGGTTTTCTCGTTTGCTATGGCTGAAGACAGGAAGTTCCGAATCGAGAAGTTCAACGGTACTGATTTTGCATGGTGGAGAATGCAAATAAAGGCGTTGCTTGGTGAATGAGACCTGGATGTGGTATTGGAAGAAAAACCTGCTGGCATGGAGAAAGCTGCTAGTTGGTCAGGATTTGTGACAACGGTCACTGAAATTCGATGATGACACTCAGGCTGTGATTTTGTTATCTTCCTTACCTGATAGTTGGTCAGGATTTGTGACAACGGTCACTGAAACTGCTGGAACTGGAAATTTGAAGTTTGATCAAGTCCGGGATAGTGTTTTGGGTAAAGACGTTCACCGGAGGAACTCTAGTGGAGGATCTACTTCTGGTATGTTCAGTGTTAGTAGGGGAAGAGGTAATAACAGATGCAGTGGGAGTCGTGGGAAAAGCTTGTCTAAAGCTGGGAAGAATGTGAGGTGCTGAAACTGTGGTGAAAAGGAGCATGTTAAAAAGGAGTGTCCTGATCCTAAGAAAGAGGATAGTAAACAACATGTAAACAGTGTTGTGTCAGATGAATCTGATGGTGACGTACTGGTTTGTTGTGAAGAGTCTACAGACTCTTGGGCTATGGATTCTGGTTCTTCGTTCCACGCCATGGACATCAGGAAGATGATGGTGAATCTGAAAAAAAAAGACTTTGGAAAGGTACAATTAGCTAATGGTCATGTTCTTAACGTGATAGGTATGGGAGATGTAAATTTGAAGACTCCACTTGGCACTACATGGAACTTGCAGAATGTCAGGGTAATTCCAGGTTTAACGAAGAAACTTATTTATGTTAGTCAACTGGATAAACATGGACTAGATGTTAAGTTTGGTGGTGGGAAGTGGAAGGTGATTGAGGGAAATCTTGTTGTTGCCTGTGGGAGGAGATGGGGATCGTTGTATCTAGTTGAGGTACCTGCTAAGGGAGTAGTCGTCCCTGTTAAGCATAAAGTCTGGTTCACTGAATCTTGTAAGCGGAAGAGGGTTCAATTTGCAAACTTGAATCCTGGTACTTTGGAGATGTCAGTTGATTGTGTTCGGGGTTCTAAGATTAAGCAAGTCAGGGGATGTGATAGTGGGAGCACGGGCTGTGTTCCGGGTACAATCATAAAGAACCGTTGGGTTTTGAAGACGAAGGTTCCGACCGAAGAAAAATGCTCTCCTAGAAATAGTTTGCAAAATGTGGAAAGTGGTATTAATTCTCGGTGTATCTCTGGAGCTGGTGGATCGTGCAAGCTTGTTGAGATAGAGAATGGGGCTGATAAGACTCTTGGGTTGGAGCTTGTGGGAGCTTCAACTGGTCTCTCATGTACTTGATGAGAGGTGTGGTTGCAAGTAGGTGGCTTGGATATGACTGAAGTCTTAGCTTGTTCTTGGAACTGGAGGATGATAAGACTTGAACGTAAAGATTACTGAAGTTACTGGTGATGAGTTTCTTGGATGCACTTTGTGGACTATGCAAAGCCTCCGAGTGGGAGATTGTTGGGTTCGTAGGCTTTAGGGTAACCGGCCCTAATTAGGGTTAGCCGGCCCTAGTTATTAAGCCCACTTAGTTAACTTGTTGACCGAGTAGGAAACCCTAATCTTATTCTATAAATACCCATGATGTAATTGTAGTATGTATCATTCTGTAAACAGTTGTGAGCATCTAATAAAAGTGAAACCCTAGTTGCAACCCGTGGATGTAGGTCACCTTGACCGAACCACGTAAATTCTCGTGTTCTTTATTTCCTGCAAGTGTGTGTGTTTGTTCCGCTTCCGCTCAAGCCTACCTCTGATCTGATTCCCTAACAGGTACATGTACTCATTTTTGTGGTTTCCGGTTTCATTTCACTTTTGCAACTCTATTTGCAACGATAAATGAATATTAGTAGTTGTACTACTGTCACGATTTGAGTTGATCGATATCAATAAGACACCGAAGGTACACTATTCATTTACAAATGGTTAAAATATAATATAATCGTTGAAGAATCAAGAATGATTCTCTCATGAAGAGTCGATGCATAATTCTTTGCTTGTTTTGATTAGAACCGATTGTATTTGGTTCGATATTAGGTTTTGTTGTGTTCAATAATTAATTCTTTGTTCACAATGGTTCAAAAGCTGATCTTTGTTTTTACTGGTTGTTTTCTAAACTTGCAAAAGTTTTGCATTCGGTTTACGCTAACTTTTACGTGATTTACGAGTGAACCAAACCGGCTCTTAACCATAACTAGATTTGCAATTTTTAAATTAACCGGCCGTTAACCATAACTGGATTTGCATTTTTCAGAAAATATTCCATTTTCTCTTTTCAAGTGAGATTTATAAAACTAAATAAAGAATGTCGCAGGCAGGCTGGAAAACAAAACTTTTGAAAAATACCACCAAATTTATAAAAAAAAGAACGAACGAACTAAATACCACCAAATTTATAAAGAAAAAGAACGAACTAAATTTGTCTAAAAAACTTGAAAACATTTCCAGTAATATTTGCACCAAATTTTTCACTCCTGTTTCTTTTGGCCTTTGGCTTCGGCCTCGGGCCTTGGGCTATCGGGTATATAAGAAGACCACAAAAGAGGCACAATGGTGCAAACAGCCTGTATTACAAGAGCATTCCGTAAACCTGAAACATCACTTTCTGTGACCACCCAAGACGCGAGTGTAACCCCAATGTATCCGCTTACTTACAATAAACGCCAGCGCGATGGTAGACATGACAAACGCCATCAAAGATCCTTCGCAACCTGGTGGGCATAGTTTTGCCATCAAAATACTAAAAGGTAGAATTTTGAAGTAATATACGACCTCCAGGAACCCAGAAACAACCACAACGTATAGTGAATCTGGTATTCCCAAGGATCGATAAAACCCGTTCACAAATAATGCATCGGATACCATCAAACACGCCATTGTTCCCTGAATCGATGTAATCAGTGTCCGTGGTGGGAGAGATTTCAAGTGTCGCTTGTATACAACACCCCATAACAACATTGTTATTTGGCCAAACACCTTTGAAATCCCTAAAACAGAGGATTCGATGTTTAGATGTTGTGTTTGGTAATAAAACATCGAGCCCGTTAAGGCCGGAATCACAGCAAAAGATACTGAAAACCAGATAATCGGTTGATAGATCTCGGGTCTCGTTAACACCAATAATAGCTCTGAAAACTGGCTTTTGATATCATGTTTAGAATGATTCTTTGGTAAATCTAGTGATTTCTCGCTTACGGAAACTGTGATAAAGAATTGAAGAATCAATAGGATTCCAAAGAACAAGAACATTGCTCGTGGGGAAAACCGATCAACTGAAAGGCCACCAAGAAGGTTTCCGGAGATGCCACCGATGGCAGCAGCCACCCATGCAAATGACTGAAGATCAGCAGAATTGTTATTGTTGGTAGGTTGTTTTGCACATTCTGCAACTACAGCATCATTTGCAACTTCAACAATGGCAGCACCAAGGTTTCCGAGTAGGAGATAAATGGTGATAGTGAAGAATGAAATGGTTGAAGAGGGTGAAGATGCAATCGCAAACCATGATAGAGCTTGTAATAAAGCTGCAAAACATAATAACAATGAAGAAAACATGAACATTCCATGATACATTACCAGTTTCTTAGCAAAAACTGAATCAATTTTCATTAATGAAATTCGGTTTACAATTAACCATGAAGATACAGAAACAGAACTACTTTTCATTTGAATATGGTGAAATGGATTGAAATTTGGTTTACAATTAACTATGAAGATTCCAGGATTAACTATTAGTTCTTTTTACAAAAACTGAACTACTTTTCATTTGAAAAACTACAACTGGATATAAATGCATGAAGATTCCGTGATTAATTCGCAGTTATCTTCACAAAAACTGAACCACTTTTCATTTGAAAACGACAAACTAAATTGAAATTTGGTTTATAATTAATCATCAAGATGCATAACAAGACTCCATGTTTAATTGCCAGTTTTTTTGACGAAAACTAAACCAATTTTCATTTCAGAGAAAAGGTAAACTGGATTCAAGTTCGGTTTACAATTTAACCATGAAGATGCAGAAACAGAACATATGAAAATTCCATAACTAATAACCAGTTCTTTTTACAAAAACCAAACCAATTTTCATTTAAAAATTGATCAAGTGGATTGAAATTCAGTTTACAAAATTACAAGTAATCATCAAGATGCAGAAAAACAACATATACCCGTTCTTAAACAAAAACTGAACCAATCTTCATTTCAAACGGATTAACTAGATCAAAAATTCACTTTACAATCAATCATGAAGATTCAGGAACATAACATACGAAGATTCCACAATTATTTAAAAAAAAAAAAAACTGAACCGCATTTCATTTAAATAAGGCAAACCAGATAAAAATTCGGCTCACACTCAACCATGAATACACAGAAACAGAGCATACGAAGAACAGTTTTTCAACAAAAACTGAACCAATTTTCAGTCCAGAACAGCAATCAGGATTAAAATCAGGTTCAAAATCAATCATAAACATGCAGAATCAGCAACAAGTACACAGATAACAGATAAATAATATCATTTAAATACAAACAACAACGAATATTCTAGAACATCAACCGATCAAGCAAGTTACTATAGCAAATAACGTAACAAACTAATAACAACAATTATACCTCCTCCGGCAATGTACGGAATCCGGTGCTGACCGAAGAAATAGAACGAATCAGAAACAAGACCGTAAAACGGTTTGGCAACCATCGGAAGGTTGGCAGAATTGAGGAGAATCTGCAGCGTTGAAGGATCCACACGGAGTCCGTCTTTGAGGAAGAAGATAACCGCCATCCATGGAAAGCATCGGAATCCTTGAATCCAAAACCCTAACCCTAGCAACATCTCTCTGCGTCTTTTGTTTGGAGTGCGACCTTGTTTATCGTGCTTGATGCGGTCATTGATCGGTTCTGTGACTGTTTTGCGTTTGGTTACGGATGGAGGCTCCATCTCCGCCGTATACCCACCGCCGGCTGTCGGAATTGTGATTTTTCCGGTGTGATAACCGTTTTACTGTAAAGGACAGGTCACAGGGGTACGTTCTGGTACAATGCGAGTGTGGCAGATTACATAATAAATATATATAGTAGTGGGTTAAAAGACCTTCAGATTTTTACAGAAACAGCCCTTGTTTTTTCTAAAGATATTTATAGCCATTTTTAATAATAACTTTTTATATACGGTTATTAAGGTGGGTACGACTACAAAGTCTAAATTTGCTAAAAAGACTAAAAAGTCATACAACGCTATAATTTCAACCATTAAACACACCTAAAAATCACAAATAAAACATCATATTCAAACCATAATAGTCCATAAAAACTCAAATACACAATCGTAGAACTACGAATATAAAACACAACATGCTAATCAACGTAAAACACAATAATGTTTGTCATTCGATAATCAGAGTCTTACCATCAAAAACACAAAACACAACTTACATATATGATATTTTAGTAATCTTCATTTTGGTATTTGTGGGTTTTTGGTGTGTTTTATGACCTTTTACATTTTTTAGGAAATTTGGACCTTGTAACCAACTCCTAGCCATGGTTATTATGCCACCTTATTTTTTCTTGATCCAAGGATGTTGAGGTGAACATATATTATGGGTGTGTATCGTGTCGGTTTTCGGATTATTCTAGTTTGAAACTTTTGAAAGTGAATTTGAATTTCAAATTTAGAATATCGACTCGGATTTGGTTAGAATAAGGACACGATGCGAATACTCAAAATCTGAATTTTAATTTGTTATCCGAATTCGGTTCGAATCAAATTTCAGGTTTTTAGAAAATATATGTGAGATGGGTGGAGAGAGAATGTTGCAGAAGTCTATGACTTTGAGTAGAGAAAGACGGTTTTTAGGTGGGAGCGGGTAGGGTTGTCCATGGTTTGTTTGGTTGGTTTAAAATCGTGAAACTACTGAACTGATCATTAGTTTGGTTTCATGGTCGATTTTTCCAAAATAGGCTTTCGGTTAGTCATTGGAGGAAATTTCAAACCATATTAGACGGTGTTGTATTATGATTTACACTCGAAATCGGTCGTAAAAAAACTGAACCGGGCTCCTAGACTTTGGGCTGCATATTTTTTTAGAAACTTTTGGTGAACTATAATGATGATTTTATTGATTAGTGATTATTAACAAAATATTATCCACTTGGTGATTTTCTTAATCTTTACTATTATTAGAAAGTGATATATGTGTATTCAAAGTTGACCTCAAAGACTTGTTTGGAATAGATTTAAAAAGTTCATGATGGACAAGTTTTCATGTCAAATCACATTTTTTAATTGAGCTATTTGGGTTTTTACGCTTTCATTTTTCTAATAAATCATACTTTCCTAGAGTGTTTTGCATATTTAAACATTTGTATATTTATATTTTGTTTTGCACTTTCATTTTCCTATTATAATTGTTGGATAAGCCTAAACTAAAACTAAAGTGAAAAAATCAAATCGGAATCAAACTGTTTACACGGTTTTGTTTGGTTAAGTTTAAATAGTTTAATAACCTTAAGTCCCTAAAGTAATGATTCGGTACATGGTTAACCTAAAGGTCTAAAACAACATAACCAAATGTTTCCCCAATGAGCTGGTAGGTAAGGCTATAGGGTGTGGTCATGACCCTAATGACCACCATGACCCTTTATGTCAGTGTCATGTAACCCATCTCTAATCCATCATCCAAAACCACTACCCTATGGGTGTGGTCATGACCCAAACCACTAGCCCCTTATTTATTTTAATTTATCTTTGTCTAAAGAAAAAAGAAATGGTTTGTTGAAAATGGAAAGGAGGACCATGGTTGCTATGGTTTAATCCATACAAACCATGGTGGATCAAGCAAGGGGGTGATGTAGTCATCCATTTATATTCCTAGGTGGCAAATCATGTCCCAACCATAACCCTCACATCTTTTAGCTTAAGTGTGACGTAGAGGGGTCTCTCTCTAAACCCCTCTATCTACGTATGCTTTTAGTAATCATTTATAATATAGACTAGTTACAGACCTATGTATTACATGAGGTTGTATAATAAAAATAATATAACTATATAATATGTAAAAAAAGCTTTATATAGCTGACGTATTTTTATTACAATATGATAGTTCATACAACTAACTTGAATCTATCACAAGACCGATCTATGTAAATTAGTAACACTAAAATGTCATAATAATTATGTATTACACAAATATATGTAATACACAAATATACATATTTTTCGTATGACTAAAATTGTGTATTACATTACATATAATAATGTATATAAATGATATTATTTCTATTATTATATATCTTTTAAAAATAATTTTTATTTAAAGTAAAAGAAAATATATTTATTGGTATCTCATAAATAAGATTTATCCTTACTAATAATTAGTTATTATAAAATTATGATCTAAGTTAATGGTTTATATGTCACGAATTATATATTTTCATAATTAATGGTTAATTTATTATGTTATAAATGGGTAAAAAAATTAATAATATTAAAAAGGGTTAAACTACTATTGCCTTCTATATAAAACATTTCTTTATTTATGGGATGTTTGGTATCATCTTAATGACCATTCAGATGCTACCTCTTAATGGTTTAAAACCTCTGAATGAATAAGAGGTAACCTCAAGTTTGAATGGTTAAGAGGTAACCTCTGAATGGTAAATCATCATATGTCACATTCTTCTACTTTCTCATTGGTAAAATTCTTAATGGTTCTATTAAGAGGGAGCCTCTTAATGACCATTCAGAGGCTACCAAACAGCCCCGGTTATGAATGGTTTTTGACAAGGAAAAAATTTGTGAAGCGAAACATGACGGTGACATGTGCTTAACTTTGTATTCATTATTAGATAGCATATGTTAATACTAATTAGTAAACACTAAAATATCATAATAACCCGTGTATTACACAATTGAATATTGAAAAATATATAATTCTATCCCCATTTGTCATATTTATGATTTTCTCTTTTCTACCCAAATGTCGTGTAAACTTTTTTTTAAAGGAAACTTTCATGTAGTTTGTAATTTCGATACACATCGGTGTATTTTATAATGTCGTGTAAACTTTTTTTATAGCAAACTTTCATGTAGTTTGTAATTTTGATACACATCGGTGTATTTTATACATAATTCACTTTTTATTAATTATTTGATAAGTGTAAATGTATTGATATTGTTAAAAAGCGTGTAAATTTCAACAATTTACTGAAACAGCTATTGTATAAGTATATATAGTTTTTTATAGAAAAAAAAAAATACAAATATAGTCAGTTTTTTATTACCTTACTGTATCATTTAAAATTTAAAATCATTAATAATACATTATACATATCTACAGTTATAGAATCGTAATAAAAAATTATGTGATTTACTTCTCTCGCCATTTGTCATATTTCTATTTGAATATATGATACGAATCGCCTATTTGATGTATTTTCCATAATGCGATCGGGTTTCTCGGTTTTTCAATACATATCCTACTTTTTAAAACGGGGTTTAACAGGATAAAATAACTTATGGATGTAGATGTGTATTTGTGTCCTTAAGTTCCTATACAACCATTACTTAGGCTATAGGGTGTGGGGGTCATGGTTGGGACATGATTTGCCACCTAGGAACATGAATGGAAGGTTACACCACCCCCTTGATTGATCCACCATGGTTTGCATGGATTAAACCATGGCAACCATGGTCCTCCTTTCCATTTTTCAACAAATCATTTCCTTTTTCTAATTTAGACAGAGATAAATTAAATAAATAAGAGGCTAGTGGTTTGGGTCATGACCACACCCTTAGGATAGTGGTTTTGGATGGTGGATTAGAGGTGAGTTACATGGCACTAACATGGAGGGTCATGGTGGTCATGAGGGTCATGACCACACCCTATAGCCTTAGAGAGTGTTTGGGATTACGTTTTGAAGTGATTATTTGATTATTGCGTTTGTAAAACATAAATAATCTAAAAAAATGTTTGGATGAAAAAATGATTATCTGCCTCCAAAACGCAGTTTTGGATAAGCATGTACCTACATGCTTTTTCAAAACGCAGTTTTGAAAATACAAAATCTATTTTGAAAACGGGTAATCTATTTAGAAAACGCAACACCAAAAACACCCCCTTAAATGCATATATTGCATTTTATCTGATTCATGTTGTTTAACGGTGTATTAGTAAGGTCTCGTAAAATTATCAATAATAACAACTTAAGAATACAAATTATGGATTAAAGGTTTTGAGGGCTAAAATTGGTGTTAAAGTTATCATTTAAGGTAAAAGGGAGACGTAAGGCTGAATAAAAGAAACATACAGCATAGAATTTAATGGTTTTTGGAGGTGGCAGTTAATGAAGGAAGCCAGCAACTCTGCTCGTGTCATAGAGTTCAAGCAGATAAAAAGACCAAATTTTAATTTTTTTTTTCATGGTGAAAGATTATATCATTTATAGAACAAAAGGTTATAAAACCCTACAATTTTAATTGGGCGACACGAGCATTAGTGAGGAATGGATTAAGGTTAAGTATTCTAACTCTAACCAACCATCACTTATAACGTCAAATTTAGTGCAAAGTACCCATTTACTATTAAACATTGGCGGCGCCTACCCATGCCATGAACTATTTTTATTAATATTAATAAAGTTAAATGCCCAAACCAATCAAACCCACCAACCAATCCCAATGTCAACACCCACCTCAAACAACTCAACATGTTCACCAGTACCCCTCCTAGCTAACCGAACCCGCCTTCCATACCCTTGGGGGTGGCGCCGGTGTTCTGGCGTGGGTTTGAAGTTGCGGGAGCCTACCCGAGGAGTGCCCCAGGTGGCCTTAGCAAGCAATGGGTATGCGGATCCCACTAAGTAAGTGACACATATGTTCGATCATACTCTCGGGAATGCCTAATATTGGCCATATAAGGCTTTTATGCCACTAAGTGAAAATACGCGCAAGTTTGCAAGTTAAAAGGGATTAAAAGCGTCAACATGTTAATTCTTACCTCTGAGTGACCTTTTAATGAACCCAGAACATTTGATGCTCGGTCATACCCCGGGTATACCTAATATCTTGTATTTTATTGATAAGAATGCAAAAATATGATTCGTTGCGCAATTTGGGTCGTTTTCGCGTTTGTTAAAGCGTTCGTCGCAATTAAGCGAAAAACGCAACCGTACGACCAAACGAACCGACATCCACGCATTTTTGGGCATAAACCAAGTTTCTTATGCCTTAACGCCTTTACGCAACCTAGAAAGTGGGTTAAAAAGGGTTAAAAGTGTCAAAACTCGACAAATTTTGTGCAGGGACTAAAGCTGTCAAACTTTGAAATCTGACTTGCAGCCCAAGTATACAGCCATAACTCACGTGAAATGAATCTATGGGCTTTCTTTCTTGTTTTAGACACCTGTTAGGACACTTGTAGTGATCCTATGAAGCCTCTAACACTTGTAAATCATCCACAAATTCTTCCAATACTATAAATAGGTGTTATGTTCATTGAAGAACTTGCACCTTTTCTCATTTCTTTCTATACTTCTCATATTTGGAGGATCCTGAGTAATTGGGAACTTCCTTTGAGTTTTATTCAGTCCCTAGGACCACTTGTAAGTGTTCCTTTCGTGGCTTATTCGTTTATTAGGCTTTAAAGCCAAAAAGTCAAGCGTTTTCGATAAACGCTTTGACTTTCGGTTTAGACCTTAATGGTCTAGCCATTGTTCACAACAAACATGGCTACATGATTATAATTAGGTAGGTGTTAATCCCTCAAAAAGGGCACCTCATAAGAATCACGTTTGCTTGGTGAATTGACGAGTCAACATATTAATATTTTAAAAAGTCAACGGGTCAGTTTTTGAAATAATTACGATCTGAGTTTAAAAGTGTCCTAAAATATGTTTTTATCACTTAAACAACTTAGTAATAATTATTAGAACATGTGTAAACATGTTCAGCTCGTCAATTCCAGTTTTAGGGTCGGTTCGCAACCGAAAGTCGTGAAGTTTGACTTCTGCGTTGACTTTCGATTATGACCCGAATTAGACTAGTATGTACTGATTTAAGGTTCCGTTATAATCATAATATGATGTAGCATAACCTTCTGAGGTTATATTACACAATCGTAGTAGAAATCTGAGTTTTATGCAAGTTTCCATTAAAATGTCATACGTTGACTATTATGCTCTTTTTAGCAAAAATAAGGTTTTAGACACCCATGAGCTTGAAAATGATTTAGGTACTGATATGTTAACATGTTTAACATATTTTTATGTTACAAATCTGAATCATAAGCTGAGTTTGGGTATAATGTCGTAAATTACGCTTAAAAGTGACCGAAATGCCCTTTTGGCACATAGATCGGTTTTAAGCATAATTCCTTATACTAAACTCATTACCTACTAATGTAATATCATAATTAGGATATTTTGGGATATCAAGGCAGTTTATAAACTGAGTTTACGTACAAGATCTTGTATTATGTCCTTAAATGACGATAACGCCCTTTTGGTACTTAAAATGGTTTTTAATCATGGTTTTCATACCAAACCTTTTACCTGCTGATGTGTTATACTAAATAACATATGTTGACCATATAAACCTGGTCATAACATCAGTTTTCATAAAATATCGCAAATATCGTCATTTAATGACTTTAACGCCTTTTCGGCGCGTAGTATGGTTTTAAACCATATTTTCCAACCAAGACTTGTTACCTAATGATTTTATAACTTATTTAAAATGTTTTTACATTAGGTACATGTTATAAACTCAGAATCCCAAATAAGCTTTTAAAACTATGTGTGAAATGAATAAAATGCCCCTACGGTGCATAGTTTGGTCTAAAACTATAAAACACACATATGTTAGATATCCTATTGATATTATATCATAATGATATACGTTAAATTATACATGTTTTTATACCCCAAAGCACTTCCGTTTTAAGCATTTTTGACCTAAAACACAACGGTTAGGTGCCAAATCCGGTACTTTTATATTTTCAGGTCTTAAACAGAGCTTAAAGGAAAATTCTGATGAAAACGGACAAAATCTGATGCATTTCTGATAAAAAGAACAAAATTATGACGACTGCCAGGTGTGGCACGGCCGTGCCATCTGATGGCACTACCGTGCCGATCGTTCGATCTCGGAAGCACTGCTAGTGCAACAGCCAGTGCCGATCTGTTCCCAGGCAGCATGACCGTGCCACCCGCCGCATGACCGTGCAATGGCCAGACCAGGGTTTCTGATCAACATTCTGATGACACCGCACTACCGTGCCACCAACGGCATGACCGTGCCGATCTGATGACTCAGGCAACTTGTCCACTAGTCTACTTGGCTGACTCGGGATCGCTGAAACTGACGTCACCCGACAAGACCTGACCGCACGGCCGTGCGACCCGATGGCACGGCCGTGCCAAACTGAAAATTGCCTATAAATAGCAGCATTCGCTACTAATCAAAATGTTGGGTTTTTCTCCATGTTTCTGGGCGATTTCTGGGTTCCGAATCAGTCCTGATCAGACCCATTTGAAGCTTAAAGATCGAGTGGAAGCATAACCGATCCAACCCATCAATTCCTTGCTTGTTTATGGTTTGATTCCTTGTTCTTAAACATGTATTCTGATCATTTTGCAAGTATTGAGCTGATGTTAGTTATGTAATAGTAGTAATGAACTTGTTTCTTGAATAATCTTTATGTTGTAATCTTGTTTTTATGAATCTTTAGTACTTTTTCACGTTGAATCTTCATGATTATATAATGAATGTTTCATTGATGTTGAGTTCCTGATTAAGTTTGATTATCTTGGATAATGAATATGTGGTTAGTGGGATGGTAACTATTTCTTGATTAATCACTTATTTGTAGACTTTGTTTACACCATGAAACCAGATCAGGGTATTGGTTTTATACAAGATATATCTTATTTTGATTAGGAATACTTTCTTGCACGTAAGGTTTCTAATGAATTATATGGTGTTGATTGCATGTTCTTAGATGCGGTTTATGATCCTTGTTTAGTAGTTTTGGTCTGAAATTGCTGACATGGTAGATTTGTGTTTAAGACATGTAAAGGTGAAATTGTTTGTTATGTGATCTACATAATTGCTTATCCTCGTGGCTGTATTGTGACCATCGGTATTGCTTTCTTTGATAAGTGAGGTTAGGAATCCAGATCCGGTAAATAACCTATCTTTAAAGGTTCGCATGAATAAATATCAATAGCTCACTAATGAATGATTTTAGGTGGTTAACGTGTGACCATCGCGTTAACTTTCCGAAGAATCATAATGCTAGAAATCCAGACCCGGTAACTAGCTCTCTCGAAATTGGAAAATTGATTAAGTGTTTTTGTGACATATCTGATAGATAACATGTTTAGGTTGTTTGTGAAACAAGATAGTAGTATATTTATGTTTTAGATGTAATTTAGATAATTTAGTTAAACAACCATTCACTTATCCTTTTATCTGGTAAATTAATGACAAAGATTTAGTACATTATAACGCCCGTGTTCCATGGATCGATATCTGGCTCTTACCAATACTTTGCTGCATATATGACGGGATACACTTGTCCTTTGTTGTGTGTGTTTTAATGTTAAGGTATAAACCATTTTTATAAATAAATAAACCACACGTGAGTGCGAAGTTCACTGTAAATAAATATGTGCGCTTCGGATGTCACCAAGTTTTTGGCGCCGTTGCCGGGGAACACGGCGAAATTTATGGAACAATCTGAGTCATTATTTTACCGGTGTACAAACTGTGAATACTTGTACATTTTTGTATCTATTTATTTTCTTTTATTTACTAACTTGTGAATACCTAGCCTGGCACGCCCACTAGGACTAACTTTTGACTAACTTTTCTTTTCTGTTTTGCTAACCAACTAACTTTACTAACCGCTAACTCACTAACATACTAACTTTTTATTTTATTGTTCGACTAACATTTTTCATTTATTTATTTAACTCAGTTAAGTGTTCGGGATCGAACCATTCATTCATTCATTTATTTCATTTATTTATTTGGTTTCAGTAATTTCAATCCAGTCATTTCATTTACATTTATTTATTTATTTAATTATTTATTTCATTCCAGTACAGTTATTTCAGTATTTCATTTCTTTATTTCAATTCAGTTATTTCATTTATGTTTATATTTACATTTATTTATTCATTTATTTCAATTCAGTTATTTCATTTATTTCAATTCAGTCATTTCATTCATGTTTATATTTACATTTATGCCCGTGTTTTGAATCGAACCGCTTATATACATATTTATTTCATTTCTGTATTTATTTACATTTATTTATTCACGTTCATTTATTTATTCATTTATGTTTATATTTATTTATTTATTCAGTTAACTGTTATTCATTCATTTATTTATACTTGTTTAAATTGTTTATTTATTTTCTCCACAAAAATAAAATATAACTTTCTGATAAAATCATCAGATTTTCTGATAAATTCAGATGAATTTATCAGGTTTTCTGATGGATTCTGATAAACCCATTAGATTTTATGGGAAAACAATTTACATTTCTGACAAATTTACCAGATTTTCTGGTAAATTCTGATGGATTTATCAGAAATTCAGATGAAAAGACAATTTTCATCAGATTTTTATCAGACCTTATCAGATTTTCTAAAAAAAAAAAAATTAAACGTTTACTCAAATTTTCTGGTAAATTTTTTTTATTAAGATTAAAAAAACAAAGAATTTCAGATTTTCAATGCGATCATCAGATTTCCATAAAATTTCATCAGATTCCATCAGATTTTCTGATTTAAAAAAAAAAGTTCGGACTTAAATAAATAAATAAGTATTATAGTATATATATATATATATATATATGTGTGTGTGTGTATATGTATTATTATAGTATAATATATTACATTCTTTTTCCATATAATGCTTTCCTTTTATTTGTAGGTTGATGTCCTCAACCCCCATACCCGCTATTGCTGAGCCAGCCAACGAACCAGAACCTAACCCAAGAAGAAGTCGGCGGCTTCGCGAAAGATCCCGTGTTATTGCACAAAGAATTACTGCAGCAATCGACGAACCGGTGATACTTTCTGATAGCGAGAGTTCAGAAGACGACAAAGGAAGCATCATGGTAGAAGACGACCGACCATTGAATGAGACCGGCCGACCAGGAGGAGACGGCTTGCTACCGAGCATCGCCCGACCTACAGTAATTGCACCTTGTTTTGAAATTAAATCTAGTATTATTAATATGTTACAAAATTCGGTGCGGTTTGATGGGAAGGATCACGAAGATCCGGGTCGACACATCGCTTTGTTTCTCGAAGTGTGTTCGACTTTCAAAATACGAGACGTTTCTGAAGACGCAATCCGTTTGCGGCTCTTTCCATTCTCTTTGCGAGACAAGGCCCGATCTTGGCTTTTGTCACTTCCGGCAGGATCCATCACTACTTGGAACGAGATGGCAAAACTTTTCATGCAAAAATACTTTCCTCCAGAAAAGACAGCCAAGTTGAAGAATCGTATTATTACATTCAAGCAGGATGACGGGGAATCTCTACACGCTGCGTGGGAGAGATTCAGAGATCTTTTGATCAATGTCCCACATCATGGGTTATCCAAAAGGCAGCTTGTACTTAATTTCTACCAAGGACTCAATTACGACTCACAAGAACGTTTAGATGTATATGCAGGAGGCGATATTGGAACAAAAACACCCAATGAAGCCTACGCAATTATAGAAAAAGCTACCTTGAAGTCAAGTTCTCGACACAGTGGGGTGCGAACTAAAGCATCATCCATTCCGGGCGTTCATGCTGTAGATACATATACGGCTCTTACAGCACAGATTGGAGCTTTGGCAGCAAGACTTGATCAAGCTCAGAAAGTTTCGCAGGTTAAAACATCATGTGAGCAGGGTGTTATATTTACTAGCCACGAAGAAGTGGACTATCTGGGCAATCAAACCAGGCCCCAAAATAACCCCTACAGCAACACGTACAATCCGGGGTGGAAGAATCATCCAAACTTTGGGTGGAAATCCGGTTCTGGAAACCAAAACCCACTCGGATACGCTCAGCATGCTCCCGCGCCACAGCAGCCCCAGGGACAGCCTTACCAATCTCAAAGTCAGTCCTTCCAGCCACAATATCATCATCAAAGCTCCGGGAACAGTTCCCAGCTGCACGCCTCTCAAAGTAACTCCAAACTAGAGGAGATGATGGCACAACTGTTAGGAAACTTCAATTGTGCTAATCAGATAGTCGAGAATCGCTACCAGCAACATGAGGAGCGTTTCTTGGTCCAAGAAGGGGAGATGAGAAGTCAGAAAGCTTCCATCCAGACCATTGAGAATCAGGTTGGACAATTGGCTAAAATGTTGTCTGAGAGACCCCCGGGTGGTCTTCCGGGAAACACGGAGCCGAATCCAAAAGGGCGTGTCAATGCCCCGCACGTTTAACAAGTGTGGGAAAGAGAAGGAGTCTAGCTATCGACTCACTGACAAATTTAGCGAGCGTGTTTTCACACGCTAAGGGTATTTTCTGTAAATATTAACTTTCACGCATTAATTTCCTTGTTCGTTAACTTTTTCTATTTTTAGTAGGTTTGAACAAGATCGATTCATGCCTTGGGAAGTTTTGAAGTTAGTTTAAAGTTAAAACATGTAAAACCTTGCAAAAATTGTGAAATCTATTGAGAAAAAGGAGTTGAAAAACATTCTGTTACTTCTCTCTACAGAATGTACAGATGACGCTCGGTCGTGCACCTGATCCGCACGACCGTGCACTTAATAATCACATCTGACCAAGAACAACGTGCATAAGGTGGTCGTCGGACACACACTACCGTGCACAGCGGCACCACGTTGCGAACCACAGTGCACATGTTGATGCGCACTACCGTGCACGACTTTTTAGCAACATTAATTTTTCAAGGAATAAAAACTAAAAAAAAAAAAATAATAATAAAAAAAAAAATAATAATAATAATAATAATAATAATAATAATAATAATAATAATAAAAGACCCTTCAAAATTACTAACACTGGCCGCACACCCGTTCTTGGCTCTCCCACTCCTAATACCAACCAATTTTTGCAAGGATTTAACTCAAATATTAAATCAAGGTATGATTCCTTACTTGTTTTTAGTGTGTTTATTTTTGTTTAATAATGGATTTGGTTTTACTCATCTAACGGTTTGATCAATAGTAGTGTTTGCTGTTTTAGTTAAGTGACGTACTTGGCAGGATTGTAAGGAATGCACACAAAGTTGAGAAGACTTATATTCAAAATCTATTTCATACAAGTCTACTCCAACTCAGAGGGAGTACCTCTATCCTTTTTCACATTATTAGTTTAGCTCTTAATAATTGCTTAACTAGTACGAGTTTCACATTGGGGACAATGTGAAGTTCAAGTGTGGGGAGGGGTTAAGGTTAACTTTGTTTGTCCTTTCGTTTTTGTAAAAAAAAAAAACGGTCAATTGCGTTCTTTAGAAAGCTTCAGATTTGATAAAAACCGACAAGACAAATCAATTTTTGAAAAAGATAACTAAAAGCGTGACAAACAAAAAGAAAGACTTGCATATTTATCTTTACATTTATACCCATTCCTTTCGTTTTCGTGAGCATATTTTTGAGCCTTTTATTGCTTTCTTGACATGCTTATTGTTTTTTAGTGAGCCGGATGTTTTATGCAATTTAGAACTTGTCATTAGTATACTTTTCAAGATCATGAATATGTGAAAATGGCATGAATATGATAGAGGCACTTAGGATACCCTTCTTGTGTTAGCCTTTTTCTTTGTTTATATCCCGCACCCAACATTATCCATTAGTTCGCCATGTTGAGCCTATTTTCCGTGTTTTTCCAAATTTAGCCTTTTTTTTAAACCTTTGTGTTAAAACTCGGCCAAAGTTATTATCCAACTAGCTTGTTTGTAACCATTCCTTGTAAAAAAAAAACTAGAAAATAGAGATCGAAAAACAGAATAAAGACGATCAAATTAGAGCAATTTTAATCGCTAAATAGTACAAATATGTTGTATAGCTCGAAAAGTGTAAAATCGTCTTTAAGCGTTATTTATGTATAGTTGTTGATTCATTTACGCTAGTTACAAATAACCGCCGAGTTTTAACCATTTAGCCACTTTCAAATATCCATTCCATACCCTAAACCTTAGCCTATCATTACAACCCATCAAAGACCTCTTGATTTATGTTTTTCACATATTAATTGGTGGAGATTAGATCTTTTGACAAGCTTATGATATTGCATGATTCATTGACTAGGCATCGAGTGTTTTACATACACATTATATGTATGATTCAGAAATATAACCGAGTGTGTGTGAACATTGTGAGAAATGTAAAGATTTACATGCTAAGTCAATCAAATGTTAAGTCATTGCTTATTTGTTTATCCTTTCATAACATCTAACAAAGCTTGTTTGTTTTAAATCTTTGATGATGACTTTTTCAAAACAAATTGGACCACCAAACAAATTAGTAAACCTTGTAAATATTCAGAGTTGTTTCCGTATTTTATTTTAAGTTTGCTTGAGGACAAGCAAAGTTCAAGTGTGGGGATGTTTGATATACGTTAAATTATACATGTTTTTATACCCCAAAACACTTCCGTTTTAAGCATTTTTGACCGAAAACACAACGGTTAGGTGTCAAATCCGGTACTTTTATATTTTCAGGTCTTAAAGAGAGCTTAAAGGAAAATTCTGATGAAAACAGACAAAATCTGATGCATTTCTGATAAAAAGAACAAAATTCTGATGACTGCCTGGTGTGGCACGGCCGTGCCATCTGATGGCACTACCGTGCCGATCGTTCGATCTCGGAAGCACTGCTAGTGCAACAGCCAGTGCCGATCTGTTCCCGGGCCGCATGACCGTGCCACCCGCCGCATGACCGTGCAATGGCCAGACTAGGGTTTCTGATCAACATTCTGATGACACCGCACTACCGTGCCACCAACGGCATGACCGTGCCGATCTGATGACTCAGGCAACTTGTCCACTAGTCCACTTGGCTGAGTCGAGATCGCTGAAACTGGCATCACCCGACAAGACCTGACCGCACGGCCGTGCGACCCGATGGCACGGCCGTGCCAAACTGAAAATTGCCTATAAATATCAGCATTCGCTACTGATCAAAATGTTGGGTTTTTCTCCATGTTTCTGGGCGATTTCTGGGTTCCGAAGCAGTCCTGATCAGACCCATTTGAAGCTTAAAGATCGAGTGGAAGCATAACCGATCCAACCCATCAATTCCTTGCTTGTTTATGGTTCGATTCCTTGTTCATAAACATGTATTCTGATCATTTTGCAAGTATTGAGCTGATGTTAGTTATGTAATAGTAGTAATGAACTTGTTTCTTGAATAATCTTTATGTTGTAATCTTGTTTTTATGAATCTTTAGTACTTTTTCACGTTGAATCTTCATGATTGTATAATGAATGTTTCATTGATGTTGAGTTCCTGATCAAGTTTGATTATCTTGGATAATGAATATGTGGTTAGTGGGATGGTAACTATTTCTTGATTAATCACTTATTTGTAGACTTTGTTTACACCATGAAACCAGACCAGGGTATTGGTTTTATTCAAGATATATCTTATTTTGATTAGGAATACTTTCTTGCATGTAAGGGTTCTAATGAATTATATGGTGTTGATTGCATGTTCTTAGATGCGGTTTATGATCCTTGTTTAGTAGTTTTGGTCTGAAATTGCTGACATGGTAGATTTGTGTTTAAGACATGTAAAGGTGAAATTGTTTGTTATGTGATCTACATAATTGCTTATCCTCGTGGCTGTATTGTGACCATCGGTATTGCTTTCTTTGATAAGTGAGGTTAGGAATCCAGACCCGGTAAATAACCTATCTTTAAAGGTTCGCATGAATAAATATCAATAGCTCGCTAATGAATGATTTTAGGTGGTTAACGTGTGACCATCGCGTTAACTTTCTGAAGAATCATAATGCTAGAAATCCAGACCCGGTAACTAGCTGTCTCGAAATTGGAAAATTGATTAAGTGTTTTTGTGACATATCTGATAGATAACATGTTTAGGTTGTTTGTGAAACAAGATAGTAGTATATTTATGTTTTAGATGTAATTTAGATAATTTAGTTAAACAACCATTCACTTATCCTTTTATCTGGTAAATTAATGACAAAGATTTAGTACATTATAACGCCCGTGTTCCATGGATCGATATCTGGCTCTTACCAATACTTTGCTGCATATATGACGGGATACACTTGTCCTTTGTTGTGTGTGTTTTAATGTTAAGGTATAAACCATTTTTATAAATAAATAAACCACACGTGAGTGCGAAGTTCACTGTAAATAAATATGTGCGCTTCGGATGTCACTACATAAATAAAGTGTTTTCACTAAATGTTTATGATTGTAACATCAGATTATACGCAAGTTCCTTTTATACGTCGCTAAATGACCAAAACGCCCTTATGAGGCATTGTTTGATTTTAAAACCTTAACGAGCATACAAGTTGATATCCTACTGATATTGTATCTTGTTTAAAGTGTATTGGCATATGGAACTTGTTCATGAATCATCCGGTTACTCGTTATCACTTATATGCGTATGGTTAGACTTACGTAACTAGTTTACGTAAGTTTACCGAAACGGGTTTAACATTATCATTTTCACTTCAAAATCCAGAATGTACTTTGTTTACCCATATTATACAAGTCCTAGTACTTGTCGGGTTTAAACTACATTCTATTTGGTATACGCTTAATCTAGAGAACCTATTCTTACGTATCGGGTCATGTCCAAAGGGACTACCTTTGGCCCGTATACATTCTAACAGATAATAAATCTATTCATTCTAGACTATAGTACCCCCCAAATAATCAGACTCGGGTCAATAGTACTTAGACTTGCGGCTTTTTGCTAAATTATAATCTTGTTGATTGGAAGCTAGCAAAAAAGTAAATACTCTTGACTTATTTTAGTGTAAACTTGGGATGGCAATTCGAAGCGGGTATTACATAAGTAAGTCGCCTATGATTGCGCAAAAATGTAAGAATCCGGCTTATTCCATTTACTTGATAAGTGAAATGATTGGGGGTTAATGATACCGTGTCCGGACGTCACAATGGGTTAATCAAGTATGTAAATCTGGTAACAAGAATAATCCCAAGATATATTTAAAGGATCAGCTACGGGTTTTCTATATGTATAAAACTCTTTTCGAAAAATTGTTTTCCAAAGAGCCAGTTAATTGTATTTACCAGCTTTGGCCGACCTATTTTCAAAAGATTGAGACCGCAGGTACAGAACCTTATTATAGGCTGGGAATACCGGGTCTAGAATGAAGGCTAAAGAATTTGCAACTCCTAATGCTTAAGGCCTATGATTTCTAAAGCTCTATTTATTAGATCCTGCTTGTGGATTTGTATCGAACGCTTGTAATACATTTATATATTCAAGCTTTATTTTAATAATTTTAATCCAATACTTCCACTGTATATTATTATACTGTGATAAATGTTATCCAACCGTCACGACTATACCCATGCGGGCCCACCGGAAATCGGGGTGTGAAAAAGTAGGTATTTTCTTATGATCATGATTTAGATTGCGTTTTGTTTATTTTTATTGTGACCTGAGAGCTCACATTAGATATCTTGAGTGTGTGGTTAAGGTAATCATAACATGGATTATTGTAGATTATCTAATTGTGATAATTAACTATGGTTAGCTTAGTTGAGGATATGACAATTTGTGTGGTTTACGTAATACGTAACAAACTAATCAAATACCTATATTAAATCTCAAGTTAATAAGTGGAAACCCAACAGTGTGGACCTTTATACGAATGTTAATCATATGCTTGTGGTATGTTTTGTTCTTGTGTATGGTTGATTCTTGTGTATGAGTTGATTCAATGTCACGTCCCTATTTTTGGTGGGCCCGGTCGGTGGGTTTATGAATGACGATTAATAACAGTTTCATAATTTGCAACGGGAGATAGAGTAATAAAAATAATAAGCATAAAGGCTTGAAATTTATTAAATCAAATAATTATAAGTTTGTTCGATACAAGTCCCACAAGGTAGGATCGGAAATAAAATGAGCTTAGGACATCATAGACCTTTAAGCAGTGGAGTCGCAAATTCCAAAGTTTTTCTTTAACCGAACCGTTTCCAGCCTATAATCAAGGTTCGTACCTATGCTTTAATCTTTAGAAAATACGTCAGTTTTCGCTGGTATATACAATTAACCGACTCTTTTAAAAAAATCATTTTATAAATCATTTGATATATGTATTATGATAACCCGTGGGTAATCATTTAGTATTTCTTAGGATAGATTTCTTGTCACCAGTTTTACATGCTTGTCAATACAGTCGGGTACCAAAAATCTATGTTGGTATATGATTATGGTACACACCATCTTTGATATAACTTCTTCCATGTGTACCCCGCGCATATTGTATATGGTCATTCCTAATTGATGAGTCGGGATGTCCGGACACGGTACCATTAACCCCCAAGTGTTTAATGTTATTCAAGCAAAACGGAATAACCAGGTACTTATATTTATGAAAGCATTTGCTCATTTATATAATAGTTGCACCAAGTGGCTAATGACTTATCCCAAGTTTTCAAATAAAATAGGCTGAGAGTATTTACCTTTGCTTAGCAAATAAACTATAAATTTAGTTCTTTGAAGCAAAGCCATAAATCAAGTTGTAAATCCTAGGCATGCTTATTTGGAGGTCTCTATAGTCCAGAATGAAACAGATTTATATATCCGTAAGAATGTTCACGAGTCATTTAGTAAGTTCTATGACTTGACCCGTTACTTAAAATTTTATTCGGTTTCGCTAGATTAAGTGTTGACCGGGTAGAATGTGGTTTATACCCTTTCGAGTGCGAAGCCTCGTTGGATATGGGTTAGTTAACCAAACATTCTGAATTGGAATGGTTTTGAAAGGTTTTAACCCAATTCGAATAGTTTATATATTTTATAATATTTAAACTAGGCATGTGCGTAAATATGGCATCGGGTGGTCGAATAAGTCTATGACGAGTCCGTTATGTCAAAATATATTTTAAAACATTGTACAATTAGTTTAGAGGTCAGATTATATGCCTCTTGGGTTTTAAAACCATTTTTATGCCATAAGGGCGTTTTTGACATTTTTTTAAAAGTATATATAGTTGACTCGTCAATTGACCCTTCAAATGATATAAGCATAAGCTATAACATCAGAGAGTTATTCCCTATAATATTATGGTCACATAACATGCCTTGATTGGGTTTCAAAGTAGACCAAACGGGTAAGAATCGGAAGTCAAAGCTAAAGTCAAACAGCTTGACTTTCGATATAAGAATGAGTGCTAAACTGGAATTGACGAGTTGGGCATGTCAAAATAAGCTTTATGAAGTGATATAAACTATTATAATGTCAAAACAAGTGGTTTAGATGCTTAGAAGTTCAATTATCGCAAAACGCATATTCTTGAGTTTTGACTTTTATATATAACATGTTTGACTCGTCATTTCGCCTACTTAACGTGATTTTCGGAGGGTATAATCGCAGGGGACTCATACCCTCATTATTATGATCATGTAGGAAAGTTCGATTCGAACTTTGACTTGACTGGATTGGGCAGAACTGAAAGTCAAACAAAAAGTCAAACTATTTGACTTTCAATTGATAACTAGCTATATAATTGAAATTGACCAAAGAGGAAAGACTTACTAGGCTTGTTGACTATTGAGAACGCTTAGAGAGCAGCTCCTAACTCCAGAGATTGCTCCAAGTGAGAGATTTAGTATGATTGTGAAGGAGTGACTAAAGTGTTAAACATGGAAGCCTATTTATAACAAATCAAAAGCTCCTAGATGATAACAAGTGTGTGATGGGGAGTCTAAGAGGTGTTTAGTGTCATATCAGATGTTAAGCTAAGGAGAAAGGTGGCAAAAACTTATGAGATGGGTAGCACAATTGCAAGTTGCAGCTGACAGCTAGCTGTTGTTGTTTGCACACCCCTTACAGACCGTAAGGCTAAGCCTTGCGGTCCGTAAGGACCCCTGGCACGTACATTGTTTGAATTTCCCTTGCGGACCATAAGGGATACCCCTTGCGGTTCGTAAGGGATTACCAGAAGCTGAAATTTTGGAAATTTTGCACTTTTAGTCACTGCACTTTATTATATTCCCCTTTTGACAATTTTGGTCCCTCTTTTTCCACAAATCAGAATTATACGAAGAGTTTGGACACATGTCGCTTTATAATTCGATGGAAATATTCGGGATGTTACATTCTCACCCCTTAAAAGAATTTCGTCCTCGAGATTTTATTTAACCAGATTGGAGTACTTTTGTCTCATGTTCGCCTCAACTTCCGACTTGTATTCTAGGCCACGACGGGAATCCCATTTAAATTTCACGATAGGGATCTTTTTCTTTCGGAGCTTTTTGACTTGTTAATCCTCGATCGATAAAGGTTTCTTAATAAACCTTAGATTTTCGTCTACCTGAACATCATGATGTGGCATAGCTAGCGACTAATTGGCTAGGCATTTCTTCATTTGATATATGGAATACATCATGTATACCACTTAGTTCCTCGGGTAGTTTAAGCGTGTAAGCCATGGAACCGACTCATTAGATTATCTCGAATGATACTATATATCTTGGGTTTAATTTGCCCTTCTTTCCAAATCTCATTACACCTTTCCAAGGTGATAATTTTATCATAACTTTTTCTCTAATTTGGAATTCAAGAGGCTTCCTCCTCTTATCAGCATAACTCTTTTGTCTGTCACGAGCTGCTTTGAGTCTATCACATATCTGAATGATCTTTTCCGTAGTTTCCAGAACTATTTCAGGTCCAGACAGTTGGCTCTCTCCAACTTCTACCCAACAAAGGGGCGTTCTACACTTTCTCTCATATAAAGCCTCAAATGGAACGGCTTTTATACTAGTGTGATAGCTATTGTTGTAGGACAATTCTATCAGAGGTAGATGATCATCCCAACTACCACCTAGATCAATTACACATGCTCTTAGCATGTCTTCCAAGGTTTGAACCGTACGTTCACTCTGCTTATCTGTTTATGGATGGTAAGTCGTACTAAAGTTTAGGCGCGCACCTAGAGCTTGTTGGAAACTTTTCCAAAAGTGGGATGTGTACTGAGTATCACGATCGGACACTATAGACAACGGTACTCCTTGTAGAGATACTATGTTGTCAACATATAATTTAGCCAATTTATTTGAATTGTATGTTTCTTTAATTAGAAGAAAATGGGCTGACTTAGTCAGTCTGTCGACTATCACCCAAATGGTATCATTTCCACGACCTGTCCTTGGTAATCAAGTCCATTTTTACCATTTCCCATTTCCAAATGGGTATTTCCAGTTGTTGTAGCAAACCTGACGGTTTCTGGTGCTCGGTTTTCACTTGCGAACATGTTAGACACTTAGCTACATGAGTGGCTATAGACTTTTTCGTGCCTATCCACCAATAGTTCTTCTTTAAATTCTGGTACATCTTGTCTCCACCAGGATGTATGGAATACCGCAAATTATGTGATTAACTCTCTGAGTCCTTCAAATACGGGAACCCAGATCCTATTATCAGATCTCAAAATTCCATAATTACCAGTGTTAAATGTTCCACAATTTCACCTCGTTCATCCTTTGGAGTATTTGCCTTTAACAAGGCTTTCTTTTGAGCATCCAACAACTTCTCATTCAAGCTGGTTCGTAGCTCAATTCTTTTAGTATGAACTCTAATTGTCTTAATCCTTTCTTTTCTACTAAGAACATCAGCTAAAACATTTGCCTTACCTAGATGATACGAATCTCACATTTGTAATCATTCAGGGTTTCCATCCATCGACGTTGACGCATATTTAAATCCTTTTGATTAAATATGTGTTGAAAGCTTTTATGGTCAGTGTATATAATACACTTTGTGCCATACGAATAGCGTCTCCATAAATTCAAAACAGACACCACTGCACCCAACTCTAAGTTGTGGGTGGTGTAGTTCTTTTCGTGCACCTTAAGTTGTCATGATAAATAGGCGATCACCTTACCTCTTTGCATTAGCACACAACCTAACCCTGTGTGCGAGGCATCACATGTCACACCTCAACCGATGGCGGAAAAATCGGAGTGAGACAAAAACGAGACTGCTCGAGACTTCATAACACTATTTGAGACAATATTTATTTGAACAAAATTAAGTTTTATTAATAAATTTTCAAGTACAACGATTAAAACAGAAATACAACATGGTTTGTGAAACAAATACAACAAGTACATAAAATGATAACAACAACACTAAATTTCTAGAGTGAGTTTCTAGTGCATCCTACTAGATTTCTTTGTCATCATCATCGTTAAATTCGTACAACACATATTAAAGTATAGTTCAATACAAAAGTATTGGCGAGCATACAAGTTTGAATAGTAGCATATGTATAAAAGTTTGAACAATCCACATGACATAATTGTTATCAAGAATTAACGTATAACTGGCATGAAACTATAAATGTCAACCCAAAGATTACCGCTAGTGCAATCTTATCATGACAACGATAAGACCGTTCTGTGTTTAACTTAACATGAACTCAAGAATACGGGCGGTGCGTTACTCCTATAGCGCTATACATGTTAACATAGTTAACAAACCGGTTGGTCATGAATAACAAGAATAAATAAATAATAAATAACTACCAAACAGCCGAACCGACAACCCGGGCGTGTCATTCCCAACATGGCAAGTGTTGGAGGCGAGGCGAGGTTAACTTATTCTGAGGCTAGAAGACTGTTTGGGTGTTCGTTTGCAAGTCCAAGTGAGGCGTTGGAACTAGATTAGAAACCAAAGTTTTCATAGTTCACACTTCTGTTAAACACAGATGCACCCATATTGAAGACGGGGATCCGAGTTAATCATTCAACACTTTGGAAAATGCGGTAACGGAAGCAACAAAAGTTCTTCGTGTGAGTGGGACATCCAGTCGCACGAGTGTGATATCACTTCGTGCGAGTGGGGTGCCAATTTGTGCGAAAGGCTTCTGTTTGGGGATGAGTTGATTCGGTTTTGTTTGAATAGCCTCGTTTCTTGTTAGGATCTGAGTTTGATTGTTGTGACAGTTAAGATGATAACAATGGAAGAAGATAAAACAAAGATGAAATATGCAGTGGAATAATTAATTTTTCAATCACAAAAATGAAGATATTGATTTCATCAACATGCTTTTATAAAATTGCAATTGCAATGTTTACGTATGCATGAAGAATTACAACTCCCCCTCGGCCTGATCACTCCTTATTTGTTCATACAAAAATGTCAAGGTGAAAGTGATAAATAGAACAGTACAGACACTGTTCTATTTATAGTACAAACGAAACATCTAAAGCATCTAAGCTGACGTCACCTAGACTGCGACATCTAACAACCTAAGATACTCCTAACATCTGCTAGAGCCTAAGCAATGTTACATTGATAATAAAGGAAAACTCTGTTGATCATCATCTGTTGAGAATCCTCTGTTGGACTTTAACATCTGTTGATCCACAACAGACCTTAGCCTCATCAGACTTTAGTCTTCTCAGCATAGGATGATCAGACCTTTACTTCAATAGACTTTGTCATCATCAGCAACGGCTCTCATTGGCAGACCTTTGGCAGACTTTAGAGAAGCAGATGTTGAGTCTTTGCCATTAGAAGGAGCAGATCTTCAAAACATTGTTATTTGTAATCAGAGGTTGTAGACTATTTTGGCTTTTCAATCATCTGTTCTTTTATGGGGTCCACTAGATCCAACAATCCCCCTAGAACAGATGATGCCAAAACTCTTCTTTATTTATGATCTTTATTTCTCATCAGTGTTTCCCTGATTTGACCTTTGAATTATAATTCAAAGTTCAAGGAAATGATATCTTCAGAATCCCTTTCTAGTTCAAGGTTCAACAGATCTTGGAGGTCACCTGCATCCAGACCATATGCATCCTCCATTCTTATCCCTTGTACATCACCATCTGATCTGAGCAAAGTCAATTCGTGGGTGGCTGAGGATGACTTCCACTTTAGAATTTTTGAATCAGATGGTTTTCTTGGGTGAAGAGTTATTTTTGATGAGTTTGGTGATTGTGGCCTGCTCGCAAGATTTGAAAGAGTTTCTCGCAGTTTGTCACTGGCATGATCTGTGTGATATAACAGCTGGTTTCTCAGTCCCTCTTTCCTGTAGTAATCAGCATACATTTCTGCATCAGCCTTAGACATCTGCTTCTGCCTTTTTGCTTGATTTAAGCCAGCTATAGATAAGCCAGATGTTGAGGACTGCTTTTTAAATGTAAGGGTCTGTGGAGGGACAACCACTGTTGGATATATTGGCTTCTTCAGAACTATAGGATCCTTTTCTCTCAGTTGTTCCAGTTTCTTGTATGTTTCAAAAATTCTAGATTCTGACCATCTGGCAACAGACCTTGCATTACCATACTCAGCAGCAACAAGCTCTTCTCTCATTCTCTTCAGCTTCAATGCCTTGTTTTGATCAACTTGTTTGTATTTCTTCTAATCTGGTGGAGTTGGTTTATGTGAAGGATCATTGAGCATCTTTTGAATTCTTTCTATTTCTTCTTTGAGAGCATCTTTTGACCAATCTTTGAACTGTGCTTTGGTTGCTTTGTATGGTTTTTGTTGCATGATGAGATCAAGGTAATCCTATCTCAGTTCCTTATCAAGCTCAACATTTATTGGCTTCTCAGACATGGACTTGCTCAGGTCCTTAGCATAATCTTCTATCTTACTTACCTTGCTAAGTTCTAGTGACAAGATCCCTTGAGTAGTTCTGTCATCCTTCCCTTCGCACTTCTCTTTTCCAGTATACTCAGCCTGTCTTGCTTTCAACTTCAAATACTCATATAAGTTTCTAGGCTTGCGATAACCATAGAGAGATGGGAAGGACAATTGTGATGTATCCTCTATTGAATAAAAAGATTCAATTTCACCTTTAATTACATGAATCACGAGAATATACTGTGCAGCCAGTGGGATGATTTGTGGTGGTGAATGAATGGGTGGAAATGAAGTGGATTTTAGTGGAAATGATGAGAGTGGTGTGGCTTGAATGGGGGAAAATAATAAGGGGTTTGGTGATTGAATCTCCTCATCATCTTCTTGCACACCAAAAGTTTTTCTTTTGCATGTGAATTTTATTTTAGGTGAAGGTGGGCGTGTTAGAATTCTTGGTGGTATGGGTAGTGGTTGTGTTGTTGTGGGAAAGATGATCATGGCAGTGATTTGAAAAACATCTGCTGATACATCTGTTGTACCAGTATCTGTTGGTTGATTTGGGGGTGATGGTTTTTTTGAGGTGGTTTCTATGGTGAGGGTTTTGTTTTAGCTTCAGCAGAGGATACAATTCTTGTAGACATAGCAGTGGTTTTAGGAAGGGTGGTGATTAGCTGTCTAACATTTCTTGTTGACTTTCTCCTTTTTGAAGTGCTAATGTCCTCCTTTTTCCTCTACTCGGCCTGCTCTTGTTCAATTAGGCTAGAAGCTTTGGCTTCGAGTATATCTTGTCTTCTCTGCTTTTATGAGGCAATCTCTTCTGCTATCTTGTTCAGGGTCTCATCAATCCCCTTTTCACTTCTAGCATCTGATGCCTTAGCAGAGGTTTTGGTTGAAGGAACTGTGAGTTTAGGATCGGATCATAAACGATCACTAGCTCTGTGATGAATTCGGTTTAACATGCGGAATCCGTTAAACCAAACCATAATCGTGTACATGAAGGTAAATAAACGTCGTCTTATTACTTAACAACGACAACTGGACAGAGTTTCAACTCAATCTAACACTAGAGACTCTAGATCTAAGAGACGTGATGTAATCGGAGTGTTCTTGATGTTGTTGTTGATAAACTCTTGAAGCTTCTGTGCTTGAAGTTCTGTTGCGACTGTTGTAATATGAACGAATGGCTGCATAGAGTATTTAAAGGCATCTCCTTTCGTACCAGGTGTCATGACCCTCTCGTACGAATTGCAACTTGAGTCCGTTTCGTGCGAATTGCCATGCATCCAGTTTGTACGAATCAGTCTTTGTCTGACTCGTGCGACATGCAACTGTTATATTTCATTCGTTCGAGTTGTCTATGTTCTCTCTCGTACCAACTGAACCTCTTGAATATAATCATTCTACTTGTGTGACTTGTTACATTCATACGTATAATCTTACATGTAGACATATTGATGATGTAGTAATGATGTGGATGACATGATATCATCATATGGAATGATGACATGATATCATCATATGGAATAATGACATCATGTTTAATCATTCCCACTGACTATGCACCGTGCTGTACCGTATCATGACCTGATCTAACATTACCTAGTAACACCTAGCGAAAACTCTGTCTGGTATTTTACAGACTCAGGACATTGTACATTACACATACAGACAGATTTCTAACTATGGACATACATATAGTGCACTCACAGACTCCCCCTTGGACATAGCTTAGAAATATGTGAAATTTAGTCTTGATATGCCTAGGATTACATATTCAAGCAATCAAAGTAAAACTGTAATCTCCCCCTTGAATAATGCTCCGAATCTCTAAACATTTTAAATTTGACAATTAATCTTATTCCCCCTTTCTTTTAGCTTCCTAAAAAATCTTATTATCATTCAAATAAACGTTTTATATTTCACTTGTGAGAGTTTTCTAAACATATAAATGTCTATTATCATATTTGACTTTTAAGCATGATCAAATTCAGTAACCCTCACAAATAATCAAGTTCGAATTAATGACCTTGATTATCCAATTGTCTCCTAAGTCCAAATTAATGACCTCGGTTGATAGACTCAAACAATTTTAAATTTTCACTTTCAAATTCAAGTTTCAAATTAATGAACTTGTTAATTTTTCGAGATATGTTCAGCATATTTAGATTTTGAAATTCAGCTTCCCACCATCAGTTATCGAAACATAAAGTGAAACAAAATCTTTTTGGATTTTACAAACTTTATGCTCAAACACACCTAAAATCTTTTTTTTAGTTTTTATCTGTAATGAAACAACAACATATTTACAGACATATTTTTGGTGAGTTATGTTAGGGGATCATATCAGCTTGTTGACAAATCACATGCACCGTTGATTTACATAAACTTTAAGTTTTAAACAGTTCACCTAGATTGTCAGTATTCTGATCCACTTAAATCTTCACACAAACTTCAATTGATTCAAGATACGAGATTAGTGTTTTAAGAACTAACTTAAACATGTGTCCCACCTCATAATATACTCCCGTATCAAGATTCCCTGGATTCAGTCTTACAGGTGAATATACCTAAATGATATCTGTCTCTGAGTTAGTGCGAGTCCTTGATAGCTCAGGTTAGAACTACCATTCATATAAAGAGATGAAGGCTCGACTTAAGGTATGTTCCACTTAGGAATCTTCTATGTATCTGCACTTGATATATATCTTTCGATATTCTCAATTTTTATGCAGTGTAGGGGTTTAAGCGCGAAAGCATTATGCAAGGTCTAGGCCATTGCTGACGCAAAATCAAAAGACCAAGTATAATACCCCAGATATCAATAAGTATAAAGACCTAATATCTCAGAATCAGGCAACCTTTCAAACGAAATTTCTGAGTACTAAGTCCATATATCCGAGAGATCTTCCCCATGAAATAAGAAAGTTATTGAATTAATGTTTATATATCGAAATCAATCTACTAAATGTGTAAAAACCATAGTTGTTAAAAGCCATCGCCTCTTGCGCCTAGGCCCATTTTTCAGGCGAGGCGAGGCCGTTGCGCTTTTAGTCGAGGAAATTGCGCTTTAATTCTCCAGGTGATGGTTCAGGCACACATTCCGGCGAGATTCCTAGATTCCGGAGAGCTTCCGGCCAAATTCTCTAAATTCCAACAAGATTCTAGCCAGATTTCTACTTTTATTCAAGAAAAACTACTTTATAACACTAATACACTAATATTTTGGTACTGATTAGATGATATAAAGTGTTACATAATAGACTTTGTTTATTTTATTTGAAGAATAGTATTCTTTTTCTAATACATAATATTTTTTAAAATTTTTTTCATTATGCGCTTTATTTTTCTCAGGCCCTCGCTTTTTTTGCGCTTTGCGCCTAGGCCCCAGGCAAGGCCAGGGCGCCTAGTGCCTTTAATAACTATGGTAAAAACCTACTGGCATATCATTGGTGTGACCGTTTATCACTTTTGTTCGGGATAGAATTTTATTAATTATGGATCATGTATCCTCAGTTTGGCCTGGATCACGGATCCTCAGGAGATGGTGCAGGAAGACTAAGGATCACAGATCCTCACTATTATTCTAACTAACTAACTAACTAACTAACAATTGTTTCCTATATCATTTGGCCTTGTTTTGCATGTGTATTTCGAAGAGGACTTGTTCTAACCGGGAATAACGGGGAATATGCTTCCATTTCAAGCACGTGCATGGGCTAGTGACCATTAATGGTAAACGTGGATGCTTGGCTGAATTTTCGGATAGTTAGTTAGTGTAGATTAGTTAGATATTTTATGGGGTATTGAGCTTGATTGGTTATGATTATGACATTACACACATACTCGCAACCATTCTCTCTTGAACTCAGCTCTCAAACACATTAGAAATCTCTTTGTAACGAGCTCAATATCATCCAAAGTTGTAACCTTTATTGCTCAATATAGTTGGTGATCGGTAGTTTCCATCACCTGAGGTTTTTATGCCAGAGATCATTCATTGATCAAGGGCTTTTTCCTCATATAAATCCTTGTATTCATTGTCATTTACATTTGATAATTGTTCATTCATTTGTTCTACACAACAAGCACTCTACCTCACATTCAAAGTTTGGTTACATTATCCTTAATCAGATTTTTGACCAAAACAGTTTGGCGCCCACCGTGGGGCAATTGGTGCTTCAATTCTGAAAATTTTGTTCATTTCATTCATTTCTATTCATTACCATCAACCACATCGCTTCTCAGGGAAAAGTTACTTCAAGTGCCATGCCGGTGGTTACCTCATCTCAGAGCATTACACCGTTGCCTCCTCTTCCCCCTGCATTCCAGAAGAATACTGAGAATGCTCAGAAGAAGACAACCCACGTTTTCACAAAACCATTACTGTTTCTTCTTCTGCACCTACTAAATAGTGATATCTACACTTTGATTTTGCAGATGAAAGGATACATGCAACAACAGGATGAAACTAATGGAAGAATCCTTCGTGAGATTGATGAAATGAAGAAGCAAAAGAAATCAGCGGAGGATCACTCTCCATTGGTTCCTAGGTCGTTGGATTTTACTACTCCACCATCAATAATCCAGCACTCTAAAGCATCCAGTGTTCACTATCAAGGATCATCAAGTTGGCAGCATGGATCCCTAGCAACAACGCAGCCTCAAGGATCCTACTCTCAGCATCAAGGATCCTCATCTCAGCCTCAAGGATCCTCCCTTAGTTTAGGAGGATATATAGGGACACTTCCAGCTCAAGGATCCTACTTTCAGCATCAAGGATCCTCATCCCAGGTTCAAGGATCCATGGAGTATCCTCCAAGACCCTCAACACCGATATATCCTGGGTCCAACATCTTTCACGAGCAAGGATCCTTAGAGAGTCAACCACCCAGAAGTTCTGAAGTTAACTTAGGAGACTTCAGCCCCATGCAAACCATTGCTTCATTTGGTCCTACTCTTGCACCAGACATGCCTTGTTTTGGATACACTTATGGGATACCAATTCCAAATCAATCAAGAGGTAACAATTTCAATACATCTTTTGGCACTAACCATGGCTTTATGTAGGATCCAAGGATCAATCAGGCCATGGCCAGGGAGTTACAAAAGTTGAAGGATATGATATCCAGTGTCCCGGGAGTGGTTAAACCCATCCCCGAGATTCCGTATGGAAGTTATAGGGTATCTCGTTTTTCACCTCCCATATGCAATGCTGAGATACCAAAACGCTTTCAAACCCCTAACATGAAGCTGTATGATGGTACCACTGATCCAGAGGAGCATGTGGCTCAATACAGGGAAAGAATGGAGATCAACCCCATTCCAGAAAGGTAAAAGGAAGCCTGTCTATGCAAGGGCTTCGGATCCACTCTCACTGGATCAACTTTAAAGTGGCTGCTAAGTCTTCATTTTTACTCAATAACTTCATTTTCTCATTTAGTTAACTTGTTCAATAATCAATTCTCATGTAGTAGAACATTTAAAAGGTTAACTAGTGACTTATATAGGATCACCCAAGGTCGTGATGTGTGAGTTCAGGATCGGATCGTAAACGATCACTAGTTCTGCGGTGGATTCGATTTAACGTGCGGAATCCATTAAATCGAACCGTAATCATGTGCGAAAACGTAAATAAATGACGTTTTATTACGTAACGACAACAACACAGAGTTTTGACTCAATCTACATACACGAACACTCAAAATCTAAGAACGTGACAAAACTGAGAGTCTTTTTGTGTGATGTTGTTGAAGAACTTGTGAAGAACAGTAATTGTAGTTTTGTACGAATGGAGTCTTGATGTTGTTCTCTGATGATCTGTATCTCCGGATGGACATGGGGTATTTATATTAGCTCTCCATCCGGATGAGCTTAAGATTTCCAAAGTTATACATCCGGGCGGATGTACTTGTGCTCCATCCAGAAAAGCATGCATTCACCCTCCATCCGGAAGTTCGAGCCATGAAATGTATATTCTCCATCCGTGTGACTTGGTAGTTATCCATGCATAATTTGTCTTATATGTTTTACCATGCATGCAAGATTTCCGTGTTGATGATATGATGATGTAGTAATTATGATGTCATCACATAAATGTGATGACATCATTCCCGATCATATATGCCGTCTACGCACCGTGCCGTACTATATCTTATCCTAATGACACCTAGTGAAACCTAGTGAAACCTATGTCCGGTATAATACAGACTCAATACATTAAACGTTACAAATACAGACAGATTTCTAAGTATGGACATACAAAATGCACTCACAGACTCCCCCTTGGACATAGCTTAGAAATCTGTGAAGTTTAGTCTTGATCTGTCTCGGATCACATATTCAAGCAATCAAAGTAAAACTGTAAGCTCCCCCTTGAATAATGCTCCGAATCACTAAACATTTTAGATTTGACAATTAACCTTGCTCCCCCTTTCTTTTAGCTTCCTGTCAAATCTTTTTATCATTCAAATAACCATTTTAGATTCAACTGGTGAGAGTTTTCTGAACATATAAATGTCCGTTATCATATTTTTCATTTAAGCATGATCAATTTCATTACCCCTCACAGAGGATCAAGTTCAAATTAATGACCTTGATTATCCAACTTATCGATTTTTAAATTTGCATTTTAAAATTCAAGTTTCAAATTAATGAACTTGTTTATGTTCAGGATCTTCAGATTTTGAAATTCAGCTTTCCAACATCGGTTGTCGAAACATAAAGTGAAACAAAATCTTTTTGTATTTTACAAAGTTTATGCTAAAACACTCCTAAAATCTTTTTGTGATTTTTCTATAATGAAAAGCAATAAAGAAATATTTACAGACATATTTTTGTTTGAGTTCGTGTCAGAGGATCATATCACTTTATGACAAATCACTAGCACCGTTGAGCTATAAACACTTTAAGTTCTAAATGATTCACTTAGATTGTCAGTATACTGATCCACTTAAATTCTCACACAAACTTCAACTGATTCGAGATACGGAATTAATGTTTAATGCACTTAACTCATTCGCGTGTTCCACCTCAGAATATACCCCCGTATCAAGATTCCCCATATTCAGTCTTACAGGTGAATATACTATAATGATATCTGTTCTCTGGGTAGTGCGAGGCCATGAGAGCTCAGGTTAGAACTTCCGTTCAGACAAAGAGATGATGGCTCGACTTTAGGTGTGTCCCACTTAGGGATCTTATTTACAACATGTAACACCCCGTGTTTCCGAAAGTCAAAGTACAAGTCAAAGGAAGAAAAGATTGCTAATTGCGATCTGTCACTCCTTGCTTAACTATGGACTGTACACCTTGACTTGTAATCGAATCCTTTTAATTGTTTGCTTTAGTTTTATTATGTCGAGTATCTATTAACAATCGAGGTTTAATCGCATGTTTATCGCTAATCGCATCGCAACCGCATCGCAACTCGAATTATGTGTTTTGAATATTGTTTTACGTGTGTGTGCTATTTATGTGTTACTTGTGCATGATGACTTTATGTTGTGGTGATTAATCGAAACACAATTGCAACTCTATCGCAACGCGATCTAATCGAAAACGCTAAACGCAAGTTATTATGACGATTGTATGTTAGATATAGGTTATTAGATAAAACTATCGCATCGCTTAATCGCCACTCACTTAAACGCATCGCAACGCTCAACACGCAAAATGAAATGTTGAAACCTAACTCGCCGGACCACTTCGATCGAATGACCATTCGATCGTATGGTCATCCGTACGGATGACCATCCGATCAGACACTGATGACCATTCGATCGGATGGCCATCCAATTGGAGTGACAACCGATCCGAAACTTGTGCTCCTCTTTCCTCTTTTGGCAACCTATAAATACCCCCTGTCACATCACCAACAGTGATGTGATAGCTCTCTTGTTCGACCAGCACCTCCAACCCACTTTTCCTTCGATTTCTCACGATTCTTGTAAGTTTCTTCCCCAAATATTGTACTTCAATGATCTAAACACACTTCTTCATCATTTTCACCTTTGAATCTTAACTTTTAACTGTGAAATCAGAGGATTTGAGGTATTCTAGGGTGATGTCATCATGGAGTTCTTATGAACTTCAAGACTTGGCCTCATTCCACCAAGAATAACTCAGATCTAACTGATTTCCACATGTTTTAACACTGTTTTCTTATAGATCCAAACTTTTTCATGGTTAGAAGGATTGAAAGATGGTTTCATAACTTTCTTTCAACTCTTTTACACTCAATGCACTCAAAACCGATAGAATCGAGACTTAATCAGGCCTTCACTCATTCTCTAGTGATGTGTCGGTCTGAGATCTGATTTCTACCAAAAAGACAACCGATTCCGAGTTGAACATGAACAACCGTCACGAACAGTGACTGATCGGATTGGGGTGATTCTCGTTCGATCGGATAACCTGGGTCTTGGCGGAGTTCACGTTGTTTAACGCGTTGTCATACCGTCTCGATCAACCTGCAACTTTTCAAAACTTAACAAAATATTCAAACTTCAAACGATCATGTTGTCGAACGACAATCCGAATGGATTGCACATGGTCATCAACACTTAAACATTTTCAAAACATATTAGTCCCAGCAGATTGCCACCCGATCGGTAGACCATCCGATCGAATGACAATCCTGCTGTGAACTTGTTCTCTGAGAAATGCCTCGCCGGACAGATCACCATCCGATCGAACGACCGTTCGACCGGACTACCTGAAAGGTAGAGATACTTCTCTGTTTTCAAAATACTACAACGAAAACTTCAAAACCATCATACACAAACACATCCATCCCAAACGAGTGGTAATCCGACCGAATGGCCATCCGTTCGGATTGTCATCCGATTAGATGACCCTTCGCCACTTGACTCACTTGCATCATTTTATGCGCCGATCTTCGCTTATGCTATCATTAACTGTTCAGGCTAATCTGTCAGCGCTCCCTTCAATCCAAGAGAGTGTTTACTTTTTAAACGCTCTTTGTGAGTATACTCGATCCCTTTTTGCTTTACGCACTTTTGGGTGTTACATACGTTACTTATTCAAATCACATCGATCACACAATGCAAACACTTTTATACGCTAACCGTTACCGCATGTTATACGTGTTACTTGATGAATGCCTGTATGTTATGTTTACACAGTGATTGTTGCCTGACACCTTAGCAACGATAGTACTATAGTTTGGACTCAGCACCTGTCGTGGACAGGGGTTGTTAAGGGCTTTACTTCACGTGTCCCTGTGGGGATATGTGTTGCGCATTCTACAACTCGCTTGTGCATATTTCATTGTCGATAACCTCCTAGCTTCACTTTGCTACTTGTTACATGCTGGTTATGCGTAAACGATTTTCGCTATCTATTATACTATTAAACTTGTATGCTCACCTTTACATTATGTGTATTGACCTCTATTTTAACGTATGTGACAGGTGCTTAAGATGCTAGGAATGCTGTGCTTTGGTGAATCAAGCTAGGGGTCTAGTTATGTCACGCTAAATCTGAGTTGTAGGAACAGTGTTTGTTTTTTAGACAATTATTTGTAATAACTGTTTTATTTGGATATGTTATGGTATGGGATGTGACGTTTAAATATATGGTAATTAATAGTTGTTATGGATACTCATGGACAATCTATTTCGCTCAGTGCCATGCCCCGATGTTTCCGCCATCGGTTGGGGTGTGACAGATTGGTATCAGAGCCATAACTATAGGGAATTAGGAAGACTCGACCTAGTCCGGGTCGATGTCTTAGAAATGACCTAGTCTATAGTCTAAGTACCAATAGACCGACTTGTGCATACCCGGTAGGGGTTTTGTACGAGCTTACTTGCTATTCTCGCTCGCACTCGCTGAACACTATCACTGCACGCTATTTTTCGAAAATGAACGAGTGATTAGATCGAGACTAGGTGTGAAAACCGCAAACTCTCAATCGGATCGCTTGTTCGACTTGTATTTTTATCTATAAACAAGAGAATTTGCGTTGAATCAGGAGTGGAATCTGCACTTCGACGCAATTTTCTCCCTCTATCTCACAAACAGGGACTCAGTCGCTAAGTTAGGGGTGAAACCCGGACCTTGATGACTTATTCCATTCTCTAATTTGGTTTTACAAAACTCTCACCAAAGTCTTGACGGACTCCAACGACTTGAGTCACGCCGTAACTAGAAGGATGTGTGCTGTTCGCCCAAATCGAGGCGAAAGCACAGTCCAGAAGGCCAAAGTGTGCACTTAGGGTCCTTGTGAATAGTCGAATCACTTTGGGTAGTCAACGTCTATCAAGCCGAGACAATCTATTTTCGATTTTATGTGTTTTAATTCTGGATTTTGCCGCCGCTAACTCTGATATTTGTCGCTTTTATGTGGATATTACGTGTTTTATGTGGTTTTATCTGTTTATGTGTTTCGATTTTTGGTGATTTACTCGCTTTCTCTTTCACCTTGACCAACACACACAACTCGTACTACACATTTATCTCAATACGCTAACAAATCGCGGAACTCTCGCAATCGCTACTCGCTAATCGCACTCGCAACTCTCGATCGCTTTACGCAGCTGTGAAGGATAGGTGAATACATGAAAAATATAGTATGCCCTCGTGGTTGCTGTGCCCTATGTGCCTTATGTGTTTCGGTGCCCTACGTGCTTATGTATATACGTGTCTATGTGCCTATGTGTTTACGTGCCCTACTTGATGACATGCTAGACGTGTTCCTGAGCTTTAGTAGTATTAAGTATGTTGTGAGGTGAGATTCGACCTATAGTGTCTGAATCCTGTGGTGATGTCTATTGCAGACAATGTCGTCATTTGGATCGCACACCTCCCGCACCGCTCGTTGAAACCTAGAGGACAAACGCATCACTGCTCTCGTCGCTAAGCAGATGGCGAAAGTTATCCCGCAAATCGTCAGTGAGCTGAATGAAAACGCTAGCAAGTCCTCTGACGAGTCAAGGACTGATTCTCCTCGTGCTACTTTTAGCTTCAAGTAGTTTAAAGCTTGTGGACCCAAAGAATTCACCGGAGAAGATGGACCTACTGCCATGTTTCAATGGTACGATTCTATCGAAGTCACTGTCACACCCCCAAAATACCACATGCGGGAAACTCCGCGAGGCATGTGACGTACCAGGATCCAGCCACCAATCACATTGAACTCATAATATTAATTCAAATAAACTTATTATTTATTAAAATATTCGTTACAAAGCATTGTTTACATTTCAGCGGAAGCATACAACATTAATTAAGAGTTTCATAACCCAAGAGTATAAAAGCCTTTAGACGTGTCTCATGATTCCATGTAAGTCGACCCATGACTACTCCAGCATCCCAGACAGCAAGTCCAAATGATATAAACCTATAGACCTGCAAGCATGCAGACAAGTGTGTCAGACGACGCTGGTGAGTTCAAAGTTTGTTAACACCTTTTAGTTACCAGATATAAGTATAAAACAATTCAATGGTTTGATGTTGTTATTAACTCGATTACCGCAGATGGCTCCAGATTATTTGCCCAAACCCCAATGCTCTATCATACATTGGTCAAGTGGTTAAGGTAATTAGTTCACGACCGTCCTCCCTGGTACGGTGTGAGGGTGCCAAACCTAATAACGCTATCAACTAATAACCCCGTTGCCTCCCCGGCAACCAATTGGTATATGGTGGGACTTAATGATAGAAATGAGTGTAATAACCAACATCCCAATAACCCGACATTCCTCCCTGGAATGATTACCAGATGTCCCTCCCCGGGATGCATGCTTGGAAAAAAAAAACAGTGAACTCACCTTAGATTTGCTCGGTATGTTATGTTACATTACCCGTTCCCAGTTGGTCAACCAAACCCTACGTAGTTACCAATCAACATCAGTCACATAATCAACAAGCCACGTATTTGTACACAGTAAGTCACGTATTCGTACACAGTTTACATCTCTCACAAGATCACAGTATATCAGGTGGCAAATGCACATTTCTAACACACATTACATCTCATGTGAATGTTACAAAGTATCACATAACATAACAGATGAGTTTGCTATACACACTAATCAAACCAAGTTTCTTATTCTCATTGACATGCAACAAAGATCGTAAACACACACAAGTACTCATAATCATCAACATCACAGGCACCTACTGTTCAACTTACACAACGAAATACCTTTTTGACGAAAGATCATCTTTCGTCGGGGCGAGGTACGATGAAACACTCCATGTTTCATCGGGATGCTTGTCGACGAAGAACCATCTTTCGTCGAGATGAAGGTGTGACGAAGGACCATATATTTCGTCGAGCAAAACAGTTACAGGTCTAATCGGTTACAATTCACGATTTCTAGAACCTTAATCATCATCAACGATTTCAACATGATCAAACGGCAGTTACATTACGATGTTCATAACAACCTTAAACACTGATCTTCGTTACAACTAATAAACCCCAACACTAGCATTGATATATATATATATATATATATATTAATCACAGATTCAAACATGATGACAGCCATTGTCCGGGCCTATTACCGGTTCACAAACACTGGTTTCCATTCATTAACAACTATACTAACCCGTAGTTAATCCTAATCATTCCATGACTAGACACAAACAGATTATCAATTCATCAAGATATAAGTTCATCAAACACAAGAATATTAGAGTATCAAACCACATCACAATATGAACATATACAAACAGATATATAATCTTATCATGCAAACTGTGGATTTGCAATCTTATCAATGAAACCCTACTTCATCATGTGTAATCATAAAATCATCACAACAAAATACGACAATCTAATGCGGGTAAAACACTAACCAAGATTCCGAGTGAATTGGTTCGATTGATACACCAGAAGCTTTGAGATTTTCTTTAGCCGTCGCACAAAGAATGTGGAGAGAATTTTAGGGTTTTTGTTATTTTTACGTTTCATTTACAAGAGTTATACTCAACATGTACTGGGCCTGGACGACTTGGGCCAAGAGCCCCTTTTCTGGCGAAACACCTCCTGGTGAAAAACCTCTTGGTGAAAAACCTCCCTTTTCTGGCGAAACACCTCCTGGTGAAAAACCTCTTGGTGAAAAACCCCTTGATGAAAAACCTCTTGATGAAAAACCTCTTGATGAAAAAGCTCTTGAGATCTCGGGTTGTCACATCATCCCCAACTTCAAAGAATTTTCGTCCCGAAATTTGATAGGTAATCCAAAGCAACACTATGTCAAATCAGGATGACTGTGGATTTTCCTCGGGCACCACATCATCCCCAACTTGAAAGGGAATTTCGTCCCAAAATTCGACAATGACATCAAAAGTTGATTCAACTGTCCGACCAATTAAGGATACCAGGGCTTCATCAGATCTTTGCGTTCCCACATGAACTCCAGTCCACGACTTGAGTTCCTACGAACTCTCATGATTGGAATACGACTATACTTACGAACCTTAACTTTTCGATCCATGATTTCGATGGGTTCTTCGACAACTACAACTTGTCTATTAAAGGTATCACAAGTGTTTTATCGAACAACCATTGCCTTCGATTTGAGACATAAAAGACATTGTGTACATTACCCAATTCGTCGGGTAACCCGAGTTTGCAGGTCAAGCTACCGATTCTTTCCAGAGCTTTGAATGGCCCAACGCAACGTAAGTTAAGCTTGTCACGCTTCCCAAAGTGTACCACACCCTCCCAAGGTGAAACTTTCAATCATGATACGTTCGCCTACAGCCAACTCCCAACGTCTCCTAAGCTTGTCAGTTTTCCTGGCGATCACGCGTTATCATCACGCGATTTCCGATCTAAGAAATCTTCCCAAGAGTTTCGAGTACAAGTCCTGGACCTGTGATTAGGTTGTCACTCACCTTAGCCTAACAAGAATATTAGCGTTACTGTCCATGCAATGCCTCAAACGGAGCTGTCTGAATACTAGAATGGTAACTGCTGACGTAGAACTCAACCAAAGGTAAGTATCTTTCCAATTTTCACAGTAGCTAATCACTCACATGCTCGCAGCATGTCTTCGAGTGTCAGGATGGTTCGTTTGTTCTGACCGTTTGTCCAACGGTGATGAGCAACGCTCGTGTCTAGACGTTAGCCAAGGGTGTTGTGTACTGCCTGTCATAAATCAGGTATGGATCAAATTCAAAGGTAACAGGAGTTGGCACCTCGTGCCTAAAACCGCATCTCTTAGGGGAACATTCACTGCTTGTGACGACTCATCAGTTTCCTTGATCGCAAGAAAGTGTGCTGGTTACGTGAGACAATCAACGATCACCCATGTGATATTGTTTCTGTTTCGAGTTGTAAGTAGACTAGCGACAAAATCCATGACAGTCTGTTCTCATTTTCCATATGGGTGTTGCCGGTTGCTGACACTCCACCTTGACTTTCCCACAAGTCAAACATCATACACATACTTTGCTAAGTAGGTCTTCATGCCCGATCACCAGTACAAGATTTATTGGTCCTAATATCTCTCATCAAAATCCAGACAACTATAATATCGAAGCCGGTGTGCTTTGCCTAACACAAGTTTCCTAAAGTTTCCATATAATGAGATCCACACTCGTTCCTTGAGGTAGCGAATATCGTCCGTCCTGCCAAAGGTTGCTTCTCCATGCCCCGCATGGGATCAACTTGAAAATCCTCTTCCAGTTTGAACAGAGCGAGTCTGATCAGGTAAGTTAGAGTCGATAGTGAGCTGCAAAGCTCGTGCATGTTCAAGTTTCATAGTCGTAATCATCCAAAAGTTCCATCCAGCGATGCCATTAACTGATTTATCTCTTTCAAAACCAGGGTACACGGGAGGCTCTTGTGATCGGTCTAAGTAGTACATTTGGTACCGTCCAAGTAATGCCTCCAATATACATCCAAAGACCACGGTTTCCTCCGCAGGTTATGTGTCGTGTAGTTCCTCTTCGTAACTCCATTACGTAAGTCATCACCTTCTCGTTTTGCATCGGTGCGTAACTGGGACTCTGATTCGAACCATCATGGTATACCACTAGATCATCAATACTCTCGGATAGAAGCGATGCTCAGTGCATTGCAGAGTTGGGTTTCAAAGGTTGAAAAGACGTCCCCCTGTTTTGTCCCCCATGAATTCACAGCACCCCGTTGTACTAAAGAGGTTACAGCGGCGCAATCTTCGAAAATCCCTCGATGAATTTGTGATAGTATCTAGCGAAACCAAGGAATTGCTGTATCCCAGCAGGAATCTTTTGTTTCAATTAGTTTCTAACCAAACCGGGTCTTAGCGAGACCCACGTGTATTCCCACTTCGTTGATTATATGACCAAAAAGGTACCTCCCGAATCCAGAAGTTACATTTAACAAGACTTCACGCGGAGTGGCTCATCCCTCAGGAGCTCTAAAATAAGACGCAAATGCCACCCATGATGTTCCTTTCTCATGGAAATGATCCAAAAAGTCACCAATAAATACGGTCGATTCATGTGGTCCATAAAGCTGTTGATGTGTTGAGTACCCCAAAGGTCATGGAATACAAAGTCGTATGGCCATACTGCGTTTGATATGCCGCTTTAGGAACATTCTCCCCTTGGAATTCCATCTGATGATAGTTCACTCGTTAGTTAACCCTCAAATAGAAGTTCGACCCCCGCAACTGGTCAACAGGTTGTAAATACATGGTTGAGGCGGACGGTTCTTGACTGCCACCTTGGTGAGTTCTCGATAATTGGTAGACATACGAAAAGGCTTATCTTCACTGATAAAACTGGGGCTCCCCAACACAAAAAGAACTAGGTCCGACAAAAATTCTGTCCAACAATTCCTGTAGTAGATTAGACAGTTCTTGCAACCCTCCAGGTGCAAGACGGTAAGGCGTACAAGTAATCAGGGTTGCCTCTGGCGCGAGATCAAACTGAGATTCTGTCTAACAGTTGTGGAAGTAATCCTGGAAGTTCTTCGAGTAGCTCATCGAAAGAAATCATAAACAACTGATGAATTCTCGATCCTGTTATCCCTAACCTTAACATCAATAACAGTTGCTAACATAGCGGGGTAGTCCCTCCATAGACGCTCCTGGCTTTCATTGCTGAAATGACGCTAACCTTTGCGCCACTCTGACGCTTTAAAACAGCTAACGATCCTCCACTAAGGGGAGGGATACGCAAAATTTTCCCTCACAGGGTATATCGATGTGATATATGGATAATCAATCCACACTAACTACCACATCGAAACTATCAGGAATAGCAGAAGGAAGGTCGATGTCGAACACTTGTCCCACAAGGTCGAGTTTGCATCCCAGCGAACATATAAGGTTTCAATTGACTGTCCATCAGCCGATTCCACAACAGGTTCGGTTTCAAGAAGCATCAGGGTTAAACAGAACAGTGACGAAGCGATTAGCTACCCATACAAGCTACCATGGTGCAATTTTGTCTGGCGTCGCTTACACCAATCCTAAATGCCCTTCCTTGAGTATCATTTCCAATGTTGTTGTTATCGTTACGAGGATCTCCAGTACTGACGTCGTTTCCTTGGTTGTTGCTAATCCATGTCGTAGGCACCTTCATTACCATACTGAAGGCTACGATTACGAGTACCTCGATGTTGCCATGACTGCTGCCTCTAATGTCGTTTGCTTGAAACGGAGCCCTACGATCTTTCACCAACCAAGTCCATCTTTTCACATTCTGTGCCACGTCCTATCGCGCTACTCACTGTGCTGGTAGTCACATATTCCACACCATAGTCAATTGTCATCGTTTATGTCCCGATTAACTCGTAAGAGTTGACTCCCATAAGTCGCTGACTAGGGTTAAAGATTCGATTGGAGTCAAATTGCTGATGTTCGTTGCCGGTAATCAGGGTCGTCCTACCACTGAGGTTGGTGGGATACTAGGCTCATCCCCTTGTCCATCGATCCAGCAAGTTGATTGAGTAATACACGGTATGTTGTGAGAGTGTTGCAGGGATGATCGCACTTCGGGATCTAAGGCGTCAACGCGCTAAGTTCCAGCAAACAAAGATAAGCTAGGAAGGTATAGACCAATCATTCGACGCTGAGACATCCAACTCAGGGATGTTCGTACTAGCACCTAACATTCTACACAGTTCGCTAGACGTTCAGATGTGTGTTCAGGTGATACCCGATAGCATCGAGATTCGTAAGAAATCAGAGAGAAGGGGAAGGATCACGTTCGAGTGGGAGACAATCACTGTTATGACCCCTATAGACTTGTTATGTTTCTCATTGACCGAATAACATAACAGAACCCCTTTTTTCACTTGTTAAGTCTCACTGGGACTCACATGCACCCCACATTATTATTATGTGTGCACCCACAATAATATTGCGATTTGCATGCTCGCCTCAGTTCCTCCTAACTCATGTCAAATGGTTCCTCAAACTCTAATGCCAAACAGAGGTTATCAAAGCGATAAGGTCACAAGAATCTATGGACTACGACACACCAACTACGCATCATAAAGTAAACAAGCAACTCATGAAATTATGCTATAGTGACGAGTGTGTGTCCGTATGCTACATCATAAACAAGTGTACACTAGCCATGCAATGTATACAACAGATGAAAGAGAAGAACCTTGCAATCTGGAGCTGAGTGTCATGGTCGATTTTCGAAGCTGTTCGGTTATAGTCTAGTTTTATAAAAACGTTTTAAAACCTAGTTCACTATAACCAGTGGCTCTGATACCAAACTGTCACACCCCCAAAATACCACATGCGGGAAACTCCGCGAGGCGTGTGACGTACCAGGATCTAGCCACCAATCACATTGAACTCATAATATTAATTCAAATAAACTTATCATTTATTAAAATATTCGTTACAAAGCATTGTTTACATTTCAGCGGAAGCATACAACATTAATTAAGAGTTTCATAACCCAAGAGTATAAAAGCCTTTAGACGTGTCTCATGATTCCATGTAAGTCGACCCATGACCACTCCAGCATCCCAGACAGCAAGTCCCAATGATATAAACCTATAGACCTGCAAGCATGCAGACAAGTGTGTTAGACGATGCTGGTGAGTTCAAAGTTTGTTAACACCTTTTAGTTACCAGATATAAGTATAAAACAATTCAATGATTTAATGTTTTTATTAACTCGATTACCGCAGATGGCTCCAGATTATTTGCCCAAACCCCAATGCTCTATCATACATTGGTCAAGTGGTTAAGGTAATTAGTTCACGACCGTCCTCCCCGATACAGTGTGATGGTGCCAAACCTAATAGCGCTATCAACTAATAACCCCGTTGCCTCCCCGGCAACCAATCGGTATATGATGGGACTTAATGATAGAAATGAGTGTAATAACCAACATCCCAATAACCCGACATTCCTCCCCGGAATGCTTACCAGATGTCCCTCCCCGGGACGCATGCTTGGAAAAAAAACAGTGAACTCACCTTAGATATTCTCGGTATGTTACGTTACATTACCCGTTCCCAGTTGGTCAACCAAACCCTATCGTGGTTACTATTCAACATCAGTCACATAATCAACAAGCCACGTATTTGTACACAGTAAGTCACGTATTCATACACAGTTTACATCTCTCACAAGATCACAGTATATCAGGTAGCAAATGCACATTTCTAACACACATTCACATCTCATGTGAATGTTACAAAGTATCACATAACATAACAGGTGAGTTTGTTATACACACTAATCAAACCAAGTTTCTTATTCTCATTGACATGCAACAAAGATCGTAAACACACACAAGTACTCATCATCATCAACATCACAGGCACCTACTGTTCAACTTACACAACGAAATACCTTTGTGACGAAAGATCATCTTTCATCGGGGCGAGGTACGACGAAACACTCCATGTTTCGTCGGGATGCTTGTCGACGAAGAACCATCTTTCGTCGAGATCAAGGTGTAACGAAGGACCATATGTTTCGTCTAGCAAAACAGTTACAGGTCTAATCGGTTACAATTCACGATTTCTAGAACCCCAATCATCATCAACGATTTCAATATAATTAAACGGCAGTTACATTACGATGTTCATAACAACCTTAAACACTGATCGTCGTTACAACTAATAAACCCCAATACTTGCATTGATATATATATATTAATCACAGATTCAAACATGATGGCAACCATTGTCCGGGCCTATTACCTGTTCACAAACACAGGTTTCCATTCATTAACAACTATACTAACTCGTAGTTAATCCTAATCATTCCATGACTAGACACAAACATATTATCAATTAATCAAGATATAAATTCATCAAACACAAGAATATTAGAGTATCAAACCACATCACAATATGAACATATACAAACTGATATAATCTTATCATGCAAACTGTGGATTTACAATCTTATCAATGAAACCCTACTTCATCATGTGTAATCATGAAATCATCACAACAAAATACGACAATCTAATGCGGGTAAAACACTAACCAAGATTCCGAGTGAATTGGTTCGATTGATACACCAGAAGCTTTGAGATTTTCTACAGCCGTCGCACAAAGAATGTGGAGAGAATTTTAGGGTTTTTGTTATTTTTACGTTTCATTTACAAGAGTTATACTCAACATGTACTGGGCCTGGACGACTTGGGCCAAGAGCCCCTTTTCTGGCGAAACACCTCCTGGTGAAAAACCTCTTGGTGAAAAACCTCCCTTTTCTAGCGAAACACCTCCTGGTGAAAAACCTCTTGGTGAAAAACCCCTTGATGAAAAACCTCTTGATGAAAAACCTCTTGATGAAAAACCTCTCGATGAAAAACCTCTTGATGAAAAACCTCTTGATGAAAAACCTCTTGAGATCTCAGGTTGTCACAGTCACCCTGCGCCAAAGCAACTATCCTGATAATCTCTGCACTGTTAACGCCACTGGCGTTTTCCAGTCTAGGGCTCTGGACTGGTGGACTGCCGAGAGAAACAAGAGTGGAAATGATGCAGCATATGGGCTAACGTGGGATGAGTTGAAGGACATCATGATGAAAGAGTTCTGCCCTCCCCACGAGCTTCAGAAGCTGGAGGACGAGTTCGGGCACATCAAACAAGAGGGTGGCGACAACGCTGGTTTAACTGCCCGCTTCAAGCAGCTGAGTATCATTTGCCCTGGCCAAGTTAGTACCCCCGAAATCACCATCAAGAAATACATGCATGCTTTACCGGACTGTGTGGCTGATTTCATGCAAGCCGCAAAGACAACAATTATTGAAGAGACCTTCCTGCTCGCTGCCGAGATTAACGACAAGTGAGTTCGGGCTGGTTACTTTGATAAGGCCTCCAAGAATCTTCACCAAGTTACCGCTGCTTCCACCACTGAAACCGCCTCCGCACCACAAGCTTCAAAGTCCTCCCACCATAAGAGAAAGAGCAACAAAAACAGTAGCAAGAATTGCGCTGTCACAGCCGCTGCCCCGCTCCAAGCCATCACTGCTCAACCGCAACCTCAGAACCGCCAAGTAGCGGCCCTAGTGACCACTGCACCGCCGGCCAAACGTGCATATACTGTCCTCACCCGCTCTGCCCTACTTGTACTTATCATCATCCTACCAGGATTGCTTGCAGATTCTGTGTTTACTGCAACCTGTACGGCCACTTTACTGCTAACTGCCATACTGGTCCACGTCAAGCTCCAGCTCCAGCTCAAGGTCAAGCCCCTGCACCTCAAGCTCTCCTTCCTGCTCCCCAGGCCCAGGAAGCAGCTCCTGCACTCGCCGCTCATGCTAGATCTTGCTTTGCATGTGGTGATCCCAACCACTTTGCAAACATGTGCCCCAACAGAGTGGTAAAGCAAGAGCCACAGCAGCAGCCGCAACAACATCAACAGCAGCAGCAGCCAGTAGCCCGCGTACGTGCTTTCAACATTAACGCCCACCAGGCTCAAGCAGAAAACAATGTGGTTAATGGTACGTTTCTCGTCAATGGTATATATGCTTCGTGTTTGTTTGATACTGGAGCAGATAACTGTTTTGTATCATTGGAATTCGAAAAGCTCCTTAATCGTAAGCACGCCCATCTCCCCTCGTCGTTCGATGTTGAAGTTGCCACTGGAGCTGTCAATTTTGTTCTACGTGATTGTACGCTTGAACTCTGTGACAACCGGTAATTTACGCCCTTAATTAGGTGATTAACTGGTGATTACGCAATAATAAATAGTATTTACAACGCTAATTAACTTAATTAGGCCCTTGGAGTGCCTAGGAACGTCTATACGACTTTACAGTACGCGTATGAAGATTCGCGTGGAATCTGCGAAACATCAAATGACAACGGACTGATACCGATACTGACGACACCGACAAATATGGATGTTACACGAATATTTTATGCTTATGGAGTTCGGGTCGCGATATCGGGTCTCGTAGGAAATACGGGCCATTTACACACGAGATGGGCTTGTGGGCCCTGGGCCCAAGCAAAAAAACCCACAAGCCTAAATCTACATATAATAAATATATCATTTCAAGATCTAATGAGATCTTTACAAAATCTACACAAAATCATGCAAAATCTCTTGTAGATTTTTGTCTCACAAAGTTGGATACAAGAAATCTTAAGAGATCTCCATAAAATCTCTATGGATCTTAATACACAAGACATAAGAATATAACACTAGACAATACCCACATGAATTAGTTTAAAACCCCTCCCTTCCCTTTTGATCTCCAGACAAAAACAACACACACTCAACAATAATCTCTCATCCTCTCAATTTCAAACAACCAGACACCAAACAAACAACCCCCTATCTCTCGAAATCTACTGCCAACACATCTTATAAGATATTCCATGTTAGGAATATTGTAGAATGCACGCTAGCGAGTCTCATCTTGGAAGCGACATCACGAAGTCGTAATTAGCTAGCTTTGCACAGGAATATTCAGGTGAGTTCATAACCCCACCTTTTATGGTTTTACATTCTAGTAAATGTTTTCGGGGTGGAAAGACATGCACTTTTTGCAAAGCATACAAGAATTACATGTTACTAAACCATTTTACAAGCAAGTTTAAACTGACACAAATGGTTTACGAAAAGCTTATGTTTTATACCGGTTTTTCAAACAAGCGTATTTTTCGAAATATGCATACACACGAGTTCTAGTTTTCTAAACTACAAAAAAAAAATACGAGAAACACTCATGGTGAGAACGAGTACCGAGTATGATGTGCTTTAAGAAATGCCTAGAAAATACTAGATCATGTGAGCTTAAACTAGATATTGAGATGCCATTAATACTTAATTAGGGACGAGGGTTAGATCTAACGGGTACGGCCGAGACCCACTCATGGTCCTTATGTGACCTCATGAGTGCTTCGGTGTCCCAGTCGAGGGAAATCGACACAATCGAGGTTAATCGACACAGTCGAGGGTAATCGACACAGTTAAAGGAGAAAACACTAATGCTCCCTATGTCCTCACATGCCTTAAAGGAGAAAATACTAATGCTCCCTATGTCCTCAGAAATTGACACAGTCGAGGTTAATCGACACAGTCGAGGTTAATCGACACAGTCGAGGGTAATCGACATAGTTAAAGGAGAAAACACTAATGCTCCCTATGTCCTCACATGCCTTGAAGGAGAAAATACTAATGCTCCCTATGTCCTCACATGCCTTGAAGGAGAAAATACTAATGCTCCCTATGTCCTCACGTGCCTTAATGTCCTTGTATAAACAATCATTTAGTACGTGGTGTACACAAGAAAACTTGATTCATACAAGAATACTTGATTTATACAAGATACATACCATGTTTTCATATAAAGTTTCCATACAATATGACAAGAAAATGATTTTGAGTTCATTTTCTCAACATTACTTCAAAAACCGGTTATTCAAAAAGATTTATTTCAAATCTTTTACAAACAAACTATGAACTCGCTCAACTTTATGTTGACTTTTACGCATGTTTCTTTCTCAGGTTGCATTTCTAAGACAAGGCGCGGTTGGAATAGGAGAACCATGAAGAGTCGAGTACTTAGTGGGCGTTCGTTTTCTAAAAGACTTAACTTATTTGCTTCCGCTGTGCAATGAAGATACCAGTCCAGTCATGCCAATACTCTGATATTTTGGGGTGTGATAAACTCAACAATCACGTCTTCCCTATTGACCTTATTCCGATGCAGCTCGATAGTTTTGACATTATAGTAGGCATTGATTTTCTTCATGAAAATCGTGCTGAAGTCGTTTGCTTCGATAAGATGATTAGCTTCTCGCTCGCTAATGGTGATTAATTGTGTGTTTACGGTGAAGTCGCATCGAAGAAACTCCAACTCATGTCGTGTGTCCAGGCTAGCAAGTATCTCCGCAAGGAATGCCAAGCTTTCTTGGCGCACATTGTAGTAGTGGAGAAAAAGGAAGTTAAGGCAATAGACAAGGTGCCTGTGGTTCGTGATTTTCCTCTTGTGTTTCCTGATGAATTACCTGGTTTACCTTCGAGTCGTGATATTGACTTCTGTATTGATCTCATTCCTGGAGCAAATCCTATTGCTAGAGCTCCTTATCGACTCGCTCCGTCTGAGATGCGCGAACTCTCGAGTCAACTCCAGGAATTACTTGACAAAGGCTTCATTCTCCCTAGCACCTCTCCTTGGGGCGCGCCAGTCCTTTTCGTCAAAAAGAAGGATGGGTCATTCCGGATGTGCATCGACTACATGGAGTTGAATAAGCTGACTATCAAGAATCGCTATCCCCTGAGTCGAATCGATGATTTGTTTGATCAGTTACAAGGTGCTACGTGTTTCTCGAAGATCGATCTACGCTCAGGCTATCACCAGTTACGCATCCAAGAGGAAGATATACCGAAAACCTCTTTTCGCACTCGTTACGGCCACTACAAATTCGTTATTATGCCTTTTGGCTTAACCAACGCACCTGCGGTTTTTATGGATCTGATGAATCGCGTGTGTAAACCCTTCCTCGACCGCTTCGTCATCGTGTTCATCGATGATATCCTGATCTATTCCAAGTCGAAAGTCGAACACGCACAACATCTACGTTTGGTTCTCGAACTGCTTCAAGGGAATCGACTCTATGCCAAGTTCTCCAAGTGTGAATTTTGGCTGGAGGAGGTTCAATTCCTCGGTCACATTGTTAGTAGTCAAGGTATTCACGTCGACCCCGTAAAGATCGAAGCTGTTAAGAGTTGGGTTACACCCAAGAACCCGTCTGAAGTCCGTTCTTTTCTCGGACTAGGGGGCTATTATCGCCGATTCATCGAAGGATTCTCTAAAATCGCCATGCCGCTTACCTCTCTCCCGCACAAAGATAAGCCTTTTTTTGGGGAACTGAACAAAAGACTGCCTTTCGAACTCTCAAGCATATGCTCTGCAATGCTCCTGTGCTCGCTTTACCCGACGGAAATGATGACTTCATAGTCTACTGCGATACCTCGAACCTTGGTCTTGGTTGTGTTCTCATGCAACGGGACAAGGTTATCACCTACGCGTCTCGTCAGCTTAAGATCCACGAGAAGAACTATACAACCCATGATCTCGAGCTTGGTGCAGTTGTTTTTGCATTAAAGATTTGACGACACTACCTTTATGGTACCCAGTGTACGGTCTTCACAGACCATAAGAGCCTGCAACACATCCTGAGTTAAAAAGAACTGAATATGCGCCAACGCCGACGGGTTGAACTTCTTAATGATTACGACTGTGAGATTCGTTATCACCCTGGCAAAGCAAATGCCGTTGCCGACGCTCTCAGCAGACGAAGCTATTTGCATAGCGCTCGTAATATCCAAGCCCAGCACCATCTCAAAGCTCTAATCCGCGACGCACAACATGCTTGTTTTACCGAACGTACTTTGAAGAAGGAAAGGATTCTCAATAATGGCGAGCAACTAGTGAATAAATCGAATGGTATATTCCATTATCTAGACCGAATTTGGATCCCCAAGCGTACCAACTTTCGACAAATTCTGCTAGACGAAGTCCACAAGTCTCGATATTCTATTCATCCCGGTGCCGATAAGATGTACCAGGACCTTCGCTACAATTACTGGTGGCCGGGCATGAAGAAAGATATCGCTCTCTATGTTTCTAAGTGCTTGACTTGCTCGAAAGTCAAGGCCGAGCACCAAAGACCCTATGGCTTACTCGTCCAACCCGAGATCCCTATGTGGAAATGGGAGAGTATAGCTATGGACTTCATAACAAAACTTCCGCACACGCCATCAGGTCACGACAGCATCTGGGTTGTCGTTGACCGTTTGACAAAATCTGCTCACTTTCTGCCGATAGGAGAAGACTTTATGGTAGAAAAATTAGCCCGAATCTACACTGACGAGATCATTTGTCGACATGGGATGCCTCGCGACATCATATCTGACCGCGATGGTCGGTTTACCTCGCGTCTCTGGGAAACATTTCAATCTGCTCTCGGTACTACTCTTAATCTAAGTACCGCTTTCCATCCCCAATCCGACGGTCAAACTGAAAGAACGATTCGTACCTTTGAAGACATGCTTCGCTCGTGTGTCATAGATTTCGGTGGTAATTGGGACGCGCACTTACCTTTGGTCGAATTCTCGTACAATAACAGTTATCATTCTAGCATCCAAATGGCACCATTTGAGGCATTATACGGAAGAAAATGTTGATCGCCTATTGTATGGCACGAGATCGAAGACGCGTAAATAACCGGTCCTGAGCTGTTGCAAGAAACGACTGACAAAATCCTCCAAATTCAAGACAATCTGCTGAAAGCTCAGAGTCATCAGAAAAGTTACGTCGATAGACGCCGCAAGCCCATTGAATTTGACGTTGGCGATCACGTACTCCTAAAGGTATCACCTTGGAAGGGTGTGATCAGATTCGGCAAGAAAGGAAAGCTCGCGCCTCGATATGTTAGACCTTTTAAGATTCTGGAAAGGATCAGCAAAGTGGCCTATAGACTCGAACTACCGGAGGAACTTAGCAACGTCCACCCGACTTTCCACGTTTCGAACATCGGAAAGTGTCTGGCTGAGCAGGATTTACAAGTGCCACTTGAGGATCTACAAGTAGATGAAACATTACACATCGTGGAAAAGCCTGTCGAGATCATGGACCGAGAAACCAAGAAGCTCAGACGCTCACGCATTCCCATTGTGAAGGTTCGTTGGGAAGGCAAACGCGGCGCAGAGTTCACCTTGGAACTCGAAAGTGACATGAAGGCGAAGTATCCACAGCTCTTTGTTACGCCTGCGCCTTAATTTCGGGACGAAATTCCCTTAAGATGGGGAGGCTGTAACACCCCATGTTTCCGAAAGTCAAAGTACAAGTCAAAGTCAAAGGAAGAAAAGATTGCTAATTGCGATCTGTCACTCCTTGCTTAACTATGGATTGTACACCTTGACTTGTAATCGAATCCTTTTAATTGTTTGCTTTAGTTGTATTATGTGGAGTATCTATTAACAATCGAGGTTTAATCGCATGTTTATCGCTAATCGCATCGCAACTCGAATTATGTGTTCTGAATATTGTTTTACGTGTGTGTGCTATTTATGTGTTACTTGTGCATGATTACTTTATGTTGTGGTGATTAATCGAAACGCAATCGCAACTCTAACGCAACGCGATCTAATCGCAAATGCTAAACGCAAGTTATTTATGACGATTGTATGTTAGATATAGACTATTAGATAAAACTATTGCATCGCTTAATCGACACTCGCTCAAATGCATCGCAACGCTCAACACGCAAAACGAAATAACGACACCTAACTCGCCGGACCACTTCGATCGAATGGTCATCCGTACGGATGACCATCTGATCGGATGGCCATCCGATCGGAGTGACATCCTATCCGACACTTGTGCTCCTCTTTCCTCTTTTGGCAACCTATAAATACCCCCTGTCACATCACCAACAGTGATGTGACAGCTCTCTCGTTCGACCAGCACCTCCAACCCACTTTTCCTTCGATTTCTTGCGATTCATGTAAGTTTCTTCCCCAAATCTTATACTTCTATGATCTAAACACACTTCTTCATCATTTTCACCTTTGAATCCTAACTTTTAACCGTGAAATCAGCGGATTTGAGGTATTCTAGGGTGATGTCATCATGGAGTTCTTATGAACTTCAAGACTTGGCCTCATTCCACCAAGAACAACTCAGATCTAAGTGATTTCCACATGTTTTAACGTTGTTTTCGCATAGATCCAAACTTTTTCATGGTTAGAAGGATTGAAAGATGGTTTCATAACTTTCTTTCAACTCTTTTACACTCAATGCACTCAAAACCGATAGAATCGGGACTCAATCAGGCCTTCACTCATTCTCTAGTGATGTGTCGGTCTGAGATTTGATTTCTACCAAAGAGACAACCGATTCCGGGTTGAACATGAACAACCATCACGAACAGTGACTGATCAAATTGGGGTGATTCCCGTTCGATCGGATAACCTGGGTCTTGGCGGAGTTCTCGTTGTTTAACGCGTTGTCATACCGTCTCGATCAACCTGCAACTTTTCAAAACTTAACAAAATATTCAAACTTCAAACGATCATGTAGTCGAACGACAATCCGAACGGATTGTACATGGTCATCAACACTTAAACATTTTCAAAACATATTAGTTCCAGCGGATTGCCACCCGATCGGTAGACCATCGGATCGAATGACAATCCTGCTGTGAACTTATTCTCTGAGAAATATCGAACGACCGTTCGACCGGACGACCTGAAAGGTAGAGATACTTCTCTGTTTTCAAAATACTACAACGAGAACTTCAAAACCATCATACACAAACAGATCCATCCCAAACGAGTGGCAATCCGACCGAATGGCCATCCGACCGGATGACCATCCGAACGGATTGTCATCCGATCGGATGACCCTTCGCCACTTGACTCACTTGCATTGTTTTACGCGTCGATCTTCGCTTATGCTATCGTTAACTGTTTAGGCTAATCTCTTAGCGCTCCCTTCAATCCAAGAGAGTGTTTACTTGTTAAACACTATCTGTGAGTATATTCGATCCCTTTTTGCCTGACGCACTTTTGGGTGTTACATACGTTACTTATTCAAATCACATCGATCACACAATGCAAACACTTTTATACACTAACCGTTACCGCATGTTATACGTGTTACTCGATGAATGTCTGTATGTTATGTTTACACAGTGATTGTTGCCTGACACCTTAGCAACGATAGTACTATAGTTTGGACTCAGCACCTGTCGTGGACAGGGGTTGTTAAAGGCTTTACTTCTCGTGTCCCAGTGGGGATATCATTTCCTCTTTTTACACAAAACTCTTTCTCATTTTCTCATGTTTTTAGCTTTTTCGAATTTTCAAATGTTTTTGTATTTTCAAAATTTTTACTCCCCCTAAAATCCAAAACATTTTAAAGAAAATTTGAAAAACCGATGTAGATAGCTTTATCTCGCCATCCATTATCTGCTTCACATTCTCCATTTTTCTCACATACACCCCCATGATTTACAAACCACTTGATTATAACGTTTTGAAACCATTCTTCAATCTAGTTTTAACATGTGTTTGTTCAGCCATGAGGATTTCGGCGTATTCCTTTTTAATTTTTGAAAGATTAAAATTTTTCAGTCAAAATCAATCACTTCCTGTTTTAACACAGACACAGGATTTTCTCCTCATGTGCCAGGCTGTTTCGTTATTCATGTTGAACTTGAATTGGCCCCTGAACACCTGCACATGCAAATGAATTTGATTAGTTTTGAATTGGAACCCAATCCAAACTGGATTTAGGTTTACCAAAATTCATCAACATATGACATGAACGACCTTACACAATTTATTTTATATTCAAACACTTTTATAAAAAATTTATCTGAAAATTTAACTTTCTTTGATTTCTAACCGTTTGATTAACCAATTTTTCCTTCTTTATTCTCTCTTTTGTCCTCAGATTTGAATCTAATGAATTCTTTGGAGAGCAAAGCGATTCATCAGAACTAGTATCTGAATCCATGGTAGTATCCGAGGACAAAATCTTTTCTAAATACTTTCTCGCTTTCTTTCTTTTCTTTCTCAGTCTATCTTTCTCCCCTTGTGATAATTTGATTCTTTGGTCTTTTGGCTTTTCTTCTATTTTCTCAGTTTTCATAGCCATTTTATGAGATTCAGCCCTCGATCTTCTCTTTGATCTCATTGGGCAATCTCTGGCAATATGACCTCTGATTTGACATTCATAGCATCTTCTCGTCTCAAATCTCTGACTCTGGCAGTTAACAACAATGTGTCCTTCAAAACCACATTTGTAACACACCCTGTTATCGTACCATTCTCCACTTTCAAACCAAACATTTAGATCGTAACATTGATTTGCCTTGTGGTAATCATTACTTCTCTTTTTTCTATCATCATAATGATTTGTCTCTGAAGAATCTTTATTCCATCTTCTCCTGTAAGCTTGATTTGACTTTTGAGCACCATGGTCAAACCTGCACCACTTTTTAACAACTTTTTGTGAGTTTTGATTTTCAAATTTTTGTTTTTATAGTGATTTGATGATTGAACTGATGATCTTTGATTTTGAACTTTTTTTGATTTTTTAAAATTTTGTTTTTGTTCCCCATTTTGCTTAGAAGTTGAACATTCACCTTTTTCAACAAATTGTGAAATTGTTTCTTTAAATTTTTCTTTTAGTTTCAAAAATATATTCTTTTTATCATTTTCATCATTAGATTCATCATCACAATCTTCAATTATGACTTTGTCATAATTTGTGACATCGTCACTTATTGGAGTTTTCACCGAGGGAGTTTTGGTTTTCGTGTTATCAGGTACAACCGTTTTTGTTTTGCCCTTTCCTAACGGTTTACACCCAATACCACGGTTACAAAATTCATATTCGTCCTCTCCCGTTTCTTCATTTTTATTGATCGGTTTTGGAACTATATTATCAATAATTAAGGACGAAGCAACAAAACCTTTCAATTTCTTTTCTAAATCTTCAATTTTATTTTTAGCAATCTCAGCATCTCGTTCAAGTTTTGTGATTTTTTCTAGATGCGAGTTTTTTATATTTTGTTTTTCAAAATCATTTTTATTTAAAATTGATTTTTCATTTTCTAAAATTTTTACTTGATTTTTCAAATCATTTTCTAATTTTATAAAATATTTGTTTTCTAATGTCAAATTTTCCACATTTCTCAACAGTTTGACATTTTCAGATTTTGATTTTTCACAAATTGAGCACACAATTTGAGGACCGTGTTCTTGAAGCTTGTTGACAAATTTATCTAGAGTAAATCTTGAAAAATTATAATCTTTTTTCAACTCAATCAAAGCTTCATTCCATTATGAAGGTAAGGCATCTGCAAATTTTGTTATTTCTTCAGCATTCGACTTTCTTACCGAGTAACACCTTAACCAGCCAAGTAAATCAGAATACCGTCCTTTCAACTGACCCAACGATTCATGTTTTTTACACTGGAATTGTTCAAATCTCTTAACCCAAATGTTTCTTTTAGTTTCATCCGGCAACCATGTATGCACCTCTATTCCATCATCCAATTTATACATTTTTCTTAAACTTGAAAGTTATTGAAAACTCGATTCAAAAATATTTTCTTGTATTAACCCACTTACAAGCCCAATAACTAAGTCTTGGCCCAAATCGCTTTTAAAAACTTTCGACCCAATACCCTTAGCCTAAAGTACCTTCAAAAACTTTCAATCTCAGCCCAAAACACTACTTTTAAATGCAGCCCAAATTTTTATACAAGTACACCCAAAAAATCTTGGCCCACTAAAATCTCGAACTTGTGTATTTAGCTCACAAACTTGAGACCCACTAATTTTATTAAAGTTGGCCCAAAAATATCAAAAATTATCGTGACTTTTCAAAATATCAATTTCCAAATGTTTTGTTTTTTTATCTATATTTTTTAAACGTAAATTTCAAATTCCACTAAAAATTGTTTTTGACTTATGTTGTTGTCTATTATTATTAGAAGAAATATATCAAGATCTGACATAAAAAAGAATCTAAAACAATTATCAAACACATGTGATTTCAAAAACTTGAAAATCTCGTCACAACAGTTATGACTTATCCTCTTCAATTCTCTTTTTAACTTTTCTAATTCTAAAGAGAAAAATGCCCGGATAGTCCCTGTGGTTTCACCTTTTTTCACTTATAGTCCCTATCTTTCTAAAACTACTTGAATAGTCCCTGTGGTTTTCCGTTTTGTTCTCGGATAGTCCCTGGGTCTAACTTCAGTTACTTTTCTCTGTTAAGAGGGGTATGAAATGACAAAAATACCCTTTCTTAAAAGGCCAAACCATAGGGACTATCCGGGCATCTTCTTCATTTATATATATACACACAACTATCTTCTCTCTCTATTCCTCTCTCTCTACCATTCTCACACACAGAGATCTCTCTCTCCCACCTCTCAACACCTTCACCACCGTTGATCAACCCGCCACCACCACCATCAACCTGTCACCGCCACCACCATCATCTGTACAATCTTATTCATATACACACACCTCCGATTTCGAATATGAGCAAGAGAGACAGAGATGGCGGAGGTCACCGGCCGGCCACAACCACCCACAACATACCTAAATCAGTGGCGGAGGTGGCATGTGGTGTCGTCGGATTGCTGGTTTGAGCACAGAGAGACATAGATCGAGAGAGAGGGTGAAATCAGAGAGTGATGGTGATGATCGGAACACAATGGCAACGACAGAAAACGACGAGTCGTCGGACCGACGACCAAAAGCACCGACAATGGCGGCGGTGGTGATTCGGCTCCCAGATCCAGCAGGTTCGATTCTGATTGGTTCTTGGTTCGGGTTTTTCAAGTGAGTTTCGAGTTTTATTTGGGTATTTCGAGCTCGGGTCGGATACGGTCAAGTCGAAGATGACCTCCGGCCGCTGAGTTATGGTGGTTCTGTGATCGGTTCAGGCACGGTATAGTCTCGGCTCAGTTGGTTCAGTTGCGGGTCAAATCCGGTAGGTTCCGGGTCAGATTTGTTACGGATGCAACTGTGAACTAAAGTGTTGATTATGCCAAAAATCTGTAGTGACTATTTGATTATGTGAACTTGTTCTTTTTTATTCTGACATTAAATCCCAAATACACATGATGCGACAATATAATGGCGGGCCAGTGGTGATGGCAGGTGGTCGTCCGATGGTGGGCCAGTGGTGTTTGCAGGTTGCAGGTTGCAGAGACAAAGAAACAAATAGGAAGGGGATGAGTGGGGGGTGATGATGGCGATGTAGTTTTGAGGTCGGTTCGGGACCGAGCCCAACTTTGATCGCAGCTGGCCTTTAGACGGGCGGGTTTTTTCTAAAACTGTGGCGGTGATGGTGGAGGGTGGAGGAGGGTGATGGTGGGTGGAGGTTGAAGATGAAGTGTGGTGGTGAGGTTTTATATATTAGTATGAAGAAGATGCCCGGATAGTCCCTATGGTTTGGCCTTTTAAGGAAAGGGTATTTTTGTCATTTCACACCCCTCTTAACAGAGAAAAGTAACTGAAGTTAGACCCAGGGACTATCCGAGAACAAAACGGAAAACCACAGGGACTATTCAAGTAGTTTTAGAAAGATAGGGACTATAGGTGAAAAAAGGCGAAACCACAGGGACTATCCGGGCATTTTTCTCAATTCTAAATCACCTTTTTGCTACACAACAATCTCACTTAACAACAAACAATCTATAATTCTCAAACACCACCTGCAACTCGCTGCTATTTCAATTTCAATTTTTTTTTTACAATAAGGTATTTTCATTCCAATTATCAGGGCAAATTACATAATGATAGCAGACAGACGAGCAAAAAATTCAATTAAAACAACTCTTTCCCTTTTCAACTACCATCCGCAAACAACAACTCTTGTCTAAAAGAACAACCTGCTTCTTGATTTTTCTAATAAAACTCACACTTGCAACTTTCTTATTTCTGTTTTAACAAACAAATGCTATCAAACATTCAGTACAATCAGATCCGATCACTTACAAACACTTGACTACTTATACTACTAAAAATTTTTTAGTCCAATGTATTATACTATCGGCCCAAAGAATTTTTAATCTCGGCCCAACTACACTTATTTGAACCAGCCCAATTCTTTTATATTTAAAATGCACTGTAAAACCTTAACTTTCTTTTTATGACACAACAGCAACAACCTTATTTTCTTTAAATCCAGCCAGCACAGTAGCAATTTTTTTTTACTTTTCTTTCAGCAAAAACTCAGCATACATACATTTATCATTCACAATCAAGTTTCACAAAGACAATCAAACCGACTTTTCAAGAATTGCCAAGTGGACCGACCCGTTTAATGACCTGTGATGCTCATGTAAACCGGATGATTTTCAACCTTTTCAAATTCAGTTTTTATGTTTTAAATGATTCCAACACAATCAAAACAATCTTAGCCGATTAAATCTTAGCCGATTTTACTTGTAAAAATACTCTGTAACTCAAACGAAAACAATCCGAAATTAATCGAAACGTTCAGAAAGTTCGAATTCAGATTTCAAAAATTTTCTGCTGACCACTTTCGAATTCAGATTTCAACAATCTAAATCTTCAATAGTAAACATCTATCTTTGATGAACATAATACAACTTCGTATATTCGACGCAACTTTCAATATCGGATTTCACTCGAAATTTGATTCAGAACTCAACAACTACCAAGATAACTTCGCAACTTTCGAACTCAGATTCATTCAAAACACGTCAAAAACTTGATCCGTAAGATGCCTTTTCACCTTTTCAAAATCTGTTGTTAATTTTTAAGACTCTACTACCTGCAAATCATTGCAATAAACTTATCTCTTCTCTTCTAAAGTTCAAACAACAATCATTAAATCCAACAAAATCAATGTTAGGGCATGGATTTTATACTAAGGCTCATCCATCCTGAGACTGGGCCTGGATCGCGGATCCTTAATGGATGATGCAGGAAGTCTGATCCTTACTAATTTTTATGTTTTTAACAATTGTTCCTTGTGTTCTTAGTTTACGTTTGCAGGTGTTTTGTGAGCTAAGTCAACACGAGAATATCGGAGGAATATGCTATTTTTGGCATGTGCATGAGAGTCATAGCCGTTAAGGGGATCGTGGAAAGGCTTGCATGATCTTCGGAGAGTTAGTTACTAGGATATTTTTTATCTTTTAAGGGGTTAACAAGCTCATTTAAAAAAAAAACATAACAGCCTACATTCGAACTCTCTGATCTTCATTGGCGAATACACACATGCACATTAGCAATTCATTGTATTGAGCTTGTTATCTTCCAAAGTTGTAACCTTTCTTGTTCAATATAGTTGATAGTGATAGTATTCACTATCCGAGGTTTTTTATGCCGGAGATCATACATTGATCAAAGGCTTTTTCCTCGTATAAATCCTTGTGTTCATTGTCACTTTCTTTTGATAATTGTTCATACATTTGTTCATCTAATCAAGCATCTAACCTCACAAAAATCAGATTTGGTTACATTATCCTTTTGTGATTTTTGACCAAAACAGTTTGGTGCCCACCGTTGGGCAATTGGTGCTTCATTTTTGAAAATCTTGTTCATTTCATTCATTTCTGTGCATTACCTTCAACCACATGACTTCTCAGGGAAAAGCAACTTCAAGCTCCATGTCGACGGTCACCTCATCACAGGGCATTCCACCATTGCCTCCTGCTCCCTCTGCATCTCAGAAGAATGCTGAGAATGCTGCGAAGAAGCCAACCCCCGTTTTTACAAAAGCAACTACTGTTGTTTCTTCCTTTACACCTACTAACAGTGATCTTTATGTAACACCCCGTGTTTCCAAAGTCAAAGTACAAGTCAAAGTCAAAGGAAGAAAAGATCGCTAATTGCGATGTGTCACTCCTTTCTTAATTATTGATTGTACTTCTTGACTAGTAATCGATCCCATTTAATTGTGTGCTTTAGTTGTATTATGTGGAGTATCTGTTAATAATCGCAGTTTAATCGATGATTAATCGCTAATCGACTTATCGATATTTTATCACTATCGCATCGCAACTCGAATTATGTGTTATGGATATTGTTTTACGTGTGTGTGCTACTTATGTGTTACTTGTGCATGTTTATATTATGTTTGTGGTGATTAATCGAGAACGCAATCGCAACTCTATCGCAACGCTATCTCATCGCAAACTCGAGATGCAAGGTTACTTATGTTGTTGTGTGTTAGTTAGGTTATTTGTGTGACTATTGTTTAATACTATCGCACCGCTTACCCGCAACGCATCGCAACGCTCAACGCACGAAACAAAACATCGAAACACAACTCGCTAGAGACGTCCGAACGAATGACCATTCGATCGAATGGTCATCCGTACGGATGACCATCCGATCGGACTGCCCTCCGATTCGCACACCTGCACAGCCTTTCCTCTTTTGGACATCTATAAATACCTCATGTCACATCACAAACAGTGATGTGATAACTCTGGTGCGACCCTTCGACTTCCCAGCCTATTTTCTCTCGATTTCTTGCAAATCTTGTAAGTTTTCCATTCAAATCTTGTACTTCTATGATCTACACACACTCCTTCATCTTTTTCACCAACAAATCTTCACTTTCCACCATGAAATCAGCTGATTTGAGGTGTTCTAGGATGATGTCATCATGGGGTTCTTATGAACTTCAGGATTTGGCCTCAATCCACCAAGAACAACTCAGATCTAATGGATTTCAACATGTATCAACACTGATTTCGCATAAATCTAAACATTTTCGAGATTTATAAGGATTGAAAGATGTTTTCATAACTTTCTTTCAACTCTTTTACAGTCATTCACTCAAAACCGATAGAACCCGAGCTCGTTCAGACCTTCTACTCGTTCTATAGTGAAGTGTTGGACTGAGAATGGATCTCTATCGCAGGAGTCGACCGATTCACGGGTTAAACATGTAGTACCGTCAAGAACAGTTAACTGATCAAACGGGGTGATTCCCATCCGATCGGGTGACTTGGACTTCATGGGGTTTCCATTGTTTAGCACGTTGTCATACCGTCTCGGTCAAACCGTAAACTTGTTCTCCAAGAGATGTCTCGCTGGACGGATCGCCATCCGACCGAACGACCGTTCGACCGGATGACCTGAAAGGTAGAGATACTTCACTGTTTTCAAAATGCTACAACGAAAACTTCAAAGCCATCATACACAAGCACATCCATCCTAAACGAAGGACAATCCGACCGAATGGCCATCCGTCCAGATGACCATCAGTACGGATTGTCATCCAATCAAATGGCCTTTCGTCACCCAGTTCACTTGCACCATTTAATGCGCCGTTCAATGCTTATGCTATCGTTAACTGTTCATGCTAATCTCTCAGCGCTCCCTTCAATCCAAGATAGTGTTTATTTACTGAACACGATCAGTGAGTATACTCGATCCCTTTTTGCTTTACTCACTTTTGGGTGTTACATACGTTACTTATACTAAATCACATCGATCACACAACGCAACCACTTTTATACGCTAACCGATACTGCATGTTATACGTGTTACTCGATGAATGCTTGTATGTTATGTTTACACAGTGATTGTTGCCTGACACCTTAGCAACGATAGTACTATAGTTTGGACTCAGCACCTGTCATGGACGGGGGTTGCTAAGGGTATTTCTTCATGTGTCACAATGGTGATATGTGTTGCGCACTCTACAACTCGCAGTCATGTCTGTGCATATTTCATTGTCGATAACCTACTAGCTTCACTTTGCTACATGTTACATGTTGGTTATGCGTAAACGATTTTCGCTATATATATTATACTATCAAACTTGTATGCTCACCTTTACACTATGTGTATTGACTTTTATTTTAACGTATATGACAGGTGTTTGAGACGCTAGGATGCTTGCTATGTGGAAATCAAGTAGGAGAGTCTAGAATCAAACAATTTAGATTTTGAGTTGTCGAAACAATATATTTGCCTTGAGATACTATGTCTGTAATAATTGAATTTCTTGATATGTTACGGTATGGGACGTAATGCTAAATATCTGGTAAATTTGAGTTGTTATGGATTTCTCTTGGACAATCTGTTTCGCTCAGTGCCACCCCCCGATGTTTCCGCCATCGGTTGGGGTGTGACAGATTGGTATCAGAGCCATGACTATAGGGAATTAGGCAAGACTCGACCTAGTCCGGGTCGATGTCTTAGAAACAACCTAGTCTATAGTCTAAGTACCAACAAACTGACTTGTGCATACCCAGTAGGGGTTTTGTACGAGCTTACTTGCTCTCCTCGCTCGCTCTCGCTGAACATTATCACGCTGCCTTTCCTGAGGGTAGCATCGCACACTATTTTCTAAAATGAACGAGTGAGTAGATCGAGACTAGGTGTGAAAACCGCAAACTCTCGATTGGATCGCTTGTTCGACGCGTGATTTTTTCTTAAAACATGAGAATGTGCGTTAAATTAGGAGTGAAATCCATACTTTGACGCAAAATTTTCCTCCCTGTCCCATGATTCTACCACACAAACAGGAATACAGTTGTTAAGTTAGGGGTGAAACCCGAATCTTGATGACTCGTTCCGCTCTCGATTTTGGTTTTTATAAAACTCTCACCAAAGCCTCGACGGACTCCACTGACTTGAGTAACACTGTAACTGGAAGGATGCGTGCCGTTCGCCCAGATTGAGGTGAGAGCACAGTCCAGAAAGCCAAAGTGTGTACTCGAAATCCTTGAGAATAGTCGAATGACTTTGGGTAGTCGACGTCTATCACCCAAGACAATCTATTCTCGATTTTATGTGTTATCAATTCTGGATTTCGCTGCCGCTGACTTCGTGATTTATCGCTTTTATGTGGAATTTTATGTGTTTTATGTGGTTTTATGTGTCCATGTGTTTCGATTTTTGGTGATTTATACGCTTTTCGCTTTGATCAACACACACAACTCGCACTGCACATCTACCTCAAAACGTTAACAAATCGCATGCTATGTTACTCGTAATCTCGCTACTTGCACTCGCAACTCTTGATCGCTTATGCAGCTTTGAAAGATAGGTGAATACGTGCAATATATGTAGGTGAATACATGCAAAATATAGTAGAAGATGTGCTTACATGGACTACGTGCTTCTATGCCTATGTGCTTCTGTGGATTATGTGCCTATGTGACTACGTGATTAGATGTGTTCCTAAGCTTTATATAAAGTAGCTTTTAGAGATTCGCTAGACTATATTAGGGTTAATCGAAATTGTGCCTGAGTCCTGTGACGATGTCTGTTGCAGACAATGTCATCATTCGGATCTCTGCTCGCCGAAACCATGAGGACAAACGTATCGCTGCTCTCGTCACTAGGCAGATGGCTAAGGTCATTTCGCAAATTGTCAGCGAGTTGAATGAAAACGCTTGCAAGTCCTCTGATGAGTCCAGGATTGATTCTCCACGCGCCACTTTTAGCTTCAAGCAGTTTAAAGCCTGCGGCCCTAAAGAATTCACCGGAGAAGATGGACCTACTGCCATGTTTCAATGGTTCAATTCTATTGAAGTCACCCTGCGCCAAAGCGGCTGTCCTGATAATCTCCACACTGTTAACGCCACCGGCGTTTTCCAGTCCAGGGCTTTGGACTGGTGGGCTGCCGAAAGAAACAAGCGTGGAAATGATGCAGCCTATGTGCTTACGTGGGATGAGTTGAAGGACATCATGATGAAAGAGTTTTGCCCTCCCCACAAGCTTCAGAAGCTGGAGGACGAGTTCTGGCACATCAAGCAAGAGGGTGGCGACAACGCTGGTTTAACTGCCCACTTCAAGCAGCTGAGTATCATTTGTGCAGGTCAAGTCACTACTCCCAAGATCACCATCAAGAAATACATCCGTGCTTTACTGGATTTTGTGGCTGACTTTGTGCAAGCCACGAAGACGACAACTATTGAGGAAACCTTCCTACTTGCTGCCGAGATTAACGACAAGCGAGTTAGGGCTGGTTACTTCGATAAAGCCTCCAAGAATCTTCACCAAGTTACCGCTGCCCCCACTGCTGAAACTGCCGTCGCACCGCAAGCTTCCAAGTCCTCCCGCCACAAGAGAAAGAACAACAACAACAGTAGCAAAAATTGTGCTGCTATCGGCGCTCCGCTCCAAGCTATCACTGCTCAACCGCAACTCCAGAACCGCCAAGTAGCGGCCCCGGTGACCAATGCACCGCCAGCTAAGCGTGCATATACTGGTACTCACCCGCTCTGCCCTACCTATACCAATCATCATCCTAGTGGGATTGCTTGCAGATTCTGTGTCCACTGCAACCTGTACGACCACTTTACTGCTAATTGTCATACCGGTCCTCGCCAAGCCCCAGCTCAAGCTCAAGGTCAAGCTCCTGCACCACCAGCTCTCCTTCTTGCTCCACAGGGCCAACCAGCAGCTCCTGCACCCCCTGCTCACGTTAGAGCTTGCTTTGCATCTAGGGATCCCAACCACTTTGCAAACATGTGCCCCAATAGAGTGGTGAAGCAAGTGCCACAGTAGCAGTCGCAACAACATCAACAGCAGCAGCAGCCAGCAGCACGCGGTCGTGCTTTCGACATTAACGCCCTCCAGGCTCAAGCAGACAACAATGTGGTTAATGGTACGTTCCTCATCAATGGTATATATGCTTCGTGTTTGTTTGATACTGGAGCAGATAACTGTTTTGTATCGTTTGAATTCGAAAAGCTCCTTAATCGTAAATGCGCCCATCTCCTTACGACGTTCGACGTTGAAGTTGCCACTGGAAGAACCGTCGTTGTCAATTCTGTTCTACGTGATTGTACGCTTGAACTCAGCGATCACGTCTTCCTTATCGATCTCATCCCGATGCAGCTTGGTAGTTTCGACATCATAGTAGGCATGGATTTTCTTCGTGAAAATCGTGCTGAAGTTGTTTGCTTTGATAAAATGATTTGTTTCTCACTCGATAATGGTGATTAATTGTGTGTTTACGGTGAAGTCGCATCGAAGAAACTCCAACTCATGTCGTGTGTCCAGGCTAGCAAGTATCTCCGCAAGGAATTCCAAGCTTTCTTGGCGCACATTGTAGTAGTGGAGAAAAAGGAAGTTAAGGCAATGAATAAGGTGCCTGTGGTTCATGATTTTCCTAGCGCCTTCCTTGATGATCTACCTGGTTTACCTCCGAGTCGTGATATTGACTTCCACATTGATCTCATTCCTGGAGCAAACCCTGTTGCTAAAGCTCCCTATCAACTCGCTCTGTCCGAGATGCGCGAACTCTTGAGTCAACTCCAGGAATTACTTGACAAAGGCTTCATTCGCCCTAGCACCTCTCCGTGGGGCGCACCACTCCTTTTTATCAAAAAGAAGGACGAATCGTTCTGGATGTGTATCGATTATAAAGAATTGAATAAGATGACTATCAAGAATCGCTATCCCTTGCCTCGAATCGATGATTTATTTGACCAATTACAAGGTGCAACGTGTTTCTCGAAGATTGATTTACGCTCAGGCTACCACCGGTTACGCATTCAAGAGGAGGATATACCTAAAACCTCTTTTCGAACCCGATACAGTCACTATGAATTCGTTGTTATGCCCTTTGGGTTAACCAACGCACCCGCGGTTTTCATGGATCTGATGAATCGCGTGTGTAAACCTTTCCTCGACCGCTTTGTCATCGTGTTTATCAATGATATCCTGATCTATTCCAAGTCGAAAGCAGAACACGCGCAACATCTACGTTTGGTTCTCGAATTGCTCCAAGGGAATCAACTCTATGCCAAGTTCTCCAAGTGTGAATTTTGGCTAGAGGAGGTTCAATTCCTCAATCACATTGTCAATAGTCAAGGTATTCACGTCGACCCCGCGAAGATCGAAGCTGTTAGGAGTTGGGTTACACCTAAGAACCCGTCCGAAGTCCGTTCTTTTCTCGGACTAGCGGGCTATTATCGCCGATTTATTGAAGGATTCTCTAAAATAGTTGTGTCGCTTACCTCTCTCACTCATAAAGACAAGCCTTTTGTTTGGGGAACTGAACAAGAGACAACCTTTCGAACTCTGAAGCATATGCTCTGCGATGCTCCTGTACTCGCTTTAGCCGAAGGAAACGATGACTTCGTAGTCTATTGCGATGCCTCGAACCTTGGTCTCGGTTGTGTTCTCATGCAATGAGACAATGTTATCGCTTACACATTTCGTCAGCTCAAGATCCACGAGAAAAACTATACAACCCACGATCTCGAGCTTGGTACAGTTGTTTTTGCATTGAAGATTTGGTGACACTATCTTTACGGTACCAAGTGTACGGTCTTCACAGACCATAAGAGCCTACAATACATCTTAAACCAAAAGGATCTTAATATGCGCCAACGCCGATGGGTTGAACTTCTTAACGATTACGACTGTGAGATTCGTTATCATCCTGGCAAAGCAAATGTCGTTGCCGATGCTCTAAGCCGATGAAGCTATTTGCATAGTGTTCGTAATATTCACGCCCAGCACAATCTCGAAGCTCTTATCCGTGACGCCCAACATGCCTGTTTTACCGAACACACTTTGAAGAAGGAAAGAATTATCAATAATGGCAAGCAACTGGTGATAAATTGAATGGTATATTCCATTATCTAGACCGAATTTGGATTCCCAAGCGCACCAACTTACGACAAATTCTGCTAGACGATGCCCACAAGTCCCGATATTCTATTCATCCCAGTGCCGATAAGATGTACCAGGACCTTCGCTGTGACAACTGTGTTCTGTAAGCATCGTATAATGTAAAACAATGTGATTTGATGTTATTATATGTGTTATTGTGTTTGATGACTTTACAATTTGATTCGATTCCGATTACAAGCTTTAAATCACTTTCTGGAAGGTTATACGCAAACTGGTGCATAAACGCAATCAGTTTAATGCGACGTACACTCCGGAACTGTGACGTAAGCCAAACATACCCTAATTATCCTTTACGTAACTTAGAAATATGTTCCGAAGGATTCGGTATGGCGAAAACACGTTTATTTGAACTAAAGAACTATTTACGACTAAACTGCGAAACGAACGATGGTGACCGCCCGGATAATATTTAAATCCCAAAAATATTCTGTTATGATAAAAATTTTATTTTAATCAGGCCCGTGTTGAAAAATGAATTAAAACGCTTAAAAACGTTATTTTTCAAGGTTAAGCGCGTACCGCGTGTTTCTGCGCGACACAGTGCTTCTACAGCAAAACGCAGACAACGCAGCCAGTCTTGGCAACTGAAATTTTATTTCAGTAATCTTTTGGCGAGTTTATTTTTATAGAGTAATAAAAATAATTTAGAACGCCATAAACCGGGATTTAAACGCTAGATAAAATACCCGGTATCCAGTTAAACACCCGTTTTAGCCTACATATAGCATATTTATATAAAAACTTACACTTGGACCCCCTCCCCCATCTAAATTTCGGTCATATCTAAGTGTGGCCCCACCATATATTTTGCAAGATTTAATTTTATTCTTGAAGATCTTGCTTGATATGTTGGTTGCCAAGTGTAATTGCATGCTCCTTGTAAATCCTTCTATATCTTCACATTTCCAAGACTTCAAATCTCAAGCAATCTCTTCCTTCTCTCTCCCTCACCCAAACCGTAACCCCTCTCTCTCTACATTCATCACCTTCAAGTCTTGTTCTTGAGAATTCAAGCTCATTTCTAGCAACTTTCAAGTTAGTATGAAGATCTAAGGGTGTTCCCAAGGTGTTGTCAAGTGATTACAATCTTCCTATCATCAAAATCTCATCTTACAACCTACTTGAATCTTGAAGGTATAACATTTGTTTTTAAATCATACTTTAGATTATTGGTTGTTCTTGATGATTGAAGTTTCTCTTGAATATTGGGATTTTCACTAAACTTGAAATCTAAAATGAAATGGGTCTTGAAACAAATAAAGATGGTGGTGTATATATGTATATAACTGTACATATATATGTGTGTATATGAGTTTATTTTTGAGTTAGAGTTTGATATCTTGTTAAGTACTTGCTTATGTTGTTACATGTTCATGAATGGTGGTAAAAATGCAAGTATTTGGTGATTTATATAGGATATGTTAAATGCTTACATACATCAGCAAATAAACCTGAATATATCATGTATTTGATGCATCTAAACCCATATAAAATGTTGATGTTATGATAGTATGCTTTAGGCACTTGTACATGTGAAAATATGATGATTTAAAGATCAAGAAATGATGAAAAATGGTTATATGACAAAAACTGTTTTAGATGAGGTTACAAACACTAAAAATAATATTATTTGATGTATTATAGTGGCATGAAACTTTAACATAGGTTTACTAGCTTTGCATGTTGTACATATAGCTTAAAAAGTGGTAAATTATGTGAAATTTGCATGATTTATGTGCTTTGTTTAAGACCTGCACTATCATGAGTATAACCCTTATTTTATTCAGTAAATAACATGGGTTGTGTCAAAATTTCAAGTCGTTTCGATTTGGGAAGGTTCGGGTAACGTTTGATGCAAAACTATGCGGTAAAACGGTAAAAAATCGCCTTTTCAGAGGATTTTTATTAAACTGTTTTAGATCAGTAACCAAACTGATATTTTTGCTATAAAAATAAGTAATTTAACTTATATTAAGTTTACTTGGTGTTTGGTTAGTCATACGTGACTTCCGACGCCCAAAAATGTTACCGAATCGCTAAAATAAGTGCTTTTCGACATAACTAGAATGGGTTGTTCATAAGTAAATTTTATGTGTTACAATGTGCTATGTGTTTTACAATATGTGTATGATGATGTGCTAGTGTTGACGAGATTATATGTATTACGCTTGAATAAATGTATATATACAAATACACCAAGATAATAAAAAATAATAACTTTTAGAGAAAACTCAAAGTTATGTGAAAATTCTAAGTATCGGAGAAACTTCGGTATTTTTGTTAGTTTTTGATTATTAAATCATTCTTATTTAATTTAGGACGAATAAATTGAGGGATTGTGTTAACATATAAAAACGCACCCAAAGGTGAGTACATAGATCCCCTCTTTTTACTGTTTTTGATTGTTTTGGGGTGATTCATATGTATCAAAACGATTTCAACGATGGTTTCAAAACAACTAAGACGGTTTATATTAAATCAATAATGATTTCGATTAAGTAAACAAACTTGTTGGTTGTATTTACATAACGAATAATATCCATTAGTTTTGGCCGAACCGACCAGTATTAGGTTATGGTACCATAGGATCTGACAAATCCCGTTATCAGACTGCACCCATGGTTATGTGTGGGTTAGGTGGGTAACGACTGAATATGTGATTGTTAATTTACCCTTTGGTGGTTTATTAATGCGAAAAGCGATAGGCGAGATAGTCGAGTCACGAAGGTTTGGATGTTATTAGCGAGACAATCAAAAGTAGTTTCACGATCTAAAACGAGAATGATTTAAACGACTAAAGCGATTTTTTAACGAATTAAACGATGGGTAAACGATTGGTTTTCGGTTAGTGTTTAGATAACGGGATGAGTGTAATGTGATGAAAGCATGGTGGATACGCCGCTGGTACTTCCTATATATATATGTTTTCATCATATTACATACCGTGGCGTTATTTAGTTCACTTGGGTAAACAATTTGAAGCGATCTCACACAAACGAGGTTTTCGAAACGATATAAACTATTCGAATTTTATTAACGAGTTTTATTGACGAGATTTTATTAAATAAATGTTTTGGGTTAAGAATCATGGCTACGAGATTTTATACACTATAACCAACTTGATTTGAGTTGGTTAGTTATGCCGCAATACAATACTTTTCAAAACAAGGTTTTTAATTGAGTATTGCAACATGTAAACTAGCCATGAATCCGACACTCTCAAAACCCTATGTACTCGCCAGCATTTCTTTGCTGACTTTGTTTTCACATATGTTTCAGGTGTTGTTAAACGATGTTTATTGCTATGATGCATGCTCACATAGGACTGGACGAGGCCTTAGTGACTTAATAACAATGATAGACTATGTTTAACCTGCTTATTTAGATTTCCAGACGATGTAAATATTTAATGTTTAATCAAACGAAACTTCAAATTTCCGTGTGTTTTGAAACAATGATTCTATTAAAACACTCCCCGACGATTCCGTCGCGATTTGTTGTTTTACGCGGTCGGGGTGTGACAGTAAAGTTGGTATCAGAGCTCATGGTTATAGGGAATTAGGTTATTAGTAATTCTTTGACCTAGTCTATAACCTTCCTAGGACCCTAACGCGAGTTTACTTGCGTTTAGTCATAAAACAATACCGTCACCTATCCTTAGGTGATAACCACAACAAGAACACAAATTTCAAATCCGCTTTGAAAACCAATCATCTGTTCTAGGATGATTTATTGTAAGGTTTTGAACCCTTTAAGTTTTCAAATCTCGTCAAAGTTTGGGTCGAAATAGTGTGAACACGTGCAAACTGGAAGAGTGAGTGCCTGTACCCTGAGTTTTCTGTCTAAGGCTAGAGTGTTCGTACAAATCCACATAATCGGACCAGTCACTCTTACCTGGGAACTCTCGGGGTGAGTGTTCACTTATAGGCGAGAATGTCTTCGGCGATACACTATATTGACCCATTTACTTTGATTAGTCACTCCGTGTCATTTGTTTGTTCGAGGTAACGAACAAATGATCACCTTTCTGGTGTTTTGACGATATTTTCAATACCTCTTTTGCTTTTCAACCTCACTCGTTTCTTTTGTTTCCTTATTAGACAATGCCTCCTCGACGTGAAGCACAATCTTTCACTATTGAAGAAATCGCAGCCCTAGTCTCTCAGCAAGTGGCTGCTGTGCTTCCAGGCGTTGTGACCCAAGTCCACGAGATATACAACAACAATAACAACAACAATGCACCGTGTAACTTCAAGAGCTTCAATTCTGCTAAGCCTCTAAAGTTTTCTGGGTCGCAAGGAGCAACTGCGCTCCTGCAGTGGTTTGAGAGCATCGAGAGCACGTTCAGACATGTGCAGTGTCCGAATGCGCGTAAGGTTGAATTTGCTTCAAGCGTGTTTGAGAAGCGAGCGCTTACCTGGTGGAATGGTATTATGCGCGATAGGGGTGCCGAAGTGGCGTTGGCACAAACATGGGAATAGCTCCGGGCTCTCATGATGAAATAATTTTGTCCCCGTCACGAAATTTGGGCTTTGGAGCGAGAGTTTGACGATCTAAAACAAGATGGGGGTGAACACCGTGCCTATACGGATTCTTTTGAGGAACTCAGTCTGTTGTGTCCCACTATGGTTACCCCTCTGGAGAAAGCAATCGGGAGATATATCGATGGCTTACCCGATTCCATTCAGGATATTGTGACCGGCGTTAATCCTACTACCGTCCATCACACAATCGAATTGTCTGCTACCCTGACTGAGTCGCAAGTCAGAAAGGGTAAACTTACCCGTAAGGGGGACAAGAAGAAGTCGGCTGATTCTGAGAAGAACAAGGATAAGGGCAAGGATAAGAAAGGTGAGTCATCGAAGAAATCGAGGAAACGAAAGGATGCTCAGAATTTTGCTGTTACAGCACAGACTGCTCAGAACCCGCAGAACCCACCAGCTCAGTCTCCTGCAAAGAAGGCATATGCTGGTACCGCACCGCATTGTGCACGCTGCAACGGTCATCACGTTGCACAACAAGCTTGCAAGCAATGCATAACGTGTGGAAAACTTGGGCATTTGTCCAATATTTGTCGTCTGGGACAAAATAAGGCTGCTCAGGTTCAAGCTCCGGTTCAGGGGAATGCTACGAGATTCCCACCGGGTTCATGTTTCAACTGTGGAGAGTTTGGTCACTTCCGCAACAATTGTCCAAGACTGGTGAATGCAAACGCGAATGCTAATGCAAACCCGAATGCGAACGTCAACGTCAATGTGAATCCAGCACGTGGACGAGTGTTTAACATCAATGAGGCAATCAATGATGCAGCAGTGAATGATTAGTATCTTGTAATTTCCTCTGGTTGTTATCTTTTAGCATTTAAGAACAATGCGGTTGTTATATAAATAAAAATTTGTGGTTTTTATTTTTTAACTAATATAATTGTATGAATGTTTGATGCAAACTTATGATGTCAACACAAAGACAAACCACTCGTGTGGTTCTGTCATTTTTTATGATCACTTGTGATCTCCCCAAGAACCTTAAACGCTCGTTTCTTTTAAGAAACAAAAACCCAAAGTTATTTAAGAAAAGGATATGTTGCTTTCCTAGCACATGTCACCAAGGAGAAAGACAAGAGTAAGAGTATTCAGGATATCCCGATTGTTCGGATTTATCCAGTGGTGTTTCCTGATGAACTGCCTGGTTTACCTCCAGTTCATCAAGTCGAGTTTCATATTGATCTTGTACCCAATGCCAATCCGATTGCGAAAGCACCTTATCATCTTGCACCGTCGGAGATGCAAGAGTTATCGAAACAACTTCAAGAGTTGTCTGATAAAGGATTCATCCGTCTGAGCTTTTCGCCTTGGGGAGCTCCTGTCCTCTTTGTGAAAAAGAAAGATGGATCTTTTCGAATGTGTATCGATTATCGTGAGCTTAATAAGCTTACCATCAAAAATCGATATCCCCTACCTAGAATTGATGATCTCTTCGACCAGCTGCAAGGTGCTGCATGCTTTTTCAAGATCGGCCTACGATCTGGGTATCATCAACTTCGTGTACTCGAAGAAGATATTCCCAAAACTGCATTCCGTACAAGATATGGGCATTGCGAGTTCACTGTCATGCCTTTTGGTTTGACGAATGCCCCAGCTATCTTCATGGACTTAATGAATAGGGCCTATAAACCTTATTTAGACAAGTTCATCATTGTGTTCATCGACGATATTCTCATTTATTCAAAGTCTCGAGCCGATCACGAACAACACCTTCGTTTGACCTTGGACCTTCTGAAGAAGGAACAACTTTTCGCTAAATTCTCCAAGTGTGAATTCTGGCTTAAAGAAGTTCAGTTCTTGGGTCATATTGTCAATGAGCAGGGCATTCATGTGGATCCATCCAAATTGCTGCAATTAAGGATTGGAATACACCAACGACACCTACAGAAATTCGTTCTTTTCTTGGTCTCGCTGGTTATTATCGTCGTTTTATTTCAAACTTCTCGAAGATCGCAGTGCCACTCACTGCTTTGACTCAGAAGAATAAGCCTTTGGAGTGGGGATACAAGCAAGAAGAAGCGTTCCAAACGCTGAAACGGAAGCTATGTGATGCTCATGTTTTGTCCTTGCCCAATGGAAACGATGATTTCGTTGTCTTTTATGACGCATCAAATCTAGGCCTTGGTTATGTTCTTATGCAATGAGGTAAAGTCATAGCATTTACGTCAAGACAGTTGAAAGTTCACGAAAAGAACTACACAACTCATGATCTTGAGTTAGGTGTTGTGGCATTTGCTCTCAAAATCTGGAGATACTACCTCTATGGAATGAAGGGTGTGGTTTTCACAAGACCACAAAAGTCTCCAGCACATTCTTAATCAGAAGGAGCTGAACATGAGACAACGACAATGGGTTGAGCTCTTGAACGATTACGATTTCGAGATTCGCTACCTTCCTGGTAAGGCGAATGTCGTAACCGATGCGCTTGGTCGAAAGGAGCGTGTCACGCTTCATTCTGTTCAAACTCTATCTGATATTCAATCTCGTGTCCTTCAAGAACAACGATTTTGTGTAAACGAAGGCTTATTGAAATATGAGCTACCACTTCAACACGAGCTTAAAATCGAAACGAAAGGGCGATGGGTTGCTCGATTTTAAGAATCCTTGTGGATGATTATTGCCCAAATCGGAGCCCTGATTGGATTCCTTGTACACCTTAATATGTACATTACAACTCAATAAGGACAAACTGAATTCCTATTAAGATCTTCCTATCTTCATAGTTAGATTCTTGATATTATCTAAAGTGCCAAATGAAATCCACGGATTGGATTCCTGGTATGCTTTAATTACCCGTGTCCAAAGATAAAAAAATTAAAGGTCAAGTTAAATGATTAATGTGATTATGTGTTTATGTGTTCTCTTTTATTATGTGATGCGATTTTCGTTATCCAAATCCTCATAGAATCTTCCATATCTTCATATGAGGGATTCATAGTAGGATATTCAAAAGGTACTACTTTAAATCCTTAATGGGTTTCTACGTGGTAGTTAAGACCCTTGGGTTATATAGTACCATTCCATGATTCAAAAAGAGACCCTTGGGTGGTCTAGTTAAAGATTGACTCAAAATCTGGTTAAGAGTAGCATGTGATGATACAGCTGAAAGGACCCTATGGTAGTCCAGTCACACTCATCACAGGTTCATTCGTTTGGTTTTCCCCTACACATTATCAAATGCACTGTGTGGACTATGCAAGGAATTACGTAATTATGGACGCGTACATAATTATAAAAATTCAGTGCACGGAAACCACAGTAAAATTTATCATGTGTAAGAACCAATAGTGACAACAATAACAAAACGTGAACAATGTAATGGAGGTACGGTGGACGCACCAATGGCGCTTCATAACTTGTATATAAGTGTCCCTCTTACATTGTAAGCATAACGTTATTTAAAGTTACTAGAAGTTCGGAACTCTAACCAGTGTTGTTTTATCTTTTCGATTCCATGTTTCAAGCTTTCACAAGTTTCCTCTAAATAAAATTTCGGGACGAAATTTCCTAAAGTAAGGGAGACTGTGACAACTGTGTTCTGTAAGCATCGTATAATGTAAAACAATGTGTTTGATGTTATTATATGTGTTATTGTGTTTGATGACTTTACAATTTAATGCGACGTACACTTCGGAACTGTGACGTAAGCCAAACATACCCTAATTATCCTTTACGTAACTTAGAAATAAGTTCCGAAGGATTCGGTATGACGAAAACACGTTTATTTGAACTAAAGAACTATTTACGACTAAACTGCGAAACGAACGATGGTGACCGCCCGGATAATATTTAAATCCCAAAAATATTCAGTTATGATTAAAATTTTATTTTAATCAGGTCCGTGTTGAAAAATGAATTAAAACGCTTAAAAACGTTATTTTTCAAGGTTAAGCGCGTACCGCGTGTTTCTGCGCGACACAGTGCTTCTACAGCAAAACGCAGACAACGCAGCCAGTCTTGGCAACTGAAATTTTATTTCAGTAATCTTTTGGCGAGTTTATTTTTATAGAGTAATAAAAATAATTTAGAACGCCATAAACCGGGATTTAAACGCTAGATAAAATACCCGGTATCCAGTTAAACACCCGTTTTAGCCTACATATAGCATATTTATATAAAAACTTACACTTGGACCCCCTCCCCCATCTAAATTTCGGTCATATCTAAGTGTGGCCCCACCATATAAAAACTTACACTTGGACCCCCTCCCCCATCCTATCGGTCACTTCGGTTATAGAAAAAGAATCGGGATTTTCTAAGCTTGAATCCGGTTGTTCGACCCTTTGTTCCTCATAATACCCATATGAAGTAGATGGTTCACACCATTGTTCTTCATTGTAAGCATATGATGGATAAGGTTCGTAATTTTGTTCTTCATAATACTCATATGAGGTGGGTTGTTCATACCATGGTTCCTCATAATAAGCATACGAAGGTGGTGGCTCATATCTTGGTTCCTCAAAGTATGAGTATTAAGGCTCATACCTTGGTTCATCCAAATATAAGTATGAGGGAGGAGGTTCATACCTTTGGTCTCCATAGGATGTGTATGAAGTTGATGGCTCGTACCTGGGCTCCTCATAGTAGGTGTATGAATTGGATTGCTGATATGAGCGATTTTTTTGAACCGATCGTGAGTTACGACAATTAGTGCAATAATTACCCCTATAATCATCCTCCTCATAGGTGTAGTTGTAACCTCCTGAGTATTGATCCATAAGAATCACTCAGCAGACCACAACCGAGTCTCGAGATCAGAAAACAAAAATAAAAACGGAAACAGAGGCTGGACACGGCCACGTGTTGAGTGAACACGGCCCCGTGTTCAGGAACTGTATCTGGGCGTTTTAATTAAATTTACTGATTTCGTTGAGCACGGGGCGTGTTCAGTGAGCATGGCCCGTGTTCAAGCTACTGTTACTGGGTGTTTTTATGAAAATGTGCAGCACGGCCCCGTGTTCAGTGAACACGGCCCCGTGTACAGGTTACTGTAAATGCAAAACTAAACTAAAATGCAGAAAAATGTGCGCGCGTTTAAAAAGGTTTTGAAAAACAGATTAGGCCGTCGATTCCTAACTTTCTTAAAATCCTTGTGTCCCCGGCAACGGCGCCAAAAACTTGATGCGTATGAAGTGTTATATATGTTAGGTCTATATTTTAAGCCCCTTTAACACTTTTTAGTCAAGTTTTAAATTTATAAAACACGATATTTACTAACACTAGACACACATATGGGCAAGTGCACCCATCGTGAGCGTAGTATAGTGTTGGTAAGATACCGAGGTCGTCCAAGGACACAAGAGCTTTTAGTACCGGTTTATCCTCAACGTCTAATCAAATCAAAAAGTTTAGAAAAATGTTTTAAACTAATAAAAATAAAAACTAACTAAAATGCTGAAAAATAAAAATAAAAAAAGAAAAACAGATAGACAAGATGAATCACTTGGTTCCGACTCGTATCTAGTGTAACCTTTGATTATTTCCGCACTTTTGCACATATTTAAGAGATTATCTTAGTTATTGTAGTAGGCCCCTCTTTTGAAGGTGACGTTACCCTCACCCCAGTAGTTTGAGTCAGCAAGGATACAATCCTAAAAGGGTGGATTATTGGAAGATAATTAATTAAGTTATTAATGCAATATTATGGTAGGCCCCTCTTTTGAAGGTGACGTTACCCTCGACTAAGTAGTCTGAGTCAGCAGGGATACAGTCCTAAATAGCCGGGTTATAGTATTAATAGTAGTTAACTTATGAGGGGGTCAAAGAGTTTGGACCCCCGCCATCCAATACCGTTAAGTATTGAAGGAGGTCCTACTAAATTTGACCCGGGTCCATTGCAGGACCTCTAAACGCTGAACAATGGCAAGACCTTTACCAAACCGTTCCTTTAACCCCCGACCAGGTAGCAAACATACCTCCATATAGACCGTGGAGATATGAATTGTAACACCCGAAAATTTTAAAACAAAAATGTAAACAACCCTTATGATTTATAGTCCAATAAGAAACCCTAATTAAGACACCCAAGTAATTCTGTACAAACCCTAGAATTTTCAGAATCAGGATTAGGGCCCCTAAAACTCAGGGGGGGGGGGGTATTCCCTACTTAACGATTATCTTAATAACTTGCGGACGAAGTTGAATTTAATGATTTCGTCGACTCAGCTAGCCTAGTCCCACACGTGGCAACCCTATACATAAAATAAGTTCTCTCGCGGGCCGCCTCAAGTTAGCTTAAAACTCACGCGGGCCGCCTAAGGGTCAAAATTCGACTATAAATACAGGACATTGGCACTTGAATCTGGGCACAAAAACGACGAAGAAATTCCAATTCTACACGGAGTTATCGTCTGTTTACTCTCAAAACACACACGAAACACTAATTAAGTATAGCAGGGTGCTGCAGAACAGGGTAATAACTCGATCGCTATTACGATTCATTGTCCGATCGATCAATATATCCAATGGATGTTTAAGTGCCGCCCACATTAGAGTTATACTTTGTCGTTCGTCATTAATTTGACGGATCATCGTTAATTCGATGGATAAAGTATTGTACTTTGTCGTTCGTCATTAATTTGACGGATCATCGTTAATTCGATGGATGAAGTATCGCACTTTGTCGTTCGTTGTGAGAATTTGATCTCGTGAGTTATCGTAAACGCTGTATTAAGTTAAATACCTAGTTTGTGAGCAAATTAGGTTAAGAAGATAATCAGTAGGCTAAACTCTACCCGTATAAATCTACAATTGGAATCAAGGTAGCATCACTTGGAAATTTTAAGGTACGGATAGATTCCTTTCCTTCAATTTACGTCTTTTGAATTTAAGTATATCATTTCTGATTTTAGGTTCCGTATTAAGATTAAGTTATAAGTTTCATACGAATAGATCCGTATTAAGATTAAGTTATGAAATAAGTTATAAGTTTCTTACGGATAGAATCTTTTATTTCGATTTATCATTTTTGATTTTAGATTCCGTATTAAGATTAAGTTATGAAATAAGTTATAAGTTCTGTACGGATAGGTTCTTTTCTTTCGATTTACGTCATTTGATATAAGTATATCATTTCTGATTTTAAAGTCCGTATTAAGATTTAAGGTATAAGTTATAAGTTCAGTACGGATAGATTCTTTTCTTTTGATTTACGTCGTTTGGACATTTCTGATTTTAAAGTCCGTATTAAGATTTAAGGTATAAGTTATAAGTTCAGTACGGATAGATTCCATCCTTTCGATTTCTGTCAATTCTGATTTTAAATTCCATATTAAGATTAAGTTATGAAATAAGTTATAAGTTCCGTATGGATAGATTCCTTCCTTTCGATTTCTGTCAATTCTGATTTTAAAATTTCGTATTAAGATAAGTTATAAATTCCTTACGTATATAATTCTTTATTTCGATTTATGTCAGTTAGGCACGTATAGAATCCTTTCGATTTATGTCCGTTGGGTACGGATCGACTCCTTCCTTTCGATTTATGTCATTTTGAGATAAGTATATTATTCCTGATTTTAAGTTCCGTAATTAAGATTTAGTTATGAGATAAGTTATAAATTCCATACGGCTAGAATCCTTTCTTTCGATTTATGTCAGTTGGATAAGTATAGAATCCTTTCTTTCGATTCATGTCCGTTGGGTACGGATAGAATCATTTCTTTTAATTTATGTCATTTGGATATAAGTATATGATTTTAGATTCCGTATTAAGATTAAGATATGAAATAAGTTATAAATTCCGTAGAATCCTTTCTTTCGATTTATGTCAGTAGGATATGTATAGAATCATTTCTTTCGATTTATGTCAGTTAGATACGTATAGAATCCTTTCTTTCGATTTATGTCCGTTGGGTACGGATAGACTCCTTTATTTCGAATTACGTCATTTGGATATAAGTATATCATTCCTGATTATAAATTTCATATTAAGATTAAGTTCTGAAATAAGTTATAACTTCCGTATTAAGATTAAGTTATAAGTTATAAATTCCGTATTAAGATTAAGTTAGGAAATATGTGTTAGAAGTTACAAACGTTTTGAAAAAGGTTTTGCATCAGTTATTTAGAAAATGGTTTATTTTATACAAGTTTCATTTTATACTCTAGTGGTTCCTTATTAACGAGTCAAGGTTTTATCTTGTTTCGTTTAATAAACCACAATTTGGGGACGAAATTGTCAAGATAGGATTGATATCCACACCTTGGTGACTGGTTCCACTCTTAGATTTTCAATCTCGCCAAAGATTCGTATTTTCAATCAAATTATTATTTACAAGTTACAAGTTAAATATCTTAAGGCTTACAAGTTATAAGTAAATAAATTACAAGTTTAATATTATATACAAGTATTATGTTACTTAAGTCAAATTATAATACCATTATATTACTATGTCTTTTTAAAAACTCCTCACGTCTTTGATTATCGGTTCATTTGACAGTCCGTTGAATTCCTATTCTAAACTTTGGATTTTGCTTTCATATCATGCGATAGTTTTCTGTTAAGTTGTACTCATTATCGCATGTTCCAATATATGTTCCGTTTTGTTCTGAAAATAAGTTTTATAAGTTATGTGAATAAGTTCATTTGTACTCTGATACCCTGAGTATCGCTTCTCGTGGAGTGTCCCACGAGCATGTTGTTGCGGCATCGACATCATGTGCTCTATCCGTGACGGAGAGATTAGTTCACGGCGTCTCTTAGGTACAAGTGTGGTACAAAGCAACTAGGAGGCGTATGGATCGATCTTAGGATTTCAGTTTTCAGGAAATGGATAACGGGTATGCCAACTCGCCATTTCGTGTGATAAGTATGCAGGAGTAGCTACCTGTGTATCGTCACGTTTTCAGTTTGCTCATGGGTACATCCGTAAGATATGATTAGGAAATTATGTTTTTGCATCGTATCAATTTTCACATGAAGTTACCTCCGGATATTAAATAAAATAAGCTTTTGTTTTCCTCTATCCGCACACTGGGCAAAACTTTTCAAAATTTTGCTCAGACGTACGTTTTTGTGTGTTTTCTTCTTTACGTCAGGTTATCAAGACAAGCTGGGACGGAATATGGAAGAGTGCTCGAGTGTTTGGAAAAGACGGTAGAAATAATTGTAATGGATTAGATATCCTTCATTAAGCTGTAAAGCCTTGTAATACATTTAAGTATAAATGGAATTATGTTTTTGATCTGACTACTGTTATTGTGACACGCCGGCCCATTCCGGGACGGGGTGTTACAGCTATGGTATCAGAGCAAAGGCTCTTTCCTGTAGAAAACTTAAACATAAGTTAAGACCTGTGAGGTAATGGGTAGACATTGGGTTAGGATTTCGATGCTCAATCAGTCAATACATCGGTTAGTAACTTTTATTTTCACTTCATGGTAGTCTCGAACATAAGTATTTCGTCATCTTCATTGTTTTTACTCTAGCTTTATTTCAAGTATGACTATTGATCATAGTGGGTCGCGTTCAAGTATGATTATTAATATATATATAGGTATGCAATAATTTCGAGGACGAAATTTTTTTTTAAGAGGGGTAGATTTGTAACACCCGAAAATTTTAAAACAAAAATGTAAACAACCCTTATGATTTATAGTCCAATAAGAAACCCTAATTAAGACACCCAAGTAATTCTGTACAAACCCTAGAATTTTCAGAATCAGGATTAGGGCCCCTAAAACTCAGGGGGGGGGGGTATTCCCTACTTAACGATTATCTTAATAACTTGCGGACGAAGTTGAATTTAATGATTTCGTCGACTCAGCTAGCCTAGTCCCACACGTGGCAACCCTATACATAAAATAAGTTCTCTCGCGGGCCGCCTCAAGTTAGCTTAAAACTCACGCGGGCCGCCTAAGGGTCAAAATTCGACTATAAATACAGGACATTGGCACTTGAATCTGGGCACAAAAACGACGAAGAAATTCCAATTCTACACGGAGTTATCGTCTGTTTACTCTCAAAACACACACGAAACACTAATTAAGTATAGCAGGGTGCTGCAGAACAGGGTAATAACTCGATCGCTATTACGATTCATTGTCCGATCGATCAATATATCCAATGGATGTTTAAGTGCCGCCCACATTAGAGTTATACTTTGTCGTTCGTCATTAATTTGACGGATCATCGTTAATTCGATGGATAAAGTATTGTACTTTGTCGTTCGTCATTAATTTGACGGATCATCGTTAATTCGATGGATGAAGTATCGCACTTTGTCGTTCGTTGTGAGAATTTGATCTCGTGAGTTATCGTAAATGCTGTATTAAGTTAAATACCTAGTTTGTGAGCAAATTAGGTTAAGAAGATAATCAGTAGGCTAAACTCTGCCCGTATAAATCTACAATTGGAATCAAGGTAGCATCACTTGGAAATTTTAAGGTACGGATAGATTCCTTTCCTTCAATTTACGTCTTTTGAATTTAAGTATATCATTTCTGATTTTAGGTTCCGTATTAAGATTAAGTTATAAGTTTCATACGAATAGATCCGTATTAAGATTAAGTTATGAAATAAGTTATAAGTTTCTTACGGATAGAATCTTTTATTTCGATTTATCATTTTTGATTTTAGATTCCGTATTAAGATTAAGTTATGAAATAAGTTATAAGTTCTGTACGGATAGGTTCTTTTCTTTCGATTTACGTCATTTGATATAAGTATATCATTTCTGATTTTAAAGTCCGTATTAAGATTTAAGGTATAAGTTATAAGTTCAGTACGGATAGATTCTTTTCTTTTGATTTACGTCGTTTGGACATTTCTGATTTTAAAGTCCGTATTAAGATTTAAGGTATAAGTTATAAGTTCAGTACGGATAGATTCCATCCTTTCGATTTCTGTCAATTCTGATTTTAAATTCCATATTAAGATTAAGTTATGAAATAAGTTATAAGTTCCGTATGGATAGATTCCTTCCTTTCGATTTCTGTCAATTCTGATTTTAAAATTTCGTATTAAGATAAGTTATAAATTCCTTACGTATATAATTCTTTATTTCGATTTATGTCAGTTAGGCACGTATAGAATCCTTTCGATTTATGTCCGTTGGGTACGGATCGACTCCTTCCTTTCGATTTATGTCATTTTGAGATAAGTATATTATTCCTGATTTTAAGTTCCGTAATTAAGATTTAGTTATGAGATAAGTTATAAATTCCATACGGCTAGAATCCTTTCTTTCGATTTATGTCAGTTGGATAAGTATAGAATCCTTTCTTTCGATTCATGTCCGTTGGGTACGGATAGAATCATTTCTTTTAATTTATGTCATTTGGATATAAGTATATGATTTTAGATTCCGTATTAAGATTAAGATATGAAATAAGTTATAAATTCCGTAGAATCCTTTCTTTCGATTTATGTCAGTAGGATATGTATAGAATCATTTCTTTCGATTTATGTCAGTTAGATACGTATAGAATCCTTTCTTTCGATTTATGTCCGTTGGGTACGGATAGACTCCTTTATTTCGAATTACGTCATTTGGATATAAGTATATCATTCCTGATTATAAATTTCATATTAAGATTAAGTTCTGAAATAAGTTATAACTTCCGTATTAAGATTAAGTTATAAGTTATAAATTCCGTATTAAGATTAAGTTAGGAAATATGTGTTAGAAGTTACAAACGTTTTGAAAAAGGTTTTGCATCAGTTATTTAGAAAATGGTTTATTTTATACAAGTTTCATTTTATACTCTAGTGGTTCCTTATTAACGAGTCAAGGTTTTATCTTGTTTCGTTTAATAAACCACAATTTGGGGACGAAATTGTCAAGATAGGATTGATATCCACACCTTGGTGACTGGTTCCACTCTTAGATTTTCAATCTCGCCAAAGATTCGTATTTTCAATCAAATTATTATTTACAAGTTACAAGTTAAATATCTTAAGGCTTACAAGTTATAAGTAAATAAATTACAAGTTTAATATTATATACAAGTATTATGTTACTTAAGTCAAATTATAATACCATTATATTACTATGTCTTTTTAAAAACTCCTCACGTCTTTGATTATCGGTTCATTTGACAGTCCGTTGAATTCCTATTCTAAACTTTGGATTTTGCTTTCATATCATGCGATAGTTTTCTGTTAAGTTGTACTCATTATCGCATGTTCCAATATATGTTCCGTTTTGTTCTGAAAATAAGTTTTATAAGTTATGTGAATAAGTTCATTTGTAATCTGATACCCTGAGTATCGCTTCTCGTGGAGTGTCCCACGAGCATGTTGTTGCGGCATCGACATCATGTGCTCTATCCGTGACGGAGAGATTAGTTCACGGCGTCTCTTAGGTACAAGTGTGGTACAAAGCAACTAGGAGGCGTATGGATCGATCTTAGGATTTCAGTTTTCAGGAAATGGATAACGGGTATGCCAACTCGCCATTTCGTGTGATAAGTATGCAGGAGTAGCTACCTGTGTATTGTCACGTTTTCAGTTTGCTCATGGGTACATCCGTAAGATATGATTAGGAAATTATGTTTTTGCATCGTATCAATTTTCACATGAAGTTACCTCCGGATATTAAATAAAATAAGCTTTTGTTTTCCTCTATCCGCACACTGGGCAAAACTTTTCAAAATTTTGCTCAGACGTACGTTTTTGTGTGTTTTCTTCTTTACGTCAGGTTATCAAGACAAGCTGGGACGGAATATGGAAGAGTGCTCGAGTGTTTGGAAAAGATGGTAGAAATAATTGTAATGGATTAGATATCCTTCATTAAGCTGTAAAGCCTTGTAATACATTTAAGTATAAATGGAATTATGTTTTTGATCTGACTACTGTTATTGTGACACGCCGGCCCATTCCGGGACGGGGTGTTACATGAATGGTGAAAATCTTTTATTTTATATAGACAGTAAAATAATTTCAAGACACCACGGACAAACGATAAAGAAAGATCACCTTCAACATAAGCAACTAGTTATTAAAGTCATTAATACGAAACCAAATAAAAAGTGCGAAAAGATTAGAAATAAAAAGTATTACACTAGACACTTTGTTTTCACCAAGTGATGTAAGAGACTTAGGCAAACATGGCCTTGATTGTCAAGAACTCTTACGATCAATCTTGGATCCCGAGACGACTCACACACTCTACGATGGACAATGGATGATGGTGGTGGATGATGGTGTTATGGTGGTGGTGGGTGGTGGGTGAAGTGTGAGAGAGGTGGTGTGCCAAGGGATGGTTTGAGCTTGAGCCAAGCACTTCTATTTATAGGCTGAACAGAAGCTCGGGCACGGCCCCGTGTCCAGTGGGCACGGCCCCGTGTCCACATCCTTCTCTTTCTTCATTTAATGCAGTTTTGTCTTTTTAGTTGACCACGCCCCCGTGTCCGCTGAGCACGACCCCGTGGTGCACAAGAATCTTTGTACTATGCAGATTTGCTGGATTGTGCGAATCTTATAGTTGACCACGGCCCCGTGTCCGCTGAGCACGGCCTCGTGGTGGGCAATAGAAGCTTCTACCACTTTGTCTTTTCTGCTGACACTTGGGCACGCCCCCGTGCTGGCTGAGCACGGGGCGTGTTCAGTCTTCTGATCTCTTGTTTTGCTTGGGAAGATGCTGTCGTGGGGTCGGGCATGTCACGTCTTGTTCCTTTTCTTATATTTATGTTAGATTTTGATGTCTTTTTGCTTCTTTTGTTAATTTGAGCTTATTTAATCATGAAAATACAAAAGGAAGACAAAAGCACACTTTTTCTAACATTAGTACTAAAAAAGGGTTAGTTTTATGCCTCATTTGATGAAATTTATATGTTACATTTTGAACACATCAAATACCCCCACACTTGAATCTTTGCTTGTCCTCAAGCAAAACTCTTTAATATGTGGCTATTACACTCCCAAATGGAATGGGTAGAGAAGAAGGTTTTTGGGCTTGTCGTAGAGTGTCGGGATTTCCAAGATTCTTTATTAAATTTTATTTTTATTTATTTACAATCCTATTCGTCATGATTTATTTAAAACTTTTCATAAGATACATTACTTATTAGGGCATAACATGCCTCTTTAAAATTCTATTTATTTACAAGTTCACATACCTCACGGGGATCACTCAACACTCGGCCGAAAATGTATTTTTGTGGATCACTCGAGAGCGGCATGGAACTTACTCCTACCATAGGCTTGCCAAGCAATCAATCCTCCTCCTTTTTAACTTATATACCTTTGTAAATATCAAGAGGACTTTGTGGGTGAAGGGTTAGGCTTGGGTTAAAGGTAGGTGGTTGGGTTGGTGGTTAGTGGTTAGTAGAAAAAGGGCTAAAAAGCGTAACAAGTGTCGGTTTTCGTAAGACTTTCTATTTTTGTAACTTTTATTTTGATGAAGCTATTTATTCAAACAAAGTTATTTTTGATGAACTTGTTTGTTTATTTTCTTTTGCTTCATCATCAACACAAATATATATATTTTGAAAAGTCATACGAAAAATCGAACTTGTTACTAAAACAAAGGGTTAAAAATAAAAAGGTTTTGGTGGGTAAAAGGGTGTTTGGTTTGGGTTATGAAACGAAAAGGTTTAGGCTCAAAGGGGCTAACTAGGAGGATTTTGGGTAGGTGGTAAAAAAAAATAATGGTGTAGAAATAAAAAGGGTTAGTCCTAATGCCTCCATCATTTACTTACTCGGGTTTAAGTTGGTAAGGACCGGGAATGTATCGTCATGGCAAGTTCTAGAGTCGTAAGAACCAAGCGGCTATTCACACAAGAAATGAAAAATGAGCATTTAGTTCTCATGATATGTAATTGTATGCTCAATAAAGGCTCAAAACTCACTTTTGTGGGAATGGGTTTTTATGTGATCAAGTATATATAATCAAATTTCAACTAAGCTTGTCATGCCTTTTCATAATTTTCTTATGTTGGTTCTTTTTATCACGACGCTATCGGTTGTAAATTCGTAAAAATATAACCTTTTTGAGAACTTGAGTTTCCCGAGTTAAACCTAGACAAGTAAAAAAAAAATGAAATTTTTTTTGAAAAAATTTGGGGTGACTAGCGGTTCCAATAGAGTTTTGTGTAAGGCTTGTATTTAGGACTTGCAAGATTCAAGGTTTTAGCATCCCCCCCCCCCCCCACACTTAAATTACACATTGTCCTCAATGTGTCCCAAAAATAAGTTTTTAGGTTGATTGAATGTGTAAAAGGTGTGAAAAAGCAAAAATTTTGTGTTACTGGTTACCTGGGCACGACCCCGTGTTGGGTGGACACGACCCCGTGCTCAGGTGCCAGTAACGAAAACTTACAGAAGGTGAACACGGGGGCGTGTTGGTTGGACACGACCCCGTGTCTGTCAAAGTCTGCAGAATTAAAACAAACAGCAGGTTCAGGGGAATGGGCACGGGGGCGTGTTGGTTGGACACGGCCCCGTGTGGACAGTCTGCAAAGTTGAAAAACAGGTTTCTTTCATCGGTTTTCCTCTCCCGGCTTTAGAAGTACTAATGTTTAGCATTCTAAGCCTCGTTTGTACCTGTTTAATCAATAAACACTCCACCAAACATAGCAAACATCCTACTTTTACCAAAGTTAACATCCATGTCAAAGTTAAAAGAAAAAAATAAATGCAGAAAATAAAAGAAGTTAGGGAAAGTAAATTGTTCAACACTTGGCACGCAGGCCATTAATTGTTCAAGATTAAAAAGGGTTAACCTGGGAAGTCATCAACCAACCGCTTCCTCCTCCGCTCCTCCCGCCTACTCCATAGCATCGTCATCATCATCATCGTCATCATCCCCTCCATGGCGTGCAATGTGGTCTCGTATATATCCAACATCATCTTGGATATCGGATATGTTTCTTTCGATAGCTCCGACCCGGTAGTAGGTGTTGCTCGCCATGTTATAGGTGTTCCTAGTGCACATAAGGTTTTCCTACAACAAATCATGCAAACTTTGAAAGTTAGGAAAACCGCCTCCCAAGGAGGATGATTGGCCCGGATCACCATGGGGTTGGTATTGGTACTGATGATGTTGCGGAGCTTGGAGGACAAGCGCTTCTTGCGGGTTCCATGCATGACCTTGCATCCTTTGAAAAGTCACCGTCCCGTCTTCCGCCTCATAAATCAGGTTCATTGAGCGGCATATGTGTATATCCACCATACCCGACCATGGGCTCCTCTCAAATGACCTAGGTATGTGGGCGAAGTGCCTAAAGAGACGGTACACCCATCCCCCAAAGAAGATAGGAGTCGGTGCACTAGCAAGGCGGTTGTGATGAATGTTTCGGAGCATGAGGAACGGAACATCGAGCGGCCTGCGGTTGTGGATGCAGTGGAGGACAACCAAATCTCGTAACCCAACGACGCCACTACTATCATGCCTTTGGCTAAGAGAGTAGCCGAGGAGCCTATGAATGTATCTGTATAGCGGATCCCTCAACTTCGTACTCTTAGTGCTGCTCGGATTGTAGTACCCTTCACCAATCTGAGCCCAAATGGCTTGGCGTTTGTTCTCACCTATTTCTCTCATCCCTCCAGTATTTTCTTCGTTTCCCGCATCCTCTTCCGCATACAACCCGACAATTGATCCAAACTGATCCATAGAGATCGAATATTTCATTCTGCCACATCGGAATGTTACCCCGTCATTGTCGAACGGGTCGCACCTCGAGTTGAATGTGAAGGTGCTATAGAACTCCAAAGTGCATTCGTGGACGGAACGGAGTCGAGTTGTTAGGGCGACTCTGAGTGGTCCCGTGACAGTGTTGTTGAAACGGTCAATTTGATTCACCAGGGTTAGCAAGTCCGTGCATGCTTGCCTCGGGTATCCCCCCGGCCTTGTTTGGAGTATCTCGTATCGAGCCCTAGCATCGAGCTCATTGACGTTAAATCTTGTGAACTTCCTAGCCATCTGAAAGAATACACCAAAAGTTAGCACGAAACAGAAATATTTCAGGACAAAACTGCAAACAGTGGGCTGGACACGACCCCGTGTTCAGCGGACATGGCCCCGTGTCCAGGCGTCTGTTACTCAAAAATTTCATTTTTCGACCCGGTTTCGAAAACTTGAAAATTTTTGGTCCAATAGGTGCGGTTTCCCCCGAAAATGAAACCCTAAGTGCCGCTTTTCCCAAAATATCCCGTTTACCCTATCAATTTTATCTTTTTCGGTTCAAGAACAAGGGTTTAGGATTTTTGTGAGAAATCGGGTGAATCTATGAACAATACAAGTGTATTTACTTTCCATAACACTAATCTAACTAAATGCAAACAGATCTAAACAAAAATTTGAGGTTCGATCCGGATGAACTTCAAGAACCCTAGATTTTTCCCCAAATTTTTGGAGTTTTAACTACATGCAAGTAACTAATCTAACTACTAAAAGTGATAGAATCATTTGATGAAATTTATATGTTACATTTTGAACACATCATGATGTGCTAGTGTTGACGAGATTATGTGTATTACGCTTGAATAAATGTATATATACAAATACACCAAGATAATAAAAAATAATAACTTTTAGAGAAAACTCAAAGTTATGTGAAAATTCTAAGTATCGGAGAAATTTCGGTATTTTGTGAGTTTTTAATTATTAAATCATTCTTATTTAATTTAGGACGAATAAATTGAGGGATTGTGTTAACATATAAAAACGCACCCAAAGGTGAGTACATAGATCCCCTCTTTTTACTGTTTTCGATTGTTTTGGGGTGATTCATATGTATCAAAACGATTTCAACGATGGTTTCAAAACAAGTAAGACGGTTTATATTAAATCAATAACGATTTCGACTAAGTAAACAAACTTGTTGGTTGTATTTACATAACGAATAATATCCATTAGTTTTGGCCGAACCGACCAGTATTAGGTTATGGTACCATAGGATCTGACAAATCCCGTTATCAGACTGCACCCATGGTTATGTGTGGGTTAGGTGGGTAACGACTAAATCTGTGATTGTTAATTTACCCTTTGGTGGTTTATTAATGCGAAAAGCGATAGGCGAGATAGTCGAGTCATGAAGGTTTGGATGTTATTAGCGAGATAATCAAAAGTAGTTTCACGATCTAAAACGAGAATGATTTAAACGACTAAAGAGATTTTTTAACGAATTAAACGATAGGTAAACGATTGGTTTTCGGTTAGTGTTTAGATAACGGGATGAGTGTAATGTGATGAAAGCATGATGGATACGCCGCTGGTACTTCCTATATATATATATATATGTTTTCATCATATTACATACCGTGGCGTTATTTAGTTCACTTGGGTAAACAATTTGAAGCGATGTCACACAAACGAGGTTTTCGAAACGATATAAACTATACGAATTTTATTAACGAGTTTTATTGACGAGATTTTATTAAATAAATGGTTTGGGTTAAGAATCATGGCTACGAGATTTTATACACTATAACCAACTTGATTTGAGTTGGTTAGTTTTGCCGCAATACAATACTTTTTAAAACAAGGTTTTTAATTGAGTATTGCAACATGTAAACTAGCCAAGAATCCGACACTCTCAAAACCCTATGTACTCACCAGCATTTCTTTGCTGACTTTGTTTTCACATATGTTTCAGGTGTTGTTAAACGATGTTGATTGCTAGGATGCATGCTCACATAGGACTGGACGAGGCCTTAGTTACTTAATAACAATGATAGACTATGTTTAACCTGCTTATTTAGATTTCCAGACGATGTAAATATTTAATGTTTAATCAAATGAAACTTCAAATTTCCGTGTGTTTTGAAACAATGATTCTGTTACAACACTCCCCGACGATTCCGCCGTGATTTGTTGTTTTACGCGGTCGGGGTGTGACATTCGCTACAAATACTGGTGGCCGGGTATGAAAAAGGATATCGCTATCTATGTTTCGAAGTGCCTGACTTGTTCGAATGTCAAGACCGAGCAGCGAAGACCCTCTGGCCTACTCGTGCAACCCGAGATCCCTATGTAGAAATGGGAGAGTATAGCTATGGATTTCATAACGAAACTTCCACGCACGCTATCAGGTCATGACAACATTTGGGATGTCGTTGACCGTTTGACTAAATCTGCTCATTTTCTGCCGATACGAGAAGATTCTAAGGTAGAACGATTAGCACGGATCTACACCGACGAGATTAAATGTCGACACAAGACGCCTCGTGATATCATCTCTGACCGCGATGGTCGGTTTACATCGCGCCTTTGGGAAACATTTCAATCTGCTCTCGGTACTGCTCTCAATCTAAGTACCGCTTTCCATCCCTAAACCGACGGTCAGACTGAAAGAACGATTCGTACCCTCGAAGATATGCTTCGCTCGTGTGTCATAGATTTCGGTGGTAATTGGGACGCGCACTTACCTTTAGTCGAATTCTCGTACAGTAACATTTATCATTCTAGCATTCAAATGTCACCGTTTGAGGCATTATATGGAAGAAAATGTCGATCGCCTATTGTATGGCACGAGATCGGAGACGCGCAAATTACCGGTCCTGAGCTGTTGCAAGAAACGACTGACAAAATCCTCCAAATTCGAGACAATCTGCTGAAAGCTTGGAGTCGTCAGAAAAGTTACGCCGATAGACGCCGCAAGCCCCTTGAATTTTACGTTGGTGATCACGTACTCCTAAAGGTTTCACCTTGGAAGGGTGTGATCAGATTCGACAAGAAAGGAAAGCTTGCGCCTCGATATGTTGGACCCTTTAAAATCCTGGAAAGGATTGGCAAAGTGGCCTACAAACTCGAACTACCGGAGGAACTTAGCAACGTCCACCCGACTTTCCACGTTTCGAACCTCAGAAAGTGTCTTGCCGAGCAGGATTTACAAGTGCCACTTGAGGATCTACAAGTGGATGAAACATTACACTTCGTGGAAAAGCCTGTCGAGATCATGGATCGAGAACCAAAGAAGCTCAGGCGCTCACACATTCCCATTGTGAAGGTTCGCTGGGAACGCAAACGCGGCGCGGAGTTCACCTGGGAACTCAAGAGTGACATGAAGGCGAAGTACCCTCAGCTTTTCGTTACGCCGCGCCTTAATTTCGGGACGAAATTACCTAAACCAGGGGAGGCTGCAACACCCCGTGTTTCCAAAGTCAAAGTACAAGTCAAAGTCAAAGGAAGAAAAGATCGCTAATTCTGATCTGTCACTCCTTGCTTAATTATTGATTGAACTTCTTGACTAGTAATCGATCCCATTTAATTGTGTGCTTTAGTTATATTATGTGGAGTATCTGTTAATAATCGCAGTTTAATCGATGATTAATCGCTAATCGACTTATTGATATTTTATCGCTATCGCATCACAACTCGAATTATGTGTTCTGGAAATTGTTTTACGTGTGTGTGCTACTTATGTGTTACTTGTGCATGTTTATATTATGTTTGTGGTGATTAATCGAGAACGCAATCGCAACTCTATCGCAACGCTATCTCATCGCAAACTCGAGATGCAAGGTTACTTATGTTGTTGTATGTTAGTTAGGTTATTTTTGTGACTATTGTTTAATACTATCGCACCGCTTACCCGCAACGCATCGCAACGCTCAACGCACGAAACAAAACATCAAAACGCAACTCGCCGGAGATGTCCGAACGAATGGCCATTTGATTGAATGGTCATCCGTACGGATGACCATCCGATCAGACTGCCCTCTGATTCGCACACCTGTACCACCTTTCCTCTTTTGGACATCTATAAATACCTCCTGTCACATCACAAACAGTGATGTGACAGCTCTGGTTGCGACCCTTCGATTTCCCAGCCTATTTTCTCTCGATTTCTCACAAATATTGTAAGTTTTCCATTTAAATCTTGTACTTCTATGATCTACACACACTCCTTCATCTTTTTCACCAACAAATCTTCACTTTCCACCATGAAATCGGCTGATTTGAGGTGTTCTAGGATGATGTCATCATGGGGTTCTTATGAACTTCAAGATTTGGCCTCAATCCACCAAGAACAACTCAGATCTAATGGATTTCAACATGTATCAACACTGATTTCACATAAATCTAAACATTTTCGAGATTTATAAGGATTGAAAGATGTTTTCATAACTTTCTTTCAACTCTTTTACACTCATTCACTCAAAACCGATAGAACCGAGCTCGTTCAGACCTTCTACTCATTCTATATTAAAGTGTTGGACTGAGAATGGATCTTTATCGGAGGAGAGGACCGATTCACGGGTTAAACATGAAGTAACATCAAGAACAGTTAACTGATCAAACGGGGTGATTCCCATCCGATCGGGTGACTTGGACTTGATGGGGTTGTCACACCCCGAAATTATCAGAGCTGGCGTGACTGGACTGGTATCTTCATTGCACAGCAGAAGCATTTAAGCTAAGACTTCTAGAAAAATGAACGCCCACTAAGTACTCGACTCTTCATGGTTCTCCTATTTCAACCGTGCCTTAACTTTGAAAAGTAACATGAGAAAGAAACATGCGAAAAATCAACATAAAGTTGAGCGAGTTCATAGTTTGTTTGTAAAAGATTTGAAATAAATCTTTTTGAATAACCGGTTTTTGAAATATTGTTGAGAAAACGAATTTAAAATCATTTTCTTGTCATGTTATATGGAAACCATGTATTTGTAACGCATTATATTCGCAAAAACCTTGCTTTTGTAAACTCTTGTGTTTGTAAAACTTGTATAACCGTCAATGTCCACCCCGACATTGACAGCATGCCTGCATAATCCTATGCTTTGAATTTATATAAAACATGGTATGTAATTTGTAAAGACGTATTGAAACTGAGTTCTGTATATGTAAGGAATACGAGATCGCTAATGGTTCGCGAGGCCACTAACATATGACACGACATAGGAAGCATCCAAACCATAGGCATTTTTAGCTGTCGAATCCATGACTGTCGATTCACGAGACTGTCGATTCACGACTAGAGACACAAAAGCACTGCTTGGTACTAGAATGACCAAGAGTGTGGCTGCCTGAAACCCATTAGATCTAACCTTTCGTTCCGCGGTCTAGGTATATAGTTGATTAATGGTGCTTATGTTACCCTATTCGTGACATGATCTATTGTGTCATTCCTTAGTTTAATGTACCCCTTTGTACTTGTATTTTCCCATAGTTTAGAAAACTAGAATACGTATGTATGCACATTTTGAAAAATACGCTTGTTTGAAAACCGGTATAGAACATAAGCTTTTCGTAAACCATTTATGTCAGTTAAAACTTGTGTGTAAAATGGTTTAGAAATATGTAATTCATGTTTATTGAAAACCTTGTATGCTTTGCAAAAAGTGCATGTCTTTCCACCCCGAAAACATTTAGAAAAAATGTAAAACCGTAAAAAGGTGGGGTTATGAACTCATCTGAATTGCCTTGTGCAAAGCTAGCTAATTACGACTTCGGGATGTCGTTTTCAAGACGAGACTCGCTAGCGTGCATTCTACAATATTCCTAACACGGAATATCTTATAAGTTTCTAATATGAGGACGTAGTTAAACTACGTGTCACCGAGCTCTACCGAATCGTTAACCGAACGATTTTGACGGTACGTTGATAACTTAATAGAAACGATTAAGTTATACCCGTTAAGTTTCGTCTAATGTCGTTATTATTTTTCTAAGTCTTGGAAATACTTAGCTTCCAAAAGATTTAAAATATATAATTCTATATTTCTATAAAAATATATAAATATATCGATAAAGGTGCGTTAGTCGTTCTGAGAAATCGTAAGTGTATGTAGTGAATATTTCCATTAAAATAGTGTATAACATACTCGTATTATACATCGCGTCTCGTATGATATTTGTCAAAGTATAGTTATGTGTCGTTTAGGCGTTTAAAATAAATACATAACAAAACCGTTTCATTTGTCGGGTTTTTACAAAAATCGGGCAGAGTCTCCCCTGTTTTTAGACGATCCCGACAACCAATGTGTCGACTTATTTATCAAAATTCAATCAACAATTAAACCAACACACACACACACACATATATATATATATATATATCTCTTTCGTAAAGTTTGTAAAAAAAATCGTAAATAATTCACTATATATATACTCGGTTCGAGCTCGGTTCGCGTAACTAAACTCTAAAGATCTAAAATCGCGTAAAAAATATAACTTGCTACTTAAGTTTGTTACCGGGTCGTGTTGACTGAGTTTGACCTCAGTTGACCAAGTGTTGACCGAGTTAACTGTCGTTGACTATGGTTGACCGCTGTTGACTCACGTTGACCGATCCTTGACCCGAACCAAAATGGACCCGCAAAACTGAACCGTAACTTGCCTGAATCTGACCCGTTCACCAGATCTGACCATTGACTTTCATTGACCAGCATTGACCAGTCAACCGGTTGTGTTGACTGGTTCGACTTCGTTGACCGAGTACGAATGCGAATCACTCACGAGCTAAACCCAAATCAAAACTGAACATCACGTACTCAATGGTCGAAGGAAAATAATGAATTAAACAAAATATATACTAACTCACCGGAGTCGGTTAGGCACCACCATCACTGTCGACAAGCACGGTGGCGGCGCCGCCATGGAACCGTCGCCGGAGACGGCACTGGCCCCCCACCGGTTCTCTCTCTATCTTTCCTCGTTTTCTCTCTCTTCCTCCTGTTTTTGCTCGAGCCGTCACATGGCACCACCCACCACAGTGCCGCCACTGTGGTGGTGGTGTGGTTGCTGTTGTAGTCCGTCGGAGATCCCGTCGCCGCCGGTCAGTGGCGAGGGAGAGAGGGGGAACAAGCTGTAAGTGTGGTTGAGTGGGTGTCCGTCTGATCAGAGTGTCGATAGTGGCCGGCTTCACTGGTTCACCGGCCGCCTGGTCTTGAGAGGGAGGGGGAGAGTTCGAGTTGTCTATGCTTGTGTGGTTTGCTGAAATGTGTCGAGAGGGAGAGTAAGAGGATCAAATGCTTGTTTGTGAGGAGAATAATTTCTCTGTGTTTGATTTTGGGTTATGTATGTGTGTTAAAGACTAAAGTGTATAAATAGAGATCTAGTAGAGATCTTGTAAGATTTTGTTGAGATCTTGTGGTTTCAACTTTTGAGACAAAAATCTCTTGTTGAGATTTTGTAGAGATCTTATAAGATATTGATAAGATTTTTAAGGAAAGATCTAATATATTATGTGCAGGTTTAGGCTTGTGGGTTTTGGGCTTGGGCCCAGGGCCCACAAGCCCATCTCATGTGTAAGTGGCCCGTAATTCCTACGAGACACGTTTTTAAAACCGAAATCACCGTAGCCTAGTAAAATAATATTACAGAGTTAAAAACGTGTAAAAATAATGTCAGTATCCATCGTAGTCGCGTTCGTGCGTTGATAACGGTAATAATCGCGAAAAATTACATCGTCGCCGTCTTTAATCTGTATTTGTCGGCGTTGTCAATATTTCATACGGTTTCGTTCATTGCCGTTTAATATTCCGCAGATTTCCCGCAGACCGTCATACGCGTACTGTAGAACCGCATAGGCGTTCCTAAGCTTACTGAGGGACTAATTAAGTTAATTTGCGTCATAAACACTATTTATTGTCGCGTTAATTGCCTGTTAATCACGTAATTAAAGGTGTAAACTACAAGTTGTCACAGGGGTTTCCATTGTTTAGCACGTTGTCATACCGTCTCGGTCAAACCGTAAACTTTCAAACTTGACAAATTTCAAAACAAGCAAGTCACTGAACGGACTGCCGTCTGATCGGATTGCCATCTGATCGAACAACAATCCGATCGAATGACATTTGGTCTTCAACACTTAAACTTTTTACAGATTTTCAAAGATAATTAGTTTCTAACGGATTGTCATCCGATCGGAAGACCATCCGATCGAATGACCATCCTGCTGTGAACTTGTTCTCCAAGAGATATCTCGTTGGACGGATCGGCATCCGACCAAACGACCGTTCGACCGGACGACCTAAAAGGTAGAGATACTTCTCTGTTTTCAAAATGCTACAACGAAAACTTCAAAGCCATCATACACAAACACATCCATCCCAAACGAAGGACAATCCGACTGAATGGCCATCCGTCCGGAAGACTATCCGATCGGATTGTCATCCGGTCGAATGACCATCCGTACGGATTGTCATCCGATCAAATGGCCGTTCGTCACTCAGTTCACTTGCACCGTTTAACGCGCCGTTCATCGCTTATGCTATCGTTAATTGTTCAGGCTAATCTCTCAGCGCTCCCTTCAATCCAAGATAGTGTTTATTTAGTAAACACGATCAGTGAGTATATTCAATCCCTTTTTGTTTACGCACTTTTGCTTGTTACATACATTACTTATACTAAATCACATCGATCACATAACGCAACCACTTTTATACACTAACCGATACTGCAGGTTATTCGTGTTACTCGATGAATGCTTGTATGTTATGTTTACACAGTGATTGTTTCCTGACACCTTAGCAATGATAGTACTATAGTTTGGACTCAGCACCTGTCGTTGCGGGGGTTGCTAAGGGTATTTCTTCATGTGTCACAGTGGTGATATGTGTTGCGCACTCTACAACTCGTAGTCACGTCTGTGCATATTTCATTGTCGATAACCTACTAGCTTCACTTTGCTACATGTTACATGCTGGTTATGCGTAAACGATTTTCGCTATATATATTATACTATCAAACTTGTATGCTCACCTTTACACTATGTGTATTGACTTTATTTTATCGTATGGGACAGGTGTTTGAGACGCTAGGATGCTTGCTATGTGGAAATCAAGTAGGAGAGTCTGGAAACAAACAATTTAGATTCTGAGTTAGCGAAACAATATATGTGCCTTGAGATACTATGTCTGTAATAATTGAATTTCTTGATATGTTACGGTATGGGACATAATGCTAAATATCTGGTAAATTTTAGTTGTTATGGATTTCTCTTGGACAATCTGTTTCGCTCAGTGCCACGCCCCGATGTTTCCGTCATCGGTTGGGGTGTGACACTTTACTCTTTGATTTTGCAGATGAGAGGATACATGCAACAGCAGGATGAAACTAATGGCTGGATCCTTCGTGAGATTGATGAAATCAAGAAACTGAAGAAATCAACGGAGGATCACTCCCCATTGATGCCTAGATCGTTGGATTTCACTACCCCACCAACAACCATCCAGCACTCTAAGTCATCAGGTGTCCAGCATCAAGAAGGACATTTGAAAGGTTAACTAGTGACTTATATAGGATCACCCAAGGACATAATGAATCATTATGGTTAACTAGTGACTTATATAGGATCACCCAAGGTCATAATGAATCATTAAGGGATTATATAGCTAAATTTAGTAGAGAATCCTTAGAAATCCCTAACTTAGATATTACTACTGTTGTCGAAGCTTTTAAAATGGGTTTACTAAAAGATTCTCAATTCTATGATGATCTTGTTATGACACCTTGCAGGAACCTAGATGAAGTAAGGAACAGGGCCCCTAGGTTCATATGTTTAGAGGATGACAAAAGGATCCAGGAAAGGTTGTCAGGATCCTCAAAGCAAGACAAACAAGGATCCTATTTCAAGAATAACATATCCAAGTCATACACTAAACCTGACAACCAGAATGTGCACGGCGTGGTACAAGAGGAAGATGATGAGGATTATCCTCCTATCTCTGAATATTGTTTTGCTGCTGATAATAGTGAACTAATCCTTGCTATGCAGAATTTAGGTGACAAAGCTTGATGGCCAAGGAAGAGTGACAAACTGGCTGCTACCAAAGACAAATCAAAGTGGTGTGCTTATTATGAGGACTTTGGTCATCTCACAGATGAGTGCATAGCATTAAGGAAGGAGATTGGTTACATTTTGAGCAAAGGATCCTTGAAGGAGTTGTTTGGAAGAAAGAAATCAAGGATCCAGGACTCTGAGAAAGTTCCTGAAAAAGCTCCTCCTCCACCAGCTGATGCTCAAATCATCCACTTCATCTCCGGAGGTTCTGATATCTGTGGGACTTCATTTTCAGTGGCCAAGAGACATGCAAAGGAAACTAAGATGGAGAATGGGGATAGACCTGTTTGAACTTCCATTCTTACCCAGCAGAAAGTGATATCCTTTGATGAGGATGACCGTCTGGACATACAGGATCCTCATCACGACGGTTTAGTTATTACATTATTTATCTCTAACCATTTTGTTCGCAAGATTCTCATTGACGGGGGAAGCTCGGTGAACATAATCCAGTTGGATGTCCTCAAAAGAATGAATATTCCTGAATCCGACATTGTTCCAAGATCATCTGTCCTTGTGGAATTCAGTGGAGAGACAAAAAAATACATTGGGGGACATCAAACTTCCTATTTATATAGAGGGAGTGAATTCTGTTCAAAAGTTCTGTGTTATCGATTGCTTATCTTGCTGTAATGTTATCCTTGGTAGGCCATGGATACACGATATGAAGGCCGTCCCCTAAACATATCATCAATGTGTGAAGCTCCCTACTCTATGGGGTGTGGTGAAGATCGAAAGTGATCAGCAGGAAGCAAAGAATTGCTACGCTTCTTCAATGAAACCAACCTCCAAGCCTAGGGAAGCATAGCAATTAAAGTATCCTCCAAGGGATGTCATGGAGGCAAGAGAGCAAGACGTCAAGGATATTCTGTTGAACCTCGAGGACCCTGAATCCAAAATTTTTATAGGATCCGGGATCCTTGACAGTATTGAGCAGGATTTAATATCCTTCTTGAAAAGAAGAAAATCTACCTTTGCTTGGAAACATGAAGACATGACAGATATATCTAAGGATGTTATTACTCACAAACTCGGTATTAACAGGTCATTCAAGCCAATACACCAGAAAAGGAGGAAATTTGCACTCGAAAGAAATGCCATTATCCAAGAAGAGGTAGACAAATTGCTCAAGGCAGGTATGATCAGAGAGGTAAAATATCCAAGATGGCTAGCCAATGTGGTAGCTGTTCAGAAAAAGAATGGAAAGTGGAGGGTATGCGTTGATTTTACTGACTTAAACAAATCATGTCCCAAGGATCCTTTCCCTTTACCCCACATTGACTCCATGGTGGATGCTACGGCGGGTCATGAGTTGTTTACTTTTATGGATGCTTCATCTGGATTTCAACAAATTCAGATGGAACCATATGACCAAGAGGACACAACCTTCATGACTCCCACTGGTATATATTGCTATGCCTTTTGGATTAAGAAATGCAGGTGCCACATACCAAAGGCTAGTGAATATGATGTTCAAAGAGCAGATTGGACACACAATGGAAGTCTACATAGACGATATGGTGGTCAAATCCAAAAGAGCTGAGGATCACCTGAAGGATTTGGAAGAAGCATTCGATATCCTTGACAGATACAACATAAAGTTGAATCCTTCCAAATGCCATTTTGGAGTTAAAGCTGGTAAATTTTTAGGATATACGGTGACAAAGAGAGGAATAACGACAAGTCCAAAATAAATCAAGGACATTGTGAACATCAAGTCTCCTGCCAATGCTAAGGATGTGCAAAGGTTGACAGGAAAAATCGCATCCTTGAACAGATTCATCTCAAAGTCCTCAGAAAAAAGTGCTAAAAGTTCTATGATATCCTGAGGAAGAATAAAAAGTTCGAATGGACTGAAAAGCATGAGAATGCCCTCAAAGCCCTCAAGGATTACCTATCCTCAGCACCAGCTCTAATGAAACCAGAAAATGGGGAAACATTATCCTTATATTTAGCTGTTTCAACTAAGGCAGTAAGTGCGATCCTAGTTAAGGATCATGAAGGCTCTCAACATCTGGTATACTATGTAAGTAAAAGTCTACTTGATGCTGAGTCCAAAAAACAAACGCCATGGTTCCTAAATACCACTCAGGTAAAACGCCAAAAAGTTAAAAAAATCAAAGATGGCAAACAACGTTTCTTGGATGTTCAGTATTGTTATGCGTGAAGTTTCACTGAATGGATTGTTAGTTGAGGGCCGTAACTCAATATGATTTTGCTGCATGAGATGGAAAAAACTTCAAGAAAAAGAGACTGATGACAGTCATATGTCATTTTATCTTCTTTGTTCTTGAAGAAGGCTTGGATGAGAAGAAGAAACCGATGACACTGAAGAGTGGGATGAAGATAAACATGAAAACCAAGCAAAAAACCCACTCACACGTCATCGATCTATGTCTCCAACATTCACAAAAAGCCACTTCAACAACAAACAAACAATAAATCACACCAAATCCAAAACGCCATATATTTGTGACAGTTCTTGTAGTTTCAAAGAAGAAAGAGACTGATGACAGTGAAGATTTGGAAGAGAAATTCGATTAGGATTTTAATTTATTTTCTTCGCTTCTATTTTTTTCTGTGGTTTGTTATCTAATTTTCCACTAAAAAAATACATTATTTCTCTAAAAAATGCTTGTAAAAAGCCAAGATGCCACAAATGCCAAACTCTATAACTATAATAAAATTTGTGGCATCTTGGGGTTTTACAAGCATTTTTTTAGAACAAATGTATAAAACAATGTCCATCTTTGTCTAAATGCCATTAAAATTACAAAACGCCAAAATCTTTTAGATGGGACGTGTTACAGCCTTAACAAATGAAGCTGAACAAACAGTAACTACAAACAGTAAACTGAAACGACGGAAACTTTATTACTAACATTATAATTAAAACCCACTACGTGGGTACTTGAATTTATTTATCTTTTCAAAGACGCCATAATTACCTGTCACGTTATAGGACTGCATCCTACATGGCGGCAAAAAAAAGTCATTATATAAGTAGAATAAGTAAACAAAACTTAACACTCCACATATTCTCTAACACGCCACACCTTGTCTAAAACGCCATAAAAACTTTAAAAAATGGCTCAAGTTATTGCATGGAGGTTTGATAGGTCGGAGAGACGTTTCATCCTTGTGACAACTGTGCTCTGTAATCGATGTACAATGTAAAACAATGTTAATTATTAATAAAACAATGTGTTTTGGTGTTATTATGTGTGTATTTGTGTTTGATGATTTTACGATTTGATTCGATTCCGATTTCAAGCTTTAAATCGCTTTCTGGAAGGTTATACGCAAACTGGTGCGTAAACGCAGTTAGTTTAACGCAAAAAACACTCTGGAATATTGACATAGCCCAAGCCCACAAGTGACGAAACCTCAATTGGGCTTGACGAAACATTATTTGGGCCTGACGAAACATCACAGTTGACGAAACTCTAGGAGTTTCGTCACTGTTCATGGTGAAACTTGGGAGTTTTGGCCAAAGGGAGTTTCGTCATACCTTTACTCGATGAAACTAGAGTTTCGTCGAGGGCTGCACAATGTGTTATGTTTGCTGCAAACAGACAGTTTGCAGCAAAACAAACAAACATACAAACAACATAAAACCCATAGCATGCAACATGCATTGTTCATTAAGTTTACATAACAAACTGAGACAAACTTGTCGGACATAAGTAGGATAGGAGGATATCCGACTTTGTCGACGGCGAATTACAGACTCGATAACGTAAAAGACCGTATAAATACAACGTTAATAAAGACAAGTTATAGACACCAAAATAATGCATCAACAAAAGTTTATTAGATGCTGAGACTAGATACTCTCATTTGGAAAAAATTGATATTGGCCCTAGTTATGGTATCGACAAAGCTTAGACATTATTTTGAGACACGTAGGATACATGTTAAAACAAATTATCATGTTAAGAATGTGCTTAGGAAACCTGAGATGTCGGGTAGGATGGCTAAGTTGTCAGTGAAATTAAGTGCCTATGATCTAGTATATGAACCTATAAATGCTATAAAGTCTCAGGCTCTAGCAGACTTTGTGGCTGATTTCAGTAGTGATATTCAAAATGAAGTAGACCTAGAAGTACAACAGCTAGGAGAAAACTTAGAATCCTAGACATTATATACCGATGGTGCATCTAATGTGAGAGGTGTAGGATTTGGTATACTACTAAAATCGCCACAGGGGGACATATTACCCCAGGCTATTAGGTGTGAATTTCCTACCACTAATAATGAAGTAGAATATGAAGCTTTGATTGCAGGATTAGAATTGGCCAGGAATATGAATATTAAAAGTTTGCAAGTATTTGTTGATTCCTTGTTAATTGCTAACCATTTTAATGGATCCTATGCAGTCAAAGGTGAAATGTTGATCGAGTATCTTGAAATTCTCAAAAAATTAGCAGGATAATTTGATGTTTTTGCACTTGAACAGGTACCAAGAGAGGATAATGCTGAAGCAGATGCCTTGGCAAACTTAGGATCTTCTGTCAAAATACCAGAGGGAACTCAGATACCAATACTACATATCCTATATCCAGCACTGGATCTTTTCAAGTCTCAGGATAAGGAAGTAGCAAGTATTCAGGATCCTGATGATGAGTATCCTGAGGAGGATCCTAAGTCCTGGACGGCTCCAATCGTGAGATATCTCAAGGAAGGACATATTCCAAAGGATGAGAATCCTAAGGCTTTTAGGATGAAGGTATCCCGATTCACTATTATAAATAATATTCTATATAAGAAATCTCTTGCAGGACCATACCTGAAGTGCTTGGAGGATCCCAAAACTAAAGAAGTGCTTCAGAATATACACGAATGGGATTGTGGCAACCATACTGGGGGCAGATCATTATTCTCAAAGGTGTTGAGAACAGGATATTATTGGCCGACGATGAGGAAGGATGCTGCAGAATATGCTCGAAGATGTGATGCATGTCAAAGGCACAGCAATATATTGCATTAACCTGCTGAACCACTGTATCTTATTGCTTCCCCTTGGCCATTCATGAAGTGGGGGATGGATATAGTGGGAAGATTGCCAAAAGCTCCAGGAGGAAAACTCTTTATGCTGGCAATGACGTATTATTTCTCTAAATGGGTTGAAGCTGAGGCATTTGTTCAAGTCAGAGACCAAGAAGTAGTATCCTTCATAAAAAGGAATATCCTGACTAGGTTTGGGGTACCAGTTGAGATAATTTGTGACAATGGCTCTCATTTTATCAGTAGGAGGACAACCGATTTTTGTAAGAGTTGGGGAATCAAAATGATCACATCCACACCGGTACATCCTCAAGCAAACGGACAAGCGGAATCTTCGAACAAGATAATTGTCAACAATTTGAAGAAGAGACTAGGAGCTAGGAAAGGAAGATGGGCAGAAGAATTACCCTTTTTTTTATGTGCTGATAGGACAACAGTGAAGAGTACAACTGGGAAAACCTCATTTTCCTTAGTATTTGGAGCAGAAGCAGTAATCCCGACAGAGATGGTGATACCTACAGCAAGATCCAACCTCCGGGATCCTGAGAAGAATCCTGAAGCCCTATGTGTGACACTTGTGCTCCGTAAACACACACGATGTAGGAAAAAATCTTTTATCAAAGAAACAATGTGTTTTGGTCTCAAAATTTGTTTATTTGTGTTTTACAATTTCACCTTTTTATTCTAGTTCATTTTCAAGCTTTAAATCGCTTGATCTTCTTCCATTCCTCACATTTCCTCTCAAATTCTTCTCTAAATTGAAGCTCTCACCTTGTGAAGCTTCATACCTGAGAATTTTAAGATCAAATCTTCATAGCTTGGACCCTTTGTAAGTTTCTTTCATGCTTGTTATCTTTTTTCAAGCGTGAAAGTCAAACAATATTTGACTTTCTGCTTTGACCAGTCATTGGTCAACACAAAGTTCGTTCGAACTTTGCAACGTGAGCGTAATCACGATGGTTATAGTCCCTTGTGACTATACCTACTGATTACCACGTTGATTAGGTGTAGTGATGAGTCATAGTTTCGGTCAAAATGCGTATTTATGCATATTTTGTAACCAAACTATTCTTGGGTATCAAAACCGTTTGTTTTGATATCAAAACCTGGTTTCTAACTTAGTTAAACATGTTTCAACATGTTTAACTCGTCACTTTTAGTCTAGTGCTTGTATAGGGTCGTAAATAAGCGGTCTTAACAACCGCTTAGACTTCCGAACCCGACCCGTTTGGTCAATCATTAGGATCTGACCAAACATGTATTGTGACCATAGTTGTATAGGGAATAACCTTCTGAGGTTATACCTTATGGTCACTTCGTTTAGTTAGTCGTATGATAAGTAGTTTATATGCCTTAGGAAAATGACCAAAATGCCCTTTTTGCGCATAATTTCATTTTAAGCATATGTAACACATGTTTTGACATCTAAAGTGATTATATAACCTAATTAGATATGTTAAGGCATATAATACTTATCATAGGACTAGTTGGGCGTCCCGAACGCTCTTTCGCGCGAACGACGCGTTAAAGTAGCATAAGCTACCTTAATGGGTCGTAATGGGTCGTAAGCACTTAGGATAGGTTCCGACTTAGAATGTAGGCTTTGTTAAACCATATCACATGAGTTCCAATACTCGTTTGCTTTACAAGACCTCATTCTATCCAATCTTCCGATTTAGGAGTCGATTCGCTAACATAATATCCGTTACCCTAGGAACCGCTTTAACACTTGAACTCTTGGTCTGTTGAGCCTTGTTATACCCTTTGAACCAAAACTATACGCAATCCCAGGCGAGTACATAGTTCCCCTCTTTTACCGTTTTCAAATGTTTTGGGGTGATTCATATGTGTAATCGATTTGTTTTCGAAATGTATGGCATATATATGTGTTTACTAAGTGCTTTTATGTGTATTATTCCGATTATGCAAATACAATGTTTTATCCTTAAGTGAGCTGTCTATCTTCATAGTCAGATTCATGTAGGATATTTGAAGTACAGTCTTAGATCTTCCTATCTTCATAATAAGATTTTTAAGAAGTACTTTACAACTCGATGGTTGGTTTTTGTGTAGTTTGTTGGTGATTTAGATAACGAAACTAGATAATACAATAAGCACATGGTGGATACGCCGCTGGTACTTCCTATATATAAGTGTGCTTATTGTACTACCTTTCGTGGCGTTATGCCGAATCACCAGTAGGATTTAGGATCGTTTTCATTCAATATAACAGAACCCAGAATCCTTATAGCATCTATCTATCTTTATAGGTTGATTCTTGTAGGATGTTTAGAGTACTAATATTGAAGTCCATGTTTGGATTCATTGTGTACTTTAATGCATGTTAGATTAGACAATGTGACAAGAACCTGACCCATGTAGTATCTACCTATCTTCATACTTAGACATATATGGGATGTTTAGAGTTCTAATATTGAAGTCCATGTTTGGATTCATTGTGTACTTTAATGCATATTAGATTAGACAATGTGACAAGAATCTTCATAGTTAGACATATATGGGATGTTTAGAGTACTAATATTGGAGCCCCTGTTTGGATTCATTGTGTACTTTAATACATGGTTACGAGGTGGAACAAGTTGACGATTATGTGTCTATGTGGTAGTTGTGATTTAGATAACGAAACGGGTGTAATAAAATAGGAACATGGTGGATGCGTCGCTGGTACTTCCTATATATAAGTGTTCTTATTTTATTATTCTTATAGCGTTATCTGGATCACTTTAGGATTTTGTGTATGATGATTTCAATGTTTGATTATCGAAATCTTCATAGAATTTCCCATATTTTCATATGTTAGATTTTTAGAAGATATCTGAAGTATTATCATGACTCATTGATTTGATTTATATAATACTTACAGAAGTTTTGATTTATTTCAAAACAATTATTATTAATCCTCGATTGGATTTCTAATAACATATTAACGAGTTTTTACGATGTTTTAAACAAGATTATGATGTAATGCATAAAATGACTTAGTAATAATCATATTGCCATATACAAACCTATTTTGTCACGAGTTTTCACAATTAAGATTACGGATTGCAATACTAAATTTTTGTCATTCTTTGGCTTCAAGATTTATTTTCGATTGACAGCTCTCGTAGCTGTTAAAGTATTGCAATTCCAAATGTTTTACCATTTACTTGGCTAATAAAACCTATGTATTCGCCGGCATTTTTATGCTGACTGTTTTTCACATATGTTTCAGGTTTTCGACTGTTCAAGCATGCAACGTATAGGACTGCATACGGGCCTTAGACTTCTAAAATAAAAGAACAATTTCATGTATTCTTTGTTTGTAAAACGATGTTAATGATATTGAAACAATTTAGTACCAGTAGTTGTGATCAATTTGTAACGGGACTCCCCGATATTTCCGCCGTGTGTTGATTGTATTACGCGATTGGGGTGTTACAGATTGGTATCAGAGCACTGGTTATAGGGAATTAGGTTATTAGCATGCCTTAAACCTAGTCTATAACCTTCCTAGGACCCAAACGTGAGTAGACTTAAGAACTCTTTCCTAAATTCTCATCCTTATTCGTGCCACAACTGCTCTATGATTTACGAATCATCTAACCTTAGATGATTTATCCTGAACCTTAGGCTTCATGCCTTAGGCTTCATGCCTTAGGGTATCCCTCAAAATGTTTTCTCAAAACATTTTCATTGAAATATTTTTCAAAATGTTTTCTTAAATATTTTTATCAAAATATTACGCAAACATGTTTTATCTCAAACGATTTGTATCAAAAGATTTCTCAAATGTTTTTCTCAAACGTTTTTCACCGAAATCTTGGGTTTTAATAATGTGAACACATGCAATCTGGAAGGGTGGATGCCTGTACCCCGAGTTTTCTGTCTAAGGCTAGAGTGTTCGTACAAATCCGCATTATCGGACCAGTCACTCTTACCTGAGAACTCTTAGGGTGAGTGTCCACTTATAGGCTAAAGCATGTCTTCGTGAAGCATTATAAAGACCTATCCATCTTGACCCTACCGAATGATTTCTAAATGACCTTTGTAACCGTACTCATTCATATTAATATGTTTGCTCTTCACGACAATCGAAACAACTTTCCTTTCCCAGTACTATTTCATCATATTACCTTCGATGATATGTTTGATTCAATACAGTTGAAATGAATCTCATTTCATTTCACGACACTACGAGATCCTATTTCATTTTTCAAAACACTACCCATGTCTTTCAAAATTTCAAATTCTTACCCTTTGGATGAGAATTTTCAAAATTTCAAACACAAAGTTTCTTTGTTTTAAAAATTTTAATTCAAAATGTTTTTGTTTTAAAAACAATAAATTTTTTTACAAGTAAAGAATTTTATAATACAAACCATTAACTCGGTTTGTATTCTCTCATCCAAAAATATTACAAAAGTCTATTTCTCAAACAATTCTTATTTCAAAACAAAATCCACAACACTGTATAATCTAAATACAAAAAAAAAACGAGACTTATAAACAAGATTTGACTAAATCAAAGTTAACGCTAAATTTTCTAAGTACAAGAAACGAAACGCCAAAACTATTAATGAGAATTCGAAAAGAACAAAGGCCGAATCTTCTAAAAATTCTAGGAAGCGCAAGACTTCAAAGAGTTTTGCAATTCCTGCACCTGTTCCACTAAATTCAGTACCCTTTAAAGGAGTTTATCATGGAAAGCAACCTCGGTGCAACCATTGCGATTATCATCATGCAACAAATTATCCTTGTCGCCAGTGCACAATCTGTGGTCTAATTGGACATCTAGCTGCAACCTGCCGTATCCAGAGTCGAGCAACCCCTACTCAGACTCGCCCAAGAGCATGTTTCAATTGTGGTGATTTAAATCATTCCAAGCGAAACTGCCCCAAGCTTGCCAATGCTAATGGACGAGTGTTCAACGTCAATGAGGCTCAAGCTAATGATCAAGCCCTTATGATCATTAGAACCTCTATATTATCTGTTAAATTTTGAAAACAATGTAAATTTCAAGAAGTTTATCTTTATCCATGTTATTAATTTTCCAAATTTCAAACTCTAATGTGATTACACTATGTGTGATTACAATTACATGCTGGTTTTGAGGATTCTGTTCTTTAGGAACTAAATCTTATAACTTAGCATAATATAACTGCACTTTGGTACGTTCGTACGAACATGGTAACACGATCGATACGAATACTATGAATAAGTTAATACTGTTTTACGATCATAACATTACATGCATGATTTGTTTATCTAATATGTATAGTACATGATTATAAATACAATTTACTTCGTATGTTGATCTAACGTACTTAGTGCCCTAATTTTCAAATGCATTTTGATTAGTGTGTTAACTTAGCATACCTAGCGCATGATTTGAAAACATTTTCCTCGATATGCTTATATTATGATGACAATGCATGAATTGTATATGTTGCATTTTACCTGTTTGGTTAAGTATGAAACATATATAAATATTTGTACTAGAATAAAATACCTACTACTAAATTTGTTGTATGCAAAATAAGTAGTGTTATCATTGCTAGTATAAAATACGATTCGATTTGACAGATATTATGTTGTGACGATGTTTATTTGATTTAGACGATAGTTCGACCTTATTATTTGTTACCCTCGCTTAACAAGAGGAGCTATGTGGACCATGCGACGAAACGAGTAATTATGGGTGCACACTTAATTATGAGATTCGACGCATGAGAATCATAGTAAGCCTTGTTAAGTATGGTGGCATAAAATCTAGAGTGATTAAGGTAACGGGAGAAGTATGATGCGATAAGAACATGGTGGATACGCCGATGGTACTTCCTATATATAAGTGTTCTTATTGTGTTATTCTTCATAACGTTACTAAGATCACTTGGTGATTTTATGTTATCTTGGACCATTATGTGATTATTTGTTAAGTGTTATTTGTGTGGTTATTTCCGATGGACGACAGCGAGTACATTCATTAACTCAAATCGAGCCGACCGGGAGTATAATATGGTGTTAAAGGTGACGATCTTGATGCCATAGGTATGTTGACCCGTCTCCTATGCATGGGATGCTCATGGTACAATGGAGGTACCTCGTGGGACGTTAGAAACCGTGTACATGAAGGGCTTGAATGTACACCACTTTTTTTGCTAGGAATTACACTAGGAGCTTAGTATAACATAGTGCCATACTTAAATGATTTTTGAACACTAGTCGACTTTCACAAGTTTCAAAGGGTTGAATACCTTAAGACACTTTGAATATCCCAAATCACATTTTGAATCCCCTGAAATTTCCAACACCAAATGATGCTCTGCGTATTTGGGATCTAGCAATCTGCTTATCCATCAGTTGTTTCAATTCCACTCTACGGTTTCCTTCGAATAAATTTCGGGACGGAATTTCCTAAAGTAGGGGAGACTGTGACACTTGTGCTCCGTAAACACACACGATGTAGGACAAAATATTTTATCAAAGAAACAATGTGTTTTGGTCTCAAAATTTGTTTAATTGTGTTTGACAATTTCACATTTTTATTCTAGTTCATTTTCAAGCTTTAAATCGCTTTCTAGAAAGTTATACGCGAACTGATGCATAAACGTAATCAGTTTAATGCAGCAAACACTCCGGAATAGTGAAATAGGCTTAACATACCTTAAATAACTTTTATGTAACTTAGAAATAGGTTTTGAAAGCTTTGGTGTGTCAAAAACAAGTTTATTCACACTCAGGGACTATTTGCGTCAAACTGCGAAAATCTACTGATTCACAAAGTATCGAACATTCCGGAACTTGATCATAAGTTAAACATGCCCTAAATATCCTTTACATAGCTTAGAAATAGGCTTTGAGGTGTTTGGTGCGCAAAAATAAACTTATTTGATCAATAGGGACTAAAAGCGTCAAAAAATGCATAAGTTTGCATTTTCACGCATATCTTACGTTCTGAATATATCCGGACATCCAAAAATTTATGTAATCATTAAAATATCATATTTTAGTGATTGGCATGATTAAATTCCATTCGTCGCGTAATTTGGATCGTTTTTCGCGTCCGTTCGTGTTTCGTCGTAATTAACCGAACAACGCAACCGTAAGACCAAATGAACCAACATCTGAGATGTTTTTGAGCATATTTTAAATTCCCTATACTTTAACTTCGTTTTTGAGCCTTGAAAATGGGTTAACGGGGTTTAAACGCGTCAAAAATGGCCTAAATGAGTTGCAGGGACCAAAACTGACAATTTTAAAAGTTTCTGGATCTGGCATATGGTGGCGTCACGCCACCACTATATGGTTTTGTCGTGGCGCAATGCCACGCCCTCATCTGGGCAAAAAAAACTCATTTTCAGCAACTTTCAGCAATTTTCAGCAACCGACTTTAAGTTCAGGGTCCTTTTTGTAACATTTGCAATACCGTTTGATGGTTTTGGGACACCCCTAGTATTCCAAAACAATGTGCCACACATGGACGGTCCAGATTAAAGCTCAATTATCGAGGAATGATCCTAACGGTTCTTCAAGCTCTATATAAACCCACTTGATCTTCTTCCATTCCTCACATTTGCTCTCAAATTCTTCTCTAAGTTGAAGCTCTCACCTTGTGAAGCTTCATACCTGAGAATTTTGAGATCAAATCTTCATAGCTTGGACCCTTTGTAAGTTTCTTTCATGCTTGTTATCGTTTTTCAAGCGTGAAAGTCAAAAAATGTTTGACTTTCTGCTTTGACCAGTCATTGGTCAACACAAAGTTCGTTCGAACTTTGCAACATGAGCATAATCACGATGGTTATAGTCCCTTGTGACTATACCTACTGATTACCACGTTGATTAGGTGTAGTGACGAGTCATAGTTTCGGTCAAAATGCGTATTTATGCGTATTTTGTAACCAAACTATTCTTGGGTATCAAAACCGTTTGTTTTGATATCAAAACCTGTTTTCTAACTTAGTTAAACATTTTTCAACATGTTTAACTCGTCACTTTTAGTCTAGTGCTTGTATAGGGTCATAAGATAAGCGGTCTTAACAACCGCTTAGACTTCCGAACCCGACCCGTTTGGTCAATCATTAGGATCCGACCAAACATGTATTGTGACCATAGTTATATAGGGAATAACCTTTCGAGGTTATACCTTATGGTCACTTCGTTTAGTTAGTCGTATGATAAGTAGTTTATATCCCTTAGGAAAATGACCAAAATGCCCTTTTTGCGTATAATTTTATTTTAAGCATATGTAACACATGTTTTAACATCTAAACTGATTATATAACCTAATTAGATATGTTAAGGCATATAATATTTGTCATAGGACTAGTTAGGCGTCCCGAACGCGCTTTCGCGTGAACGACGCGTTAAAGTAGCATAAGCTACCTTAATGGGTCGTAATGGGTCATAAGCACTTTGGATAGGTCCCGACTTAGAATGTAGGCTTTGTTAAACCATATCACATGAGTTCCAATACTCGTTTGGTTTACAAGACCTCATTCTATCCAATATTCCGATTTAGGTGTCGATTCTCTAACATAATATCCGTTACCCTATGAACTATACGCAATCTCAGGCGAGTACATAGTTCCCCTCTTTTACTGTTTTCAAATGTTTTGGGGTGATTCATATGTGTAATCGATTTATTTTCGAAATGTATGGCATATATGTGTTCACTAAGTGCTTTTATGTGTATTATTCTGATTATGCAAATACAATGGTTTATCCTTAAGTGATCTGTCTATCTTCATAGTTAGATTCATGTAGGATATTTGAAGTACAGTCTTAGATCTTCCTATCTTCATAGTAAGATTTTTAAGAAGTACTTTACAACTCGATGGTTTGCTTTTGTGTAGTTTGTTGGTGATTTAGATAACGAAACTAGATAATACAATAAGCACATGATGGATACGCCGCTGGTACTTCCTATATATAAGTGTGCTTATTGTATTACCTTTCGTGGCGTTATCCCGAATCACCATTAGGATTGTTTTGATTCAATATAACAGAACTCAGAATCCTTATAGCATCTATCTATCTTTATAGGTTGATTCTTGTAGGATGTTTAGAGTACTAATATTGAAGTCCATGTTTGGATTCATTGTGTACTTTAATGCATGTTAGATTAGACAATGTGACAAGAACCTGATCCCTGCAGTATCTACCTATCTTCATAGTTAGACATATATGGGATGTTTAGAGTACTAATATTGAAGTCCATGTTTGGATTCATTGTGTACTTTAATGCATGTTAGATTAGACAATGTGACAAGAACCTGATTCCTGTAGTATCTACCTATCTTCATAGTTAGACATATATGGGATGTTTAGAGTACTAATATTGGAGCCCCTGTTTGGATTCATTGTGTACTTTAATACATGGTTACGAGGTGGAACAAGTTGACGATTATGTGTTTATGTGGTAGTTGTGATTTAGATAACGAAATGGGTGTAATAAAATAAGAACATGGTGGATACGCCGCTGGTACTTCCTATATATAAGTGTTCTTATTTTATTATTCTTGTAGCGTTATCTGGATCACTTTAGGATTTTGTGTATGATGGTTTCAATGTTTGATTATCGAAATCTTCATAGAATTTCCCATATTTTCATATGTTAGATTTTTAGAAGATATCTGAAGTATTATCATGACTCATTGATTTGATTTATATAATACTTACAGAAGTTTTGATTTATTTCAAAACAGTTATTATTAATCCTCGATTGGATTTCTAATAACATATTAACGAGTTTTTACGATGTTTTAAACGAGATTACGATGTAATGCATAAAATGACTTAGTAATAATCATATTGCCATATACAAACCTGTTTTGTCACGAGTTTTCACAATTAAGATTACGGATTGCAATACTAAAATTTTTCCATTCTTTGGCTTCAAGATTTATTTTCGATTGACAGCTCTCGTAGCTGTTAAAGTATTGCAATACCAAATATTTTGCTATTTACTTGCCTATTAAAACCTATGTATTCGCCGGCATTTTTATGCTGACTGTTTTTCACATATGTTTCAGGTTTTCGACTGTTCAAGCATGCAACATATAGGACTGCATACGGGCCTTAGACTTCTAAAATAAAAGAACAATTTCATGTATTCTTTGTCTGTAAAACGATGTTAATGATATTGAAACAATTTAGTACCAGTATTTGTGAGCAATTTGTAACGTGACTCCCCGATATTTCCGCCGCGTGTTGATTGTATTACGCGATTGGGGTGTTACACTATTCCAAGAATTGGATACTATCGATGAGACAAGGGATGCAGCAAAGTTGAGAATGACAGCATACCAACAGAGGATATCTAGAGCATATAACAAGAATCTAAGGACGAGAATGTTTCAAGTTGGAGATTGGGTGTTAAGGAAAGCTTTTCAGAACACTACTAATACTGCTGATGGAAAGTTAGCTCCTATGTGGGAAGGACCTTATGAGATTGAATCGGAATCTGGGAAAGGAGCATACCGGCTTAAGAATATGGAGGGGGATATACTACCAAGATCCTGGAATGTTATACACCTCAAAGCCAATTTCAAGTGAGTTTAGAATTTAATTTCTAACTCAAAACGGTATGAATTCTATCTCTTTTAAATATAATTCTATTTTATTTTATTTGAACCCAATACTGATTTAAGCATCGGAGGGGTGTTAGCCAAGCTAACACCCACCTTAGTTTAAGGTTGTTTTGCAGAATATGCTTCGGGGTATAACTCTAGGATATACGCTCAGGATCATTCGAAAGACAAGAGGATCTCTCATGCTTAAGGGATCCTGATCCCTTCACAGGTTTAAAGGTATTCACCTTTCTCTCGAATTGGGTTTGAACACCCTGCTTGGAGTGCAAGTTATCCAGGGATAGTTCAAGATAGCGGAACCAGTCCATGTAAAAGTGGCTGACAATTTCGTTATTATTGGCTATATCCTGGATCCTAAAGGTATATGAGGATTGATCACCCTCTCTCACGAAAGGGTATTTTCATACTCTCTAAGGTTTAAAGGTTTTCACCTTTCTAAGTCTTGGAGTTTATACACTCCTGCCTGTAGTGCACGAAAATTTGAGATTTTCCCCAGGATACTTAAGGGTTTATCCCCAGAATACCTATGGGTTTATCCCCGGGATACTTAAGGGTTTATCCCCATAATACCTATGGGTTTATCCCCAGAATATTAAGGATTTATTTCCAGGATATTTTAGGGTTTATCCCCTGTAATACGAAAGTTATACAAACAGTTGCAATTGATGTCCAGAAAATTTCTAAGTATTCGAAGACATTATGCACAGGGGACATTCCCACTAAGGCATTGTGAGAAGCTCAAAGGATCAAGCTTGGGCCTAGTTCACTAAGTATTCCAGACTAGGGGCATCTTCAGTGGAAAGATTGCAAAAGGACTAAAGTGTAAGGATAAAGGTCAACTCTATTTCTGGTATGAACTTTGCTTTTTTGTTCTTTGAAAACCTTATCTAAATTGTCTAAGTTTTAAAACTCTGTTTGACAAAAGTCTTAGTAGGATATTTATGAGTATCCTATCCAGGATGTATTATGGGGATATTTGTTCGGGATATTTGAAATATTACACTAAGATTGAAAAACTGGAATTGTATTCAAACCAAGCAATACATAACAAAATTTGCAAAAATGGACAGCAATGGATAAGGTCATAAAAGGTTATATTATTAACATTGCAAAAGGTTGTGCTTTTGGTTTCATCTCAAACTGAGATCCATCCACCAAAAGCACAGTTAGTTTTTGACCATATTTACTTAACAATTGAAGGCTTCGTCTTGAAACCCAAGATACGTCCCCCTTCAATTGTTAAAACTGTTCAAAATAAACCATACTAACTGATGACTAAGGGCTTCGTCCTGAAACTCAGGATCCCTCCACCTTTGGCCATCAAATTGTTCTAAGTGCAGGAACATAAATTGTTTGAAGGACAGGAAAAGTAAATTGTTTGTTAAACCACAACCATCAAAGATTAAAAAGTGGGCTCCGGCCTAGGCACAAATATCCATCATCGCCCACTTCGTTTCCTTCAAGCAGCAACACCTTCTTCGACCATCGCATCCTCACCAGCATCCGATTCAGCACCATTCCAGGCATCCTTCTCAGCATCGCCACCAGCATCAGACACCTTTTCAGCCACCTTGTAAGGCTCTTCAACCACAGCCTTAGCAGGATGCTCCACAGGATTACCATGGAGATCCCTTAGCTTTGCCTCCCAAGCATTAACATTCCAAGAAAGGCAATCAAAGCCCTTGGCCTTGGCTTCATAAGCCATTTTTAGCCTAGCTTGAAGGAAGGAGATGACGACAGAGCTCTTGAGGCCTTCCCTGTAAGAGACCATATCCTGCTCATGCTGGATTTGAGAGACGTCAAGTTTTGCCTGAGCTTCATGGGCAGCCTTTTTCATAGCAGCTTGATGCTCCTGAGTCATCGCTCTGAATTTGTCCTCATAGTGCTGGGACTTAGCGGCAACAATCATTCCCTGGTCGGTGATGGTGACTTCGGCCTTCTTCAGTTTGACCTCCAGCATTTTGTTGAGCCCGCAGGATTCCTCATATAGATGCACCAGACGCTCACGACCCTACAACAAAAACGCAGGTATTAGTCTATGCAAACTGATTAGGATTTAAGTTCAACATTTGAGTGCAGGATATAGAATGAGGATACTAACCAGGTTAAGGAAGCCGGTCATGAATTTGATGGACTCTGTAAACCCATGATTCCTAAATGGGAACACATCGGATGTGGCTGGAGAATCTGCTTCCTTCCTCTTACGAGAGCTAGGACCTCGAGACTTGGATGCTGTAGAAGCTTTAGGAGCAGTAGTGGTTTTTGAACTGATGGGCTTTGACGTGACTGCTGGCTTCGGATTAGTTTCTTGTTTGACTTGCATAAGGCCAGAGTAACTGTCCAACTCATCAAGCTGGAAGCCTTCAAGATTGATAACTGGCACTACAAAAAAGGAAGAAATACTTAACCTTTAATACTTATATACTGTAATTAGTCCAATATCTATAAAAATACTTACCAGAAAATTCAGAACTTGATCTTTGACTTGAACTTTTGAGAGATAGGGAAAAGGTTTTCTCACTCTCAGGGAGTCGATAGATATCCTTGATCCTGAGCTCTGATTTTGCACTGGGAGGGGCTAATTTTTTAAAGTTTGCTTCACAAGAAATAAAGATATCAGCTTAGGATATACTTTTAAGATATATTTGGTGATATTCCTAAAACCCTACCGGAAGTCAACCATTTTACTGGCAGGTCAAAACCATTAGCGATGGAATCCCTTTTTACGAAAAAGAACTTTCGTTGCCACTGATCTTCGTTCTTAGTGGCCTTGAGGATAAGGGGATTCTTGGAAGTGGAAAAAAAGGAGAAAATGGTTGTTGCCGTGAGAACGAAGACGGTATGCGATGGGGATATCTTCAATACAAAGGTCAGGAATTTGAAGGGCTTTGATCTGATTAAGAACGATCAAAACCCACCAAACCATAGGCATCGTTTGAGAGAAACTAAGGCTGGTTTTTTGAAAGAACTGCATCATGAATTCAGGGAAGGGGTATCGAAGGCCTAGAGAAAAGGGGTATGCCGGAAAACAAATCCATTCTCTGGATGATACATCTGAACGGACTGACCGGTCGAACGGCCTGATAATCGCCTTATCGGGAAAGGCACCGAAGGCTCTCAACGCTGCAATGTCTGCATTGTCGAAAGCACAGACCTCCTTCTCGGGATTCTTGAGAAGATTCTATTGGCAAAAGGTTTCACTTGATTCCCCGGTGTGGGAACGAGTTCTGGTAGCCATTGAGAGAGAAACAAAGAAAGTCACAAGAAAAATAGAAGAGATAGATGATTACCTGGAAATTCTGTTGAAGATGGATGAATTTCAAACAAGAAGAAAGAAGATATAGGGGCCTCGTAGATAACCATTGAGTAATTATTGCGTTGGAAGTTGCAGCTTGTCATTCCGGCTGTCTAATCAACTTAATTGCCTCGATCTGAGAGATAAGGTTTAAAATATATCCGTTGGAATTGGTATACCAACATATATATTTTGGGGACAATTGTTATGGGTGGTTTTCTGCTCATATTTCCTGAATAATATTCTGACTGTGTTATTTTTTATTGTGATCAGGATACTGGATCAGGATATTGGTAACATCTTGACACAGTATCCTGGTAATGACTAATTAATTCACGTGCAGATTAACATGGCAGGCTTATAACATTCGAGTGGACCTGTTCTCCCAAAGACTCGGGCTAATCAGTTGAAATGGGGACGTTGAAGCCGGAAGAAGTGGTCTACAACGTTCACAAAGGGAATATTCGGCGTATCCAGGATTTATAGGCTAGTTTGTTAATTTCATTCTACTATAAATAGGATTGATCGGATCAGATAGAACACACAAATTTTTTTTGCACACTCTCACTCTCTACTAGCTGCAATCACTCACAAAACACTTACATTTGTACTCGAATCTCATTGTACACTTAGTTGATCCGCATCATATCCTGCACTGTATCCTGACATTTGAAGCAATAAGAAGAACAAGGTAGCTGCGATTGTCAGCTCCTGAGGTTTTGTGCCGGCGATCTAGATTGATCAAGGCCTTTCCTCGTACATCCCATGTCACCCTTTACCTTTTTTTGCTCATTGTTTGATTGTAGATATAGCTCGATATCGTGAGTTATATCCTGAAAATTGTTTTTGTTAACAACTGAACCAACATATTTTTCACGAACACTTCTAGCACACTACCACACTTAACTAATTTGATCACTTAATTACTTAGGTAATTTTTGACCAAAACAATTTGGCGCCCACCGTGGGGCAAGTGGTGCTATTTCTACTAAAATATTTTGCAAAATCATTACTTGTTTTTCTGTTTTCAAAACTTTTTGCTACACTATTTTCAATGGCCTCAAGATCAAACATGAGCTCTTCTACCGTGTCTGCCACAACCTCTGCAACAATTGGTTTGGTGCTTCCACCACCTTCGAGGACGCAATCCTCTTTACAGCCTCAGGATCTTCCAAGAAGGACTGAAACTTATGTGGCTCGGGATGTTATCCCCAATCAGAATGTTCAAGGATCTGCTGTCTCAGGGGGAACTCCTATTTTGGCTTCTAATTATCTTGTTAAAAAATGTGCTTAGGAAGCTTGAGATGTCGGGTAGAATCGCTAAGTGGTCAATAAAGTTAAGTGCCTATGATATAGTTTATGAACCTAGAAATGCTATAAAGTCTCAGGCTCTAGCAGACTTTGTGGCTGATTTCAGTAGTGATATTCAAAATGAAGTAGACCTAGAAGTACAACAGCTAGGAGAAAACTTAGAATCCTGGACATTATATACTGATGGTGCATCTAAGGTGAGAGGTGTAGGATTGGGTATACTACTAAAATCGCCACAGGGGGACATATTACCCCAGGCTATTAGGTGTGAATTTCCTGCCACTAATAATGAAGCAGAATACGAAGCTTTGATTGCAGGATTAGAATTGGCCAGGAATATGAATATTAAAAGTTTACAAGTATTTGTTGATTCCTTGTTAATTGCTAATCACTTTAATGGGTCCTATGCAGTCAAAGGTGAAAGGTTAATCGAATATCTCGAAATTCTTAAAAAATTAACAGGATATTTCGATGTTTTTTACTTGTACAGGTATCGAGAGAGGATAATGCTGAAGCAGATGCCTTGGCAAACTTAGGATCTCCAGTCAAAATACCAGAGGGAACTCAGATACCAATACTACATATCCTATATCCCGCACTGGATCTTTTCAAGTCTCAGGATAAGGAAGTAGCAAGTATTCAGGATCCTGATGATGAGTATCCTTAGGAGGATCCCAAGTCCTGGACGGCTCCAATCATGAGATATCTCAGGGGAGGACATATTCCAAAGGATGAGAATCCTAAGGCTTTTAGGATGAAGGTATCCCGATTCACTATTATAAATAATATTCTATATAAGAAATCTCTTGCAGGACCATACCTGAGGTGCTTGGAGGATCCCGAAACTAAAGAAGTGCTTCAGGATATATACGAAGGGGATTGTGGCAACCATACTGGGGGCAGATCATTATTCTCAAAGGTGTTGAGAACAGGATATTATTGGCCGACGATGAGGAAGGATGCTGCAGAATATGCTCGAAGATGTGATGCACGTCAAAGGCACAACAATATACTACACCAACCTGCTGAACCACTATAACCTATTGATTCCCCTTGGCCATTCATGAAATGGGGTATGGACATAGTGGGAAAATTGCCGAAAGCTCCATGAGGAAAGGTTTTTATGCTGGCAATGACAGATTATTTCTCCAAGTGGGTTGAAGCTGAGGCGTTTGTTCAAGTCAAAGACCAAGAAGTAGTATCCTTCATAAAGAGGAATATCCTGACTAAGTTTGGGATACCAGCTGAGATAATTTGTGACAATGGCTCTCAGTTTATCAGTAAAAGGACTACTGATTTTTGCAAAAGTTGGGGAATCAAGATGATTACATCCACTCCAGTACATCCTCAAGCAAATGGAAAAGCAGAATCCTAAAACAAGATAATAGTCAACAATTTGAAGAAAAGATTAAGAGATAAAAAAGGAAGATGGGCAAAAGAATTACCCTTTGTTCTATGGGCCGATAGGACAACAGTAAAGAGTGCAACCGGGTAAACCCCATTTTCCTTAGTATTTGGAGCAGAAGCAGTGATCCCGACAGAGATGGTGATACCTATAGCAAGATCCAACCTTCGGGATCCTGATAAGAATCCTGGAGCCCTATACCAAGAATTGGATACTATCAATGAGACAAGGGATGCAGCGAAATTGAGAATGGCAGCATACAAACAGAGGATATCCAAAGCATACAAAAAAAACCTAAGGACTAGAAGGTTTCAGTTTGAAGATTGGGTATTAAGGAAGGCTTTTCAGAATACTACTAATCCTGCTGATGAAAATTAGCTCCGAAGTGGGAAGGACCTTATGAGATTGAATCGGAATCTGGGAAAGGAGCATACAGGCTTAAGAATATGGAGGGGGATATACTACCAAGATCCTGGAATGCTATACACCTCAAAGCCTATTTCAAGTGAGTTTAGAATTTAATTTCTAACTCAGGATGGTATGAATTCTATCTCTTTTTAAATATAATTCTATTCTATTTTATTTGAACCCAATACTAACTTAAGCATCGGAGGGGTGTTAGCCAAGCTAACACCCACCTTAGTTTAATGTTGTTTTGCAGAATATGCTTCGAGATATAACTTCAGGATATACACTTAGGATAATTCAAAAGATTAGAGGATTGGCCCCTCTCTCACATTTAAGGGATCCTGATCCCTTCACAGGTTTAAAGGTATTCACATTTCTCTCGAATTAGGTTTAAACACCCTGCCTGGAGCACAAGTTATCCAGGGATAGTTCAAGATAGCGGGACCAGTCCATGTAAAAGTAGCTGACAATTTCATTATTATTGGCTATATCATGGATCCTAAAGGTATATGAGGATTGATCACCCTCTCTCACGAAAGGGTATTTTCATACTCTCTAAGGTTTAAAGGTTTTCGCCTTTCTAAGTCTTGGAGTTTATACACTCCCGCCTGTAGCACACGAAAATTTGGGATTTTCCCCAGAATACTTAAGGGTTTATCCCCAGAATACCTAAGGGTTTATCCCCAGAATGTTAAGGATATATCTCCAGGATATTTTAGGGTTTATCCCCTATAATACGAAAGTTATACACAAGTGTACAATCAGTTGCAATTGATGCCCAGAAAATTCCTAAGTATTCAAAGACATTATACACATGGGACATTCCCACTAAGGCATTGTGAGAAGCTCAAAGGATCAAGTTTGGGCATAGTTCACTAAGTATCCCAAACTGGGGACATCTTCGGTGGAAAGGTTGCAAAAGGACTGAAGCATAAAGATAGAGGTGTACTCTATTTTTGGTATGAACTTTCCTTTTTTGTTCTTTAAAAGCCTTATCTAAATTCTCTAAGTTTTAAAACTTTGTTTGACAAAAGTCTTGGTAGGATATTTATGAGTATCCTGACCAGGATATGTTCTGAGGATATCCGGTCAGAATGTTTGAAATATGATACTTAGATTGAAAATTGAAACTGCAATCAAACAACAGATATCAAAGCAAGCTTTGCAAAATAAAAATGAACAACAATAGATAAGGCCAAAAGAAAGTTAGTTTATTAACATAGAAAAAGTTTGTGCTTTTGGTTTCATCTCAAACCGAGACCCATCCGCCAAAAGCACAATTAGTTTTAACCATAACTACTTAATAATTGAAGGTTTCATCTTGAAAGCCAAGACCCATCCGCCTCCAACTGTTATATTGTTCAAAATAAAGCATACTAATTGATGACCAAGGGCTTCATCCTGAAACTCAGGACCCATCCACATTTGGCCATCATATTGTTTTAGTGTAGGAAAGGAAATTGTTCAACAACCACAACCATCAAAAATTAAAAAGTGGGCTCCGGCCTCAGCAACAATATCCATCATCGCCTACTTCGCAGCTTTCAAGGGGCAGCACCCTCTTCAACCATGGCCTTATCGGCGTCCGCACCAGCATCTGGTCCAGCATCCTTCCCGGCATTCTTCTCAGCATCACCACCAGCATCAGCTGCCTCCTCTGCCGCCTTGGGAGGCTCTTCACCAGTAGGCTTCGTAGGATGTTCAACGGGACTACCTCCGAGATCCTTCCCAAGCGTTGACATTCCAGGAGGGGCATTTAAAGCCCAAGGCTTTGGCCTCATAGGCCATCCTTAACCTGGCCTGGAAAAGGGAAATTACAACGGATCCTTTGAGGCCATCCCGGTAAGAATTCATATCCTGCAGGTATTGAAGATGGGCGGCGTCTAGCTGGGTTTGAGCATCCTGGTTAGCCTTGTTGATAGCAGCCTGATGCTCCTGGGTCATCACCTTGAATTTGTCTTCGTAATGCTGGGATTTGGCGGCGGCAATCATTCCTTGATCAGCAATGGTGACTTTGGCCTTTTTTAGCTTGACCTCCAGCATTTTGTTAATCCCACAAGCTTCTTCATATAAGTGCATGAGACGCTCAAGGCCCTGCAATCAAAATTACAGGTATCAACATATATATAGGCTGTTCAAGATAATGATTCAACTTATATGTGCAGGATACCAGATGAAAGTTTTTACCTGATTAATGAATGAAGTCATGAACCCGCTGGCCTCATTGAATCCATGGTTCTCGTAAGGAAAGGTCTCAGTGGTAGCAGGAGAGTCCATTACCTTCCTCTTTCGGGCACTGGAGGCATGTGTCTTGGTAGCTGGAGGAGGCTTGGGGGTGGTAGCAGCTTTTGAACCGGTGGGCTTGGATGACGTAATTGCCTTAGGGCTTGGCTCTTTCTTCACCGAGATAGGAGCATAATAGCTGTCCAACTCATCGAGATCAAAGACTTCTGGAACTTTGACTGTTGCTGCATAAAAGGGAGAAAAACTTAACTTTTGAATATTTATAAATTAAAATTTATTTCATACACATACCAGACATGTCGGAACTGGATCTTTGGCTTGAACTTGCAAAAGATAGAGAAAAAGTTCTTTCACTTTCCGGGAGATGGTAAATATCCTTGATCCTCTGCTCTGATTCTGCGCTTGGAGGGGCTAACTCTTTGAAGTTTATTGCACATGAAATGAAGATGTTAGTTCAGGATATGGTTTTAGGATACATTTGGGAATATTCCTAAAACCCTAAATCCTACCGGAGGTCAACCATTTCACTGGTAGGTCAAAACCTTTAGCAATGGAATCCTTTTTTACGAAAAAGAACTTTCGTTGCCACTGATCTTCGTTCTTTGTGGCTTTAAGAATAAGGGGTTTCTTGGAAGTCGAAAACAGGAGGAAACGGCTGTTGCCGTGGGAACGAAGACGGTAGGCAACGGGGAGATCTTCGATGCAAAGATCAGGAATGTGGCGAGATCTGATTTGGTCTAAGGTAATTAACACACGCCAAACCATAGGCATGGTTTGGGCATAACTGAGGCCGGAAAGTTCAAAGAAATGAGATATGAAAGCCGGAAAAGGATATCGAAGCCCTATGGAAAAAGGGTAAGCCAAAAAGCACACCCACTCGTCGGAAGAAACATCTGATCGTACTTCTCGGTCAAAGGGACGAATGATCGCCTCAACAGGGAAAGCACCGGAGGCTCGTAGGGCGGCGATGTTGGCATTATCAAATGAACCGACCTCTTTTTCAGGCTCTTTGAGAAGGTTTTGGCCTTCGAAATTTGGAGTCGAATCGGATGTGTCTGATCTCGTTCTGCTGGCCATGGAGGATTTTAACAAAGAAAAGCAGAGGAAAAAGGGAAGAGAGAAATTACCTGAGAATTCTGGTGAAGATGATGGGTTATCAATCAAAAACAGAGAATATATAGGAGCTTGGTAGATAGCCATTGAGTATAAATCGCATTGGAAGTTGCAGCGTGTCACTTCAACCGTCGTTACAATTTTAATTGCCTCGATTCAAGAGATAAGATTTTAAAATATATCCATTAGAATCAGGGATTCCAACAGATATATTTTGGGGACAATTGTTATGGGTGGTTTTCTGTTCATATATCTTGGATAATATTCTAACTCTATTTCTTTTATTGTGATCAGGATACTGGATCAGGATATTGGTAACATCCTGACACAGTATCCTGGTAATGACTCATTAATTCACGTGCAGATTAACGAAGCAAGCTTATAACGTTCGAGTGGATCTGTTCTCCCAAAGACTCGGACTAATCAGTTGAAAAAGGGGATGTTGAAGCTGGAAGAAGTGGTCTACAACATTCACAAAGGGAATATTCGGCGTATCCCGGTTTTATAGGCTAGTTTGTTAATTTCATTTTACTATAAATAGGAATGATCGGATCAGATAGAACACACACAATTTCTCATACACTCTTACTCTCTACTAGCTACAATCACTCACAAAACACTAACACTAACACTTGTACTCGATACTCATTGTAACACTTAGTCGATCCGTATCATATCCTGCACTGTATCCTGATATTTGAAGCAATAAGAAGAACAAGGCAGCTGCGATTGTCAGCTCCCGAGGTTTTATGCCGGCGATCTAGATTGATCAAGGGCTTTCCTCGTACATCCCGTGTCATCCTTTACCTTTTTGCTCATTGTTTGATTATAGATATAGCTCCATATCCTGAGCTATATCCTAAAAACTGTTTTTTGTTAACAACTTAACCAGGATATTTTTCACGAATACTTCTAGCACACTACCTCATTAAACTAATTTGATCACTTAATTACTTAGGTAATTTTTGACCAAACAGGGGTTTACCACCATGTTGTTTCTTGCAAGGTAATGGATCTGTTGTAAGAACCTTAAAAGGCACAAATGGCACTGCTGTAGTTCTCACAAAACATCATGAGCATAGATATTAATCCATGGACCATCAGTTCTGCATAAATATGACCAAATAAACACATCAGTACAAAACCTTTCATGCATCCAACTTATAAGTGACAAAATGAGCAAGCAAGGCAACAGGTTCAATGGATAAATAATTGGTAGTTATACAAAATATTATTCTAATACTAAATTATTGAGATAATAATATATTTTTTTTGTTTAATAAACGACTTAGAACATTGTAAGGATTTAAATATATGTTTACCGACTTCCAACCCGTTAGACCCAATTGACCTGTTTCATTTTTAGCAAAATGTTTTTACATTTGACCTGTTATGAGTCACATACAACACCTCTTATTCAAGCCATTTCCAACCTTAGCAACATTATGTTGACTGATCATAGATCTACAATTCACGATTTGATTCCAGTTCCAAGAATCTTCTGATCATAGATCTATAATTCAAGATTTAATTCCAGGTCTAAGAATCTTCAGTTTTCCCATCAATATTTCAAATGCTACTGTACACATGGTTAGAGTAACATTTAGCATAAATCTCCTAAGCACTTAACAAAACAAAGAAAAAAAAACTTGAGACATCCAAACACGTCAATTACCTTGTAAATCTTGTAGCCAAAGACCTGAAATAGTCGAACCTATGCATCTTGTTGAAAAATATAATGCATATCCAGTAATAGCTATGAGAATAAGGGTAACCTCAGTGCATCCACACATTCCACAACAACGTTAGAGTTTATTGCAGCCAATTCATTTCCAGCCATCTCAACGACAGGTGGCAACATTTAGTTATTTTTTCATAATTATATTCTTATTATAATCAAGAAAAAGTATTATATCGTATAGTAAATGAGTTAAATTTTAGGCTAGAGCTCATTTAAGCTCGGCTTGATTCAACGTTTACCTAGCCAATCTCAAGCATTTACACTCTTAATCATAAGCCATACCTTTTCCGGTAGATACATAAAATAAACTTCTCATATCGACCTAAACTAATGACAACGAACTATAACAAAAGTTAGATAAATCACGATAAAAGAACTTTGCATATCATGTCATGGCCACCAGAAACATTTGAGGAAAATTAGTAACTCAAAATACAACAAAAGGGTTCTGACGTTCGAAGCACTAACCCATTGGAACTTTTCTTCTTAAATTTGACCCACTCCACTAAACAAAACATGATGAAATTGAAACGGAACAAAACAAACATTAATTAAGTAAAGAAAACCCAAATCGTTAAAATCTCAAATAAAGAGTTAGTCGAAGTAGGAACCTGAAATGTTGAGTAGTTTAGGATTTTAATAGGAACCTTAGTGTCACACCCCAACCGATGGCGGAATCATCGGGGCGCGGCACTGAGCGAAACAGATTGTCCAGAAGTTTCCATAACAACTATCATTACCATTTAAGTAAACATTACGTCCCATACCGTAACATAAATAGTCAAACAAGTTATTACAGACAACATCAAAACAAATACTCTGTTCCGACAACTCAGATTTAATAGGTAGCAATTGTTTATCTGCTTCTAGAGACCCCTAATAAGTTATCTACAGACAACTATTTGTTGGACTCTAAAGCTTTATTCTAGCTTCCAATTCCTACCACATGTGCGTCCTAAGCACCTGTCACATACGTTAAAATAATGTCAATACATAAAATGTAAAGGCGAGCATACAAGTTTGATAATAGCATATAGAGTTCGAATTCGTTTACGCATAACCAGCACGTACACATAGTGAAATGAAGCACGTTAGTTATCGACATAGATCCATCGATACCAATGACTGCGGGTTGACTGCCCGAGGCAGTTCGCAATACACGATTACCACTGTAATCCATGCAAGTAAAAGATCCTTAACAACCCCCGTGTGAACGGGTGCTGAGTCCAAACTATAGTACTATCGTTGCTAAGGCAGGTAGACAGCATTCCATGTGTAAACATAACAAATAAGCATTCATAAGCCACGTATAACATGCATTAATGGTTAAGCGTTAAAATAGCTTGAGTAGTGTGATAGTTGTCATTTGAATAGTTGTAACGTATGTAACACCCAAAAGTGCTAAAGCAAAAAGGGTTCGAGTATACTCACAGCGATTGTGGATTGAAGGGAGCGCTTTACAGCGAGTACGGTTAGCCTGAATAGATTCGATAACGTAACGATAAGTGGCGCGTAAAACAGTACAAGTGAGAGTGGGTAGGATGACTGATCGTGCGGATCAGTTATCCGTGAGTAGAAGTCATCCGTGCGCATGACCTATCCGTGCGGATGGTGATCCATCCGGATAAGTTATCCGTGCGTGCGACTGTCCGTGCGGGCGGTAAGCCGTGCGGATCAGTTGTGCGTGCGGGTGACTTATCCGTACGGACAAGTTGTTTGTGTGAATAAATGTTCAAGTGGATTGTTTCTTCCTAAGATGTGTTTGTGTATGATGGCTTGTGCTTTGGAGTTTTCATTGTAGCATTTAGAAAACACCTAAGTGTTTCTACCTTTCAAGCCGGTCGCGCGGACGGCAGTCCGTGCGTATGGTAGTCCGTGCGGGCAGCCTGTGCGCGCGGGCAGAGACAATCCGTCCGGATGGCCTGTCCGTGCGTACGACTTGGCCGTGCGGATGGAGATGGTTTGAATTTCATTTTAAGGCCTTAGTATCTCATGATCCGAAGAGTAATCCATTCAGAGGTCGTCCGTCCGGATTGCTCGTTCGTCGATACTCAAACCTCGTTTGGAAAGTGGGTCCCAAGGGTAGTCCGTGCGGGTGACAACCCGTGCGTATGACTTGTACGTGCGGACAGCTAGTCCGTGCGCACAGCCTCTGGTTGTTCCGTTCGTCTACACTTGGTTTCTGTTGTCGTTTATCGAGACGTTCTGATTACGTGGCAACCACTTGGAATTGTATTCTTACCCGCGTGACTAGACCGGTCAGGAACCACCCTAACTCGGCCTGTCGGCGACTCAGAACGGTCATCCCGGTTAACCCCGAAATCAGTTGTCTATGGGTAGGTTTCCAGATCTAGAACTAGTGCATCACTATTGACGAGTAGAACACTAAACTGATCGAATTCGTACCGGTTTTAAGGGTAAAAGAAGGAGAGAACTTAGGTTTATTTCTTTCAACTCTTTTATCCTTAGAAAAGTTTAGATCTAGGTGAAGTTATTGTAAAAACTTGTAGAAATCGTTTAGATCTGAGATATTCTTGGTGGAATGAGGTCAAGCTTGAAGTTCTTATGAACTTCATGATGACATCACCCGAGAATACCTCAACTCCGGATGATTTCATGGTTAAAAGTAGAGATTCGAAAGATGGAAATGTGTAGAATTGTGTAGTGATCAAAGATGTACAAGAATTAGTGCAAGATCTTACCTGGATTGAGAGAAATCTGAGAAAAGGGTGAAGAATGCGTGCAGTTCGGACGTCACTTGCCAAAAGTGGAAAAAGTGGAGAGTGGCCCGTGTATTTATAGGATGCCAAAAAGGGAAAGGGTGAGCCGTGCGCATGGCACGCACCCGGGTAGGCTATCCGCGCGGACTGGTCATCCGTGCGGACTGGCAATCCGTGCGGACTGGCAATCCGTGCGGACTGGCAATCCGTGCGGACTGGCAATCCGTGCGGATTGGCCATCCGTGCGGATGCCGCCTCCTTGGATGTGTTCGGTGCGATGTTGATTCAGTTTCGACTTGCGAGCGATTCGATAGGGTTTCCTAGTCAAATTACTTTCAGTCCCAACTACTTCTTATATGGTTCGACTCGGGATTCGGGTTCGGGTTCGATTATATTCGAGTTAGACTTCGAGTTCGATTGAGTTCGCTCGATTATCACAACACAACATAAAATAAACATGCACAGGTAACACGTAAGGCACACACACACGTATAACGGCAAGTAAAATCCATAGCTCGAGTTACGATTTGTTATCGATTTGATTAGCATAGCTTGATTAACTTTAAAGCATTGTTACTTCCTATCGTTTACAGTCGTAGGTCGATTGAAATACGGTTAGTATGAGTCGATTATTGCAATGTACGACATTTACTCCACATAATCTAAATATAATAGAAACAATTCTACGAGTCACGTCGCGCGAAATCGGTCGTTGACTTTGACCTTGACTTTGACTTTGACTCGTGAAAACACGGGGTGTTACACTTAGTCTCCTGCTAGATATTATAAATCATAAAAAAATCCATAAGTGGTTGAGGTGAAAAGAAAAAACTAAAAGACAACATGTTATAAAGCAGCCATCTACCAAGATAGACAACAATATGGTACTTTAGTCGGACCTGTCTTCTGGTCTCATTTTCTCAAACTCATCTATGCAGACAACACCACCATCAGCCAACACGATGGCTCATCCTTCCAAATAGAACTCACGCTAAATCATACACAATTTTATAATTAGATAAAACAATTAATTACACTAATAACAAAACTTAGAATATACCATTGTAACAACTTACAGTGCTATTATCACGAATGACAGAAGACGTAAGCCCAGCAGCAGATGTTGATAATACCTGTCAAATAGAACTTTGCCAATGATGCAAAAGAGACTTTTCCATCACTTATGCTCCAGAATTCATGCATACGCCACCAACTGCAGTAAAAAAATCCAATATATGGAGTATTGGAAATCATTATAACTAATCCAATTGAACACCAAACCAAAAAATAACCATAAATCATATATATATTCTAAGAACAAAATGATGAATTGTCAATCATAAAATAAAAAAATAAATGTAATATAAACCTAATCTATCAATCGAGAAACATAAATCACATATATTTTTCTTCAAATCAGATCTAATCAAAAACAATACATGACCCTAGTCAGTTGTTCAAGCAGAAGTAGCAGTTCGAAATCATTATAACTTTTCAGATTAGATCAGATTGGACGAAGGATCAGACAATTTTTAAAACATAATGACAAAATACATAACCCTAAGCTACAAATCAAACGAAAGGAGAAGGCCACCGTGTAAAAATCGTAAATAGCACTTGAATAACACACCTGGAACAATGGAAGGAAGAACATACTGATCGATAAAAAGACACGATTTGCCAGCCCTACTAAAAACAACCTAAAAACACTTTCTATAATCATTAACCACCTAAACATACTTTTTCACCAAATTAACATATCTTTTGCATACCAACATGTAACCTTATTCGTATACATTTCATACCAAAAAATCTACAACATTTTTTTCTCAAAATATCTATAAACATTTAGAGAAGAGAGTTAGTCAAAGTAAGTCAACCTGTGAGAAAACATCAGTAGGCAATCGGAGCGACTTAACAGTCCAGTACGCAAATTTATCCAAAAACGTCTTCGGAACATGATGCTTCTTCAGATCAATCGACAGATCCGCTTGATACGTCTCCCACGGCTACAATTAACACTCAAATCAGATAACAATCTCCTATATTATGAATTAATGATCAATAAACCCTAAAAAAATCATATAACATTAACAAACTAAAACCATACCCTAAAATAATTCCACTTACACTCCGTAATAAAACAATTGAATACCTTAACCAAAATAAAATGAATGAGAACAAAATTGAAGGTTAGGGTTTCAACCTTCAAAATATTGTTGTTGTTCTACTATTTTCGTTTCCTTCAATCAAAAGTATGGGTATAAATGACAAACCATATGTTTTGATTCAGTGCAAGGGTATTGGTCTTCACTCCTGATGGAAAAAAAACAAACATGAATGAAAGATGGGAATAAGAAACTGTAACTTGAAGTGGTGATAATCAATTATACAAAAGAACGAAATAAACCCTAATATTAGAAGACGCGAATGAGTAGGATTACAGGTTAAGCATAGCAAAATAATGAAAAAAATACCCAAAATAAACTTACCGAGATCACATAAGATTGAATTCCTAATCAACACATAATCGATCGATGAGTAAACAATGAGGGAGGTCCAACGCAGAGAGTGGGGAAGATTGAAGACGGAGAGGTGAAATGGCGGCTGTGGAGGTGATTAGGGTTATATGGAGAGAACGAAGGATGAACTGATAATAGGAGCCTATATAATCGGGTTATAACATTGGGTGGGTATGCTAAAATGGAGATCCGCGAGCAATGTAAAGTCCGTCCCATTTTCCCGCCAAAATGAAGACTGGGTAGCTCTAATAAGCTGCCACATCATTTTTCAAGCCCTCATATAATGTCACATAAGCCCTTATTTATCATGTTTATTATATATAATAGATAATAGATTAACTAAAACATATCAATAGAGTTGTGATAAAATTTATAACCAAAAATAAATATAAAATTATATGTTCAAAATAAATAAGATTAACAACAAAGTTATTTGAGGGAGGAGGAGTTATTACCATTTTCTATTATTTGAAATTATTCATTAAAAGATAAGATAGGACGATTTGATGTTACTTAATATATACTATTATGTATTAAAATTTTATTTGATGTAAAAATGTAATTAGTTGATAATATAAGGGTTTATGTTAAAAAATTACAATACGATTATAAAGTTATTTGTTATTATTATTAACAATATTTGATTATTTCTTTATTTTTAAGATGTAAAAGAAAAGGTTAATTCTAATTGGAGAAATTATTTTTTTTAAATAATTTTATTTATATATAAACAACTGGCCGATTTACATCAATATCGCAGGTAAGCGAGCAACAAGCTGCACCGCTACCCCTTTCTGAATAGCAAACCCTAGCCTATTAAAGACAAACCCCTGCCCCCCTGTTGATGAGCAACTGCTGTGGACAACCTTTTGGACCCTAGTTAACAAACGGATAGCTTCTGGAGCTAGGGAGCCAAATGTGTCGAAGGCGAAGGGGACAAATGCATGTTGGTTATCAGCACATGCTTTAGCGTGTTTATCCACCTTTTTAGATTCCGCTTTCCTTATAGCATGTCCTGCTACAAACCCGCTTTCCCTTAAACCAGCTAAGGGGGAGACTCTTGTGAGATCCACACAAGCATGTTTCCCTCTCGCCCAGCCAAAGACGAGCAGATTCGCTGGTCTCAATGTAGATCTCCCTTCCATCGGATCTGTAAGGAAATTCACAGGGGTCTCCTTCTTGGCAGAAATCCCTGCTCTCCTCAGGATGTCCCCCAAAACATCTCTCACCCAGTCGTGCCGGTATTTGAAACCAGGGAGCTCCTTACAATGAATAGCATGCTCCCCGTATTTATCCATGCAGGCTTTACGGCAAATTGGGCAGGTTTCGTCTTCTGAATACATAGGGATCATCAGCCGGTATTTGAGGATAGCCCTATACTCAACAGCTGACATGCATTGCCTCAGCCCCTCGATCGGGATAACAGTCAAAAAATCTTGCGCATGGGGGCCTTTCAAGCACTCAATCACCGCCTTCTGGTGGGGAGACAAATCGAATGTTTCTCCCAGACTCCGAGCGATTTTGTCAAATAGGGCATTCGCCAAAGTTTTTTTGTGGCTTTGGGGGGGCGGTGTCCATATTAGAGAAACCGCCAATATCAAAGTCTGGAGAAATTAAATGGTATAATGAGTTATTAGTTATTCTATATGGTTTAATGTTTATTCATATAAATAATTAAAATTAAATAAATTATCCATTAGCATATAACGATTCTGTTATTTTTGCGAGCGAGGACTATTTGGGAACGAATATAACCACCACTTTGTCAATTATCATTTTCTTTTTCAACTGCGATTATGAGTTTACTAAGATTTTAGTAATTTATTTGCGACCGAAAAGTTTAACTTTCTTCACTCTTTATTTAAGAACTTTGAGAAAAGTACGCTTAGATACCGGTAATATTTACATTATAGATTATTGTTAATAATAATAATAAGATTCTTTTAGCTAATTTCTAGTTGATAATCTTTTTTAATACAAAGTGAAGTACATGATACCTCAAATGAGAAATTGTGGATAATTAATTCTCAGATAATATCCAATGATTTAGTAATATTTTTAGATACAAAACCAGTTAGAACTTGAAACAAAAGAGTTAGAAATATATGGTTATAGGGTAACAGGTTACTATTCTAAAACCATGTATAAGAGTGAAGGTATATCTTTCTTTCTGAAGTTCATTTGAGTTTTGTTGGATAGAACTTTCACACGTGATAAACAGCTCTACATATTTAGTTAATGAATACGACACAGACCCAATCATTCTCTTCATGTTGGTAAACATCAATCGTTTAATGAGGTAATGTTAGATTAGTAGTTTCACTAGCTTTTCACATGAGAGATCAGTGGTTCAATTTTACTGTTATTAACTTATTAACAAATATCAATTTCAATAGAGTTTTGGGTGGGTCATGGTTATTTGAGATTCAGTTAATGAATACGACACGAACCCAATCATTCGGTTCATGTTCAGTTCACTTTGGTATTTTTTTTTTTTTAATTTATCAAAATATGAGTTAAGTGTAATTTTCTATCACATGTGACAAAAATTATCACTGTAATCCTAAAGTTTATTTTTCTTAAGAAATATTGTGGTTTAGTTTTTTTTTTACACTAACACCGTTAGAGAGTTTTGTTATGTTAAAAGTAGACCTGGAAATTTTGGCACAAAGGTCTAAATATGGGCTGAGATGAACTTTAAAAAGAAAGTCATGGGTTAGTTTGAATTAGCATTCAAACTTAAGGGGATTACGATGAGTCTTTCAGATTTTATCTAATACAACGAATAGGTCAGGATGGGTAACTTAATAACATTAAACGGGTCAGGATGGGTAACCCTAATTTCACAAGTCTCACCCACGTTTCATCACATCTCCGATTCCTCTTCTTTAGTCGATCTCGTTTCCCCGCTTAGCAAGTGTCACCAGCGTTTTAAAGGTTGTGTTTGGATTTGTGTGTGTGAAACCACCGTATTGTGTGTGTGCAGAGTTGTTATTGATTGGTATATACTCCAATCCAACTAACGAATTTGAATGTTGGTTTTATTGCCCTTTTATTTTGATTATACGAATACACTGTCATGATGATATTTAAAGGAATGTTGATTTTAATTTTGATTAACTTTTATGTGTATTGAATCTGATTTTTTGTTTTTTCTTGAAATTAAGTTTTTTTTAATTCTTTTTTTTATTATTATTGTTTGCTGAGATGCAAAAAGATCTATAGTTGCACCAAAGTTGATAGTGTGTTACTGTTTTTTTTTTTTTTTTTTTTGAATTTATATGTTTGAAATTATTACCACTTGTATGTTTTGGAGCAAGAAATTTGGTCCAATTTTCAGACTAATGCTTGTTGAATTACAATTTATAAGTCATGGAATTGATGTTATCATACTTGATTGTTTAGATCATAATAGCGTTAGGGGTGAGCAAATTAACCACCATAACCGATAACCGAACCATAACCAATATAACCGAACCACAATCGATAACCAATATAACCAATGGTTATGGTTATGAAACTTTGTATAACCGCTCAATCGGTTATGGTTATGGTTATGGTTATGAAGCTTTGGTTAACCGATATAACCGAAACCGAACCGAACTTGTAATGTTAACTTTATATAATGGATTTGTGTTTTACAAAACCATATAGAGGGCTTTTACTAAAATAGAAGTATGTTAGTAACAAAATGATCTTGATGTAGATGTCATTTATTTTGATAAAGAACTAAGGTGTTATGTCCATAATTTTTTTTGTTTGAGAATTACCTTATTAAAAAGAACTCCAAATCGGTAGTTTAACCAAAAAGTTTAGTCTCCGTTATCTTATAAAATAGGCTCAAGCTAAGTTCAAGTCGTGCATAACCCTATTTATTTCAAACCTTGCTTGGTTACTTAACCGAAATTAACCAAAACCGAACCATAACCGACTACATAACCGATTAACCGTAACCGAAGTTTGGTTATGGTTATGGCAACCAAAACTCCATAACCGAACTAGCGGTTATGGTAATGGTTAATAGTAAAAACCGAACCAAACCGACCCATGCACGCCCCTAAATAGCGTCGTCATGTTATTAAAGGCCCGATTAAGGTAGAAGACGATATCTCAAAGTGTACAAACAACGATATTGCATCAAATTTCTATTTTTCTGTTGAAAGAGCCTGCGTTGTAGTAGGAGTCAGCTTTTGATACTTCGGTTTGTTTCGACCAACAATTTCTTATGCACCCGTGTAGATTAGCATTCCAAACTTGTAGTTCTTTGTTAGGATCTCCATGTTGCTTCAGTTGCGTGTTTATCATGCATTCTTTGTAAACGGTAAATGACTTTATTAAGGAACCCATGTACTACCCTTGGGCGGGTTGATAGTGTAACTTTTACTCTTTACGTTGTTTCGGATCATATGTCATATTATGTACATTATAAAATGTTTTCCGTGATGATAACCGTAGAAACGTTGATCCTAGTTGCGTTAGTTGAAGTTGGAGTTTAGTATATGATGAATTTCATGATGTGTAGATTATGCCTTTTTATTCTGCTGAAACCATGAGTGTATTCTCTGATTTTAGGGCCGTCTCCGAAAATCTTCCAAAATATGTAGGCCCTGTGCGAAAATAAAATACGGGGCCCCTAAAATGTAAACATATTAAAAAGAAGAGTGAATTGCAAGTTTTGTCCTTTATCTTTAGGTCACTTTGCAGGCGGTGTCCTTTATGTTTAAACTTGACGAGTTTTGTCCTTTATGTTTAAAAATCAAACACGTTTTACCCTTTGGGCCTAACCCAGTCTATTTTCCCAGTTAAAGTTGATTACGTGCATGTCATGTGAGGGGTAGTTGTGTCATTTAATGTGCACCCTGAGCATTTACCCCCAATTTTAATAACTCCAAACCCTAATTCTTCCCCATTCCTCCAAATCGTTCATAAACACCATTTGTTAAAATCTGCAGTAAATCAAACATTATATAGGATATTCAACAAGTTTAGTGCATAAAGTGGGAGCCCGTCTGTATGTACCTTAAGCATATCACCAATATTGCAGACAAATGTTCCATGGATGGGAACTGCTGATATCCACTCGCCTGAAAGGTTTCTCACCTTCACAAATCCCGTAATTGCAAATTAGCATTTTTAAGAATAATCAAAAATATTTATTTTTAAGAAAACAGATACCTGAAGTGCAGTTTTGTCATCATCTTGATTAACCAATGTTAATAAACCTGCAACACGACACATAAATTCCTTTAACGATACTGTAAACGAGAAACTCTGGAGTCTGAATATGAGAAACTTACCGTAATCTGTGTGGGCCCCACTGGATGATTTAGATTGGACAAGAGATGGTAACAATTAACATGACAAGAAAAGAAACATAATGAGAGCCAGCAAATCTGAAGAAAATAAACGAAACTGTTCGATAATCGATACCACTAACTGAATTACCATCCGATATCATTTTTTGGCAAGCACTCATCACTTGCAGTTCACCATCTTCAATTTGGGGAAAGATCGATGCTTGCAGTTCTTGATGATGAACGATTTGAAGGAATGGGGAAGAATTAGGGTTTGGGGTGTTTGGGGTTATTTAAATTGGGGTAAATGCTCAGGGTGCACATTAAATGACACAACTACCCCTCACATGACATGCACGTGATCAACTTTAACTGGAAAAATAGACTGGGTTAGGCCCAAAGGGTAAAACGTGTTTGATTTTTAAACATAAAGGACAAAACTCGTCAAGTTTAAACATAAAGGACACCGCCTACAAAGTGGCCTAAAGATAAAGGACAAAACTTGCAATTCACTCTAAAAAGAATATACAAAAAAGTTTTAAATATATGAAAATGAATTAAAAATTTGTGGAATCACCTGCATGTTGCGGCGGGCTGCTTTTTTACATGAAAACATAGATAAAAAGTACATCACACGCACATTTGGACAACGGAACGTATAAAGAAAACACGTAAGGGTAAATTAAAAAAATGTAGAATAGTTACGTCGTAACTTTAAAAATTGTTATTTACGATCATGTAAAACCATCGTAACCTATCCAAATTTATTTAGAAAATACACAGAGTTGGAAGAGAAAAACAAACAAAATAAGACTTTTTTTCATAAAAAATGAAACACACAAAACTAATTGTAGATTGAATTATATTTTAAGAAATTAACCTAAATAAGCATTTTAAACTAGATTTGAGAAATAAATAGGATTCTCATTTTGATTTAATTTAATACAAAATTAGTCAATTAATGTCATTTACATTTAATGCATAGGTAAAAAACATAAAGAAAAAAAAATCAACTAAAAATGATGCTATCAAGATTAGAACCCAAGATCTATTTACTAATAAAGTAACACGGGAACCACCAAACCATGGGCTTCATCTTGTTATTTTACAGTTAAGTACTTATATATTCTAAGTTCTACAGCGTAACTTTATTAAAACAAAAATTGGGCCCCCGGAGGGTTTGGCCCAGAGCCGTCGCCCACCCCGCACCTATTCCGGGCCGCCCCTGTATACGTAGTTTGAATAAATCATAGAAACTTTAATTATGCATTTGGATTCTATTGCTTTGAATGCTCTTTTATCATAAAATTTGGTTTGACCATGTAATCTACATACTTTCATGTTTAGTCTTTAGACCAAATCTTATCCAACAAGGATTTGTTTTGTGTAGAAAGAATTTTTTGTTGGTTTTTAACTATGAGTGAGTTTATTCAACTTATTATCTTTGTTTTTTTTTACTAAGTCGGTAAGAAAAGGTATCAAACATAAGGGTTTTATTTATATTGTTTTTTTATCTTTAATTTTTTCTTATTATTTTTATTTTTTAATTTTTCAAATTTTTATCTTTTTATCTTTTTTCCTTTTTTTTCTTTTTTAAACTTTTTTTATATTTTCATATTTATATTTTTTCCATTTTTTATGATAATTTTTTTATTTTTATCTCATCGTAAGCCGAATTCATCATGACTCAAACTTATCCTGACCCGAACCCATTCTGACCGCTTTTTCAAAATATTCATCCTTACCCAAACTCATCTTGACCCATTACCCAAACCCACCCAACCTACCCACTTTGTCAGGCCTAATTAAAAGTTGTTTAAGCCAATTTCGCTTAGGTACTGTTAGGGCATTGATTTTAAATAGACTGGATCATGTATCCTGAGAGCTAGCTTGGATCACATATCCTTAGCGGATGGTGTAGGAAGTCTGAGGATTAAGGATCCTTATTATTACCTATTTATCTAACAATTGTTCTCTATTTTCTAATGTTTATTCGCAGGTAATGGGCGACGTGGACTTAGTCTATGCTAGAATCTCGGTGAATATGCTTCAAATAAGCACGTGCATGATGAAGGGTAGCCGTTATAGACGAACATGGGGGACTTGCATATTTTTCGTATAGTTAGTTGCTTAGATATTTCTAATTTTAAAAGGGGATGTTTGAGATTCTTAGTAACAGAGACACACAACACACTGCTCTCGCACACTTGATCATACTCTAAACTGCTCTCAAGCAAACACATTAGCAATCACTTGTATCAAGCTCAATATCATCCGATGTTGTACTGAATTGTTCATTTTTTGTTCTATATAGTTGTTGATCGGTAATTTCCATCACCTGAGGTTTTTTATGCCAGAGATCTTCTAAAGATCAAGGGTTTTTTCCTCATATAAATCACGGTGTTCATTGTTATTTACACTTAACAATCGTTTACATTGTTGTTCAACACATAAGCACTCTACCTCACAAACAAAATTTGGTTACATTATCCTAAAACTGATTTTTGACCAAAACAATTTGGCGCCCACCGTGGGGCAAATGGTGCTTCAATTCTATTTTTTTCTGTTCATTTCTTTTCATTTTCATCAACTCCATGGCCTCTCTGGGAAAATCCACTTCAAGTGCCATGCTGGCGGTTACTTTATCTCAAACTAGTGTGTCTTTGCCTCCCATTCCCCCACCATTCCAGAAGAACGTGGAAAATGCTCAGAAGAAGACATCATCTGTCTTCCAAGGATCCAAAACTTCTACTTCATCTTCCACCACTGTAACGCCTCGTATTTCTGCATTCTATTTTTTTATATATATGTTCGTAGGAATTACGGGCCACTTAAATGTGACACCCTGCTTTTCAGGCCGTACCGTACAACTGTAACACGTGTTGTGAATAGATAAAATGTTGTATTTGACTGATTATGATGTTTATATATGAAATTTAATGAGTTGGTAAATTTAAACCTTGGTAAAAATTATGTTGGCAACGATAAGATAAACGCTTATCGCGTAACGGTTAAAATGCGAAACGAACGTCGGTGACCACCCGATCAGTGTTAAAATCCTAAAAATAGTCTGTTATGATTAGAATAGCAATTTTAATCATATTCGTGAGGAAAAATAAATTAAAACGTTAAGAAACTCTATTTTTCGAGTTTGAGCGCGTGCCGCGCGATACTGCGCATATTAGACAACATACTGTAAACGCAGCAAGTCAAGACAACTGGTAATTATTTTAGTAATAATTTTGAGTGATTAATTTTATAGAATGATAAAAATAAATTAAAACGCACTAAAATTGGATTAAAACGCTAGATAAAATACCCAGGATCCAGTAAAATACAAGTTTTTACTCTATATTACATAAATATATGTATGTATATGTGTAAATTCTAATATATGTGGGAGTGGTAAAGAGATGGCAGCCATGCAAGGCCTCTCTCTCTCCTCTTTCTTCCATTTATTGGGTGAAAAAGAGGTGCAATTATGACAATCTTACACCATGTTCCCATATATTGCAATATTCAAGAATTATGTCTCAAAAACATTCAAAACTCTCTCTCTCTCTCTCTCTCTTACAAATCAGCCGAACACCCCCTCTAACTCATCCATTTTGAAAATTTAACTTGTTTATGAAGATTAAAGTTAAATCCAAGAAGGTTTCAATGTGTTTTAAGGATCTAAAGGAGGTTTCTTGGTGAAACAAGCTTTCAAACAACAAAATCTAGTCAAAACCCACTAAGAAACTTGAAAGGTATAAATTTATTTTTAAAAATACATTCTTGATTTTTAGTAATGATAGAGATGATGTAAAGTTTCTCTTGAACTTGGAATTTAACATAAACTTGAAAATGATAAAGGATGAGATTTCAATCAAAATGAAAATGGGTGTGTATATGTATACATGTATGGCCGTGAGTATGTAGGTGTGTGTATGAGATTGTGTTTTTGATTTTGATTAAAAAATTCTTGATAAACATGTTACTTGAAAAGTAGGATGCATGTCAAAAATCAATATATGTCATAAAAGAATGTTTTAAAGGTGATTCAAGATTTGAAAGTGATATGATAAAAAGTGAACTTTGGAAGTTCATATGTATGTGTATATATATCATATATGTATGTATATGTAAGCATGCAATAGAAGTTTTGTTGTTAGTTCATAAATATGTGAGAACATGCTTCTTGTATTTATGGTAAATGATGAGGATTAACCATGTATAGATGAGGATGTTCTTGACTACTCGAACATGACTTAAATGTATGATGGATATATAATTTAGATCATATAAAATGATAATGATGCTATATGAATGCATTAGAGGCATTTATTTGAACATGCATGATGAAAGATGAACATAAAATGATGATTTGAGGATGATTTGATAAAAATAGATTATGACCAGATTCTAAACACTAAAAATATGATTATTTTGAAGTATTTAACGATATAAAACTTTGTTACAAAGTTTACAAGTCTTGCATGTTGTACTTGATGCATTAGGGGTTGTAAAATACGTGAAATCACATGATTTGTGTGACTTACACAAAAACTGGACTAATCTGGTTATGATCACTATTTTACTCAGTAAATAACATGTATTGTGTTAAAATATCAAGTCATTCCGACTTGGGATGGTTATAGAAACGTTTAACGCAAAACTATGCGGTAAAGCGGTCAAAAATCGGCTTTTTAAACGATTTTTATGAAACTGATTTAGATCAGTAAGTAAACTGATATTTTTTGTTTAAAAATGAGTATTTTAACTAATTTTAAGTTTACTTGGTGTTTGGCTGGTCATACGTGACTTCCGACGCCCGAAAACGTTACCGAATCTCTAAAATACGCATTTTTCAATGTACACTAGTATGGGTTGTTTTTTAATGAACCTTATGTGATAAAATGTGTAATGTGATTTAAACATGTGAATGTGAAAATATGTTAACATTTGACAAGATAATGAGAAATTTAGATTATGCATGTATACTTGTGCGTTTTATGTGGTAGAAACGGTAAAATGGCGTTAAACGTGTAACTAGTTTGTCGAGCATGAAATTTGATACATATAAGATATTTTATGTATACTTGCCTTAAAATGATAAAATAGATAAGTTAATGAGATTACACGTGTTACGGTGTTAATTTATGTGTAAGTTTATGTATATATATTACGACGCGCAAATCGTAGATATATTACGTATAAACGGGGGTGTTAAGGGATTTACATGATAACGGTCACCAATAAAATCGTTCAAGTCGAAAAATCTTAAAAATATATATATATGGACTCATATATATATATATTAACGTGCCAACATAATCAAAAACGTTAACTTTTCGAGAAAATCTCAAAGTTATGTGAAAATTCTAAGAAACGGAGAAACTTAGGATTTTATGATATATTGATTTATAAATCGTTCCTACGTATAATAGGACGTGTAGAAATCACACTGTGGGATTGCGTTATTTAAAAATACGCACCCAAATGTGAGTGTCACTAAACCCCTTTTTTACTGCTTTGTATATGTTTTGGGGGTAGAACACGCCAAAAAGGGTTTAATAATATTTTTGGATTAAAACATACCTTTTTAATATAAATTATATATTTTCACTTAAAATATATGGAGTTTGATAAATTATGCGTTTCGAGATAAAACGTTTTTGATGAATATATGTTTGGGGGGGGGGGGGATGGTATGGTTGGAATGAATATTGCTTGGTCTCAAGAGAGTAAGTAACAGCATAGGCTTACATTTCGGTGGGGATTTCAGGGGATTCGTACAACATCGTATATTAAATTTTTCATATTAGTAGGATATATATATATATATATATATTGTACGTAAGGCAGACATCATATATGGTCCCAATATGGACACTACGCCAATGATGCCGTTTAATCGATTAAGTATTGTACGCGATGAATTGTTGCTAGATCTATCGGGTTGACAACCCCGTCGTGACTGGTCGCCACGTGTCAAGTCAAACGACGAATTTAAGTTCTGGTTATTGTCTAGCATTGATTATCCCTGCATGGTAAATATATAGTTCGTATTGCTAACTAACATACGAGTCCAAACGTTGACGCTATGAATTTAATATACAAAACTTGGGAAAATGCCTTAATGTCGAGCTTTCAAAATTTTGACGGATGACCCATGGATTTTATTATGGAAGTAAATGGAGTTTCTAAAAGTTATATGGATGTTTTACAATAAACACATAATTAGAAAGTTTTCCTTTGGATCAAATTGTTTAAATTTGAATATGTGAACTCATATATATATATATATATATATATATATATATATATATATTAACGTGCCAACATAATCAAAAACGTTAACTTTTCGAGAAAATCTCAAAGTTTTGTGAAAATTCTAAGAAACGGAGAAACTTAGGATTTTGTGGTATATTGATTTATAAATCGTTCCTACGTATAATAGGACATGTAGAAATCACACTGTGGGATTGCGTTATTTAAAAATACGCACCCAAAGGTGAGTGTCACTAAACCCCTCTTTTACTGCTTTGTATATGTTTTGGGGGTAGAACACGCCAAAAAGGGTTTAATAATATTTTTGGATTAAAACATACCTTTTTAATATAAATTATATATTTTCACTGAAAATATATGGAGTTTGATAAATTATACGTTTCGAGATAAAACGTTTTTGATGAATATATGTTTGGGGAAAAATGGTATGGTTGGAACGAATATTGTTTGGTCTCAAGAGAGTAAGTAACAGCATAGGCTTACATTTCGGTGGGGATTTCAGGGGATTCGTACAACATCGTATATTAAATTTGTCATATTAGTATGATATATATATTGTACGTAAGGCAGTTATTATATATGGTCCCAATATGGACCCTACGCCAATGATGTCATTTAATTGATTAAGTATTGTACCCGATGAATTGTTGGTAGATCTATCGGGTTGACAACCCCGTCGTTGGTCTCCCCGTGTCAAGTCAAACGACGAATTTAAGTTCTGGTTATTGTCTAGCATTGATTATCCCTGCATGGTAAATATATAGTTCGTATTGCTAGCTAACATACGAGTCCGAACGTTGACGCTATGAATTTAATATACAAAACTTGGGAAAATGCCTAAATGTCGAGCTTTCAAAATTTCGACGGATGACCCATGGATTTTATTAAGGAAGTAAATGGAGTTTCTAAAAGTTATATGGATGTTTTACAATAAACACATAATTAGAAAGTTTTCCTTTGGATCAAATTGTTTAAATTTGAATATGTGAACTCACCTTCCTTTGTGTTGACACTTGATTTTAAACGTGTTCTACAGGTACTTGAGTTCGGCTTCGGGAATTATAGCGTATCTTGTGGTTGTTGATGCATGTTTTGTCACTTAAAATGTTGGACTAAACTTTTAAACTTTCTGGGACAAATGTAATAAGATCTGTGAGGATCAGAGACAATTTAACTATGTCATGGTTGTGTCATGTTTTGGGACATTATGTTTAAAAACTTATGTTCTAATTAAGTTAATATGTCCAACAATTAAATGCATCAAACATCAAGATAGAAATGGGCACCAACTTCCGTCACCACTACATTTTATATTCCGCTGCAACGTTTTTGGGGTGTGACAGAAGTTGGTATCAGAGCCAATGGTTGTTAGCGAACTAGATGTTTTCGGGAGAAAACACTAGACTTCAACCGAAGAATTTTGAGATTTAAAGTCCAAAATTCTCGAAGCCAAAATTTTTAAATAAACATGGAAAAATTTTATCATGTATGAAAACCATTAAGTGTTTATATACATACGTGATTATCTGTTTATTTGGACCTTATGTGTTATTTTTCATCCGAACACACACTTACTTTGTACGGTTACGTTATGTCACGTCTCGGCCTATAGAGCCATTAGTAGTCCTGCTCCCTGATTCTATCGAGCCTACACTTGAGATTCCTTCACCCGTCGTTACAGAATCGTCTATTTTGCTATTCGAGCCACGTGTTTTGCTACACCTCTTTTAAGTCTACACCCGCCGTAGGAAGAGGACTCGACCCGTTGGAGAGATCGCATCGACTTCGAGAGCTGAGACAGCGTCCACTTAGAAGAAGCAGAAGGAGATTTGGGTTAATCGTTCTCACTGCGATCGTCAGTTCGCCATGTTACGCGAACACTTGGAGACGACGAAGGGCAAGATGAAAAGACTTAGAGGGACAAATGGACTGGTATGATTAGCTAGAAGAGCTTGTTAGGAAGATGTTGGACTTCCAGGGATTGAAGCGTTAGTTGTTGGTTGTTTCTGTTGTCTGTTTTGTATATCTCATTTGATGAACCCTATTTATGGCTTGCATGCCAAATTTTCAGATATTTAGGAGGAAATTTCATATAAACTTGTTGCGGGTGTTGATGTAGACACGCCAAATTTTGATTAGTCTTAGTACTAAAAACAAGCTTTGTAAATTTCAGGTATAAATATCGAATGGGTTCCTTTTGGTTTAAAAATTGTTCTCATTAATATGTGGATATTATACATGCGCAATGTTTGGTCCACTAGCATTTAATGATTGAATTATTTTGGATATCGTCTTATGTTGATATTATGTTGTAATAATAGAAACGACGAAATGCCGCCAAAAGTGAGACAGGGTTCTGGACTACCTATTACCCCGGAAGAGTTGGCACAACTCACAGCCCTACACGTTAATACTGCCTTGGAACAGCGTAATGCTAACCAGGATGATGGCCAGGAACGTGGATGTGGTGCTTACGGGCATGGTTTTGGTGGGACACAGATCGGAAACTCTTCAGGTGATATAATGATCGGAAAGTTTTAGCAGTTCCTGTGTTATGATATAATCGGAGCGTAATTCTGATTTTTCATTAACTTTGTGAATAGTACATAGATGTACACATAAAACAATCCAAGGTTGTAACCCAAGATCATTTACTGGTACCCTATGCAATGACGTGGCAACAGTATGCGTGATGTCGGGTCGTCACAGCGGATCGACCATTCAAATAATTCCGCATTCCGAGCCTAGATCTGGGGATTCGCGAAAGCGAAAGTCTGAGAGTTTGAGAAAAGATACCGATGAGAAGTGTGATCAGAAACGCAGTTTGGGGAAAATGCATGTAGTTAACTCTAGTGGTTTGGGAAAAGGATAATGCCAGGGATAGCAGGGGTGGTTCTGAGAGGAAGACTCACGAGGATGAGCGGAGAAAGTGCGCCAGATGTGGTCGGACTAGACATATGACTCGCGAGTGCTATGGTAAGAGTATATCGGAGGGAGATACACTCGAGGGACGCTACGAGTGTGGCGAGCAAGGACATTTCAAGAGAGATTGTCTGAAAATGAAGGGCAGAATGCCAATGGCAGAGTTTTCGAGATGAATGCTGGGAAAGCGTGTAGCGATCCTACAGTTTCTACTGATACGTTCTTAATCGTCAACTATTTAGCGTTCGTACTATTTAATACTAAGGCTGACTTGAGTTTTGTTTTGAAAAACTTTGAACCATTTCTGAGTTATACAACAAGTAAGCTAAGTAAAAAGTACTCGATAGAACTAGCAATTGGTAGGCTGATAGAATCTAGTGAGGTCGTTCGTGGTTATAGTATTTAGTTGGATGATCATAGTTTTAGTGTCGATTTATTTCCAGTAGAGCCGGGGAGCTTTGACTTAGTTGTGAGAATGGATTGACTATCCAAGAACGAAGTGGGGATTATTGCTCGGAGAAGCTAGCTAGGATACCTCGTTCTAATGGTGGAGAGGTGGTAGTTGTTCACGGAGACCGACCGAGTCGAGTGTCGAGTGTTGAGTGTTAAATGACGTCAGTATTATGAAGATGTTCAAGCTGTTACGAAAAGGCTATCCTGCGTTCTTTGTTAACATGGTGGATATGAAGGCCAAATGAAGGAACATCAGAGAGATTCCTATTGTTTGAAATTATCCAGAAGTTTTCCTAAAAGACTTACCTGGATTGCCCCCCTGCGAGACAGATCAAATTCCGAATTGATCTGGTACCCGGTGCTGCACCAATTGCAAAATCTCCTTATAGATTAGCACCGTCAGAGAAGAAACAAATGTCGAATCAGCTACAAGAGCTACTAGACAAGGGTTTCATTCGATCAAGCTTTTCGTTTTGGGGTGCACCTAATTCGTTGTAAGGAAGAAGGATGGATCCTTCAGGATGTGTATTGATTTCAGAGAGTTGAACAAGTTGACTATCAAGAATCGGTACCCTTTACCGAGGATTAACGATTTGTTCGATCAGCTATAGGGATCCAGCTACTACTCGAAGATTGATTTGCGATCAAGATATCATCAGTTGAAGGTTTCTGATGAAGATATTCCGAGGACTGCTTTTCGAACATGATATGGCCATTACGAGTTTTTAGTCATGCCTTTTTTAATTAACTAATGCGCCAGCTGTATTCATGGATCTCATGAACAGGGTATGCAAACCCTAATTGGATAAATTCGTGATAATATTCATCGACGATATACTTGCCTATTCACGAACCAAAGAGAATCATGAGTAACATCTGAAGTTGATTATGTAGTTGTTGAGGGATGAGAAGTTGTATGCCAAGTTTTCTAAAGGTGAGTTCTGGATTCGAGAAGTTTATATACTCGAACACGTCATAAATAAGGAAGGTATACATGTGGATCTGTCTAAGATCGAATCGATCAAGTGTTGAGAAGCGCCAAAGTCCCCGTCAGGAGTACGACAATTCATAAGGTTTATTGGGTACTACCGGAGATTTATTGAGAATTTCTCTAGATTAGTGCAGCCTTCGACACTAATAACCCAAAAGGAAAAAGGGGATTGATTGGACACAAAAGTAGGAGGAAGCTTTTCAAACATTGGAAGGAATGTTGAGAGCATGTGCGATTGGTTTCGATGGAAGTTAGGATACTCACATGCCCTTGGCAGAGTTATCCTACAATAATAAGTTATCACGCTAGTATTTAGGTTGCTCCGTTTGAAGCCTTGTATGGATGGAAGTGTCGATCTCCACTTTGTTGAGCTGATGTGGCAAAAGACAATTAACCAGACCCTAGTTTATGTAGGAAACCAGCGACAGGATTTGCCAAGATTGAGGGAAGGTTAAAAGTCGCCATTGAACAACAGAAGAATTTCATGGACAATCGAAGGAAGCTATTGCAGTTTCAGGACGAAGATTGTGTTTTGTTGAAGGTGTTATCTGGGAAAGATGCTATTAGGACTAGCAGAGAAAGAAAAGCTGAGCCACATTGATTAGGTCCTTTCGAGAGCCCATCTTGAGTTGGATCAGTCGCTTATAGGCTCAAGCTACCATAGGGACTGAGTGGAGTACATGATGTGTTACATGTGTCCAGTTTGAGAAAGTGTATAATGGATAATACACTGATTTTATTCTTTGTAGAGATTTATTTAGGCGATAAACGGAAGTTTATCGAAGTACCGTAGAAGCAGTACGGATGACTAGAAGAGTTATGTTGATAACCGGAGAGGCGATTACAGAATTCTAGTAGTATATGTGATTTATTGATTGTCCAATTCGTGGATAACTGAAATTAATGCAAGGAGGAAAGAAAACGAGTTCATGAGATTAGATACTTTCGAGAGCCCTTCTCGAGTTGGATCAATCGTGTGTAAACTCAGACTACCTCAGGTATAGGGAAATGTATATGTACATATACGTATGTTAACCCGAAATGGTGGAACATTGATTTAACCTTTCCTGATTAAGTGCTTGTAAATGTTGAACCTTGGAAAAGGTAGAGAGCGTTGAGACGTGAGATTAGGAAATAAGAATATATGTAATATAGGTCTACGAAGATTCTTCGTAAGAATCAAAGTTTCTTGCAGAAACTACAAGACCATATTCAGCAAGCCTGTTTTTACTGTTTCCACCGAGTGCGAAAAGAAAACCTGTAGAGTAAAAATTTCGAGGACGAAATTTCCTAAACAGGGGGAGACTGTGACACCCGGCTTTTCAGGCCGTACAGTACAACTGTAACACATGTTGTGAATAGATAAAAGGCTGTATTTGACTGATTATGATGTTTATATATGAAATTTAATGATTTGGTAAATTTAAACCTTGGTAAAAATTATGTCAGCAACGATAAGATAAACGCTTATCGCGTAACGGTTAAAATGCGAAACGAACATCGGTGACCGCCCGATCAGTGTTAAAATCCTAAAAATAGTCTGTTATGATTAGAATAGTAATTTTAATCATATTCGTGAGGAAAAATAAATTAAAACGTTAAGAAACTCTATTTTTCGAGTTTGAGCGCGTACCGCGCGATACTGCGCATACTAGACAAAATTCTGTCAATGCAGCCAGTCAAGACAACTGGTAATTATTTCAGTAATAATTTTGAGTGATTATTTTTATAGAATGATAAAAATAATTTAAAACACACTAAGACGGGATTAAAACGCTTGATAAAATACCCGGTATCCAGTAAAAAAACAGTTTTTACTCTATATTACATAACTATATGCATGTATATGTGTAAATTCGTATATATGTGGGAGTGGTAAAGAGATGGCAGCCATGCAAGGCCTCTCTCTCTCTCCTCTCTCTTCCATTTATTGGGTGAAAAAGAGGTGCAATTATGACAATCCTACACCATGTTCCCATATATTGCAATATTCAAGAATTATGTCTCATAAACATTCAAAACTCTCTCTCTCTTACAAATCAGCCGAACACCCCCCTCTAACTCATCCATTTCGAAAATTTTAACTTGTTTATGAAGATTAAAGTTAAATCCAAGATGGTTTCAAGGTGTTTTAAGGATATAAAGGATGTTTCTTGGTGAAACAAGCTTTCAAACATCAAAATCTAGTCAAAATCCACTAAGAAACTTGAAAGGTATAAATTTATTTTTAAAAATACATTCTTGATTTTTAGTAATGATAGAGATGATGTAAAGTTTATCTTGAACTTGGAATTTAACATAAACTTGAAAATGATAAAGGATGAGATTTCAATCAAAATAAAAATGGGTGTGTATATGTATACACGTATGGCCGTGAATATGTAGGTGTGTGTATGTGATTGTGTTTTTGACTTTGATTAAAAGATTCTTCATAAACATGTTACTTGAAAAGTAGGATGCATGTAAAAAAATCAATATATGTCATAAAAGAATGTTTTAAAGGTGATTCAAGATTTGAAAGTGATATGATAAAAAGTGAACTTTGGAAGTTCATATGTATGTGTATATATGTCGTATATGTATGTATATGTAAGCATGCAATAGAAGTTTTGTTGTTAGTTCATAAATATGTGAGAACATGCTTCTTGTATTTATGGTAAATGATGAGGATTAACCATGTATAGATGATGATGTTCTTGACTACTCAAACATGACTTAAATGTATGATGGATATATTATTTAGATCATATAAAATGATAATGATGCTATATGAATGCATTAGAGGCATTTATTTGAACATGCATGATGAAAGATGAACATAAAATGATGATTTGAGGATGATTTGATAAAAATAGATTATGACCAGATTCTAAACACTAAAAATATGATTATTTTGAAGTATTTAATGATATAAAACTTTTTTACAAAGTTTACTAGTCTTGCATGTTGTACTTGATGCATTAGGGGTTGTAAAATACGTGAAATCGCATGATTTATGTGACTTACACAAAAACTGCACTAATATGGTTATGATCACTATTTTACTCAGTAAATAACATGTATTGTGTTAAAATATCATGTCATTCCGAGTTGGGATGGTTATAGTAACGTTTAACGTAAAACTATGTGGTAAAACGGTCAAAAATCGGCTTTTCAAACGATTTTTATGAAACTGATTTAGATCAGTAAGTAAACTGATATTTTTGGTTTAAAAATGAGTATTTTAACTAATCTTAAGTTTACATGGTGTTTGGTTGGTCATACGTGACTTCCGACGCCCGAAAACGTTACCGAATCGCTAAAATACGCATTTTTCAATGTACACTAGTATGGGTTGTTTTTGAGTGAACCTTATGTGATAAAATGTGTTATGTGATTTAAACATGTGAATGTGAAAATATGTTAAGATTTGACAAGATAATGAGAAATTTAGATTATGCATGTATACTTGTGCGTTTTATGTGGTAGAAACGGTAAAATCGCGTTAAACGTGTAACTTGTTTGTCGAGAATGAAATTTGATACATATAAGATATTTTATGTATACTTGCCTTAAAAATGACAAAATAGATAAGTTAACTAGATTACACGTGTTACGGTGTTAATTTATGTGTACGTTTATGTATATATATTAAGACGCGCAAATCGTAGATATATTACGTATAAACGGGTGTGTTACGGGATTTACATGATAACGGTCACCAATAAAATTGTTCAAGTCGCAATTCTTAAATATATATATATATATATATATATATATGTGGACTCATATATATATATTAACGTGCCAACATAATCAAAAACGTTAACTTTTCGAGAAAATCTCAAAGTTTTGGGAAAATTTTAAGAAATAGAGAAACATAGGATTTTGTGATATATTGATTTATAAATCGTTCCTACATATAATAGGACGTGTAGAAATCAAACTGTGGTTTTGCGCTATTTAAAAACACGCACCCAAAGGTGAGTGTCACTAAACCCCTCTTTTACTGCTTTGTATATGTTTTGGGGGTAGAACACGCCAAAAAGGGTTTAATAATGTTTTTGAATTAAAACATACCTTTTTAATATAAATTATATATTTTCGCTGAAAATATATAGAGTTTGATAACTTATATGTTTCGAGATAAAACGTTTTTTATGAATATATGTTTGGGGAAAACAATGGTATGGTTGGAACGAATATTGCTTGGTCTCAAGAGAGTAAGTAACAGCATAGGCTTACATTTCGGTGGGGAATTCAGGGGATTCGTACAACATCGTATATTAAATTTGTCATATTAGTAGGATATATTTATTGTACGTAAGGCAGACATCATATATGGTCACAATATGGACCCTGCGCCAATTATGTCGTTTAACCGATTAAGTATTGTACGCGATGAATTGTTGGTAGATCTATCGGTTTGACAACCCCGTCGTGACTGGTCGCCCCATGTCAAGTCAAACGACGAATTTAAGTTCTGGTTATTGTCTAGCATTGATTATCCCTGCATGGCAAATATATAGTTCGTATTTCTAGCTAACCTACGAGTCCGAACGTTGACGCTATGAATTTAATATACAAAACTTGGGAAAATGCCTTAATGTCGAGCTTTCAAAATTTCAACGGATGACCCATGGATTTTATTAAGGAAGTAAATGGAGTTTCTAAAAATTATATGAATGTTTTACAATAAACACATAATTAGAAAGTTTTCCGTTGGATCAAATTGTTTAAATTTGAATATGTGAATTCACCTTCCTTTGTGTTGACACTTGATTTTAAACGTGTTCTACAGGTACTTGAGTCCGGCTTTCAGGAATCATGGCGTATCTTGTGGTTGTTGATGCATGTTTTATCACTTAAAATGTTGGACTAAACTTTTAAAATTTCTGGGACAAATGTAATAAGATCCGTGAGGATCAGAGATAATTTAACTATGTCGTGGTTGTGTCATGTTTTGGGACATTATGTTTAAAAACTTATGTTCTAATTAAGTTAATATGTCCAACAATTAAATGCATCAAACATCAAGATAGAAATGGGCACCAACTTCCGTCACCACTACGTTTTATATTCCGCTGCAACGTTTTTGGGGTGTGACATTAAACACAGAGATTGGGCTTGTGGGCCTTGGGCCCAAGCCCAAAACCCACTAATTAAACCCTAAGAATAAAACATTAGTAAACCATATATCCTTCATTTTTTTAATACAGCCGCACATCACGATTCCCTCATGTTCTCCTTCATCTTCAAAGTGAAACCCTAATCCTCTTAACTCCCTTTATACTTTACACAACAACACCCACAGCTCCACAAGCCACACATCCCTTTGAACAAAGAGAGAAGAGGCGGAGGTAAGTGACGGCGCCGCCGCTTCGGCGGCGGAGACGGTGGAGAACCTTTCACCTCGATTTGATTTCTGTTGGTTTATAATCTTCTGTTTCGGCGAAGAACATCCATCTAACAACATCCGACTCCCTCTTTCTGCTCTATGAAGGCCGTCGACAACCAGCAGAGCCGCCGCTCACGGCGACGACAACCGGAGAGAGAGGAAGTAACGGCGGTGGTTTCGGGGCCCCGATGATAAATTTTCCGGTGATACCCTCACCCCTGTTCTCTTATATTTTATTTATTTATTTCTTTGTTTTCTTTGAAAATACTGATGTTAATGACGATCGGTGGACCGACGGTGCGGCGGTTCAGTTCAGATTCATGGCAGTGGAGGTGGTTATCGGTTGGCTCAGCGGGTTTGCTTGGGTTGGGTCATGTTTCGAGTCTCAATTCAGTTTAGGGTTGCGAGATGATGGTGCAGGTGACGGCCGACGTTTTGGCTCCGGCTCCGGTTCGAGTTTCACGACGCAGTCGCTTCAGATCAGTTGTGATTCGGGATTTGTTTTTGCTAAGTTCCGACTTGATTTTGTTAATTCTTTCGTTATTCAGCAGGTTCGAGTTCTGTACAATCGGATTCGGTTCGGTGTTCAGCTCAAATCTGGTCAAAGTAGGTCAACGGTGGTCTCGGTGTCGTCTGGTTACGGGTTCGGGTCATTGGGTTAAACATGAGACGTGATACTTTTTAACGACGCTAATATTTCAATTATATTGTTTAATATTTTTGTTATCACAAAACCACATCTTATATAATTTGTAAACTTAATAGAAATATATGTATATATATGTTATATTGTTTTGTTTATTGTTTATTGAATTTTGAAAATTTTGACCGTCCAAAAACAGAGGAAACTCTGCCCGTTTTTAATAAAATTCCGTAAAATGAAACGTGTACATTTTATAAAACGAAACCTATCAAATTCGATTAATTTTTATAAAATAGATATAAGTGTATAATTATTTTTATTTTTATTTTTATTTTTTATTTCTTTTGACAACATTTCAACAATACTTTTGATAGAATAATTTAGAAATATTACTTAAACTATATAAAATACATATATAAATATTTATATATACATACATTTATATCAACTAGATATACTTTAAATCCCACTTCAAATCCTCCGTCATAATCCCGTTTACTCATGCACCCTCGTTTGCCCGTATAGGGTGACCGTGGTGTTCCATCCTCCTAAACTCGTACGCTCGTCAACACTGGGATAATCGGAAGACTTAGCAATTTTGTGAGTATACTAGACCCATTTTTTACCATTTTCACACTTTGGGTGTAACATGTTTTATATACAAAACGCACTTATTATACATAGTCTTATGCAAATACATAAACAAACAATCCAATACATGCTTACTATTTGTTATGCTTGATTCGTGTTTTCTGGGTGATTCTTATGTGATGAACTTGTCATTAGCTTCGTACAAGCCTCCACTTAACATGTATAGCGCTATAGGAGTAACACACCAGCCGTGAACGAGAGGTCATGTTAGGTTTATTCATTCATACTTGCGTAAAAAGAGGGTTGACTTGTAAATCGCTTGCCAGTTTAATACGTTAATCTTGATAACTAAGTTTGCCATGTGGATTGTTCCTTATCATTTTTATACTTATATACTACGCACCAAACTTGTATGCTCGCCAATACCTTTGTATTGAACTACACTTTTAAAACATGTTGCAGGTTTAGCGATGACGTTGATGATGCATGGAATCTAGTAGGATGCTTAGATACACACTTTAAATTTGTATTCTTATTGTATTGTATTTCATTGTTCATGTTGTAATTGTTTCAAATCCTTGTAATTGACTCTTTAGAAATGAAATGAAATTTTATTCTTTAAAAACTTGTCACAAATAGCGTTATGAAGTCTCTTGCAATCTATTTCGTCTCACTCTGATGTTTCCGCCATCGGTTGGGGTGTGACAGATTGGTATCGGAGCCATAACTATAGGGAATTAGGAAAATTGCCATGCTTTTGACCTAGTCTATAGTTAAGCACCAAATTCGACCATACTTGCTTCACATGATATTTTTATGAAACATCTTTATGTGCTATTCTTGAAATGTCTTTTGCGTGTTATTTTCTCGAAATGCTTTATGTGCTTCTACTTGTTATTATTATTTCGAACATACGTCTTTTTACACGTTTATACTAAAATCGAAACCACTCATAATACACAAACGAGACGACTTCACCAAAATAGGCTTGAAACCCACAATTTGGTGAACAACTCTCAATCCATCTACTTTTTCTTTTTACATGAAATTCACCATCAAGTTAGGAGTGAAATCCTCACCTTGATGGAGAAATTCAAATTTCAAATTCTAGTGGACCATCGTCAAAGTGTTGAAATTAAATTTCGACCCGACGAGTAACAACCACACTTAGGAGACGAAATCGTCAAGTTAGGGGTGAAATCCACACCTTGTCGACTAGTTCCACTCGTTGATCTTTTCATAAATCCCGCCAAGTCTCGAATTTTCGATTGAATTGGGATTATGTAGTAACCGGAAGGGTGAATACCATTAACCGACATGTTGGCGAGAGTATTCCACCTATTAGGCCAAAGCATGCTCTTCAAATTCAAAAGACTTTTCGACCACGTTGGTTAGTCAACGTTCCGTTTTGGGAACCATCCAAGTTTTTATCGAACTTACGCTTTATTATTTCGATCTTTTATGATGAAATTCCCTCTTGTCAATTTTGAAACATTTTTGAGATTTCACCTTAGCGTATACATCATGTTAGTGCACTACGTTTATTGACTTCGTCTTGTATCATGTAATAGGATAGGATTATCAGTGCCCAAGGTTCAAGAAACTAATTTTAGTGAAATTGGATGTGAGTTCGCTTGAAAGTACCAGAGACCATTTCAAGCAAAATCACATTAATAGAGTTCGCTTGAAACAGTCCTGGTCCATTTCAAGCGAACCTCCACTAGTATAAATAGGGCACTTGTTGATTCATTTGGCACGCGCTTTCAGAACTTGTAACGAGGTGCTTCCAAAATTTGTCCAGGTTGTAATTTTTGCTAAATCAATCACAGTGACAAATTAAAGAGTATCAAGCTGTTTCCACGTCCGTTTCACTGATTCCGCCTTTGAATCGGATTACAAGCTCTTCTGAACGACTCAGTCGGGTCCTATAACGATCCTACAAGTGGTATCAGAGCACAGGAAGAAGAGTTTAGCTTGATATCATCTATTTTCTGATTTCTACACCTTTTTCAATCTGAACAAGATTTCACGGTCAAAATGGCATGAATTTTTCACCGAACATGTAAAACAGTGTTTTAACAAAGCCTTGAAAGTTTCAGACTCAAATTCGGACTAAAAATGACAAAAACAGGCCTAACACTTGAGTTCGCTTGAACGGATATCGATGTTCGCTTGAAATTAGACCTATCTCGCTTAAATTCAGCGTTTCGCTTGAAAATTTTTGCTGAGTTCGCTTCAAATCGATATTCGCTTGAAATTAGACCTATCTCGCTTGAATTAGGGTTTTCGCTTGAAAGTTCATCAGAGTTCGCTTGAAGTGCTATCTCGCTTGAAGTGTTAGTTTTGCTATTTCGCTTGAAAGCTGATATTAAGTTTCAACTTGGGATTTCGCTTCAACTTGTTGTTTCGCTTGAAGTCTTAGTTCGCTTGAAAGTGGAAATTCCGAGTCAAGATCATTTCACGTCAATCGAGTGTCAGTCTGTTTCAAAATATTTGATATTGTTTGTACTGATTGTGTTTGTTTGATTGTTTGTCCAGGATTACATCATGGCTGAAGAATTCTACAACACGTTTTTCAACGCGTTCACATCTGATTCTTCCGAAACATCAACGGTCACACCAAAGTCAATCACAAAAGTGGTCAATGAAAACATTAATCATGACAATTTTTATGGGACTTATTCCAAACCACCCAAACTGGATAATATTGAAGATTATACTTGGTGGAAAGAACAGTTTCTTAACTGGGCAAAAGCATACGCTCATGAAAGCTGGTTTTGTCTAGAGTTTGGATATGAGAGACCAAAAGATGACAAAGGAGATGGAATTCCTTTGAAGAAATTAGGCATTGAGGACAAAAAAGAATTCTCGTCTGAACAGAGAATGATTGCGTTGATCCAATCGGCAATTAGAAATGATATTTTTGCAATGCTTAATCATGATGGGTCATCGAAATCGGTTTGGGAAGCTTTACGAGTTAAAGCTGAGGGTGGTAAACAGATTAAAAAGAACAAAATTGCATTGCTTAAAAAGGAATTTGATCTATTTGATAGCTTAAAAGGAGAGACAGTGAGGCAAATGATAGAAAGATTTTGTCATTTAAAAATTGAACTTGAGAGGTTTGAGATTGTGAAAACAAGAGAGGAAATTATCGACAAAGTGATTGAAGCGTTACCACGAGCTGATCAGTGGCAAACATTTGTTTTTATTTTGAAAAATGATGATTTATATGATACGATTTCTCTTGATGCATTGTTTGAAAAGATAGAGAGTCATGATCTGGAGCTACAAAAGCAAAGCAAGATGACTGGTTCTTCACATCAACAGAATGTTGGACTATACTACAAAGGCAGTGTACCTTCGGAGAAAGGTGTTAGTTCATCAAAGACAGCATTCAGTGGTGAGAAGATGAAAGAAGCTCAAACAACCTCATCAAGTTACCATTCTGGATATCATTCATTTTCAAAAGCAAGTACTGATGAAGCTGAGGAGATTCTATGCAACATCGCTCTCAAACTGAAGAATTCTCCGTCAATGAGCATCAATGCAGCTAAGCAGCAAATGAGTTTCCTTGCATCTGTTCTGGAGTCATATGAAGGTCTTGTAGCTGGAAAAATTGGAAACTCAGAGTTGACTAAAGAAGACTACGACCAGATTGATCCGGAAGAAATGGAGCTCATAGATATTCGTTGGTGTTTAGCAAGCTGCATCCGAAGAGCTCAGAGATACATGGAGATTACAGGGAAGCAATCTTTGGGTGGTCCATCAACGAAGCTTGGATTTGACAAATCCAAAGTGACCTGCTTTAGATGCAAACAAAAGGGTCATTTCAAAAGAGAATGCAGAAATTCTGAAGTTGCTGAAGGAAATGAACGTCCTTTCAACGAGGATTATTATCGAAAAGCGATCTATCACCGAAGCAAAGAAGAGCCGAAATTGATTGAAGATAAAACCAAATCAAGAGCTTGTTTTGTAATTCAAGATGATGAAGGTTTTGACTAGAGTTCAATTTGTCCAGAAGAAGATCGTTTGGAGAATGTTTGAAAAACAGCTCATGGCAAAGCTATAACAGAGGAAAGAAAGTTTGTTTTTGTTGCTGAGATTCAAGATGAAAACAAAGACAAAGATACAGCTGAGATCAAAGTGAAAACGAGAGAAAAGATTCTGGAAGAAAAGACCTACAGAGAAAGAAACATTGTGTTGAACAGAATGGATGAAATGCAGGAAGAGTATGAGATTGTTTTCAGCAGCAAAAGATGGGATATGGAGAGAGAATGTTACTTCAACAGAGAAGGAGAACCAGTTGTTCCAAAGAAAGACATAATCTTTGATGATGTTCTTCTCATAATTCCTTTGAGAGCCGAATACTATAGAAATGTGATGAAAGATGACAAATATGCTAAAAGGCATGAAAAGGAGATCAGATATGCCATGACATCATGTCTGAGAAGAAGGGATGAAGAGAGAATGAAGAAGAATGTTGAAGAAATGGTGAACAATCTAAAGAAGGTTGCTGAAGAGGTTAAAGCAGAAGCTGTTGAAGTTGAAGTTGTGAAAGAGGAAGTTTTGAAAGTTGGTGAGACAGAAAAGATTGAAGAAAAAGTTGTTGTAAATGAAGAGGTTGAGAAAGTAGTTACTGAAGAACAGCAAATTGGAGAAGATGTGAAGAAAGAAGAAGACGAAGTAAAGAATGAGAATTTGAAAGCTGGTAATGTTGGTGATGAAGTCGGTGTTGAAGAAAAGCAAGATAATGCTGATCAGAAGCAAACTGAGGCAACTGCATCAAACACCGAAGTGTCAATCACTTAGGTACATTCTGATTCTGAAATCTTAAAAACGATTGATCAGTGCAAGAAATGCATGGAACCGTGCAGAGCTTGTACTGAAAAAGATGAGCAATTCAGAACAAGAGATCTTGAATTCACTAAAATTGAAAACATTTTTAAAGAAAAATGCAAAGAAATGCTAGAAAAAGAAAAATTTTAAAAGAAAATGATGAAAAACTTTTAGAAAAATGTAAAAAGTTAGAAACAGAAAATGAAGTTTTGAAAGAAAATGTTTCTAAAATGACAGAAGAATGTTCACAAAAAGAAATTGCTTGTCAAGAAATGATGAAAGAATATGACTCAATGAAATTAGCATATCATATTACGAAAGAGTCATACGAAAAAGTGAAAGATGAAATGAAATATGCTCAATCAAGAATGAATTATCTTTCTGAAACAACTAAAGAACTTAAACGAATGTATTCAATAAAACAAGATGTTGTTAATTCCTATATTGAGGATGTTGCTAAATTAAAGCGACAGATTGCTGATTTAGAACAGGATAACAACAAGTTAAAGAGTTATCACGTGTCGTCATATGTGATTGAACGAATTTTCAATATAAAACCGGGAGATGGTGAGTCTGAGCAAAACAAGAAAGGCATTGGCTTAGAGTTTCATCAAGTTCCACCACCGGAAAAGTTTGCATTTTATGATGAGGAAAAGGTCGAAAAAGCTTTCAACATGGTAGATCAATTGCCAGACAACATTGACATAACCTATTCCAAATCTGATGATTCTCATGATTCAGAGGTAGTAGGTAAAGTTGTTGAAAGTGTGTTGAAAGAAGAGTCGATTGATACAGGTAAATCTGAAACACAGGATGAAGATGAAGGAAATCTTCATGATAGATATCTGAAAAACACAAAATCCGAGAAAAGTTTGAATGATGATTCAAAAGGATTGGTTTATACCATGATTGGATCGGACAAATTGTTCTTAGATGTTGTATTCCCGATTCAGAATGTGATTTCAGAAAAGGTTGATAAAGTTTTTAAAATGGTTGAGATTGAGAAGTCTGAGATTTCAAAGTTTGTTGGTAAGAGTCATAAAGGTACGTATAACAAACCTGGTTACAAGAAGAAAAACATGAAGGCTGGGTTGTGTTATAAAAAGAAACAAAATCGAAACAAAAATGAAACGCCAAATTATCAGGAAAAATGAGTTTTGTTCAAGGAAACAGTTTAGCTGAAGAAAAAGAATTCAAAATGAGACAGTCCAATGATGAGTTCTTTGCTAAAAAGAAAAAGCAACAACCACAGGTCAAAGATGTGTCCATGAGAACATGTTTTAAATGTGATCAAAAAGGACATCTTGCACGCAAGTGTCCAAATCTAAAACCTGTGGATGTTGACATAAAGAAGATTGATGCTGAGAAACAAAAATCTGAGAATGTGAGACAAAGGTCAACCAGATTTGATTCAAAACAAACTTGGTGGTACAACATAAACAAGTTTGCTTTGAATCAAAATTGGAAATCAAATCCGTATAGGTTCGATTCTAAACAGACCTGGAATTCTCATACACCCAGATTTAGAGCAATACAAATCTGGAAAACATCGGTTGATATGACAAAACCACAAAAATTCTGGAAACCGAATGTTGTTCAAAAACAAAGTGTTCAAAAAGATTCACATTTTTACAAACGTGGTACTCCTAAAGGTCAAACATGGAGTGTAAAGAAACAGGTGATTCTTGAAAAAGATGAAAAAGTTGAAGAAAAAGTTGAAAAGATTTTTGTGAAAGATGACAAAGAGTTTCCAGCATTGAATGAAAATTATTGTGTTGAAATGCCTAAGGTTCAACAGACATGGGCTAAATTGTTCAAGTAATTAAGTTAGTTGAATGTGCAGGTGTTCAACGAAAATAAAGATTGTGAGATTGGAAGTTGGAGCAGTCTGGCACAACAAGAGGAGGAGGCTGCTGCTGGACTCTTGTTTGGTTGAACAGGGAGTTTATTTGTTTTTCTGTACATAAATAAACAATATTTTCAAAAATTCTAAAAATTTAAAAAAAAAAAACGAAAAATATGTTTGTTTTTAATTTTTGTCAAAAATAGAAACTTACAAAAATATGTGTTGATTGAATATGCCGAGACCCTCACGGCTGAACAAACATGATTACTTTCACAAGATTGAAAAACAGTTTTCAAACTGTCGAAAATCAATGGGTTGTAAATCATGAGGGTATTTTATATTAGTTTTTCTGCAAAACAGAGCATAGTTAGCAGAAAATGGATGGCGAGACAAAGCTATCAGCATTGTGTTGTCAAATTTTCTTTAAATGATTTTGCATTTTAGGGGGAGTATTGTTGTCAGAAAATACAAAAACATTTGAAAATTTGAAAAAGTCAAAAACATGATAAAATTCAAAAAATTGAGTTTTTGTGTAAAAAGAGGAAATGATAGTACATCAGTAGACAGTTACAGTATGCTAAAGAATTGGAAAGTTAAAATGTGTTAAACGATCTCACTGTGGATGTGTCGGTAGATTTTTATACATTTAGTAAACTTTTTCGGGATATAAACCTAAATTCAAACTTGCTTATTTTGTGGGGAACACTACATGGATATATAGGTAACCCCTGAAATCTCGTTTGAAAGGTCCCTCTTTCTGAGATACTAGGTCTTTATACTCAGTGATATCTGGGGTATTATTCCGGGACTTCTGCTGAATGGAAGTTCTGACCTAGTCCCCGAATAATACTTTTCGCATTGCTTGAAATATAGTGCTGCCCTCAGCAAAAATGATGAAACAATAAAATTGATAGTCATTGCTGTTGTAAAAAAAGATCCTCTAAAGGGGACACACCTAAAGTAAAACCGTCATCTCTCTGCTGAACGGAAGTTCTGACCTGAGCTCTCACGGTTTCGCATTTTACCCCTTACAGATATCATCTAGGTATACTCACCTGTAAGACTGAATATTGGGATCTGGATACGGGAGTATATTCAAGAGGTGGGACACATGAATGAGTTTAAGTTTTTAATTCACCTAATTCGTATCCTGAATCAGTTGAAGTTTGTATGAAAATTTAAGTGGATCAGTATATCGACAATCTAAGTGAATTGTTTAATTCTTAATGTGAAAATAAGCCCAACGGTACTTGTGACTTGTCAAAAACTGATATGATTCTCTGACGCATACTCAAACAAAAATATTGTCTGTAAATATGTTTGTATATATTTCTTTATTGCTTTATATTTTCAGAAAATACAAAAAGATTTTTGATTCTATTTTATTTTCGACAACTGATGTCTGAGATGCTAAGTTTCAAAATCTAAGTAAGCTGAATGTGTTTCTGAAAATAAAACAAGTTCATTAATTTGAAACTTGAATTAAATTCAAAAATCAAAAATCAAAAACAGTTTGTGATATCTCCAAGGTCAATAGTTTGGACTTGGATGATTAACTGCGAAGGAGTTGGATTCTTAAACTTTGCTATATCAATTAAGTTTGTTGATAGGGGGAGTAGTTAAAGAGTTTAAAAGAGCCAGTTTACGATTTCTGGATAATTGAATATAAATACGTTGTATTTATAAATGTTTGAGTGATTGCAGATAGTCCAGATTACGATCCCGAAAGCAGAGTCTAAGGGGGAGTCTGAAGACAAGCTTGAAGCAAGAGGAAGCTTGTAGATGGATAGCTAGGTGTCGATCCCAAAGCACGGAAGCTTGACGAAAGGGGGAGTCTGAAGCTGATGTAGAAGATAAAGATTGAAGGATGCTTATAATGTTACAATTTGGATGAGAAGGCAGAATGATCAAGACAGAAGATGTGTCATGCTGAAGACTAGACACTGAAGACTTCGTCAATATCCGAAGGGGAGTCTGTTAGTGCACTACGTTTATTGACTTCGTCTTGTATCATGTAATAGGATAGGATAGGATTATTAGTGCCCAAGGTTCAAGAAACTGATTTTAGTGAAATTGGATGTGACTTCGCTTGAAAGTACCAGAGACCATTTCAAGCGAAACCACATTAACAGAGTTCGCTTGAAACAGTCCTGGTCCATTTCAAGCGAACCTCCACTAGTATAAATAGGGCACTTGTTGATTCATTTGGCACGCGCTTTCAGAACTTGTAACGAGGTGCTGCCAAAATTTGTCCAGGTTGTAATTTTTGCTAAATCAATCACAGTGACAAATTAAAGAGTATCAAGCTGTTTCCACGTCCGTTTCACTGATTCCGCCTTTGAATCGGATTACAAGCTCTTCTGAACGACTCAGTCGGGTCCTATAACGATCCTACACATCATACTATTACTTTTCATACGATTATATATTATTAGCATGCATAATTTCACGTAATTTTATTTACACTTTTTATAACAACAAGTGGAGGCATATCATCGAGATAGGAATGATTTCCTTACCTTGATGATTAACTTCGCTTCTTTTTCTCACCTTACAACGGCCTCGCCAACGGGTTAGGGGTGATTCCCTTACCTAGGTGATCGTTACCGATACTTTCTTTAATAGACTATATTATGTAAACACGATCATATTTATACCCAATAATTTATCATTAGTCAAATTCCTATTTATTTCAAAATGCATTGTTATTATAAACGAATTTCTTATTCTACAATCTATTTACATATCGCTAACACACATAAAATTCTTAGCTTTTACCATAAACGCTTATTCCCCGATTTTCAAAATTTCACGAAATGCTACTTATCAACCTAGTCGGTCTAATAAATCCAATGCCCACAAAATTTCCAATTCAATGTAATTGTTAAAACACGCTCATCTCACATCCTTGAACTAGAGATTTTATTTTCAACTAGGAATCAAACCAACTTTTCGCACACGCCTCGTATTCATATTTAAACTTATACTATGCTCATGCTTTGTTCATACTCAAGATTTATACTTTCGCACCTATACGCGAGCGAAACCCAAGGGATTCGCTTGCGTTGGTCTTATACTATTTGGAACGCAAACATGCTTATATGTTACATTTCTATATGCACGCAACCTTGTTTTTCAAAATTTGTGTATACCTTGATTCATACGCAACTAGTACAAGCTATGCGGATCATGCGATGATTAGTATAATCGCGGGTGCACACGGTATTATAGTAATGGGCGTGTGAGAACCATAGAGTGTACACTGGGTATGGTAAGACACAGAACGTAACATGACACCGAATACGAAATAGACGTAATATGGTCAAAACATGGTGGATACGCCGCTGGTACTTCCTATATATAAGTGTTTTCACCATGCTACCAAACGTTTGTAAAACGTGCCATGAGAAATTCGGTGTCTTGCAGACCTTTTGGACCTAATACAAACTTTCAACAACTCACAAACGCATTATATCCGATTATCCACGACGAGACTCCATTCTTAGTACGCTACTTTTGTCTATCCAATACTTGTGCCATTCTAATACTTGCATTCACTTAGAGTCAATCGTTCACTTCCATACTTCTACTATCCTCCATTATTCCTTTCCTTTATACGGACCTCGTTCACTATCAGGTCTGTTTAAACGTTTGAATCCTAATCTATCTCCTTACCTTTAAAACTACCTTTCTATTCTCCACTCATGTGCAAACACCTATAGTTGGTCGTTACCTCCAAAATAACCGTTTTATGTAAATGTCAAACCTTCTCGTTCCTCTTAATAAAACAATTTTATACAAATATGCAATTTGGTGCTAACCTTTAAACTTTCCATGCAAACTACCTCACTTTTCATCAAATACAAATCGTTTTATACAAGATTTTCCTTCTTAAATACGACATATTTCTAATACACCCCCCAAATTTGAGTTATTCGAAACTGTTTAAACTCAACACACGTACACGCTTTTACTTATGCTAAGTATTTCGATTCATTTTCAACCAAACGAACTCTTTTACAAACCTATCTTTTTGTTCTTCAAGTTTCATACTTTTCAAAACGTCTCAAACTTCAAAGCCTCAAATTTTAAACAATCTTCTTCTGTTTGCCAAAACCCTTTCAAGTCTTCTTTTTGAATAAATTTCGGGACGAAATTTCCTAAAGGAGGGGAGACTGTAACGCCTCGTATTTCCGGATTCTATTTTTTATATATATGTATATATTCGTAAGAATTACGGGCCACATAAACACAGAGATTGGGCTTGTGGGCCTTGGGCCCAAGCCCAAAACCCACTAATTAAACCCTAAGCATAAAACACTAGTAAACCATATATCCTTCATTTTGTTAATACAGCCGCACATCACGATTCCCTCCTGTTCTCCTTCATCTTCAAAGTGAAACCCTAATCCTCTTAACTATTATCCATCTCTCAAAACTTACACAAGAACTCCCTCCATACTTTACACAACAACACCCACAGCTCCACAAGCCGCACACCCCCATTCCCATTTCTCTGCTCCTCTTCAAATCACCGGAGTCAATTCTGGCGGTCCCCACCAACGTCGGTATCTCCTGGTCGAGCAACCACATCATCATCATCCCTCTTATACTCCCCTCCTCACACCCCTATAATCTAGTGAGAAACCAAGATGAGAGAGCGAAAGACTGTTGAACAAAGAGAGAAGAGGCGGAGGTAAGTGACGGCGCCGCCGCTTCGGCGGCGGAGACGGTGGAGAACCTTTCACCTCGATTTGATTTCTGTTGGTTTATAATCTTCTGTTTCGATGAAGAACATCCATATAACAACATCCGACTCCCTCTTTCTGCTCTATGAAGGCCGGCGACCACCAGCAGAGCCGCCGCTCACGGCGGCGCACAGCGACAACAACCGGAGAGAGAGGAAGTAACGGCGGTGGTTTCGAGGCCCCGACGACAAATTTTCCGGTGATACCCTCACCCCTGTTCTCTTATATTTTATTTATTTATTTCCTTGTTTTCTATGAAAAGACTGATGTTGATGACGATCGGTGGACCGACGGTGTGGCGGTTCGGTTCAGATTCATGGCAGTGGAGGTGGTTATCGGTTGGCTCAGCGGGTTTGCTTGGGTTGGGTCACATTTCGAGTCTCAATTCAGTTTCGGGTTGCGAGATGATGGTGCGGGAGACGGCCTACTGTTTGGCTCGGGCTCCGGTTTGAGTTTCGCGACGCAGTCGCTTCAGGTCAGTTGTGATTCGGGTTTTGTTTTTTGCTAAGTTCCGACTCGATTTTCTTAATTCTTTCGTTATTCAGCAGGTTCGGGTTCTGTACAATCGGATTCGGTTTGGTGTTCGGGTCAAATCTGGTCAAAGCGGGTCAACCATGGTCTCGGTGCCGTTTGGTTACGGGTTCGGGTCATTGGGTTAAACATGAGACGTGATACTTTTTAACGACGCTAATATTTCAATTATATTGTTTAATATTTTTGTTATCACAAAACCGCACCTTATATAATTTGTAAACATAATAGAAATATATGTATATATATGTTATATTGTTTGTTTATTGTTTATTGAATTTTGAAAATTTTGACGACAACTTGCATTGTCGGGATCGTCCAAAAACAGAGGAAACTCTGCCCGTTTTTCGTAAAATTCCGTAAAATGAAACGTGTAAATTTTATAAAATGAAACCTATCAAATTCGATTAATTTTTATAAAATAGATATAAGTGTATAATTTTATTTTATTTTGACAACATTCCAACAATACTTTTGATAGAATTAATTTAGAAATATTACTTAAACTATATAAAATACATATATAAATATTTATATATACATACATTTATATTAACTAGATATACTTTAAATCCCACTTCAAATCCTCCGTCATAATCCCGTTTACTCATGCACCCTCGTTTGCCCATATAGGGTGACCGTGGTGTTCCATCTACGCTCGTCAACACTGGGATAATCGGAAGACTTAGCAATTTTGTGAGTATACTTGACCCATTTTTTTACCGTTTTCACACTTTTGGGTGTAACATGTTTTATATACAAAACGCACTTATTATACATAGTCTTTTGCAAATACATAAACAAACAATCCAATACATGCTTACTATTTGTTATGCTTGATTCGTGTTTTCTGGGTGATTCTTATGTGATGAACTTGTCATTGGCTTCGTACAAGCCTCCACTTAACATTTATAGCACTATAGGAGTAACGCACCACTAACCACCACCATCCGATTTTATTCTTTCATCTTTTCTTGCCAACCAAACAACAAAAGGTAATGATTCATTCCATTCTCACATGGTAACCAAACAATACATGGAATGGTAATGATCAATTCAATTACCTCATCCATTCCATTACCTCGTCCATTCCATTCCATCGCCTATTGGATTACCCCATACCAAACATACCCTGAGTCTCTGACCCTTCATCTTTCCCTCATGTTCCCTGTAGACACTCCCCGCATCATTTTCCATCGCGAACCTAGCAACGTTGATGAACAACCTATAACTTCCTATCCAAATATTCCTCATCTGCTTTTCTAGCTCCGACGCATATTTCACCCCTTTGAAGCTAGCAAAACCGAATCGGTAGCCCTTTTTGTCTCTTTTCCTTGCGATATAACCCCCCTGAATCGACCCGAATGATCCTAAAGCTTCCGCGACGTCCTTTGAGCTGCACCTATCCGGTAGCCTCGACCCAAAAAACTTTGTTATATCACCTGTACTCCAGCTGTCCATGTCTTTTGCTTGTTACGGTCATATATAAGTTTTGACCATGTCTTTTATTTCCAAACAACTAAGGTGCTGTTTGTTTTTTGACCAGAAGCACTTCTGGCCACTTATGACTGCGTCGCGCATACCTTGGGTCATGCAGCTTGTTTGCTATCCAGAAGCACTTCTCACCTTTTACCTCTTCCCCACGCAGACATAAGCCCACCTCTTCTCACCTCTTTTCTCTTTCAAAACACAGATATGTCTCTGCTCTCTTTCTTCTTCAACTTAAAAACCCTAATCTTATCCCCCACCTCCATATCCTCTACAAACACACACCACAGTCGATCTCTCTCTCCCTCACACATGGTCGCCGGAATCCGGCGACGGTGCCGGTTGGCTACAGTCAAAATCTCATCTCCAAACATGCTCACCCCCGCACCCCTCGTCTCCTCTGCAAGCTCCAACGATCGGAGTCGCGCCTCCAGCGACCTCCGGCGTCTCTCCGGTTACAGGTTTCATCGGGGTTTGTTGGTTTCCAAGCTTCCATTTGAGTCAACCGATTACAAGTGTACAAGTGTGTGGTTGATGCGGGTGGTGAATGGTGGTGGCGCGGGGCGGCATCGGAGAGAGGAAGTCAGAGAGAGAGAGAGAGGCCGGAGAGGAAGAAGGGGGTGGTGGAACGACGAAGGCGGTGGTGGTGGTTGCGACGGGGGTGGTGGAACGACGGTGGTGCTTGACGGTGGTTGTTGGTTGTGGTGGTGGCGGGTGGACGGTGGAGGAGGTGGTGGCGGATGGCTGTGGTGGTGGTGGTAGATGAAGGCAAAGAGAGAGGAGTGTTCTGTGTGTGTGTTGTGAAGTGGTTTTTGTAGAAGTAAAAAAAAAAACAAACCCTCTTCTCCTTACAGACTGCAGACCTTTGGTTCACCTCTTCTCCTACAGATGCCTGCAGATGTGGTCCGCATACTGCAGACCTTTTGCATTTGAAAAACAAACACCACCTAAGTAAACTAGGATTTTTGTGTGTATATATATACACAACGATCTTGACATCACATGTCATCGCACACTTTTGCTCTTGATAACCCCTCTTGCTTTGCATTCACTTTTACAGCATTTATAGCAATGGCTAGTGAGCAAAAAAGATGGTCAGTTATGCATGTATTACCATTAATATTAATACTAAAAATGGTTTCCTTTGAGGTTAACGGTGACCCTCAAGTTCCATGTTACTTCATTTTTGGGGATTCTTTGGTCGATAACGGGAACAATAATCGTATCGAGTCATTGGCTAGAGCCGATTACTTGCCATATGGCATTGATTTCCCTAGTGGCCCGACAGGAAGGTTTTGCAATGGCAAAACAATTGTGGATGCTGTTGGTAAGTTAAATTTTAAACATCTTATTTTAGATCCACTAATTAGAAAAATTTGTCAATTCCATCATTAAGGTTATTTAGTCATATATATATATATATATGATTTCTTTATATTGTGCAACTAGATAAAAATTCAATAATCATGGAATTTTATTTTTTGTTATTTTCTCGTAACTAATCTCAAGTTATTTACGAAATTGCCACCATCTCATATTACCAAGTTACAAATTCTTTCATTTGTAGCTAAGCTACTGGGATTTGATGATTATATTCCACCATATGCAAATGCTAGGGGTCGCGCGATACTTAACGGTGTGAATTACGCCTCAGCAGCAGCTGGAATTAGAAACGAAACTGGCAAACAATTGGTACATTTTCTCTAAAGTTCCACAATAATATTCCCTAAACATTTTCAACTATTTATTTATTTTTTAAAATAACTAAACACTAATAATTCATTCATTGATTTGTAGGGTGCACGAATTAGCTTTGCTGGCCAGGTGAATAACTACAAAAATACAGTGTCACAAGTTGTGAATATACTCGGAGATAAAGATTCAGCAGCGAATCATCTTAGAAAATGTATACACACGGTTGGATTGGGAAGCAACGATTACATCAATAACTATTTTATGCCTAATTACTACCAAACTAGTAGGCAATATACACCAGTGCAGTATGCTTCTGTTCTCATTCAACAATATTCTGAGCTATTACGAGTAAGTAGTACAATTTTTATTCTTAAAACTGGACCAGACCCCGGTTTTTGAAACCTGTCCAATCAATCAATCAATAAGACGGCTGGTCAGTGATTGGTCTGGTTATGAAAACATTGGCAAACGGTTAACTTTCATGGTTATTGTTTGTTTTCTAATACCACGAAAAATGAATTTGACAATTTCAGGAATTGTATAACCATGGTGCAAGGAAACTTGCGTTGAATGGCATTGGACAGATCGGGTGTGTCCCAAATGCATTGTCTCAAAGCCAAGATGGTACTACATGTGTCGAGAAGGTCAACGCCGCAATCAAATTGTTCAACAACGAGTTGATATCTCTTGTTAATAAGTTCAACAGGGATCTACCTGATGCAAAATTCATCTACATCAACAATTACGACATTTTCCAAGATTTTATCAATAACCCTCATGCCTATGGTACGCGTTTAGATCATCAGCCTTTCGTCGTTTATAGATCTAGATCGAATAGTTGCGATTCAACAAAACATAACTTTGTTTATTCTGAATGAAATATGTAGGTTTCAGAGTGACAAATGCTGGATGTTGTGGAGTGGGAAGGATCAAAGGCCAAATTACTTGTGTTCCTGGTCAAACACCTTGTCAAAATAGAGATGAACATTTATTTTGGGATGCTTTTCATCCAAGTGAAGCTGCAAATGTAATCGTTGGTCGGAGATCTTACAGTGCCCAGTCAAGATCGGATGCTTTTCCGATGGATATTCGTCAACTGGCTCAGCTTTAAACTTATACTACGTTTTGCCACACTTGTACTACTTGATAAATTATTACCTTTGGAATTGTGTTTGATAATTTGTGTTTACGGCGATTGTTTTGATAAATGTATTTATGATATTGTTAATGATATATGAAAACAGCAAGATTAAGCATTAGTTCGGATTTAATCTATGGTATCGGATACCTTGGTCATAAATAAGGATCCATCGCTATCTAAATTTCTTTTAAAGTATATAATCTTTACCAAAAGTATTGCATTGTGGTGTATATCGGTTTCTTTGTAACCACTGGATTTAACTCACATCGATGCCTAAACTTAGCTAGGCTTGTAAACGAACCTAACGTTCAGTGAACCGTTCATGAATCGTTCGGCATAAAATTCGTTCATGTTCGTTTATTTAATAAATGAACGAACATGAACAATGTCACGTTTGTTCATTTACGTTCATGAACGATCGTTTATGTTCGTTTATTTACGTTTGTTTATGTCCATTTATTTAAATTTGTTCGTTCGTGATCATTTATATCTGTTTGTTTATGTTCATCTTTTAAATTAGTTATTACTAATTAAGTTTAAAAATCTATTTAATTTTCTTTATCATCCCATAACTAGCTTTGACTTTCCGATTTCAAAACTTTCTTTTATATGGTATTAATTAATATATTTGATTTATATTTTCCAATTTAAAAGAAATATTTTCTATCATCTGGAACATGAATTAAGGTTCACATATATTTAGGTTCTTCTTCTCCTCTACTATTTACAATTCAAAGCCTTGTTCAATTATGTTCGTTATGATTTGTTATATTCAATTACGTGTGTTTGTGTGCGTTTATGTTCGTGAACCGTTTGTTTATACTTTTAGCGAACGAACATGAACATGTTCATTTTCTTAACGAACGAACACAAACAAGAAAATCCGTTCATTTAAATGTTCGTGTCCGATCGTTTGTTCGGTTAAAGATAAATGAACGAACATGAACACGCCTCGTTCGTGTTTGTTCAGTTCATTTACAAGCCTAAACTTAGCGTTACACACTAAGATTGTTTTTTTTTTTTTTATTTGCAAAACAATAACACTAGGGTTACTAACCCATAGACAGTAGATATAGTGTCAACACCATCAATAAATAAAGTCAACGGCCCATGTGAAGAAGGGAAAATTAATATAATAGAAAAGTTGATCATTTACCTTACGAAATACATATGGCTAGTCCTTGTAAAAATAGACGAAGACAAATAAAGCCAATCAGGAGATGTCAAACAAAGTCAGTGGGCTTACATAGTTTATACAGAAACTCATGGCGAAGTATATAGTTCACATAAAAACCAATATAAATTAAGACAAAAAAAAAAAGCATGGGCTAAATAGCCTACGGCAAAATACAGAAGGTTAATATTAGCTATTTAGCATTCGCTTTACATGTGTCTCAATTTGACTAAATATTATGTGGACAACTTGCACTTCATCATGAGGTTTTTTGCATGCTAAGCTATAGCTGTTTTAGCCGGCAGATCCTATTTGACATCTCCTGAATGACTCTCTTTGTCTTTGTTCATTTTGCCAAAGTTAAGGTTACAGTGCCCAGTCAAGATCGGATGCTTATCCGATGGATATTCGTCAACTGGCTCAGCTTTAAACTTATACTACGTTTTGCCACACTTGTACTACTTGATAATTTATTACTACGGCGATTGTTTTGATAAATCTATTTATGATATTGTTAATGATATATGAAAACAGCAAGATTAAGCATTAGTTCGGATTTAATCTATGGTTTCGGATACCTTGGTCATAAATAAGGATCCATCACTATCTAAATTTCTTTTAAAGTATATAATCTTTTTTACCGAAAGTATTCCATTGTGGTGTTTATCGGTTTTTTTTTTTTTTGAAACGAGAACTTCATTAGAAAACCACCACCCCGAAAACCAGGGGGCAACCAAATCAACCGACCTACATAATTACAAATTTACACCAGTTAGCCCAAGACAAATTTTTAAACTTCGTTCTATTTCTAACCCACAAGAAACCGACTGACTTAACCTCACTGATAATCTTTTCGATTCTGAACGGCTGATTACGGAACCTCGCTTCATTTCTGGCATTCCACAAACTCCAGCAAGCAATGATCAACACCCCTTGGAATATCGATTTCTCCGGATCCTTAAGCCCACTAAACTGATACACCTTCAAGAGGTCTTGAAACGAGAAAGCAAATATCTGGGGCACATGACACCAACCGCTGATCATATTCCAAACCACTGGATTTAACTCACATCGATGCCTAAACTTAGAGTTGCACACTAAGATTGTTCTTTTTTTTAAAACTAGTGGTAAGACCCGTGTGGAAACACGGGTGGTTTTTAGAAAACCATGCATAACACATTTTAATAGAAAGTAAAAAAATAATTAGTGCAGACTTACAAAATTGATATCAACTAATGGTCAACAGGTTTAGTCAACAGGAGTTCCATTATGTTGATAACCTAACCACTATTGTCTATCAACTGTTAAAAACCTGTGTTGCTTTCCAACAGACGTTTGCTAACAACTGTCATCCATTATCTCCAACAGAGGTTGCCACATTGATAGATGCTAAGTATCAGATGTTAGTCAACCCATGTTAAAAGGGTTAGTCAACAGAAGTTAAAATGGTTAGTCAACAGATGTTAAGAGAATAATGCTATGAACAATGAATTTAGTGCTCTCATTAAAAATGAGACCTGTGAACTTATTACTAAAACAACAGATATGAACATTTTTGCAGCATGTGTTCTCAGGATAGGCTTCATGCAGAGCAAGTATCAGATGCTTTCTCAAACTTCTATTGCTTTCCAACAGACGTTTCCTAACAACTGTTCCTCCATTATCCCCAATAGACGTTGCCACCTTGACAGATGTTAAGTATCAGATGTTAGTCAACCCATGTTAAAAGGGTTAGTCAACAAACATTAAGAGGATAGGGCAACTGACGTTGAAAGGACAAACAGTTGTTAGCAGGTTTTTAAGCTTTTATAAAAATGTAATTTTAGCTCATTTTACAATAAGATAGTAATGAATGATCATGTATGTTTTTAAATTCATAACTTATTAGGTTTGTACTTTACAGATTTCATAAACAATCATACATAAATAAATACTCGACAACAACTTACATGATTTACACTTATGTAACATCTAAAAACACAGGTAGCCTTTAGAAATTTTCCATACAAAAATTTATTAAAAACACAAATCACTATAGATTGTTCTTTACGAATTGCAGGAATATTCGTAAATTCATAATTGTTCTTTTTCAACAATACACATGATACACTAATATAACATTTAATAAAAACATCACACCTAATAAATTTATAATGCATTATAATACATGTTACATGTTGTTCGATATAAAAAACATCATCCAAAATTTATAATAAATATGATTATGTAGAAGATAGACAATTAAATGTTTAAAAGTCATCAACCCTGACATAACATGTCATCATAGGTTTTGTAAAACTTCTTTGTAAACTACATTAGTAGTGGTTGTACAAACTCGTTTTTCATGAGTACCAAAGAAAGGAGGTATGACGGTAATAACTAATGATAAAAATGAACTTATACCAACGAGAACCGTCACCGGATGGAGGGTTTGTATCGACTATCGCAAATTAAACGAAGCAACAAGGAAAGACCATTCTCCTATACCATTCATCGACCAAATATTAGAAAGACTATCTGGTCATAAATTCTATTGTTTTCTCGATGGTTTCTCCAGGTATTTTCAAATTCGCATAGCACCGAAGGACCAAGAAAAAATAACTTTTACATGTCCCTACGGAACTATTTCTTATCGACTCATGCCTTTTGGTCTATACAATGCCCCCGCTACGTTTCAACGTTGCATGGTGGTCATCTTCCATGACATGATAGAAAAAACCATGGAAGTTTTCGTGGATGACTTTTCTATCTTTGGAAATACATTTGACCAATGCCTCGATAACCTTGAACGAATGTTATCCCGATGTGAGGAAACTAACCTCGCCTTAATTGGGAAAAATGTCATTTCATGGTAACTGAAGGAATATAGGCGATTTATCAAAGACTTTTCGAAAATCTCTAGACCTCTAACAAAATTACTTGAAAAAGATGCACCATTCATCTTCGACAAGGAATGCAATAAAGCTTTTCTTATCCTCAAAGAAATGCTAGTCAATGCACCAATCATGATAGCACCCGATTGGAAACTACCTTTTAAAATCATGTGCGACGCAAGCGACTTTGCAGTTGGAGCCGTCTTAGGACAACGAAAAGAAAAACATTTTCACCCAATATACTATGCAAGTAAAACTCTTAACCATGCTCAAGAAAATTATACAACAACCGAAAAAGAGTTACTAGCCGTAGTATTTGCTTTTGATAAATTCCGTTCTTATCTTTTTCTTTCTAAAACAATAGTCTATACGGACCATGCCGCCATTTGATACCTCTTCAAAAAACAAGATGCCAAACTACGTTTGATCCGGTGGATTCTTCTCCTCCAAGAATTCGATATTGAAATAAAAGACAAACGAGGAGCCGAAACACCGCCGCCGATCATCTATCTCGCTTAGAAGATCCCGCTTTGGAGCTAACTCGGGAAGAACTCATCAATGAAAAGTTCCCCACCGAATCCTTGGAGATGGTCGAATATCAAGAAGAATCATGGTACGCCGACTATGCTAACCACCTTGCTAGTGGTCCACTTAATTAAATAGTACGGAATGGTTTAGCTTAAGCTTAAAAAAAGACCGTAAGGGACGATTGGACGATATGAAGAGTCTCGTGATCCAACAGAACACTTGAACAAGGATGATCAGTGATTGTAACTCAAGGATGATTGACATTTCCCTTTAACGATTCGACGAATAGAGTCACAAACCGAAGACGCGGGAGTCATCGTTTCTAAATTTCTGATCAAAATGGGGAGCTAAACATGAGTAAATGTTAGTTTTTTATTCTTTGCTTTTGGAATATTAATTAAGTTTAGACCAAATGTTATTTTTTTTTATTGTTCTTCAAACTTTAAAGAAATTGACACCTTTGCTTGTGAAAGGAGCGGATGCCATTGAAATCCGCAACTAGTGGTTCATCTAGAACTCATAATCGTTTAAGGCTAGAGGGTATGCAGAGCCCCATCCCCATGAGGATGGGCCGCCACGTAGGCGCCACATCACCATCCCATGGAGGATGGGCCTCTTTGCATTTTGAGGGGGGTGGAGGATGGGCCTACCCCACATTATTTTTAATGTTTAATTTATTTTATTTGTTTAACTTTTATTGTTTAATTTTTATTGTTTAACTTTTTTATTTGTTTAATTTTATAAAAACAAATAAAAATTTAAACTTAAAATAAGAAATAAAAAAGATAATAAAATCCATTACATAACATAAATAAAAATTACATAACCTAAAAAAAATTACACTACTCGCTATCTTCTTCGTCTTCGTCACCGTCCCCGTCGTTTGCGTTGTTCCATATATGTTCTACCAAATCCTGTTGAAGGTTTGCATGCGTGAAGTCGTTGGTTAGCGAGAACGAGTTTAAATCCTTTCTTGCAGCTTCTTGACGCTTGGCGAATTTTTTCCTTTTTTCGTCCTAGGGATATGGAATAGTCTTGACAATTGTAGACCAAGACGGATATATTTCGTCAGCAAGATAATACCCGCGTCCATACTCAACCCCAGAAACTGTAAAACGGGTGTCCGGACCGGTTCCATTAACGACATCGCTAAAGATCGTCGATTGGTATAGCACGTTGAGGTCGTTGAGTGAACCAGGGAGACCAAAGAAAGAACGCCAGATCCACAAATCTTGTGAGGCCACGGCCTCAAGTACTAAGGTTGGATGGTCGTGATCACCTCACGTATATTGGCCTCGCTGTGACAACTGGCACAAAACCGGTAATTTCCGTACAATTTAATTAATACTTAATAACTGCAATTATGTGCTTAAATGTCAACATTGCCTGATTCCATGCTATACATGTGAATTCATGCACGTTTTATACTACAAATATTGCCTTATGCATTAATGATAGTGTTGCGTCAGAAATACTAGTAAACTCACCGGTAAGACACATTGTGTCAACAATTATGCAGAAAGCAGTCAGACAATAGAATTGGGCCATAGGAGTAGGTCCAACGTCTAAAATACATTAAAACCCAAATATGAATACAAGGGTTAACATATAGACTTTCCGGAAACTAAAATATGCATTAAAAAGCACCCGAAATACACTTAAAGTGCTGAATTCAGCATATTTAAGCAAAATTCAGCATTTTGACAAGTTTGTAACATGTAAAAATAAGACTAAATGGTCCTGAATGCTTTCCTAAGTGTCGGGAATTAAAAGCATCACAAAAGGGTACTTAAAGATCACTAAACGGAATAGTTTGACACTTTAACGAACCGGTATCTAACCAAACAACCGGACACTACCCGAAACACCAAAATTATACTAGAAGCATTGTTTTATTATTTCTGAGCTAGTTATGATCCCCGAACACCCTAACACACTATATAACACATCATACACTCAAACACTAACTAAATCTCTTGAAATCCAATTAGATTACTTAACTACCCATCAAACTTACACTTTACCCCCCCCCCCTTTTAAAATGGACGGTCATATGGTGACCCCACCATAGATCTCCTTTGATCTTGTATAATCTTGCTAAATCTCCTAAGATTGTGAAGATATATTTAGAGATTTTGTGTGTACTATATGGAACACAAGGACCCTTGGATAAAAACTCAAGATGGTTATAAGAATACATGAGCCTCATTTCATCTTCACCACTCACCTCTCTCCTTCCTCCCTTCCCTCATCTCGGCCGAAACCACCATCCACACCACCACCTTCATTCAACTTTGATCAACCAATCCCAAGTTATCACAAGGTGCTAGAAGGTGTCTAACGAAGTGTGGAGCTTGTGGATCTTAAAGGACCTCTCCCGATTGCTTTTATCCATCACTTTTGTCATCCTCAACTACTTATGCTCTCCCCTAGCCCTTGTGCTAGTTGTAAGCTTCTTATCACTTGTTGTTACTTCATATTTTGATGGTTAAAAGATTAAATACATTGTTAATCTTGAAGAACACAAAAGAACATGATCATGATACTTGAACATAAGCTTAAATACATAAGAATACATGTAAATGATGATGAATTGCTTCTTGATGAATGATGATTTGTGTTAGTGATGTTAGACATCATAAGAAACCTACTAGTTTGTGATTAAACACATGATCTAGTAAGTTAAAGTGGTGATCTTGTGAAAGACCAAGATCATCATGCTTTATGTCTTCATGAACTTGAATGATGAAATTGGTTTCCATATGTAAAGATGATTTAAACAAAATACAAATCTTGTAAATAGATGATTACCAAAATGATTTTCTCAAGAAACCAAATTTATTTATAAGATTTACAAAGTCATGGTTTCTAAGTAAACTAATCATATTTTTAGTGTTTAAACAAGACTAGGAACATGATTGTAACAAGAAAAATACAAGAGAAATATTTTTAGAAAAATCATCTTACAAGTTGTAAATGACTAAATCTTTCAAGAAAGTGATTTACAAACAAATAACAATGTTTTAAAGGGTAACTAAACCTACTAAATAACATGGTAAGTGTAACGCCTCGTTTTTTCGCATCCTTATTTTAGAAAATAAATATTTGTATCATAATTCGAGGCGTTAAAACATAATATATATATATATTATTAATCGTTATACGTGCAGTCAATCATTTAAAAAAAATATATATATATATATATATATATATATATATATATATATATATATATATATATATATATATATATATATATACGCAACTCGGTGCGTTTCTTTTTTCAATTGCGCGATCAACTTCAAATACCGATCCTTTCGACATATGTTGGTCTTAAAGCAATAATATACGACAATTTACGAAGAGCGGGTGCGTTAACAGGCTCCAGAAACGAGATTGGGCCGTTAACGGACTTTAGGCCCAACCCACTCAAAACTCTACCTTATTTAAACATCTCATACCTTCACCCTCATTACAAAAACCCTAGCACACACACTAAATCTCTGCCCCTCTATCTTCTTCGGTCACCGGCGCCGCCACTCCGGCCGGCTGCCGGCGACGGTCCTCCGACAAAACACCCACAACCACTCCCCTCCTCACCCCTCAACTCCTCTTCACCTTAAACTCACCACTCAAACCTCCCCTCCCCTCATCTCTACTTGATTAAACGGCCGACCACTACTGTGGTGGTGGCATATACACAGATGGAGAGAAAGAGAGACGCAGAGAAAGAAAAAGACGACGGAGAAGAGGAGGCCGACGCCAGTCGTGGCGGCGGCGGCGGTGGAACGTCGGCAGAAGCCGCACCGGCGACGGTGGCGGTGAAGGTGAGGTCGTTTTCGTTCAGTTTAGGCTCGTTCCGGCAAGTATCGTTCCTTGTGAATTATCGGTTCAGTCACGTTTCAGTTTTGGTGCCGTCATTTCAGGTGGTTCGATGTTTGTTTGGCTCGGGCTATGTTCAATCTCGGCCCAGATTCAAGTTCGGTTCAGTCCTGATTCAACTCGGGTCAACAACAGTCTACCCGGTCAACTCGGTCGGGTCAGACTCGGTACAATCCCTGTTCGGGTTTCGTTTCGGGTTCGGGTTCAGTCAAGCTGGTCAGGCAGTCAAAGATGGTCAACACCGGGGCAGCTTCGGTCAAGCCAGCCAACTGGTCAACCCGGGTCGAACGCGAGTTACGGTGAAATCTCTTAACAACATGAACTTTATTATTTTATTTGTATATTTTATAATTAACACAAAACGAGTTCTAACCGACCCGATTAGCTAGACGATACAAAATTTGTCGATCAAACTAGTAACTTTAGTAGATTGCTTATGTTTTCGCACTTGTCAAAAGTTTTACACATAAATATATATATTGTGAATCATTGTTGTGTTTTGACAAATATATCGACAACTTGTGTTGTCGGGATCGTCCAAAAACAGGGGAAACTCTGCCCGTTTTTTGTCAAAATATATGTAAATATCTATTATGCTTTTCGTCAAAATATATATATTTATACTATGTTTTTTCGCCAAACTATATATATATATCTACTATATATTCGCTACGCTAATGAACGTATCAAGACTCAAATGAAGTTTACAAAATACATATTAAAGTATATTTATTTTAACAATGCTCCTTTAATCTCTAAACACTCTAATGCTTTGCAATTTCGAGAACAAGACTCGGATTCTCCAAGGACCAAAGTGTGACCTCGGTGTCCCATCCTCCAACTCATCAACTCCTCTCGAAATTTTCAAAGGGAAACATTAAAAAACTGTGAGCATACTCGACCCCCTTTTTTTACACTTTAACGCGTTTTGGGGTGCAACATGTATCATTTAACAAAAAATCATATTATACGAAATCAAGCGTATTCTCGATATGCTTACGTTAGTTAGGCACGCTAGTTTCATTTTGTACATACATGTTATTTGTTACGCTTGTGTTAGTTATACTTGCTAGTTTCAACTTGTATGTCCATGCTATTTCGTTATGCTTAGGTTGTTTATGCATGTTAGTTTCAACTTGTTTATCCGTGCTATTTGTTACGAGTAGGTTGTTCATGTACGCTAGATTTAACTTGAATGTAAGTTGCCACATTGGATTGAGATAAACTTTTATACTGATACTTGTATTCAAACTTGTATGCTCGCCAATACCTTTGAATTGATCTATGCTTTTAATACATGTTGCAGGAATATCAATGACGCATGGAATCTAGTAGAATTGCCTAGAAACGCATTTAAACGTTAAATACTTGTTGTATTGTATTTTATTTCATACATGTTGTAATTAGTTCCAAAACCATTGTATTAAACTGTTATGAAATGAAATTATATTTCTTTTATACGTGTTGTGATTCGAAATTTGTATAATCTGATTTAAGCAACGAAAAGGGTAATTATTAAATACTTATCACAAATAGTGTTATGAAGCCTCTTGCAATCTCGTCTTTTCGTCTCACTCCGATGTTTCCGCCATCGGTTGGGGTGTGACAGTAAGTTACTACAAGTTTATACAAAAACTTCAAATTCATGATGTAGAGTAAATCACTTGAGTTTGACGCTCGGTAAGTGTTTAATGAGTTGATGATTGGTTGTGATGATTTTAAAAGAAAATAAACACATGTTTTAAAAACATGGGAAACCTCCATTTTTAGGGGAAACCATGTCAAAATTTCTATAAAATTTTGACACTTAGAAAAATATAAGTTTTGGTGAAACTTATTCCCTAAAAATTTACCTAAAAATGTTTACCAAGGTTTCCCTAATTTTTATGTAAACTTCAAGTTAAGAAATGATGATTTCTTCAAGATGAAAATTGATATTAAGTATGTATATTTTTGAGGAAAATATATATATTTATTGATCACCAATTTCTGTGCTAAGTGTATGTAATATGTATTACATGTAATAGTGTATTAGGACTTGAAAATACACTAAATACTCCTAAGGAGTAAAAATACGAAAATACACATACAATATGCTTAGACAAAAACAAGAACATATATTTGTGAAAATATATTTCTTAAAATGTCTTTTTGGACAAATACATAACTCGGGTGAAAAATACAAGATACTTATATTTATTTTTGAGAAAATAATATAAGTAAGATACATAGTTAAAAATATAAATTATTTTTAACAACAAAGAACACATACATAAAAGATGGTGACTTGTACGTGTGCGATACAAGTCTAGTGACTAACGTTAATAAAACACGTATTGGTCACAACGCTATATAAGCAAACCCGATGAAGTTTACGGCGCAAGAAACACAAAGTTGTGAGTTCATGTCACCACTTTTAAACTTTTACATGTTTTTTTTAAACTTGGGGAAAATACATGTGTTATGGTATGTTGAATACAAAAACTAAGGAATGATACTTTAGATCATGTCAAGAATAGGGTACCAGAAGCACCATTAATCGTGTACATACTAAGACCGCAGAACAAAATGTTAGATCTAATGGGTTTCAGGCAGCCACACTCTTGGTGATAACTAGTACCAAGCAGTGCTTTTGTGTCTCAGTCGTGAATCGACTACAAAAAAATGCCTATGGTTTGGATGCTTCCTATGTCGTGTCACATGTTAATGGCCTTGCAAACCATTAGCGATCTCGATTTCCTTATACTTACAGAAATACTTGATTTAAACAAATTACATACCATGTTTTTCATACAAAGTATACAAACGTTCAATACAAAAACTGCATGAATTCACACCAACATTATGTTGACGATTTTCCAAAAACTCATATGTATTTCAGGTAACTAAAGTGGATGTGCGCGCGGTCTTACTCTTGCCCTTGGATGTTGTTTATGTTTATCTTTGAATAATGTTGTAAACTTTTCAGACAACGTTTTATGCAGTGATGTAAACTCCAAACTTAACCTATGTTTTCAGTTACATAATGTTATTGGTATTTGAAGTTATTTTTACGAGCATGTAGTATGTTTACCATTCGTATGCAATGAGAACCTTTCATGATTACACCTCGTGCTTCCGCCTTAGAAAGGGGTGTGACAGATTGGTATCAGAGCTGCGATTGTAGTGAACCAGGATTCCTTCTCGAGTCTAGACTACAATCTTTAGGATCCTTTCACGAAAACAATTTTTCAAAAAAAAAGTTTTCATTGCATAAAACTTTCCGCGACATCCGCTACCTGAAACTATTTTCAAAGAGTCAAGAAAAGACACTACGAAACTTAGGGTGCACTGGAGTAGCAGTTGTCTTTAGAAATTACTTGCAACTATGTGTGATAATTAATATATACATATACTAGAAATAGAATATCTCAAGTACTCGTGTCTTCGCCTGAAAACAATGGCCTATCTGAAGGAAGTGATACGAGGATGAAACGAACTGTGCGGACTGTGCAAGGAGTTACGTAATTATGGATGCATACATAATTATGGAATTCAGTGCACAGAAACCACAGCAAGTCTTGTCACGTTTCATAAGAGATTCTTCCAGCACAAGAAAAGGTCAAACGTGAACACCCTCACCCCTCCCCCAGCCTATTAAATACTCTATTGAAGTATTGGTTTGGGGTATAAAGACAAGAACCGCCAATGTGAAATAAGATATTATGTCCTTTACATATATTAAACTTGTACTTTGGGGAGATGTAACCCTTATACATTTTGTTTCCCTCGCAAACAATGATGTAACAAGTTGTTCTGATATGTGTAAAGACTCGGTGAATATCTTATGACACAACGGTATTTATCTATTTATGCATGCTCATTGCTGTATGAACTGAATTACATGGCGGATTGTTTGATGTCACTTATGTGGTATATGCCTGTGTATATATACTGCTATTGTCTCGTATGACGATATCAAATAAATGTCTAACCCTGTTGTGTTATGTTCTGACAGAACATGGCACCTAGGAGAGCTGTGAACAATCAAGATTCTGATCAACCCCCTCCTCCTCTTCTACCGAGGACTGCCGAAGAATTGAACGCCCTACTGGAAGAAAGGATCTCCGCAGCTATCGCTCAATACGAGGCAAACCGCACCGAACAAAGTGGAGGACCAAGCAATGCTAGGCGTAATGGACAGGGAGATACATCTGGAGGAAACTCAGCTCAAGGCTGCACTTTCAAACGGTTTCTCGACTGCAAGCCGCTGAACTACGACGGCACGGGAGGCGCAGTGGCTTTTGTACGCTGGACGAAGAAGACTGACTCCACTATCCGCATGAGCAAGTGTACCGCGGATCAACAAGTCACTTTTGTAACTGGGTTATTTGTTGATGAGGCTTTGACTTGGTGGAATTTGCAAGTCCAAACTCTAGGTGATGATGCATCGTACGACATGGCGTGGGATGAACTAAAGGAACGAATGAGAGAGAAGTATTGCTCTCGTGCTGAACTCCAAAGGTTGGAGACTGAGTTCTGGCACTTGACCATGGAAGGTGTTGACATTACTGGTTATACCCGAAGGTTCCACGATTTGTCAAGAGTGATCCCTTACATGGTGACTCCTGAATTTGAGCGCCTTGAACGCTACATTTGGGGACTGGCCCCAGAGTTTCGCAGCATGGTAACTTCGGCCAAACCTGAAACGATCACACAGGCTGTAACTTTGGTTGTCAGCCTTACTGAAGATGTTGTTCGTATGAAGAAGTTATCGCTAAACCCACCCAACTGAAAAGACCGAGACGCATGCTGAGTCGTCTGGTGACAATAAAAGGAAGCATGCGAACCTGAATCAAGCGACACATAACAACAAGGGTTCCAACAACAAGAAGCGCGACCCCAACCCGCCTCAGGAGGCGAAAACTCTTGCAACCATGAATGACGCTCCTGCCAGAAGATACCTGGGCACTCTGCCCATTTGCAACCAGTGCAAGCGTCATCACGAAGGAGTTTGTCGCGTTCCAAAATGCGACAAGTGTGGAAAACTGGGTCACCATACTGAGGACTGTTGGGGAAAAGGAAATAGGAACGGGAACGGAAACCGCAACGGTGCTGGTAATAGAAACGGTGGTGGAAATGGCAATGGCAATGGTAACCGGAATGGTAATGGAGCTGGGCAGAACCAAGGATGCTTTGGTTGTGGAAGCAAGGATCATTTCATGAAAGATTGCCCAAGGGGGAACAATGCTCAGGCTCGAGCATTCGTGATTGGAGCAAGGAACGCACGCGAGGACCCTAATGTGGTCACCGATACGTTTCTCGTTAACAATCACTTTGCATCCATACTATTTGACACTGGTGCCGATTATAGCTTCATGTCTGTGGAATTTAAACGTATGCTTGGAATAGAATCTAGTAGATTAGATATTCCTTATTCCATAGAACTAGCCAATTGTAAACTTGTTGAATCGGGCGAAGTTGTTAGAGGTTGCACATTAGAACTTGGTGAGCGAAGATTTAGCATCGACATCTTACCTATTCAATTAGGTAGCTTCGACGTAGTGGTCAGAATGGACTGGTTGTCCAAGAACAAAGCTGAAGTTGTTTGTCACGAGAAAATCATTCGCATCCCTCTGGAGAATGATGAAACTCTCATCGTACATGGAGAAAAACGAGACGCGCCTCTGCGAATCATCAGTTGTATGAAGGCATAGAAGTGCTTAAGGAAAGGATGTGTTGCTTTCCTAGCGCATGTTGTAGATAAGAAGGCTGAGTAGCCGAAACTCGAAGACATTCCTGTGGTGAAGGAATTCCCTGATGTCTTTCCCGAAGATCTGCCAGGACTACCTCCGCAACGACAAGTCTAATTCCATATAGACTTGGTTCCAGGAGCCGCTCCTTTAGCGAAGGCACCCTATCGGCTTGCACCATCCGAAATGCAAGAATTATCTACACAACGTCAGGAGCTATTGGATAAAGGATTCATAAGGCCAAGTTTCTCGCCTTGGGGAGCTCCAGTATTGTTCGTGAAGAAGAAGGATGGAACACTACGGATGTGTATCGACTATAGAGAGTTAAACAAGCTCACAATCAAGAATCGGTACCCACTACCGAGGATTGATGACTTATTTGATCAGTTGCAAGGATCGAGCTACTATTCCAAGATCGACCATTGATCTGGATACCATCAGTTGAGAATCCAAGAGGAAAGCGTACCAAAGACTGCATTCCGAACGCTTTATGGGCATTACGAGTTCCTTGTGATGCCATTCGGACTGACGAACGCGCCAGCGGTATTTATGGATCTGATGAACCGCGTGTGCAAACCATATCTCGATAAATTCGTGATTGTATTTATCGATGATATCCTGATTTACTCACAAACGAGAGAAGAGCACAAGCAACACCTCAGAACCATTTTGGAACTACTGAAGAAAGAGAAACTTTATGCAAAGTTTTCAAAGTGCGAATTTTGGATTCGCGAAGTACAGTTCCTTGGACACGTTGTGAATGAGAAGGGCATTCATGTAGACCCAGCCAAGATAGAAGCAATAAACAATTGGGAAGCCCCCAAAACCCCAACTGAAGTTCGACAATTTTTGGGCTTAGCGGGCTATTACCGACGATTTATCAAGAATTTCTCCAAGATAGCTCAACCGCTGACAACTCTTAGACAGAAAGACAAGAAGTATGACTGGGGTGACAAGCAGGAAGAAGCCTTCCAACTGCTCAAAAATAAGCTATGTGATGCACCGATACTATCCTTACCCGAAGGCACTGAAGACTTCGTGGTATACTGCGACGCTTCGCGTCAAGGTTTGAGTTGCGTGCTCATGCAACGCCAAAAAGTCATCGCTTACGCTTCAAGACAGTTGAAGGTGCATGAAAGGAACTATACCACTCACGACCTAGAGCTAGGTGCAGTGGTATTCGCTCTGAATATCTGGCGACACTATTTATATGGTACTCGATCTACAATCTTCACAGATCACAAAAGCCTACAACACATATTTGATCAGAATGAATTAAATATGCGTCAGCGACGTTGGGTCGAGCTGCTGAACGATTATGACTGTGAGATTAAGTACCATCCTGGATAGGCTAACGTTGTAGCAGACGCGTTGAGTCGAAAGGAAAGGGTTAAGACCCTAAGAGTTCGAGCATTGGAAATGACTATTCGAACGAACCTCACTACGCGCATTCGTGACGCACAACAAGAAGCCCTTAAGGGAGAGAATCGTAGAGCTGAATACCTCCGAGGTATGATGAAGAATTTGGTGCCAAACAAAGAGGGAACCTTATACTTTAAGGGGCGTATTTGGGTTTCGCTCTATGGCGGTATTCGAGAAGTCATCCTTAATGAAGCTCACAAGTCGAGATACTCGATCCATCCAGGATCGGACAAAATGTATCAAGACTTGAAGGATTACTATTGGTGGCCGAGACTCAAGAGCGACGTTGCTGTTTATGTTGGAAAGTGCCTAACCTATGCTAAGGTTAAGGCTGAATATCAGAAACCATCTGGCCTACTGCAACAACCAGAGATACCCATGTGGAAGTGGGAGCAAATCTCGATGGACTTAATAACAAAGTTACCCAAGACCCCTAGGGGGCACGATATGATATGGGTGATAGTCGATCGGTTAACAAAGTCTGCGCATTTCCTACCGATCCGAGAAAAAGACAGCACTGGAAAGCTTGTTGAGCTGTACTTGAAAGAAATCGTGGCACGTCATGGAGTGCCTATCTCAATTATTTCAGACAGAGATGGACGTTTTGTCTCGAGGATCTGGCAATCCTTTCAGGAGGCCTTTGGATCTCAACTAGATCTAAGCACGGCCTTCCATCTGCAAACAGACGGCCAGAGCGAACGAACCATACAAACGCTTAAAGATATGCTTCGCGCATGTGTTATGGACCTAGACGGCAGCTGGGATACTCACCTACCTTTGGTTGAGTTTTCCTACAATAACAGTTATCATACGAGCATAAAAGCTGCGCCATTCGAAGCTCTATATGGTCGCAAGTGCCGCTCGCCTTTATGTTGGGCAAACGCCGGAGACAAACGTATGGTTGGTCCTGAACTTGTTCAAGAGACAACCGACAAAATCATACAGATCTGAGAGCGCATTAAGGCGGCCCGAGATCGAAAAAAGAGCTAGCTGATCGAAGACGAAAACCCTTGGAATTCGAGGTGGGAGACAAAGTTTTGCTAAAGGTCTCACCTTGGAAGGGCGTAGTAAGATTCAGAAAACGTGGAAAGCTGAATCCACGATACATCGGACCATTCAGGATCTTAGAAAGAATTGGTACCGTGGCGTACTAGTTGGAATTACCGGAAGAACTTAACGGAGTACATGATACGTTTCATGTATCCAACCTCAAGAAGAGTCCAACCCAAGAAACCGTGATCATCCCTGCGGATGAAATGCATATTGACGACACCCTCCGATTTACAGAACAACCTGTTGAGGTTACAGACTGGAAAGTCAGCAAGACCCGAAGGAGTAGTGTCAAACTTGTTAAAGTACGTTGGAACTCTAAGCACGGACCCGAGTACACGTGGGAACGTGAAGACCAATTTAAAGAAAAGTACCCCCACCTGTTCAAGAAAACTCCTGCGAAAGATAGCTCAATCTGAATTTCGGGACGAAATTCGTTTAACGAGGGGAGACTATTACAACTGGCACAAAACCGGTAATTTCCGTACAATTTAATTAATACTTAATAACTGCAATTATGTGCTTAAATGACAACATTGCCTGATTTCATGCTATACATGTGAATTCATGCACGTTTTATACTACAAATATTGCCTTATGCATTAATGATAGCGTTGCGTCAGAAATACTAGTAAACTCACCGGTAAGACACATTGTGTCAATAATTCTGCAGAAAGCAGTCAGACAATAGAATTGGGGCCTAGGAGTAGGTCCAACGTCTAAAATACATTAAAACCCAAATATGAATACAAGGGTTAACATATATACTTTCCAGAAACTAAAATATGCATTAAAAAGCACCCGAAATACACTTAAAGTGCTGAATTCAGCATATTTAAGCAAAATTCAGCATTTTGACAAGTTTGTAACATGTAAAAATATGACTAAATGGTCCTGAATGCTTTCCTAAGTGTCGGGAATTAAAAGCGTCACAAAAGGGTACTTAAAGATCACTAAACGGAATAGTTTGACACTTTAACGAACCGGTATCTAACCAAACAACCGGACACTACCCGAAACACCAAAATTATACTAGAAGCATTGTTTTATTATTTCTGAGCTAGTTATGATCCCCGAACACCCTAACACACTATATAACACATCATACACTCAAACACTAACTAAATCTCTTGAAATCCAATTAGATTACTTAACTACCCATCAAACTTACACTTTACCCCCCCCCCCTTTTAAAATGGACGGTCATATGGTGACCCCACCATAGATCTCCTTTGATCTTGTATAATCTTGCTAAATCTCCTAAGATTGTGAAGATATATTAGAGATTTTGTGTGTACTATATGGAACACAAGGACCCTTGGATAAAAACTCAAGATGGTTATAAGAATACATGAGCCTCATTTCATCTTCACCACTCACCTCTCTCCTTCTTCCCTTCCCTCATCTCGGCCGAAACCACCATCCACACCACCACCTTCATTCAACTTTGATCAACCAATCCCAAGTTATTACAAGGTGCTAGAAGGTGTCTAACGAAGTGTGGAGCTTGTGGATCTTAAAGGACCTCTCCCGATTACTTTTATCCATCACTTTTGTCATCCTCAACTTCTTATGCTCTCCCCTAGCCCTTGTGCTAGTTGTAAGCTTCTTATCACTTGTTGTTACTTCATATTTTGATGGTTAAAAGATGATATACATTGTTAATCTTGAAGAACACAAAAGAACATGATCATGATACTTTAACATAAGCTTAAATACATAAGAATACATGTAAATGATGATGATTTGCTTCTTGATGAATGATGATTTGTGTTAGTGATGTTAGACATCATAAGAAACCTACTAGATTGTGATTAAACACATGATCTAGTAAGTTAAAGTGGTGATCTTGTGAAAGACCAAGATCATCATGCTTTATGTCTTCATGAACTTGAATGATGAAATTGGTTCCATATGTAAAGATGATTTTAACAAAATACAAATCTTGTAAATAGATGATTACCAAAATGATTTTCTCAAGAAACCAAGTTTATTTATAAGATTTACAAAGTCATGGTTTCAAGTAAACTAATCATATTTTTAGTGTTTAAACAAGACTAGGAACATGATTGTAACAAGAAAAATACAAAAGAAATATTTTTAGAAAATCATCTTACAAGTTGTAAATGTTGGTGCATGCGTCTGCCGACTTCGTCTTGTATCGAGTCTTGCATTGCTCATGGCACAAAGATCGAGAAAACAAGTTTAATGGCTGATTTCGCTTGAACTTATGATTTCGCTTGAGTGAATTTGTTGCGATTTCGCTTGAGTGAATTTGTTGTGATTTCGCTTGTAATGATTTCGCTTGGAGCTGTTTCAAGCGAAATCAGAAAACTATAAATAGATGATAGGTTGTTTCATTTGGAGCGAAATTAGAGAAGGTTGTTTCTGACGGCGAAGCTCTGTCGAAGTGTCTTCAGATCTGTAATCGTATCAGAATCAATATATAAGACAGTTTAAAGTGATATCTTGCTGAATTCAACTCATCATGTCTGTTTCCGCCTTTCATTTTGAGTAGAACACCTCTGATCGACTCATCTCGGGTCCATAAACGATCCTACAAGTGGTATCAGAGCTCAGGAGGAGGAGTTCTGCAGTTTTCAGCTTGATTTCATCTCATTCTCTTTCATCTACACCTTCTTTTATCAATTGAACAAGTTTTTGTGGTTAAAATGGCCTGAATTTTTCACAACACAAGCGTAATCTTGTTTTAACAAACCCCTGAGAAATTTAGACCAAAATTTAGCTTAATAGTGACAAAATTGGACTAAAGTTCTTATTCCGCTTGAACGAAATAACTTGTTCCGCTTGAATTCAAGCGAAATCAGTGTTTTCGCTCCAAGTAGTTATTCCGCTTGAAATTTCAAGCGAAATCAATTGATTTTGCTTCAAGTAGTTGATTCCGCTTGAAAATAGATATTTCGCTTGAAAACACTATTTTGTTTGAACTTTAATTTCGCTTGAAAGTTGTGTGTGCAGGTTGATTTCGCTTGAAGGGTGATCGAAAGATCTTATTTTGTTTGAAAATGTCCGACGAAGAATTTTACAATGCGTTTGCTACATCTCTGATTACTCCGGCTGCCATTGCTCAAACATGAACGCAGAAAACGAAACTGGAACGTTGCAAAAACCCCCGAAACTTATGGGAATTGAAGAGTACCATGGTTGGAAAAATCGTTTTGAGAATTGGGTTCAGGCAAACCATCTAAGAGCTTGGGAAAGTATTGAAACCAGGTATGTTAGACCACATACTGCTTTGAATGTTGATAAAATCATTTCAGAATTTTCAGACAACGAGAGAGATAGTTATAAAGGAGAGAAAATGATGATTAGTCTTCTACAACAAGTTGTCAAAGAGGACATTTTTGTTTTGCTTCAGCATGATGGTAGTGCTTATTCAATATGGGAGGCACTTGGAAAGAAATTCGAAGGAAGTACGGAAATGATCAATAGCAAAAAGTCATTGTTGAATAAAGAATTTGAGTTGTTTACAAGTATGCCAGGAGAATCTACAAAGATTCTCATTGAAAGATATTGTCATCTTGTTCGGATCATGTCTCAGTTGAAAATTACTAAGACTCCAGCAGAATGGGTTGAAAAGTTAGCTGACGCATTACCACAGAAAGAATGGGGTACTTATCTCATGATCTTGAAGAATTCTGGAGAGTTTAGTAGATTGTCAATTGGACAGTTTATTAAGAAGCTTGAGGCACAGGATCTGGAACAGCAAAAGATTGCAAGAATGAACAGCTCGAGCAATCAACAAGACATCAAATTGTACTATAAAGGAAACGTTCAAACTGTTGAAGCAAGTCCAAAGATCCAAACTGCTTTTAGTGCAGGAAATTCATCTGGATCAGTCGGTCAAAGTTCAATCAACACTAGTGGATTTTCAAATGTTAATCCTCCAAGTGTTCAAAGTGCAAATGTTGGTAATGGACATATGATTCAGTGCAATATTGCATTGCATCTTCAAAATGGTCAGAATTTTTCTGAAGAAGTTGTTAAAAACCATATGGCATTACTGGTTACTGCTTTGGAATCTTATGAAGGATTGATTGCTGGAAAAATTGGTAATCCTATGTTAACCAAGGAAGATTATGACCAAATTGATGCAGAGGAATTGGAGCTTATGGATATAAAGTGGTGTTTAGCAAGTGTTCTGAGAAGAGCCGAGAAGTTCAAAATGATTACAGGAAGAAATGATTTCTTGGATGCACATATCTCTGCTTTAGGTTTTGATAAATCTAAAGTTACTTGTTTTCGATGCAGGGAGAAAGGTCATTTCAAAAGAGAATGCAAAAATCAAGAAGCAAATGGAGCAAATAATCCGTTTGGTGGTCATGATTACTATCGAAAAGCCATATATCAACAAGTTGCTCATCAACCGCATCAGCAAAAGGATTCACAAACTGCTCATGGAAAAATGATTGAACATGCAAATAAAAAAGCTTATTATGGTATCATTGATCAAGACGATGAGAAAATGGCACCAAGATTTAGCTGGGATAAGTTTGTGAATGACAATGGGGAGTTTAAAGCTTTCATTGCTCAAATTGTTCAAAAGCCAGATTTGATGAAAGAGTGGATAGAAGTGTTATCTGATGAAGAGAAAAGTGAAGATGAAGAATCTGTTTCTTCTGAAAAAAGTTCAACAGATTCTAGTGATGATGATGAAGAAGTTGAACAGATAAACATTGGAAAAGCTCATTTATCTTCTGACAGTTTTGAATTCTATTTTGCAGATAAATTGAAGAAACTTAAAGAGAGAAAAGCTGCAAAAGAAATAAAAGAAATTAAGGTTGTTGAGAAGATAGTTGAAGTGGAAAATGTAGTTGAAGTAGAAAAGATTGTGGAGATTGAAAAGATTGTTGAAGTCACAAAACCTTGTCTTACGTGTTTGGAATCTTGCAAACAATGTGAAGATAAAGATGAAAGGTTTAGTGAACTTGAAAAATTGAAAGAGAAGTTACTGTTTGATGTAAAGAATGTGAAAGAGTCGTACGATGTATTGAACAAAACTGTAAATAGTTTGCAAAAGACAAACTCTGAAAGAGAAGATGCTTTGAAAATGGTTAATGCAACAATGATGTCCAAACAAAAGGAGATAAATCACTACATTGAAGAGTCTGCTAAGTTGAAACAGGAGTTGGAAATTGAAAAAGTTGAAAATGAAAGAATCAGACGATTACTGAAAAGTTATTCAAGTTCTGATTACTTAATTGACAAAATTTATCCAACTGTTGCAGGTTTTGAAGCGTTTGACGACAAGAAGCCGAAGAAAAAGGATACTGGTAAGAAACAGAGTGTCAGTTATAACAAGTGTCCGCCTCCAATTTGGGAAGGGTATTCGTCTAGAAAACCGAATGAGGAACAAGTAAAAAAGGCAGTCAATATAAAGTTGGAGTCCGAGATAACCGATGTATTACCAGACAATATTGACATAACATTCACAGCGTCCGACATAGATCATGAGTCTGAGTTAATAACAAGGATGGTCGATCAGGTGTTAGATAAGGATGAGGAGTCCGAGTCAATGTCTGAGTCCAGGAGTTCGAGTTCGTTTGTCAGGAGTTCAAAGTCGTCGGGAAAACGGGTGTATAGTAAAGAATTTTTGTTGTCAAAATCTAATTTGAATGACGAAACATTTGAAGATGCATATACTTTGAATGATTCTGACAAATTATATTTTGATAAAGAATTTCCAATAAGAAGTGTTCAAACTGAAAAGATTAAAAAGGTTTTCAAATTAACAGAAATTAATATTTCTGAAATAAAAGATTTAAATCTTTCTGAAAAACCTAAAAAGTAAACTTCAAGAATTCAACAAAGATTGAACAAGAAAAAAGGTTACAGTTCTGGTTCTGGTTTTCAAAAGAAGCCAAACCATAACGGTAATTTCAAAAGAAAAGGATTAGGATTTATTCCACCTGAAAATCATAAAAATGAGAAAATTTCTAAAACAAATACAAAATTTGTTTCAGGGACAAATTGTGAAGAAGAAGTGAAGAGCTCATTCTGGAAACAGTCAAACCAGGAGTTTCTTGCTGAAAAGATGAAGAATGGAGTTTTTCAAAGAAAGGAGACTAGAACCTGTTACAGATGCAATGAAGTTGGTCATATTGCATGGAACTGTCCTCAAGCAACAAAAACAAAACAGGGAGTCTCAGAAAAACTTAAAGAAATAGTTTTTGACAAAACTGAACCGCCAACTGAAAGGTTTAAAGTGTTTAAAAATTCAACATATGAAGTTGGTGAGTGTTCGAAAAGATTTTACAAGAAGAGGGGAAATCTTGACAACCAAGCATGGGTTGTTAAGAAATCAAAAGTAAAATATGGCGATGAATCTGATTCCACAAAGTTAGAGGAGCCACAAGTCGATGTTAAAGAAGAAAGCTCAGTGCCTCCAATGGATGATGTGAATTTTCCACCATTGAGGACTGAAAATTTTAGAAAAATTGGAAATGTTGAGATCTCGAATCAATTTTATTCTGAAAAGAATGAATTTGATGTTGAGAAAGCTTTTAATGGAAATGTGAAAAAGATTTTTGGAAAAATGGTTGAGGGTAAAGTGAAAGGGGTAAAAGATTTTTATAAAACAAAGAAAGCAACTTTTTATCCAAGAGAAGATGGGGTGGAAACATCCAAGTTTGGTGAAGCTTGGATGTCAATTTTTCACAAGTAAAAAGTATGACTTGCCGGAGCTCCCAGGTTGGTAAGTGTGGAGCAGGAATCGGCATCTTTCTTGAGAAATTCACTTTTGTGATATTTCGTCTTTCAAAGTGGTAAATCAGGGACATTAAGTTGTACTTGATTTTCTACAAGTGATATTGTTGTTAAAATTCAAAATTGTTATATTTGTCAAAATGGTTGAGAAAAACAATGTGATGAACCCCTAACCTATAAGTGGTAAAATCAGCAAAACTTATTTTCCGGAAAAATCATTTTGGTTAAAACAAACTTAAGTGTTTTGAAATCATAATGAGAAAATAGTTTGTTGAAAGGGGGAGTTCTGATTGTTTATGCCAAGTGGATGGCAAATTGAAGTGATTCGATATCAGTTGTCACGTTACTTGTACAGTTTGTTTTCAAATTTCCTTAAATGATTTTGAATTTTAGGGGGAGTAAGAATTTTTCAGAAAATCCAAAAACATTTGAAAATTTGAAAAAGGTAAAAACATGATAAAATACAAAAATGAGTTTGTTGTGAAAAAAAGGAAATGATAGTACATCAGTAGACAGTTACAGTATGCTAAAGAAATGTAATGTTTAAATAGTGTTAAACGGTCTCACTGATGATATGCCGATAGGTTTTACACATTTAGTAAGCTTTTTCGGGATATAAACTTAAATTCAAATTCAAACTTGCTTATTTCGTGGGGAACACTACTTGAATATATAGGTAACCCCTGAAATTTCGTTTGAAAGATCCATCTTTCTGAGATACTAGGTCTTTATGCTCAGTGATATCTGGGGTATTATCCCGGGACTTCTGATTTTGCGGAAGCAATGGCCTAGTCCCCGGAGAATACTTTACGCTTGCTTGAAATAAAAGCCTGCCCTCAGTAAAAAAAAAATGATGAAACATTGAAAAATGCTAATCATGTGCTGTTGTAAAAAAGATCCTCTAAAGGGGACCCACCAAAAGTCGAAGCCGTCATCTCTCTGCTGAACGGAAGTTCTGACCTGAACACTCACGGTTCTTCGCATTTAACCCCTTACAGATATCATCTGTGGTATACTCACCTGTAAGATTGAATATTGGGATCTGGATACGGGAGTATATTCAAGAGGTGGGACACATGAATGAGTTTAAGTCCTTAATACACCTAATTCATATCCCGAATCAGTTGAAATTTGTGTGAGAATTTAAGTGGATCGGTATATTGGCAATCTAAGTGAATTGTTTAATCCTTATTGTGTAACTAAGCTCAACGGTACTTGTGACTTGTCAAAAACTGATATGATCCTCTTTCACAAACTCGCAAAAATATTGTCTGTAAATATTTCTTTATTGCATTTCATTTCTTTTCAAAAATACAAAAAGTTTTAAGTGTATTTTAGCATAAATTTTGAAAAATCCAAAAAGATTTTTGACAACTGGTGTTGAAGAGCTGATTTTCAAAATTCCAAGCGCTAAACATGATGAGCATGTGGTGAGGGGGAGCTTTTGTTTAAATGAGAAAAGGTTTTGAATATTTAATTACAAGTGGTTCATCAATTATTAACATTGTTATATCATTCTGGATAAATTTGAGAGGGAGTCTGGTTATATAAATTTGTCAAATGTTAAATTTGTGAAATTTATTGTGAGGTAGAGGATGTGCAGGATAGCCTGGATTCTGAAGTCTGAGTATAGAGCCAGGACACAATTCTGATCCTGTGAAAGTCAGATTGCAATCAACATCCGAGGGTAAATGAGATTGTTCGAGGGGAGTATGTTGATGCTGAAGAAGAGGAGAAAGAGATAAAGTTTGAGGATGCCTACACTGTCAGATTCTTCAGAGAGCGATCAGACTGATAAAGACTGAAGACGTTGAAGACTCGACACTTAAGACTCGTCAACATTCGAGGGGGAGTCTGTTGGTGCATGCGTCTGTCGACTTCGTCTTGTATCGAGTCTTGCATTGCTCATGGCACAAAGATCGAGAAAACAAGTTTAATGGCTGATTTCGCTTGAACTTGTGATTTCGCTTGAGTGAATTTGTTGTGATTTCGCTTGAGTGAATTTGTTGTGATTTCGCTTGTAATGATTTCGCTTGGAGCTGTTTCAAGCGAAATCAGAAAACTATAAATAGATGATAGGTTGTTTCATTTGGAGCGGGATTAGAGAAGGTTGTTTCCGACGGCGAAGCTCTGTCGAAGTGTCTTCAGATCTGTAATCGTATCAGAATCAATATATAAGACACTTTAAAGTGATATCTTGCTGAATTCAACTCATCATGTCTGTTTCCGCCTTTCATTTTGAGTAGAACACCTCTGATCGACTCATCTCGGGTCCATAAACGATCCTACAGTAAATGACTAAATCTTTCAAGAAAGTGATTTACAAACAAATAACAATGTTTTAAAGGGTAACTAAACCTACTAAATAACATGGTAAGTTACTACAAGTTCTTACAAAAACTTCAAGTTCATGATGTAGAGTAAATCACTTGAGTTTGATGCTCGGTAAGTGTTGAATGAGTTGATGATTGGTTGTGATGATTTTAAAAGAAAATAAACACATGTTTTAAAAACATGGGAAACCTCCATTTTTAGGGGAAACCATGTCAAAATTTTATATTGAAACTTAGAAAAATATAAGTTTTGGTGAAACTTGTTCCCTAAAAATTTACCTAAAAATGTTTACCAAGGTTTCCCTAATTTTTATGTAAACTTCAAGTTAAGAAATGATGATTTATTCAAGATGGAAATTGATATTAAGTATGTATATTTTTGAGGAAAATATATATATTTATTGATCACCAATTTCTGTGCTAAGTGTATGTAATATGTATTACATGTAATAGTGTATTAGGACTTGAAAATACACTAAATATTCCTAATGAGTAAAAATACGAAAATAGACATACAACATGCTTAGACAAAAACAAGAACATATATTTGTGAAAATATATTTCTTAAAATGTCTTTTTGGACAAATACATAACTCGGGTGAAAAATACAAGATACTTATATTTATTTTTGAGAAAATAATATAAGTAAGATACAGAGTTAAAAATATAAATTATTTTTAACAACAAAGAACACATACATAAAAGATGGTGACTTGTACTTGTGCGATACAAGTCTAGTGACTAACGTTAATAAAACACGTATAGGTCACGACGCTATATAAGCAAACCCGGTGAAGTTTACGGCGCAAGAAACGCAAAGTTGTGAGTTCATGTCCCCACTTTTAAACTTTTACATGTTTTTTTTAAACTTGGGGAAAATACATGTGTTATGGTATGTTGAATACAAAAACTAAGGAATGATACTTTAGATCATGTCACGAATAGGGTACCAGAAGCACCATTAATCGTGTACATACTAAGACCGCAGAACAAAAGGTTAGATCTAATGGGTTTCAGGCAGCCACACTCTTGGTGATAACTAGTACCAAGCAGTGCTTTTGTGTCTCAGTCGTGAATTGACTACAAAGAAATTCCTATGGTTTGGATGCTTCCTATGTCGTGTCACATGTTAATGGCCTTGCAAACCATTAGCGATCTCGATTTCCTTATACTTACAGAAATACTTGATTTAAACAAATTACATACCATGTTTTTATACAAAGTATACAAACGTTCAATATAAAAACTGCATGAATTCACACCAACATTATGTTGACGATTTTCCAAAAACTCATATGTATTTCAGGTAACTAAAGTGGATGTGCGCGCGGTCTTACTCTTGCCCTTGGATGTTGTTTATGTTTATCTTTGAATAATGTTGTAAACTTTTCAGACAACGTTTTATGCTGTGATGTAAACTCCAAACTTAACCTATGTTTTCAGTTACATAATGTTATTGGTATTTGAAGTTATTTTTACGAGCATGTAGTATGTTTACCATTCGTATGCAATGAGAACCTTTCATGATCACACCTCGTGCTTCCGCCTTAGAAAGGGGTGTGACACTCGCCACGCATTCGGGCAGTTATGCCACGCCCAATGCATACAATCAATGCTACCGAGCATTCCCGGAAACCCGTGCCGTGCTTCATGAGCTTGGTACAACTGTTGAACATCATACGCGTTTGGTTTCCGCAAATATTTTTTGCTATACAGTTTCACCACATTATGGCTAAACCGATACAAACATTCCCGCGTAGTTCTTGCCAACATCTGTAAGTACTCGTCCAAAGCGTCGGCCACTGTCCCGTACGCCAGTTGGCGAATGGCCGCAGTACACTTTTGTAACTTGCGGAACCCTTCATAATTCCGAGCATCGGGTCGTTGCGTGAAAAACGGGTCTAGCCCCGCCAAATCATCAGCAATCCGTGTGAATAACCGGCGACTCATTCGGAACCTGCGTCTGAAAATCTCGGCATTGTAAAGGGGTGCATCCGAAAAATAATCGTTCACCAATTTCCCGTGCGCTCCTGTCGTAAAAAATATATAAATACGAGGAAATAAGGAATAAGGATAATAAAATTTATTAATGATAAACCTTGGCGGTCTCTGTTAATCCGTATCCGTCTGGTAATAACGCTTTCAGACTAGACGTCTTCCTCTTCCTCCTCCATAAGAATCTGCGTCGCCCTTAGCACAGCGTTTGCGTAAAACATCTCCTCTTCCTCCTCCGAAGACGAGGACCACCAAGAATTAGATGACATTTTGGATGAAAAGATATTTTTTTATAAAAGAATGGTATAAAAATGAGAGTGTTTTGGGTTGAAAGTGGGGAGAAAATGGTGAAAAATGGTATAAAATGGGAGTATTTTTATAGAAAAGGGAGAATTTTTTTTTATTATATAACATAGCCGTTACAACGGCTACTTTTTGAATTCAAGGCCCGTCCTCAGCGTCGAGTGGGAGCCGAAAGGGACTAGCCGGGCCGAGGGGGAGGTGTGGGGGACCTGCGCCGGGCCAGTCCGGGCCTAAGCCGGCACCCATACCGTCTGGTCTAATGTATTGCCTAGAAACAATGTATAATTTTCTAAACCACTAAACAAAAAAAAAACAATTCCCATCGATTCGGTTTCGGGTTATTCAAGTTATTGAAATTAAATTTTTAATTTTTTTTACTCAGAATTTAGAGTAAATTACAAGTTTTGTCCTTTATGTATGTCCCAAATTACAGGCGCTGTCCTTTGTCTTTAAAATTGATGAGTTTTGTCCTTAATGTTTGCAAATCTTGCACGTTATGTCCTTTAAGCCAAACCCAGTTATATTTTTCAGTTAAATGAAGACATGTGCAGGGCACATGAGGGTAGAAATGTCATTTCACCTCCCACTTGTCTTTTCCCTTGGTTAAAAAAGGTTTTAGAAAATAAAAAAATTTATATATCTAGAACCCAGATCTTCAAATTCATGAACAATCTTCATCTAGTTCAAGTTCATGAATAATCTTCATCAAACAAGAACAAGGAATCCAGATCTATCCATCTTCATCAAATTGCAAATTCACAACTTTAACCACACATATTTCTCATTTCTTTTCAGATTTTATATCTCTAACACCATTAACATCTCACTCACAAAATAATCAATAAGTTCCAGGTTCGCCGTCGTTCCAGATCTGCTTTTGAATCAACAACAGGTTCTGAAGTTCCAGATCTGATTTCGAACCTTATTCTGATTTGATTGCATTTTTTGTTCATCTGAGATGGGTACTTGTTCGATTGTTGGTGACGGTATGGTGGATAGCGATGGGTGGTTGTAACGACAGAGGAGAGAGAGAAATCGGCAGAGGTGTGAGAGTGAGACTGAGAGGGAGAGGGAGATCAGAAAAAAGAGTGGTGTACGGCGGCGGTGGTGGTGGCCGACGAGTGTTTTACGGTAAACTCCTCCCAATCTTCTTTCTTTTGAATATTTTTGTAGTCTCAGCTGTAATCGACAGCGGATGGTGTTGTTTCATCGATGATGACGATGATGAATCACAGTGGTAATGGTGATGCTTGATTTCACATCTGAACACAGGTTGATTCTCTTTTGTTGAAGAAATATAAGGTGTTGTTGAAATCATCGGTGACGGTGGGTTTCAAGCTTGATTTTAGGTTATGGTTGTTGATTTTAGGAAGTAGGAGGTCATGGTGATGGCAGGTGGTGTTTCTAGAGAGAGAATAATGTGTAGAGAATTTGATGTGTATTGAATCAATTTGTAGCGGTTTCTGTAAATATTTGGGGAAGAAGTGATGAGAGAGAGAGATAGGAGAGAGAGAAGAGAGAGAGAAGGGAGAGTTTTTTATATATATTTTTTTTAATGTTTTACATATAGTCCCCTAAATAATAATTTATTACAAAATAACCCCTAGGGAGGCAAAATGACAAAAGTGCCCTCATGTGCAAGGCACATGACCAACTTTAACCAAAAAATCTAACTGAGTTTGGCTTAAAGGACATAACGTGCAAGATTTGCAAACATTAAGGACAAAACTCATCAATTTTAAAGACAAAGGACAGCGCCTGTAATTTGGGACATACATAAAGGACAAAACTTGTAATTTACTCCAGAATTTAATTTGATTGATTCAGATAACATGAATCCTAGAGAAAATAAATTATTGAGTTAAATGCCCGGATAGTCCCTGTGGTTTGTCTTTTTTCAACTTTAGTCCCTCACTTTCTAAAATTACAGCTATAGTCCTCAACTTTTTAATTTTCGTTCCCGGATAGTCCCTGTGCCTAACATCAGTTAGTTTTCTCAGTTAAGACGGTGTAAAATGACTAGATTGCCCCTGAACAATATAAAAAATAAAAAATAAAGATGGTCCACCCTCACCTTCTTCCTCCCCTCTCTCTCTCTCTAAAACCCACCACCACCACCGTCAACCCACCACCACCGTCAACCCACCACCACCACCTTCAATCAACCACCTCCACCGTCACCTTCAACCCACCACCACCTCCATAGTCACCTTCAACCCACCCCACCCCACCCTTCAATTAACAACCACTCCTTCAACCGACGACATCTGCAACATCTATAAGAAATTTGCAATCGTCCTTATTTACTTGAGAAAAAGAGAACATGCAGCCCAAAATCTAGTTTATAAGAAATTTAAACCACCTCAACGGGCAATAGTGACGGCGGCCTACAAGCCGACGACGTTGAGATCTGAACCGTTGCTAATCGGCTTTATTATTTGGGTTTTCGGTTGCTATATCGGCTTTATTTTGATAATAACATAAAAACAGAACTGTGTCAATTGGTCATAGAAATTAAACGTCCGTACCTTAAGAGCAAGATCCAGATGTTGTTGTCTCTGCAACTCAACAAAAGCATCCAACAAATCATCTTTATTGAGCTTTGAATTGGAAACTTGGTGAAGTTTAGATGGGTTTTTGGCAGCTAATTTGAATTGAGGGATTGAACAGCTTGAATTGCTTCAGTTGACAAAACCCCATCAGTTCGTCTAGTTCTCAAGGGTTTTCTCAATCCACATGTTATTATTGTTGTTGTATATCTCAGTTGGGGTTTATTATTGTGATTGAAGAAGACGAGGGTGGGCATATGGTGGTAGGGGTGTTCATGAGCCGATCCGATCCGATCGAAGGTCTGCTCATGCTCGGATTGAATTACAACCGATCCGATCCGAGCGGATCAAATTTGTAAAACCGAGCGCAAAAGTGATGCTCATGCTCGGATTGAATTTGAATCGATCGGCTCAGTTTCGCTCGGTTTTTATCAAATCCTAAAAAAAATCGAGCGGATCGTTTTCGCTCGATTGAATGATAAGGCTTCGTTCAACAAAAACAAATTCTAACTTAATTAAAACATGTCCAACACTTTACTAACAAAAGCAATACATAATATTTTTAATCTATAAAATCTATAATATAAATATATATATTAATTATTAATAAAAATAATTCGAGCGAAACCGAGCGATCGACGAGCGAGCGGAGCTATGCTTATGCTCGGATTGAATTTGAATCGAACCGATCCGATCGGCTCATTTACAAACTGAGCGGGAATCGAACGAGCATTTTTCGAGCGATCGTCGAGCGATCTTCGATCGTCGAGCAGTTTGGACAGCCCTATATGGTGGTGGGTTAGAGAGAGGGAGAGGGGAGGAAGAAGACGAGGGTGGGCCATTTTTATTTTTTATTCTTTTTATTGTTCAGGGGCAATCTAGTCATTTCAGACCCTCTTAACTAAGAAAACTAACTGATGTTAGTCACAGGGACTATCCAGAAACGAAAATTGAAAAGTTGAGGACTATAGTTGTAATTTTAGAAAGTTAGAGACTAAAGGTGAAAAAAGGGCAAACCACAGAGACTATCCGGGTATTTAACTCTAAATTATTATATGTATTTTATTGAAAAAAATAAAATATTATATAATATGAATAATCTAGTCAGTTCCGAATTCATAGATTGGAATTCAATTAACAAAACCGAATTCAGAATTCGGTTCATTCAAAACCCGAATTCGAATCGGTTAATTAACATTTGGGTTTTTTGGAGTCCTGTTTAAATAACCCCTATGGCCTATTGTCACACTTTGCAGTTTGCACCAAATTTCTTGCTTTTTGACACCAAAAAATCCATAGAAATCTATGTGCTTTGACGCCAAAAATAAATATAATTTGTTATCATATAAGCAATGCTCTCGGATCCAGAAATCTTTTCAATACTCACAAGTCCATCCGGCTATGTGTTTACGTTAAGTGTTGATTAACGTAACAGAATGCAGAGGCTGTTTGTCTCTGTATCATTTCATTGAACCATCAAAGGCAGCATCACCCATGTTAGTAACTTTTCAAGCTTAAGTAGTGGAAGATCACCATTTAAAAAAACTATACTTTAGAATATTTAAATGGGGTTGATATGCAATTTAATAAATAAATATTTAATTTTACTGCTGAATTCTCATCATTGTAAGCTTTTCAAACATCTACCTGGAACCGGCAACGCGTATATATGTGCTCCTATATGTGATTACCCTCAACTGTTGGGCGGAAAGAATGCGCAAAAACTGAAGAAATATGGTGATCCACTTCAGCAACCGAGGGCATGACTGTAGGGCTGGTCTACAAAAGCAATGCTACAGTAGCAGGCCGAAACAGATGTTTGAATAATCAGGAGTCGACTTCGAAAGCAGGGCTATTTTATGAAAGAACACTTGTGATCAGAGCTGTGATACCATTTTGTACATATAAAACTGGAACTAAAATGAAAAGTTGAAACAGAAAATAAACAAAAAACATGCAACACCTAGTATCCATGAAATTAGTAAAGCATCATTAAACGAACATGTAAAGGTTTTGAACTCATAAAATACAAATTGCCAAATCACTATTTTAGTTTCTCCCAGACTGTGTCATCTAGGCAGGAGCGTCCATCAATTCTTTTGGCACAAGCCTACCTATCAACTGAACCATGCTTTTGTCTAGTGAACCAGCTGCGATTTGATGTATTAACAACGATAAAGTTGAAGCATCAAGTGAGTAACCTCTTCCATCCATTTCATGTAAAAGCATCTCTACATCATCGTAATTCTGGTTATTCAGATATCCTAGGCATGGTTGAAAAAGTCGCTAGGCGCTCCCTAGTCGGTCGACCGGGGAGTTGAGAGTACTCGGTATAGGCGGAGAGTACTCGGAGAGTACTCGGACATGTTAAATTATAAAGAAATCAGTTTTCGGAAATTAAATATATGTCTACTAACATAAATTTACTAATATTTATAACAAAATACATGAAAATGATATTCATTATTTAATATGATAGTCATATAAATTATATTTTATTATTTTTTAAGTCAAACTCGGCCCGAAATGACCTACTAGATCCGATTTTGGCCTAGTTTGACCGCGTTTGATCGATTCCGAGTAATTAGGCGGAGTTAGAGAAAGTCGCCTCGGCAGCCTACCTTGTAGCGACTACTCGGGGAGTACTCGGCCTCGGAAACCTTGTTTTACAACCATGATCCTAGGAGAAGAACACGGTAAGTAACATTATTTGGTGGAAAGCCACTCTCATCCATTTTAAGAAACATACCCTTTGCTTCCTTTAGCTGACCTTCTCTACAGAGGCCACTAATCATTATGTTAAATGTTCGCACATTAGGTTGCAAACCTTTTAAAGTTATGTCATGGAAAAGAGCCTTTGCTATATCAAGCTTCCCACATTTGCTTGCACTTTCAATAAGAATATTGTACACCACAATATGAGAATTTAGCTTGCTATCACCCACCATATGAAACAAAGAGAACGCCTCTTCAACTTGATGGTTGTTGCCAAGGCCATCTAAAATTACCCCATATGTGTACACATTTGGAATATGGCCTGCTGCTCGCATCTCATCAAAGAGTTTGCGTGCAGCTCCACAACGTCCGACCCGAAACAATCCTTGTAACATGGTGTTGTAAGTGACGATACTAGGTTTCAAACCTTTTCTTGTTATCTCACGAAACAAATGCATGGCCTCTTCTACCTTGAAACTCTTGCAATACCCATTCAATAAACTGCTATAAGTAACAACATTAGGGACGAGACCTTTAGAAGTAAGTGAATCAAAAAGTGTCCTTGCCTTGGTCATCTCATCTCGCAGACAGTAACCGTCTACAAGTGAACTGTATGTCACTATGTTAGGAACCTCACCTCTCTCAACCATGATGTCTATAACAGCCTCCGCTTCATCCACCCTACCTTCCTTGCAAAATGCATCAACTAATATGCTAAAGGTTTGAATATCAGGAGAGATCCTTAGATCCTCCTCCATTTCTTTTAGCAGCTTAGAGACCTCGTCCCAACGACATAAGTTACAAAGGCCATGAATGAGAGAGTTGTATGTGATGACATCTGGTTGAATGCCTTTGGCAAATACCATTTCATTGAAAAGCTTGAAAGCATCATCTATCAGTTTGTCCTTGCAAAGACTATCAATGATGGTATTATATGCAACAACATTAGGCTTACAGCATCTTTCATCCATGAGCCTAAGCAAACCAATGGCAATATCATTGTTGCCAAACTTGCAAAGCCCTTTAATCATCGTGTTATACGTAACCACATCAGGTTCACACAGTTTGTGCTTAATGAATCTCTCGGCATCAACAATCCTGTCTTCTAGGATGAGTCCATCCAAGAGTGTATTAAATACAAACACGTTTGGTACAACAGCTCGTCTGAAGCAAGAAGCTAAGAGTGAAAAACCGTCATTTGTGCGATACAAGTGACAACAACACTTGATGGCAATACTCATAGAGTATTTGTCAACAGGAACTCCAATGGCACACATTTGTTTGAAAAGGTCAAGAGAGCAAGAAAAATGTTTCATTTTGGTAACAGCATTCAACAAATGATTAAACTTAACGACAGATGGGAGGGGTCGTCTCTGTGTCATTTCATCGAACAGGTTAAAGGCATCATCCAAGCTGGTAACTTTTTGATACCTAGACAGCAGAGGACGATCGTCAATATTTGAAAAGGAAGTGGAGTGAAGAAGAGAAGCTAAAGAAGTGGAGTGAGGACTGAATTGTAAACCTAATCGGGAAGATGAAGGAAGAAGGAAGGAGGTGGTGATGAAACTACCTGTGAGTTTGATGAAACAATGAAGACGTGAATTCATCAATCGAGTGATCATCCCCGTTACAGAGAGACGTGAATTGATGCTTGAACCAAACACTCACTCGCTGACTTGATTTCGGTTTGGTAAGAAATGTAGAAAGCATGCCCTGGTAAAAGGAAAGGAAAGGAAGAGAGAGGGAAAAAAAGGAAAGAATGCCCTAGTAAAATGAAGATAGTAAAATGAAGAAACGAAAGGAAAGGAATAGATAGGGAAAAGGGAAAAAAAGAAAAACTAAATAACTTAGTCTCTGGTATAAAACTACTGTGAAAATAGAACTACTTTTGTGTACAACTGATCAAATAAAGGGCTCATTCACATCCCTCACACCTGCTTTAGATAAACACGTCTCCTCAACAGGTTTTATGAAAGTTGGCTAGATATTTTACTAAATACAAATTCTTTACAAAGAATTTCTTTCATTTTATTTTCTTCTTCCTCTCTCATCGAATGCTCGATATCACAGCTTACATATATATATAATAAAAATACTGTGAGGAATGTGATATATGTTTGTCTTGTTATAATAATTCATAACACTCCCCCTCAGACATATTATCACCATTCACTTGATCAATAATCCATACGTTCCAAGTTGGATGACAATTTTCAACTTTGGGGTTTGACTATGGAATACTGCCTCGTTAAAAACCTTGCTAGGAAAACCCAGTGGGACAAAAAACATAGCTAAGGGAAAAAGATTGCAGTGTATAGTCTTCTCCTGATATTTCTGGATCATGTATGTTGCCTCATTAAAAACCTTACTAAGAAAACCCAATGGGATAAAACTTAGTAAAGGGAAAAAGAGTGCAACTTGTATAGTACTCCCCCTCATTGTAATATGTATCATTTATGTGACTTGTCTCTATCTTTCTTGAAAGTTGATCAAAGCTTTATAGACAACAATTTTTCGCTTGATCCTTAGGTAGGCAATCTTTTGCTGATCAGTGTTATATGATCTTCATATGAGACTTCTGGTTCCTTTTTGGAAACATATATCATAAGATCCACAACTGTGTTTTGTTACATTACCTGCATTTACAAAAACTAACCAAACTTGTTTCGATGGGTTAGTAAAAATATAAATTATACCTTACATACCTTAAGTGTATCAAAAAAAAATTTGTTTCACCTTATTACATTATTTTTTTATTGTATATGATCAATTCTGGGTCTTTGCGAAAAACATTTGAGCCATCAAAAAAAATTTCATATCATGGTTTCGCATCAGAAGACCCATTTAGCATATTTCACAAAATTAGTTGTATGGACTACCGGTCCTTATAACTTTTCATTTTAATTTATATTATATAGCGCTTGAAGTGAAGAAAATATGCCTATATATATATATGCCTATATATATATATATATACAAAAATGATGTTAATGAAAAATTTCTAAATTTGTATGGTAATAAAAATGGTGAAACCGGCCGTCCCCTGGATTGAACCCGGGTCTAGGCCACACCCTTTTGCGCGCCTAGTCAACCGAGCTAGGTGCCTAGTTTGTGAAATTTCCGTTTTTGGTTAAATATAAGCACATGTACAATAACTTCCTATTTTTCAAGAAATTTAATGTTTGAAAAAAAAATCAAATGGTCTATTATGCTTCAAACTTTCTATTTTATCTTGATTCCATAATATATGTGTATGACCATAATTGATCGATAATTCTATGTTGGAATCATTTACTTCTTCCTGAGGGAATGTATTATCATTCACTCCTTCCTAAGGGAATGTTTTATCATTTACTCCTTCCTGAGGGAATTGAATTTACCATTTTTTTATGGTCAATTTCCCTTTCAGTGTCTTTTCTTTTTCGAGGATGTTTTATCCTTTGAACCCAATTTCCTTTTCAGAGCCTTTTCTATTTCGAGGATGTTTTATCCTTTGAACCGACTAGCCTTCCATGTTTCAAACGGGATTCAATAGCCATATTATTATTATCCCTTTGCTTTTCTGTAATATCAACTCGAGCTAAAGCATTAGCATCTGGTATATAAGATTTTCAATATGTCTTTGTCCTTCTTGGGCATTAATTTTAACTGGAGCAATTCAAAACTTTTTGGATGAATTTCCTTCTTAATATATCTTTTAGATATTTTACTCGAGGATACAGATAATACAATGATAACTTCAAAATTTATTTCACTTTTAGTTGTTTTCTATCTCCCCCTCATGTTGGGATTTATAATCAGCAAATGAAGCCCATAAGAAATCTCCCATTTATGGCTATATATTATTTATTCCCAACATGTCATTAAATCTCATCTTTGTGCGTTGTTTTGTAACAATTTCAGTATATAGAGTATATATATCGCATACTCAAAGATGATAAATATTTGGTTTCTAAATAACTGTAATGGGGAGTAAATGTTTCAATAATAATACTTGTTCCAATGATCATTGATAATTTAGAATTTATGAAAAATAAATTTTCTAGTCTGGAATAATATTCTTGCTATATTAGTTAAGTCATATGTGCAAACTTCAAGTTGCGAATTGATAACCATTTAGACGATGCATCGATTTAAATACTAAATGGTATCATCTAGGATATGTGTATCCTTTAATCCTTTTTAGGATTATCATATGATATGTGAATCCTTTTCATCATAGTATATCCTTGATGGCTTAATCTGTCATGCCATCATATCCTTGATGATATATATATATATTCTTGAAACTTAATAAGTTTCTTATTGATTTTTGGGAAAAATATAGCGTACTCTATTTAAAAGCTTTGTATCATTAGGTAATTAGCTTTGCCCATTCTTTCTATTAATTTTGAATGTCCCAGGCAGAATCGTTATTTGCATTATTCGTCTAATTTATGAATAATTCATATACATATATTTGTCATTTGTATTTCCACAAAACATTTGTATGTGTGTATGTATGTACAACCCAAACGTGTATGTTTATCATGCTTCGTCTTTACAATTTAAAAGGTATCTTATGCAACTACGTTACATATTAAGATTATACTGTCAAAATCACTTATATTTTGTAAATATAAACTTGATTTTATGAATCAAATCAACCTGACAGTTTTCTAACTTTCCAAAAAGAGTTTACAGTTATAGCCAACTCTCTATGATGATTCATCACAAGAATCCATACACTTGAATACAAATATATATTCGTTCCGTAGTGCAAAATAATTCAGTCACATAATTATTAATATGGTAGTGGGATCCATCTAATGATGATGGGAGTTGCTGTTGGGATGACAATGCTCGTGTTATCTTCCATATCAATGTTGTATGTAAACATGTTTCAATTCATATGCCTACTTATCCAGATATGTAGCCTTTAATTTATGCTTATTCACAGACTTACGAATGGTTTAGTTTCAGCTATAGCAAGTAAGTCTTTTAGTTTGTACGTATTTCCCAGATACTTGTATAGATATATTAAAATAATTGAATCGTAGTAAAATGATTCTAGTATATTGTTATGTTTGCAGACCTCTGTCTGTGTATACAACTGAACTTAATCAAAATCAGAATCAGAATCATGAGGTGATGGAGGTGGCGGAGTAAATTGTTTTGAGATAATACTAGCTACTTGTCTTAGCATTTCTTCCTGCCACTCATTCTTTTTCGTCAACCACTCTATTTGTCTGGACATTTTCCGGTTCTTTTTTATTAGTTTAGCAACCTTCATTGGATCTAAAGGTGGATTTATTAGAGGCACCGTACTTGGTCCGGCTTCAACAATTGACGGTTGTTGCTGCTCCGGATGTTGTGAAGACTGTTGCTGTAATAGTGGTGATATGGGTTGTTCTGGTGCTAACAACTCTTGGAATGTCATGTTATCATTAAATATGGATTGTTGCATCATTTCTTCTTGCCCAAAAGGTAAAGGTGAAAGTGCCTGGTAGATGTTTGGTGTTTGTGGTTGAGTATGCTGTGTTTGAGATGTGTTAGTTGAAATATGTTCAAACACGGGTGGTATTGGCTGCTGTTGAGACAACAAATCATACTGATAAAAAGATGGTTGAGGAAACTGCAACAGTAATTGTTGTAGATTTTGTGATGTATTTTCTGGGATAACCGGTGCTGCCTCAGATTGAAACGATTGTGTTTGTGTAGGAATATCAATAGGTATTATCTCGATATTGGTAAAATTTACCACTCCAGGTAATCGTGGTGGGGATAATTCTTGAATAATCTGATCGTTTATGACACCTAGAGATTTGGCTATTTTTGTTATGTATGATCCTCCCATAAGGTTTTTCGGGGGACGTGTTTGGTATTGCTCAAAGTACATAGCAAGAGAGTAAGCAATATTACAATGGACTGACTCGAATATACTGTATAAGTGGAAGAGATCGGTACCACTAACCCTGTGTAGATTAGACATGCGCCCCCTGATCGTGTTGGCTAGAACACGGTGCATATATTGATAAAGAGGATCTCTAAATGTTCTTGAATTATTATTTTTACTCCACACTGCTGGTGTAAGTGTAGACCAATAATCTTGTATGCGATCAGGATATTCGGTTAATGTGTTTATAAATATAGGTGATCTAACTTCTTCTTCTATATAAATACCTAAATGTACTGCGAACTCAGATAATGACAATTTAAAAGTTTCTCTACGAGTCTAAAATCGATAGAGGGCTCAGATGGGTCTTTATTTCGTGTAAAATGAAAAGTAGACCAGAACTCATATACAAGTTCATCGTATGAAGGTTCTAAGATGTCAAAAAAACGACGCCATGGTGAACCAATTGGTAGTAACCTCGTCAATCGATCATCTATGTCTAGTATTCCCGTTATGTTCCAGTCGATACTATTAATAGTATTAACATTAAGCCTCCTGAGGGTTAGATATTTCGTATGGGTGCGTACATCTTCAAACTGAAGAAATTTATGGACTTCGATCTGGGTACGAATTTCTGCTGCGTTTGAAGATTCAGCGTGTGCACGAGTAGAAAACTTAAGACTCGTGATAGTAATATTGGGCTTTGTTTGAGTTAAAAAAAAGTAGAATTTGAGTATGAGTTGTTTTGGGTATGTGTCGAACTATATCAGAAGTTCAGTTGGTTTGAGGATTTACACGAGTGGTGGGTTACTTATATAGATACAAATTAAGCTTACACAATACGCTTGGTTAAGGCTTCCATGATACACCTTGAAAATAGTTTTACTGTATTAGGTTTGAAAATTTCGGTAACAAACAAAATGTTTAAACTAATATTAGATTCGGTAGGTATCGTGGGTAACGTGCTGATTATCACTGCTAAATGGTTCTGATAACAACAGTGATGATATTAATAATTTGTAATTTTATAGTAAAATATACATAGCCATTTCATGGATATATATATATATATATATATATATATATATATATATATATATATATATAGGGGAAGGTTCAAATGAAAACTACTAGTTATTGTGAAAACTCGAAAACTAATTAAAAAAAGCCAAAAAAACATACCAAAAATTTTTTTTTTTCCAACCCAATTTTTGCAGCTTTTTCTATATAAAAAAAATTTCAAAAAAAAAAAAAATTTGTGTAGTGCACATGTGTAAATACTACATATGTGTATGTGTACTACACATGTGTATTATTACACATGTGTACTACAAAAATAAATTTTTTTTTACATATGTAGTATTACACATGTGCACTACACAAATTTTTTTTTTTTTTTTTGAAAAAAAGTTTTTTTTATATATAAAAACCAGCGATTTTTATAAAAAAATTGAAAAAAAAAATTTGTGTGTTTTTTAGGCTTTTTTTAGTTAGTTTTCGAGTTTTCACAATAAAAGTGGTTTTCATTTGAACCATCCCATATATATATATATATATATATAATTAGTATGCACAATAATAAATAAATAAACGTTATTAAACATTAGATTTTATAAATAAATGTTAGATAACATAAATATAAATGTTAGGTGCATAAATAAATGTTAGATAACATAAATGTAAATGTTAGGTGCATAAATAAATGTTAGATAACATAAATGTAAATGTTAGGTGCATAAATAAATGTTAGATAACATAAATGTAAATGTTAGGTGCATAAAAGAAATTTAGATTGTTAGTAGTCCCAAAGTTATTATATATCCATAGTATGAGGTCCTCTGCACTGATTTAGATTTATAGTAGTCCCATAGTTATTATATTCCCATAGCAATAGGTACCTCGTACTCATTTTTATTATTAAGTATGAGATTTAGATATTTTTATAATAGGAGTGTCTGGATAACTGGGTCTCCTAAAGGAAAACAATCCCACGGTATAAAAGAAATATTACGTTTATCATAACAATTATAGTTTATATAAATTAATCAAACACTTACTTTGATTATAATTTCTTGAACGTTTCCTTGGCTAGAGCCTCGTGCCTGGCTAGAGCCTCGTGCTGATAACGTGTTATAAAACCACTGTGAAAATAGAACTACTCTTGTGTACAATTGATCAAACAAAGGGCTCATTCACATCCCTCACACCTGCTTTAGATGAATACGTCTCCTCAACAGGTTTTATGAAAGTTGGCTATATATTTTACTAAATACAAATTCTTTACATAGAATTTCCTTCATTTTATTTTCTTCTTCCTCTCTCATCGAATGCTCGATATCACAGCTTACATATATATATAATAAAAATACTGTGAGGAATGTGATATATGTTTGTCTTGTTATAATAATTCATAACAGTCTCGTTTTTCTTTTCTTTCTTTTTCTTTCTTTTTCTTTCTTAAATGAAACTCGGAAACATAGCATTTTTTATTTTTCTTTCTTTTCCTTCTTTACATGAAACTCTGGAACACAAAATATTTTTACTTTCTTTCTATTTTCTTTCCTTTCCTTCTATTAGTGGACTCTTGGAACAATATAACATCATCTATATTATGATTTTTTAGAGTAAAATGCTCGGATGCTCTGTGTGATTTGGTAAAATAACATCTATAGTCCCCAACTTTTGGAAATTACATGTATGCTCTTTGTGGTTTGCTCGTTTGTTAATTGGATAGTATCTGAAGTGGATTGACGTTAATTTTCACAGTTAAGTGGATATGAAATGACAAATTTACCCTTAATGATAAAAAAACAAATTAATGTAGACCCACCCTTTTTATATTATTTTATTTGTAAAACCCCACCATCACACTTCATCTTCAACCTCCATCCACAACCATCACCCTCCACCCACCAACGTCAAACCTTCACCATCACCGCCACAGTCACTTTCCACCATTTGTGGACTAAAGATCCTACCATCACCCTCCACCACTATATTATATAATAATAAGTATAATTTACAACATACTTAGGCTTTACCCACTTGTAACTTTGGCTTTAGGCCTTTATTGCGCATGAGTTAGTTGTATGTTGTACTTATTTCATTGTAAGGTTTGAGACCTTTGATTTTTTTGTTTTTAATGTGATCTCTATTTTTGTGATCATTTTCCAACCTAACTGTCATTTTTTTTTTACTTTTTCAAAAACTAACGACTATTTTTCATGACGAGTTTTGTTTTGATCACCTAACTTGGGACTAATTGGCTTTGGTTGCTAAATTTATAATTGTTTTGTCATTGCACATTCCAGATACAGTTGTCCATTTTAATAGTGACAATGGTGTGACAACCCGTAATTTCAAGAGTCTTTCCTTGTACTGTTTCAAACCCTTGTGTTGTGTTTTGATGTAACCAGTGTGTATGCTATTTAAACAATGAATGCATTTGATTATATATGAACGGTTATGAGTTTATGTGTTATGCGAAGGGAGTATGTCCGTATAAATTCTGTTGCATGAAACTCTTGGGCCGCACACCTTTGTTCTGTCCGCTCTCGGCCCACATGAAACCCGAGCATGGGCCCGACCCTCCATATCAGCGCATACACCCTAGAGTTGGTGTATGGCTTCCATTACCTCTTAAACAAAACAACATTAGCAAACCCTACTCTCCTCTCCCTCACGATCCGACAGCAGCCCCTCCTATACGATCGAAGCTTTCTCTCGGCCCTAACACCTTCCTCAACATCTTGTAATCTGGTTAGTGTGTTCTTATGTGTTAATTCAATTACTTATCGGGTTGTACGATTGTGTTTCGATTGTTTTGGATTTGCATGAATCATCATAATAATTGCACTATTAGAAATTGATAGATAACATGATTGAAATCGATAACTGTTGGGCATGATAATTGAATTATAGCGATGTCGGGTGTTGTGAATATATTGACTAATTGATGATGATCATGAACTTGGATTTCACAATGATTGATGTTCGATTGTAATGGATTAGAAGTAATCTGTTAATGTTTGGGTGTGTAGATTGATGTTTGCTATTGTGCGATGATGATGATGATTGTGTTAATATTTGTTGTTAATCATTGAAGGTGCGATTAGGGTTTGTATAATTTTAAGGATGTGTAACTGTTTTGATCCATGATTGGGGTGGGATGAATGGGAAATTGTGTTTGCTAAAATTAAGGGAAACAGTTGACTGGTCCAACTACACGAGTTGGATCGCACAACAAAATCGGGGTCGCACAAGAGTGTGTGATCGCACAACTCTACTCCAATCGCACAAGCAGCTGGGCTTCACGAGTTGTTTGGGCCGCACACCAAACGCACAGCCCAAACCCAATCGCACAAGTGGTCCTGAATCGCACAAGTGATTCTGGATCGCACAACTGTGGAGGAGTCGCACAAGTGCATTGGGCCTGAATGGTCTTGGGTCGCGGCTCAGGGTCTGATCGCACAAGTCAGGCTGATCGCACAAGTCCTTTGGGCCTTATGTTACGCGGGCCTGTTATACCAAATGGGCCGCACAGTGTTAGGAATTGGATTACATGTTATGGGATTGCATCGTAGGGAGTGTACGATCGGAATAATGTTTGCTTATATGCGTATGGAATGTGAATGATGTATACTTGGTGTAAAATGCTAGAATACGTGCATGGATAAGTAATTTGCATACAAACTGATTGAGTATGTGTAAACGTTATTGTCGCAACCCCCGATCCCTTATCTGTCCCGGGAATGGGCAGACGCGAACTCAGAGTTTCGGTGGTATCGGTTGGTTAATTTGGCAGCGGAAATTACATCAGGACTGTAGTTAGGAAATATTTATCAGAGTAAAACCACCATATTTAATATTAATAATAACATGGGAAAACCCAAGTTTCTTATTACAATACGTTTATAGGGATAAACCCTATTTTATTGAATTTAAAACATCGTCTTTTAGGTAACTTTTATAGCCACATTTTTCCCATGCCTTCAGTGCTCTCCAGCTGGCTTTTTACTAATTGGCTGTCACATTGTGTTACCTGAAACGCGTTTTAAAAACATTTGTCAGTGGGAAATACTGGTGAGTGAATCCCAGTTTAATCAAGAAACATTTTATCAATTAAAACAGTATTGAGAGCGATCACATTGTTTATTTCTACATAATTACTCATTCAGTACTGTCAATCCTGACTTGTGGGTCATATTACATATTGGCTAACTCGTTGTCCAATGGTAACGTACTGTTATCCCGACTTACTACTCGCATTTTGTATACAAAACCCCAACATACCGGCAGTAATTGAAGAACTACAAAGACTCAATCACCGCTTAATCACATTGTAAAACATTTAAGGTTTTGTAAAATATTACAAAAAGGTTAACAAAAAGAGGATAAACTCACATTGCTATCTTAGACTTCGCGTAAGGGTTTCCTGGGAATAATCTATAATTTACACAAATGTATATAGGTTAGTATCATAACCCTTTGAAAATATTAATGATACCCTCCCCGAGACGGCATTCCAACAACTACGTCGGGCAGAACCACGACAGTTGTTACGGAACCCTAAATCAACCGGGCAGTGTATCTATTACTAAACTAGGGTTATAATACTTATAACGGGGCAGAACCTTGCTAATTAGGGGGTATAATACTTGAATATTATGCCTATATCTTCAGAAATTCGCTTAAGAAAGAAAAGAAATGAACGAGGAATACTGAAACCCGATGCCTGCTTATATAGTTGCTGAAACTGGGTCTCACGCGGCCCGCGTAGAAGATAAGCGGGGCTTACGCGGCCCGCGTACTAGCCCGGGTAGGGTTTAGGTGATCCAGGTCATCGCCTAGACTCGCCACGATGTCGACACGTGTCGGCCTCTGGTGTCTCTGCGTTGTTGATCTCACGCGGCCCGCGTAAGTGTTAAGGTGAGCTTACGCGGCCTGCCTTAACTTAAAATTCCACCGAAATCAAGTTTCAGCCTTGATACCGCCCGCGTGAGTGTTGGGGTGGGTCTATGCGGCCCGCCTCAACTCAAAATTTCAATTTTATTTATTTTAAATACTATTTAATGTATTTCGGGCTCGGTCTTCACATACGGGGTGTATTTAAAGACATAATGGGACATTTTTTTAAAATATACTGAGGTGTCAGAAATATTATGAGGGTGTCGGTTTTATTGAGGGTTGTTACATTCTCCCCACCTTGTTTTAGAGCTCGTCCTCGAGATCTACTGGAACAAGTGCGGATATCTCTTTTGCATTTCAGATTCAAGCTCCCATGTGTACTCAGGTCCTCTTTTGGAGTCCCACTTTACTTTGACCAGAACTAGTCTCTTATGCTTGAGATTCTTGACTTTCTTGTCTTCAATCTGTAGAGCTCTTTCTACAAACTTGAGTTGTTCATTTACCTCTATATCCTTAAGAGGTACTATTAGCGATTCATCAGCTAAGCATTTCTTGAGATTAGATACATGAAACACATCATATATGCCTGCCATTTCCTCTGCCAGTTGTAGCTGATAGGCTACAGGTCCTATTCTTCTAATAATCTCAAAAGGTCCAATATACCTGGGACTTAGCTTTCCCCGTTTGATGAATCTTACTACTCCTTTCCAAGGAGAGACTTTCAACAATACTTTATTTCCTACTTGAAATTCCAAGGGTTTGCGTCGGTTATCAGCATAGCTCTTCTGTCGATCCCTGCTGATTTCAGTCGTTCCTTGACTTGAATGATCTTGTCGGTTGTTTCTTGCACTATCTCAGGTCCAGATAGTTGCTTTTCCCCAATTTCTGCCCAACAGACTGGGGTTCGACACTTTCGTCCATAAAGTGCTTCGAATAGTGCAGCATTGATACTTATGTGATAACTGTTATTATAAGAAAATTCTATTAAAGGTAAGTGATCGTCCCAATTACCTCCGAAATCAATTACACAAGCTCTAAGCATGTCCTCCATTGTTTGAATTGTCCTTTCGCTTTGTCCATCCGTTTGAGGATGATAAGTTGTGCTCAATTTTAACTTGGTTCCCATTGCCTTTTGGAAACTTGACCAAAAATAAGAGGTAAATCGGCTATCTCTATCAGAAACAATTGATAAAGGAATGCCATGTAAAGAAACAATTTCATTTACATATAACTTAGCTAACTGTTCCATACTGAAAGTTTCTTTCATTGGTAGGAAATGAGCTGACTTGGTTAGCCTATCTACAATTACCCAGATTGTATCATTACCTTTCTTTGTTTTGGGTAATTTAGCAACAAAATCCATTGTTATTAATTCTCATTTCCACACTGGCATTTCTAATTGTTGTAGAAATCCTGAGGGTTTCTGGTGTTCAACTTTGACTTGTGAACAAGCTAAACATTTAGAAACGTAGGCTGCTATGTCCTTTTTCATTCCTATCCACCAGAAATTTTTCCTTAAATCCTGGTACATTTTATCATTTCCTGGGTGCATCGTATATTTGGATTTATGGGCTTCTTCTAACCTACGATGACGTAGGTTTTCTAATTTAGGTATCCATATTCTCTTTTTATGGAATCTCCAAATTCCATATGTTCCTTGTTCTAACTCTTTAATCATACCTTTCAATTTTTCAGCATCATCCTTGATTACTGATTCGTGTGCTTCTCTTATTTGGTCATTTAAATATACTTGCAGATTTAATTTAAGAGAACGTACCCTTTTTGGCTTTTCATGATACTTTCGGCTTAAAGCATCTGCCACTACATTTGCTTTTCCTTCATGATACTGGATATCACAATCATAATCACTAAGCATCTCCATCCAGCGTCTTTGTCTCATATTCAATTCCTTTTGATTGAAAACATACTTTAAACTCTTATGATCAGTGAATACAGTAAACTTACTACCATATAAGTAGTGTCTCCAAATCTTAAGAGCAAAAATTATAGCTCCTAATTCTAAGTCATGGGTTGAATAATTCTCTTCATGATTCTTAAGTTGTCTAGATGCGTAAGCTATAACCTTTTGACGTTGCATTAATACACATCCATAACCTAATTTGGAAGCGTCACAATAGACTACAAAGTCTTCAGATCCTTCTGGTAATGCTAATATGGGTGTATGGGTTAATCTTTGCTTAAGGATTCTAAATGCTTCTTCTTGTTTTAATCCCCATTCAAACTTAACAGATTTACAGGTTAGTTTAGTTAAAGGAATGGCTATTCTAGAAAAATCTTGAATAAATCTTCTATAATAACCAGCTAATCCTAAGAAACTTCTAACTTCGGTTGGTGATTCAGGGGTTTTCCCTTTAGTAATCGTCTCGATTTTTGTGGGATCCACATGAATTCCTTCATGGTTGACTAGGTATCCAAGAAACTGTACCTGTTCTAACCAAAATTCGCACTTGGAAAATTTAGCATAAAGCTTTTCCTTTCTTAATAAACTTAAAAGTGCATGCAAATGCTTTGCATGATCTTCCTTATTCTTAGAATAAATGAGAATATCATCTATGAAAACAATTATGAATTTATCCAAATATGGCTTACATATTCGGTTCATCATGTCCATAAATACGGCTGGGGCATTGGTTAAACTAAATGGCATAACAGTAAATTCATAATGGCCATACCTTGTTCTGAATGCGGTCTTAGGTATGTCCTCTTCCTGTACCTTTAGTTGATGATATCCTGGCCTTAAATCGATTTTAGAGAAAAATCGAGCTCCTTGCAGTTGATCAAACAGATCATCAATTCTTGGTAATGGGTACCGGTTCTTAATCATGACCTTGTTTAATTCACGGTAGTCAATGCACATACGCATTGATCCATCCTTCTTTTTAACAAACAGTAACGGCGCTCCCCATGGCGACGAACTAGGTTGTATAAATCCTTTCTCTAACAATTCGTCTAATTGTTTCTTCAATTCTTGCATTTCTGCAGGTGCCAAACGATAAGGTCCTTTGGCAATTGGTGCTGTTCCTGGTATTAAATGGATTCTGAATTCAACTTCCCTATCTGGAGGTTGTCCTCGCAATTCTTCTGGAAATACATCTGAAAACTGAGATACTACTGGAATATCTTTTAAATCCTTTCTTTTAGTGTTAGTGATTATGGAAATCAAATACACTAATGATCATTTTCTTATGTAACTTGCAGTTTTCATCATAGAGATAAATTTTGTGGTTCTAGATGATTTATCTCCTTTAATTGTGATCGTTTTACCTTTTGGTGAATTTACTTGAATTGACTTTTGATCACATAAAATACTGGTTTTATTGGCTATTAACCAATCCATTCCTAAAACAACATCAAATCCTGCCAGATTCATGGGATAAAGGTTTGCAATAAATTTCTGATTTAAAATTTCTATGCTTGCTCCCTGCAAGATTTCAGAAATACTAACAGTTTCTCCATTAGCTGTCTCTACTAAGCATTCTTGTGGTAGTTTAGTTAATGACTGATTTAGAAATTTGCAAAATGATGTATTAATAAAACTTTGGTTTGCACCAGAGTCAAATAATACTTTAGCAAAAACATCATTAACTAAAAACGTACCAGCTATGACATCTGGAATCATCTTGGCTTCATCTGCAGTCAGAACAAATGCTCTAGCATTTTGAGTATTCTTGTTGTTTGTAGCTAGAGCTAATTTTGGGCAATTAGGCTTGATATGACCTTGTTCTCCGCAGTTGTAACATATCCTGTTGTTAGCTTTCTTCCTGCAGTTTTCTTCCTTGTGTCCCGATATTTTGCAAAAGTTACAATATATGGAGCATCTTCCTGAATGCTTTCTTTTGCAATTCTTACAGTAAGGTGTAGAGGTAGAACCTATATTTTTCCCACGATTAAAATTTCCAGAACGAAATTCTTGTGTGAGCTTCTAGGTTAGGTTCCTTCTTTGATCTTCTTCTCGGGTACGGACTAATTCATCTGTCAAGGTATTTGCTAGTTCTATAGCTTCTTCTATAGTTTGAGGTCTAGCTGCCTTGACTACGTGTCTAATCTCCCCAATTAATCCCCAGATATAATGGGAGATTAACACTGGTTCAGGTGAAGCAAGAGTTGGCACTATTCTAGCATATTCGAAGAATATTTTAGTGTATCCCTTACTATCCACACAGTCATCCTACGGTTTAAGAATTTGTTTGCTATCTGTTCCTTCTCATTAGGTGGGCAGAATTTCCTTTCTACCTTATCCTTAAATTCTTCCCATTCCATATTGTAAGTTCTATCACTTCCTCTTGATTGGAGGATAGTGTTCCACCATTCTAGTGCTGAATTCTTAAACAGATTTGAGGCAAACAATATCTTATCTTCTTCAGCACACTTGCTTATTCTTAAGACTGCCTCAGTCTTCTCTATCCAGCGTAGAGTTGCAATGGCCCCTTCTTTGCCCGAGAATCCCATTGGTTTACAAGACCAGAATTATTTATAAGAACAACCGTAAGACACGGTTCTTCTCCTTTTGGGAATGGACATTTGAAGTACGGGTCCATTGTTTACGCTGTTTTCGGGTTCGATGGGTCGCTTACTGCTATGCTTACTTTTATTATTCGCTTCTTGAATAGTTTGAATAATAAATGGCATTGCATCTATGATTCCTTGTGCCACTATATGTTGAACAGCACTATTATCCATTTGGTTCCCATTGTTATTGATGCTTGGATTCTCATTAACCACGTTAATGTTACTCTGGTTATCATTATTCAGATTTCCTTGATTTCCTTCATCGGCCATCTGAATTTTAAACATTTATCCATATTAATATCCCAAGATAATATTTAATATAGTTAATCACATGACACGCAATCTAGCCAAAAACGTCGATCATTACGACTTTTACTCTATTTCCATATACTATTATGCATCTATTACACACTAGTACTGAAATAAAAATTCAATACCAACAGAAATAGAATCACACTAATAGTATCAGGCATCCGTACACACATATTTTATTTTATTTTTATTTTATTATATTATTATTACCATCTCCTCCATCACATCTATGGACATGGATTTATCCAAAAATCCATATTGGGCTCATCGTATTTCCATACGAGACGCTCTCCCACCTGTCGCATTCTCTCACTGCTTTCTAAAATTTCCTCACCAAATGTCCTAAGTTCTTGCACGTTTTCTGCACTCATTAGGGGTGCAGGTTCTAGGACTGGGTTCGGAATCTGGGGTGCGGGTTCCTGATATGGGGGTGAAAGTGCCTGAAATCGGTAAGGATCTTCTAAGATCTCCCTAATGTAGTTATCATGGTAATAGGGATCTAAAGGGTCCATACCTGGATAAGCTCCTATGTTCTGTATGGGTGTGTCTTCATGTATCGGGTAACGTTGCACAAAGTCCCTATTATCGTCCCACCAGGGGTCGTAATTTGGGTCTAGGGGGTTTGGTGCTTGTACCCTAGGGATTTCCTCTGGGTTGAAGTCATGCATCTCCACTTGGTTTTCAGGGTTTTCTATCTCCATGGGTTGGTCTGGGATTAGTGGTTGTGGGGCTACTATTTGTTCCAGACTTGGGTCAGCAGCAGTTGTAGCTAGGATATGGAAATTGGCTAGGCTTCTATTGAGCATATCCTATGTATGGGCATCTGTCTTTCGCTTAGCGGCTGCTAGAACTCTTTGCTGTTGCAACTTTCGCATTCTTTTCCTATGCGCAAAGGCTTCCTTATGAGGGAATGGCTCTTCTGACTGAGCTTTAAAGGCAAACATTCCTTCTTCCTGATCAGCAGAATACCCAGAAAGGGCAGGCTGTGAAGAGGTACCTTCACTCCTAGGTGAATCAGACAATTGACGACACATGTCTGAGGGTCCTTGATCACTCATACTGTAAACTAACAAATAGTAAAATAACACATAACAAATAAATACAGTTATGCACATAATTCTGTAATTTATTTCCTAACACAAAATTTAGAATTTAAGTGTCAGCAGAACACTTCTTTGGTTTAGACCAGTGGCTAGGCTCTGATACCACCTTCTGTCTCAACCCCCGATCCCTTATCTGTCCCGGGAACGGGCAGACGCGAACTCAGAGTTTCGGTGGTATCAGTTGGTTAATTTGGCAACGGAAATTACATCAGGACCGTAGTTAGGAAATATTTATCAGAGTAAAACCACCATATTTAATATTAATAATAACATGGGCAAAACCCAAGTTTCTTATTACAATACGTTTATAGGGATAAACCCTATTTTATTGAATTTAAAACATCGTCTTTTAGGTAACTTTTATAGCCACATTTTTCCCAAGCCCTCAGTGCTCTCCAGCTGTCTTTTTACTAATTGGCTGTCACATTGTGTTACCTGAAACGCGTTTTAAAAACATTTGTTAGTGGGAAATACTGGTGAGTGAATCCCTGTTTAATCAAGAAACATTTTATCAATTAAAACAGTATTGAGAGCGATCACATTGTTTATTTCTATACAATTACTCATTCAGTACTGTCAATCCCGACTTGTGGGTCATATTACACATTGGCTAACTCGTTGTCCAATGGTAACGTACTGTCATCCCGACTTACTACTCGCAGTAGTAAATTTTGTATACAAAACCCCAACATACCGGCAGTAATTGAAGAACTACAAAGACTCAATCACCGCTTAATCACATTGTAAAACATTTAAGGTTTTGTAAAATATTACAAAAAGGTTAACAAAAAGAGGATAAACTCACATTGCTATCTTAGACTTCGCGTAAGGGTTTCCTGGGAATAATCTATAATTTACACAAATGTATATAGGTTAGTATCATAACCCTTTGAAAATATTAATGATACCCTCCCCGAGACGGCATTCCAACAACTACGTCGGGCAGAACCACGACAGTTGTTACGGAACCCTAAATCAATCGGGCAGCGTATCTATTACGAAACTGGGGTTATAATACTTACAACGGGGCAGAACCTTGCTAATTAGGGGGTATAATACTTGAATATTATGCCTATATCTTCAGAAATTCGCTTAAGAAAGAAAAGAAATGAACGAGGAATACTGAAACCCGATGCCTGCTTATATAGTTGCTGAAACTGGGTCTCACGCGGCCCGCGTAGAAGATAAGCGGGGCTTACGCGGCCCGCGTACTAGCCCGGGTAGGGTTTAGGTGATCCGGGTCATCGCCTAGACTCGCCACGATGTCGACACGTGTCGGCCTCTGGTGTCTCTGCGCTGTTGATCTCATGCGGCCCGCGTAAGTGTTAAGGTGAGCTTACGTGGCTCGCCTTAACTTAAAATTCCACCGAAATCAAGTTTCAGCCATGATACCGCCCGCGTGAGTGTTGGGGTGGGTCTACGCGGCCTGCCTCAACTCAAAATTTCAATTTTATTTATTTTAAATACTATTTAATGTATTTCGGGCTCGGTTTTCACATACGGGGTGTATTTAAAGACATAATGGGACATTTTTTAAAAATATACTGAGGTGTCAGAAATATTATGAGGGTGTCGATTTTATTGAGGGTTGTTACAGTTATAGGCTCTGATTGATTAACTTGAACGTGTAATTTGTCTTACCGAGCAAATCTAAGGTGAGTTCACTGCTCTTTTTCAAGCATGCGTCCCGGGGAGGGACATCTGGTAAATATTCCAGAGAGGAATACTGGGTAAATGGGTTTAACTGGAAAGTTAAAACTTGGGATGTTGGTTAATACACTCATATCTATCACTTAAGTCCCATCATATACCGAATTAGTTGCCGGTGAGGCAACGGGGTTATTAGTTGATAGCGTTATTAGGTTTGGCACCCTCACACCGTACCAGGGAGGACGGGTGTGAACTAATTACCTTAACCACTCGACCAATGTTTGATAGAGCATTGGGGAAGGGTAAAAAATCTGTAGCCATCTTGCGGTACTCGAGTTATTAACGACATTGTATTTTTGAAATGCTTTAATCTTATACTGGTTAACTAAACGTTTTAACAAACTTTGAACTTGCCAGCGTTATGCTGATACACTTGTCTCCATGCTTGCAGGACGTTTGGTACATGGATTGGGAACTTGCTATCTGGGAGTGCTAGAGTGGTCATGGGTCAAGTCTCTTGGTTACACATGACATGTTTATTGGTTTAGTACATTGGTTTGAAACAATTGAATGACAGTTTACTTTATGCTTCCGCTGAACGTATTGGTTTTCATGTGATGTTTTGGAAATACTTTAAGTAATAAATGGAAACTTTTACTTACTAACTTGTTATAGTTCAATGTGATTGGTGGCTGGATCCTTGTACGTCACACTTCCTGTGGGGTTTTCCGCATGTGGTATTTTGGGGGTGTGATAAATTGGTATTAGAGCCACTGGTTATAGTGAACTAGGTTTTAAAAGGTTTTTTTTAAACCAGACTATAACCGAACAGTTTTGAAATTGACCATGACACTCAGCTCCAGATGGCAAGGTTCGTCTCTTGTTTACTTATTGCATTGCATAACTAGTATACCCATTCGTATGACATGACATGTGATTGCACACTTCGCACTATAGCATGAATTCCTGTGTTGTCTGTGATAGTTATTGATAGTGTGACATTTTTCCCTAGACTTTTGTGATTCTCGTTCTATGATGTCTTTTGTCTTGTTACTCGAATCTGAGGAACCTTTTAGCACAAGTTAAGAGGAGCTAAGATGAACATGCAAATCGCATTATCATTATGTGTGCACACATAATAATAATGTGGGGTGCATGTGAGTCCCAGTGAGGCTTAGCAATGTTTGACTCCTACTCCATCTCGACCCTTAACCTTTTTCCCTTTTCTTATATAGAATCATGAGTGGACGTGGTGGACGTGGTGGTGGCCGCGGCGGTGGACGTGGCAACATTGTTATGTCCCATGCGGAACTAACCGACTTAATCAACACTCGCGTGGTAGAAGCCCTAGCGGCTCAGCAAGCTGGTACGATGCGTACCAAACGCTCTTTATTCATGTGTCGTGTACTCGACTCTCACCCGTGAGTTGTATTCTCTCTTGTCTTTAGGTCAACATGTGAATCAGAACCAGAATAACCCACCTGCTTGCACTTTTAAGACATTCATGGATTGTAAGCCACAGACTTTTAGTGGAACCGAAGGAGCAGTGGGGTTACTTCGTTGGTTTGAGAAGGCCGAGTCTATTTTCGCTATGTGTAACTGTCCCGTGGGGGACCGAGTAAAGTATTCTACAGGCACCCTGGAGGATGGTGCCTTAACTTGGTGGAATGCTCAGGTACAGATGTTGGGCATCGAAATGGCTAATGCAACTACATGGGATGATTTCAAGGAGTTAATGCAAGAGCAGTACTGTCCTTGTGACGAGATTCAGAAACTAGAGAACGAGTACTACAATTTGAAGATGGTGGGGTCTGAGATCGAGGCTTACACGAAACGATCTCATGAACTAGCGAACATGTGTCCTTACCTATCATGACCACCGCATCGGAGAATTGAACTGTACATCAACGGTTTAGCGCCACAGGTCATGGGATTGGTCACTGCTGCAAACCTGGGCAACCTGCCTCAAATCATCCGCTTAGCACACAAGATTACAGACCAATAGGTCGAGTGTGGCTCGCTACCACCTCGTGTTACTGCTACTACCACTACTGCTACAGCTACCACACCTGCTACTGATAACAAACGTAAATGAAGAGATGCTGACAAGGTGACCAGCGCAAGCCAATCGCAGAAAAGGCCTGACAACAGCAACAGTCGTAGTTTCAGTTAGTCCTCCTCTGTTAACCAAGGTCAGAGCAGTAATCCGAACCAAGGCTCTTAAGTGGGAAAGCAACCAAAGTGTAACAAGTGTAACTACCATCATCATGGACCGTGTGTCCGAGCCTGCCATAGGTGTGATAAGGCGGGTCATATGGCAAAGGACTACAGAGCTCCATTTCCAAAGCAACAGCAACAGCAGAATCAACAACAGCAGCAACATCAGCAAAGGCAACAGCCCCACCAGAACCAGGGCAATAGGAAGGGATGTTTCAAGTGTGGGGACGAAGGTCACATTAAACGGGATTTTCCCCAGTTGAACCAGAACGCCAATGACAACAACAACCGTCAGAACAACAATAACAATGTTGGGAACAACAATAACAGCAACAGTGGGGGCAGTGGTGCTCGCGGAAGGGTGTTTGGTGGCATTGGCGATGCTAGGAACGATGGCAATGTCGTGACTGGTATGTTTTCTGTGAACAATCTCTTTGCTTCTGTGTTATTTGATTCCGGTGCCGATTGGAGTTATGTGTCTTTGGAGTTCAGTCGACGATTAGGGTTAACCCCAACACCGCTAGAAACCAAACATGTAGTAGAACTGGCTGATGGCAAGTCAATTGAAGCATCACATGTTCTTATGGGATGCAAACTCGATCTTGTGGGTCAAGTGTTTGACATTGACCTTCTTCCTGTTACTCTCGGTAGTTTCGACGTAGTGGTTGGTATGGACTGGTTGTCCAAGCACCATGCTGACATACTTTGTAAGGATAAAATCGTACGTATACCTCTCCCTGGTGGAGAATCTCTGTCTATCCAAGGTCATCGAAGTGGTGCACTAGTTAGCATCATTTCGGCTATGAAAGCCCAGAAGTGTTTACGAAAGGGGTATCCTGCTATTCTAGCACCCGTCACCGACGCCCAACCTGAGGAAAAGAGGATCGAAGATTTACCAGTTGTTCGCGAATTTCCCGACGTGTTCCCTGAAGAAATTCCAGGTTTACCTCCACATTGTCAAGTGGAATTTCAGATTGATCTTACGCCAGGAGCAGCCCCGATCGCTCGTGCTCCTTATCGTCTTGCACCAGGGGAGTTGCAAGAACTGTCTAATCAACTTCAAGAACTGTTGGATAGGGGCTTTATCCGACCTAGTTCTTCGCCTTGGGGAGCCCCAGTCCTATTCGTGAAGAAGAAGGACGGATCCTTTTGTATTTGTATTGACTATCGGGAACTCAACAAAGTGATTGTCAAGAACCATTACCCCTTACCGCGAATCGATGATCTATTCGACTAGTTACAAGGGTCAAGTTTCTACTCGAAGATTGACCTAAGATCGGGCTATCATCAGATGAGAGTCCGAGAGGAGGATGTTCCTAAAATACCTTTTCGAACATGTTATGGCCACTACGAGTTCCTGGTCATGCCATTCGGGTTAACCAACGCACCTGCGGTATTCATGGACCTTATGAACCGTGTGTGCAAGCCGTATCTCGATGATTTTGTCATCATGTTTATCGATGACATCCTGATTTATTCTAAGAGCAATGAGGACCATGAGCGGCACTTGCGTCTTATCCTAGAGCTCCTGAGGAAGGAGCAGCTCTATGCGAAATTCTCTAAGTGTGACTTCTATATTCGAGAAGTACACTTTCTCGGCCACATTGTTAATGAATCAGGGATACACGTGGATCCTGCTAAGATTGATGCTATTAGAAATTGGGCGGCACCAAAGAACCTTTCGGAGGTGCGACAATTTCTTGGTCTCGCTGGGTACTATCGCAGATTTATCAAAGACTTCTCAAAGATTGCTCAACCCCTCACTGCATTAACACAGAAAGGCGTCGTATATTCCTAGGGAGCGAAGCAGGATGATGCTTTCCAACTCTTAAAACAAAAGCTCTGCAGTGCACCAATTCTGTCCTTACCCGAGGGTACCGAAGATTTCGTGGTGTACTGCGATGCTTCTATTCAGGGTCTCGGTTGCGTGCTAATGCAACACGAGAAGGTGATAGCCTACGCTTCTCGACAATTGAAGATTCATGAAAAGAATTACACGACCCACGACTTGGAGTTGGGGGCCATGGTTTTTGCGTTAAAAATCTGGAGGCATTACTTGTACGGTACTAAATGCACTATTTATACCGACCACAAGAGCCTTCAGCACATCTTTGATCAGAAGGAATTTAATATGCGACAGCATCACTGGGTAGAACTCTTAAACGACTACGATTGTGCAATCTAGTATCATCCAGATAAAGCTAACGTGGTGGCTGATGCCCTTAGTCGAAAGGAAACGAAACCCAAGTGTGTCCGTGCTCTGCAGCTTACTATCCATTCTAACCTACCTGATCAGATTCGTTCTGCCCAAACTGAAGCGTTGAAAGTCAAGAACCTTAAAGTTGAAGAGATGCGAGGCTTGGAGAAGAAACTTGTTGAGAGATCTGTTGGTATTCGCTATTTCATGGAACGAATATGTTTCCCTTCGTACGGAAACCTTAGAGAACTTGTGATGGACGAAGCACACAAGTCACGCTACTCTGTCCACCCAGGTTCTGATAAGATGCATCAGGATCTAAAAGTCTTGTACTGGTGGCCGAAGATGAAAGCCCATATCGCGACGTATGTGAGTAAATGTTTGACTTGCGCGAAGGCCATGGATTTTGTCACTGGACTACCTAGAACTCAAAGCGGGAACGATACCATTTGGGTGATCGTCAACCGTCTCACTAAATCAGCGCACTTCATCGCGATCAAGGAAACTGATAAGTTCTCACAACTTACTGGAATATATTTGAAAGAGGTGGTTTCTAGGCACGGGGTGCCAACCTCTATCATCTCTGATCGTGATCCACGTTTCATATCTGATTTGTGGCAAGCGATGCACAAATCATTTGGCTCACTTCTTGACATGAGCACTGCTTATCACCCACAGATGGATGGTCAATGCGAACGAACCATCCAGACACTTGAAGACATGCTGCGAGCATGTGTGATTGATTTCGGTAAAGGTTGGGAGAGACACTTGCCCTTGGTAGAGTTCTCTTACAACAACAGTTACCATTCCAGTATTCTGGCAGCTCCGTTCGAAGCCCTGTACGGACGAAAATGTCAATCTCCTCTTTGTTGGGCTGAGGTGGGTGACAGTGAGATCACAGGTCCAGAACTTGTACTTGAAACCTCTGAAAAGATTGTCCAGATAAAAAATCGTATGGCGGCAGCGTGTGACCGTCAGAAAAGCTACGGTGATAAGTGTAGGTAGCCCTTGGAGTTCACTGTAGGCGATCGTGTTATGTTGAAAGTCTCACCCTGGAAGGGTGTGGTGCGCTTTGGGAAGCAAGGCAAACTTAATCCGCGTTACGTCTGGCCATTCAAAATTCTGGAACGAAATGGTGAAGTGGCCTACAAGCTTGAGTTGCCTGCTGAGCTGGGAAACGTTCATGATGTCTTCCATGTCTCGAAACTAAAGAAGTGTTTATCCGATGAAACACTTGCGGTACCATTTGAAGAGCTAAAAATCGATGACAAATTGCATTTTGTCGAGGAACCTATCGAAATCATGGATCGGGAACTTAAGGTTCGTAAGCACAGTCGAATCCCAATCGTGACAGTTCGTTGGAACTCAAGACGTGGACCGGAGTTCATATGGGAACGTGAAGATCAGATGAAACTCAAGTATCCTCAACTGTTCAAAACTGCTGAACCAAATCCTGATGTGACTGGTGAATTTTGTGACGAAATTCCCTTTCAAGTTAGGGATGATGTGGCACCCGAGGGAAATCCACAATCATCTTGAACTACCATTCCATTTCCTTGTCACTACTTGTCAAATTTCAGGACGAAATTTCTTTCAAGTTGGGGATGATGTGACAACCCGTAATTTCAAGAGTCTTTCCTTGTACTGTTTCAAACCCTTGTGTTGTGTTTTGATGTAACCAGTGTGTACGCTATTTAAATAATGAATGCATTTGATTATATATGAACGGTTATGAGTTTAATTGTTATGCGAAGTGAGTATGTCCGTATAAATTCCGTTGCATGAAACTCTTGGGCCGCACACCTTTGTTCTGTCCGCTCTCGGCCCACACGAAACCCGAGCATGGGCCCGACCCTCCATATCAGCGCATACACCCTAGAGTTGGTGTATAGCTTCCATTACCTCTTAAACAAAACAACATTAGCAACCCTACTCTCCTCTCCCTCACGATCCAACGGCAGCCCCTCCTATACTATCGAAGCTTTCTCTCAGCCCTAACACCTTCCTCAACATCTTGTAATCTGGTTAGTGTGTTCTTATGTGTTAATTCAATTACTTGTCGGGTTGTACGATTGTGTTTCGATTGTTTTGGATTTGCATGAATCATCATAATAATTGCACTATTAGAAATTGATAGATGACATGATTAAATTCGATAACTGCTGGGCATGAGAATTGAATTATAGCGATGTAGGGTGTTGTGAGTATAATGACTAATTGATGATGATCATGAACTAGGATTTAACAATGATTGATGTTCGATTGTAATGGATTAGAAGTAATCTATTAATGTTTGGGTGTGTAGATTGATGTTTGCTATTGTGCGATGATGATGATGATTGTGTTAATATTTGTTGTTAATCATTGAATGTGCGATTACGGTTTATATAATTTTAAGGATGTGTAACTGTTTTGATCCATGATTGGGGTGGGATGAATGGGAAATTGTGTTTGCTAAAATTAAGGGAAACAGTTGACTGGTCCAACTACACGAGTTGGATCGCACAACAAAATCGGGCTCGCACAAGAGTGTGTGATCGCACAACTCCATTCCAATCGCACAAGCAGCTGGGCTTCACGACTTGTTTGGGCCGCACACCAAATGCACAGCCCAAACCCAATCGCACAAGTGGTCCTGAATCGCACAAGTGATTCTGGATCGCACAACTGTGGAGGAGTCGCACAAGTGCATTGGGCCTGAATGGTCTTGGGCCGCGGTTCAGGGTCTAATCACTTAAGTCCCATCATATACCGAATTAGTTGCCGGGGAGGCAACGGGGTTATTAGTTGATAGCGCTATTAGGTTTGGCACCCTCACACCGTACCGGGGAGGACGAGAATGAACTAATTACCGTAACCACTCGACCAATGTTTGATAGAGCATTGGGGAAGGTAAAACAATCTGGAGCCATCTTGCGGTACTCGAGTTATTAACGACATTGTATTTTTAAAATGCTTTAATCTTATACTGGTTAACTAAACGTTTTAACAAACTTTGAACTCGCCAGCGTTATGCTGATACACTTGTCTCCATGCTTGCAGGACGTTAGGTACATGGATTGGGAACTTGTTATCTGGGAGTGCTAGAGTGGTCATGGGTCAAGTCTCTTGGTTACACATGACATGTTTATTGGTTTAGTACATTGGTTTGAAACAATTGAATGTCAGTTTACTTTATGCTTCCGCTGAACGTATTGGTTTTCATGTGATGTTTTGGAAATACTTTAAGTAATAAATGGAAACTTTTACTTACTAAGTTGTTATAGTTCAATGTGATTGGTGGCTGGATCCTGGTACGTCACACTTCCTGTGGGGTTTCCGCATGTGGTATTTTGGGGGTGTGGCAAATGGTCATGTTAACCCTGTTGATTCAATATATAACATAGTTTGTACATTGGAGAAGACATGGGGACGCGGGCCAAGCCTAGGTACGTGGTGATGCCATTCTACTTAGGTGAATGTGGCAAATGCTTGAACTGTAAATCTGGAAAGACAACATTTTTCAAGTTCGCCCTATTAATTTGCATGGTCTCATGCCCGACGACTTCAAGAATGTCTATGCGGTAACCAGAGAAACCGCCTACCGCCTCTTTAGTTGCGCCAAAAGGTCCAAGTACATAGTCATCTATGTCAACTACATGATTAAGGTTGACCTGAGGATGCATCTTACACATGTTAGTTTCCCTACTTGTGGCTTCATAACTTGCCTTGGTGCACTATGGAAGGAAGTCGCGGTCTCTTTAAGAGTTTGGTTGCGGTTTTTGGGCTTGGTGTTGGTGGTCTTGGGATACGTACTTTGATATGTAAACAATCAACAACCGTATATATATTCGATACTCTAAGTTTGTTTCGTAATCTATGTTTGTAAAAAAAAAGTGGGCCAAAATTTGACAACACATCTTAAAGCCCACGCCGCATCACGGCGGGTCACACATCTAGTTTAACACTAAAAAGTAAACAACTCAAAGACTCAAAATAGCGTGTATAATTTTCTCATGATTTGGGATCTCGTATTAATACTAATATCATTTAACCTCAAGGCTCATGGTCTCATTGAACACCACCTTCTTGACCTCCAAAAATCAAATTTCATAACCATGTATTTTTCATATTTGGAGACATTAGCCAAATAATTGATTTCATAATTTTATTATTCAAACATATTCTTGAAATAAAATTCATTAAAATGTATAAATTTCATCCCATATAAACACGTAATAATAATTAATATAGATTTCCAAATTCTCTGTTTTGAACGGTTTATAAGGATTTCAATATATATTTGTTTTTTTAACGGCAAGAAACGACGTGTTAACCACCGTGACACCGGACGTTGTGGTCAAGGTCGACTACTCGACCGCCGCCAGCGCCTTGGCTCTCCCCAGATGCGCGGAAACCTGACCTCCACCCGCCTGAAGGTATGACAGTGGATTAATCGGTAAAACCTCGTGATAGCCATCCCTTAAGTCATGTTTTTTTCATCTAATAGAGTAAACTGCCATTTTGGTCCCTGTGGTTTGGGCACTTTTGCCATTTTAGTCCAAATCTCAAACTTTTTAAATTTGGGTCCCTATGGTTTCATTTTTGTTGTCATTTTAGTCCAAAACTCAAAAAAAAAAAACCCTTATTTGACTGTTGAAAGCTTCCTATTTTGTCTTCTTGTTCAGAGGCAAATTGGTCATTTTATGAGTTATTATAACAAATAAAAAAAACTCAAAACACATCTCTCTCTCTCTCTCTCTTTAAACTCTCTGCACTCTCTCTCTCTCTCTCTAAACACACCTCACCTCTGACTCTCTCTCTCTTCTCTCTCTCTATAACACCACCCGATCCAGGAACTCCACCACCTATGAAAAATCTGACGACGAAATCAATGAACAACAACAACAACAACAACAAAATATCGACGAAGAACGCGGTGTTTCTCTCTCTAGGTTTTGACATTTTTTAGAGGTTTCTCTCTCTAGATTGGGGGTTTTGAGGTGTTTCTCTCTCTAGGTTATCGTGGTTGTGGGAGAATGACGGAAGGTGACAGGTGGTGGTTGCCGATGGTTTAAACACGGTGGATGTTGCTGTGGTTGTTGTAGGTGGTTTGACGGTGGCGGAGGTAGGTAGAGGTGGAAAGGAGGTGGTCTGGGTGTACGGTGGTGGAAGGGAGACGGTGGTGGTGGGTACGTAGAACGGGCAGAGGATTGGAATGAGGGGAAGGACGATGATCCAGAGGCAACAACGGCAGCGGAATCGCAAGCGCCAGAGAGAAAATGGTATCGTTTTGGAACTATTTTGTATCTATTTTCTATCTATTCGTTGTTGTTGATGTAATTATTCTGATGTTAATTAGTTAAAATATAATATTAGTTAATGGAGTTGCTGGTGGATTTTAAATTTTTAGTGTTAATTTTGGTTTGATTGTGAGTAATTTGGTTAAGTTCTTTTGGAGAAGATGATCGTTTGGAGGAGATTATCATAGAACAGAGCTGGGTAATTTTATCTAGGTCCCTGTGGAAGATGATCTGCTTTGAGTTCTTGATCTGGGTTTTTCTTAAATATCCATTTACCCTGCTTTGAGTTCTTGATTTGGGTTTGTGGAAGATGATCTGCTTTGAGAGAGAGAGTGTGTGTGTGCAGAGTTCTTGATCTGGGTTTGTGGAAGATGATCTGCTTTGAGTTTTTGATCTGGGTTTTTCTTAAATATTCATTTACCCTTTAAAAGCAGTTCATCACATTATATTTATGAAATGACCAATTTTCCCCTGAACAAGAAGACAAAATAGGCAGCTTTCAACAGTCAAATAAGGGGTTTTTTGAGTTTTGGACTAAAATGGCAACAAAAACGAAACCACATGGACCCAGATTTAAAAAGTTTGAGATTTGGACTAAAATGGCAAAAGTGCCCAAACCACAGGGACCAAAATGGCAGTTTACTCCATCTAATATTTCTAAGTTATATTTTTGTGTTTTTCTTTTTAATTGCATGAGTCCATGTTTTGTGCAGTTTGTTTATTTTCCAACATGTGTTTTTTTCATTTTTATTTTATTTAGTAAAACCCATGAACAAGGATAATGGGAGTAGTGGTCAGTTATTGTAATTGTAGTTTAAATATGTATTAATCGAAGGAAGCAAGGACAGTGTGTTTATGAGTTTGAAATTTGTGTGTTAATTTTCTCAATGGATTTTGAGAATAATTAATTCTTCCATGCTAGTTCAAGTGTGGCAACTTGAATGGTGTTCTTGGAGCCTAGATTAGAATCAAGTGGTGTATATGTATCTTGATTCTCGTTTAGTTTGCCCTAATCGTTTTCTTGTGTGGTGTTTCTGTATCACAAGAGACCGTTAGATCTATCCGTTTTATTTAGAGTTTTAATTTCATAGTTGTTACCGAACCGATTCCTATCATTTGGTATCAGAGCCGAAGCGATTCGTTTCGACTCCTACATCTCTACATTCACATACTATCTAGTTTCAAAAAAAAAGAAGGATGATGGCTCATGAAAACAAATCCTTGGAACAGCAAGTTCGAGACCTCCAAAACCAGTTTCATGACTTTGTTTTTAGGATAAAAATGAAGTCCATACAAGATCGGATTGCGAAGCTACTCATCACGGTTCGTCACCAACAAGTTGAACCTCGATATGATGACGATGGAGTTGTTCCTAATGAAGAGGAGTGTCTATTTGTTGAGAGAGCTCTTTACGGGATTATCAATCAAGAAGATGAATCAAAAGAAGTGGAGGTCAAATTCAATGATGAAGATGAAAAAGTTGCATGTATCAAAGAGGAACATGAAGTTTTTGTCACTTCAATATCTACACACCCAAACAAACCAGAGAATGAAGAGGAATATGACGTTGAGCTGAAGTTACAACTAAAGGAAACCAAGGTAAATCTAAATGCAGGTTATGATTTTGAATGTAACAATGAAGGACTTAGGCTATAGGGTGTGGTCATGACCATCATGATCCTCCACATAGGCACCATGTCATCCATCTTTAATTCACCATTTAAAACCACCACCCTAAGGGTGTGGTCATGACCCAAACCACTATCCCCTTTATTTATTTAATTTATTTTTGTCTTAAAATTTTCAAATGGGAGGGTCGTGGCAATCGTGGATTAATCCATGGGAACCACCATCAATCAAGGAGGGGGGTGGTATACCATTTAATTAATGGTCCTATGTGGAAATAATGTTCCAATCCATGACCCCCACACCCCATAGCCTTATGCAGATTTGGAGATCCACTGAAGTCATGCACATTTACAATTTCCATGTAACCAAAATTTCCTTTCAAGTTGTACAACACCCATTGCGGAGTCCGTGTAGATTTGGGTTTCGTTTCAAGATATGCACCGATGGATACGTACTGGAAATACCGCCTGAACCGCCCCCAATGCGAGATACAACGTTTGGTGCGGATGCGATTGTCCCAAGTTTGAGGACAAACTTTTTCGAAGACGAAGAGAATGATAGCCATCCCTTAAGTCACGTTTATTTCATCTAATATTTTTAAGTTATATTTTTGTGTTTTTCTTTTTATTTGCATGAGTCCATGTTTTGTGCAGTTTGTTTATTTTCCAACACGTGCTTTTTTCATTTTTTCTTTTATTTAGTAAAACCCATGAACAAGGATAATGGGAGTAGTGGTCAGTTATTGTAATTGTAGTTTAAATATGTGTTAATCGAAAGAAGCAAGGACAGTGTGTTTATGAGTTTGAAATTTGTGTGTGAATTTTCTCAATGGATTTTGAGAATAATTAATTCTTCCATGCTAGTTCAAGTGTGGCAACTTGAATGGTGTTCTTGGAGCCTAGATTAGAATCAAGTGGTGTATCTGTATCTTGATTCTCGTTTAGTTTGCCCTAATCGTATTCTTGTGTGGTGTTTCTGTATCACAAGAGACTGTTAGATCTATCCGTTTTATTTAGAGTTTTAATTTCATCGCTGTTACCGAACCGATTCCTATCACCTCGTCTCCCATCCAAGTCGAACCGGCACCACCCGTATTCGTTCTTCACCACTACATCATTGGCATACAACAAGACTGTAATTCTCAATAAACAGTTTTAATTACATTAAATATTATAGTTTGAAATCATAACCAAAAACAACATACCCAGTGATTTCTCACTCATAGCGAAAGTTATTGGTAGGGTCTGAGAAGGATGAAATGTAGGCAAGCCTTACCTCTATCATATGGATAGAGAGACTATTTCTAATAAGACCCTCAACTCCAAAGTCAAAACCAAACATAGAGGTCAAAAACGAATGTATAGCTACTTAAAGTTTGTACCTTTGCAAAATGTATAACATAAAGATTTACCATATCAGAAAGACACACAAACAAGTTATAGCATGCAAAGGCTACCCCCATAATAAAATATAAAAAAAACCTAGCATTGTAAGGTAAGACTAAAAGAACAAACCGTACCTTATTCCTAAAAGTCGTTAACCTTAATTTTGCGTCTCCACGGACTCTTATCCTCGACTATGTCCTCACAGAGGTGCAAATGTAACAAATCCTGCCTAATTCGCTCCTCTCAAGTCAGTTTCGTTCTGCCTCTGCTCCTCCCCTCCACCGTAAGAGTCTCCACGGTTCTAACTGTGGCCTTCACTTCTCGCCTCTATTTAGTAACAATCATACCTAAATGTTCTTTGTATGAAAATACGGAGTAAGATTGTGATTCATCATTCATTACACTAGATATCAAAATGGTTATTTGAAGCACAAGTTTGACTATGAAAAGTCAAATGTGTGAAATTTTTAGACAATGTTAACATATTATTTCGAAACAAAAAAAAAGTGGATTAATAAAAGATAAATCGAGTATCAAAGTATTTGAATAAAGTATGATTTTTATATAAAAACCCATTAAAGACAACATACACAATTAGAGTTGAATGAATTGATAAAACATGCCAATATTGTTTTTCATCCATTTAAGTTGAACGGGATGGTTAGATCGGGTATCGGGTGAGGCATCTTTGGGTAGAAAATTAACCCAGTAATTTTCGGTTCGAATATTGGTTAGGGAAATCCAACATCGGGTAACCCGACTTACCCGAGTAAGAACTAAGCGCGATCCGACTTTCGTCAGGCGGTGATTTGTTGTGGAAGCGTCTTTTCATCTAACCCTCTATTTCCCCTTTTTATTTTATCATCATCATTTCCCGCCCGATCAACACCCACAATCGAGTATTAACAAATATGTACTACCTAAATAAACCGACCCAATGAACCCAATAACCAAACAGCCTGAACTCGGCGACCCGATTGTGATACGAATTGAATGTCGGATGCTATATCATACACAAAAACCCGAATAACCCAACCCAAACTATTAAAATCTTAGCTTATACGAACAGATCAAGAAGAAGAGAAACAGAAAGAGTTAGGTCACCCAAATCCATGGTTTTTATAGAAACACTAACACCTCGCAATGCACTGGTGACAGTAAACAATCATACAAGCATATATAGAGCCTTGGGGGCATTGAGATACATCAGCTCAAATATTATTTTATTATTAAATTTTAAACCGATCTCTAATCCAGATCTTAAATTCCTAACAAGATCTGTCTTTGCCACTGACTGACCGCTTCATGATCCTTGATTTCTTGTACCTGCCAATAAGAATCATTCTTTGCTTTTTATGCCCTCTCGGCAACCTAGTTTCTTGCTTCTCGAGCCCATCGGTTTGGATCACCATTATGATAATCACAATCATGATTTACATCCTTCCTTTTTTCCCTAGCTCAGGTCTGATCGAACTCAGCAACTAACAAGCATTTGCAGATTCATAATGCTTATGCGTATGGGTACATATCAAACCGGAATTCATATATAAAGTCGATGAAATGTGACTGCTAGTATAAAAAATACAAATATGTTGAACAATAAACTCATTAGATAGAATATACCACAAGTAAAGACCAGAACTAATTCGATACAAATTTCCGATTTTAATTTCTCATCCTACAAAAGTACAAATAGCTCAAACCAACAATAACTAGTTCAGTCTCTCTCCCAGATTGTTATCTAGGCAGTAGTATCCATCATTTCTTTTGGGACAAGCTTACCTATCAATTTAAGCATACTTCTATCTACTGAACCAGCTGCGATTTGATCAATCAACATCGATAAAGTTGAAGCATCAAGTGAGTAACTTCTTCCATCCATTTCCTGTAAAAGCATCTCAACATCATCGTAATTCTGGTTCTTAAGATATCCTTGGAGAAGAACATTGTAAGTAACACTATTTGGTGGGCAGCCACTCTCATCCATTTTACGAAACAAGTGCTTTGCTTCCTTTAGTAAACCATCCCCACACAAGCCACTAACCATCACGGTATATGTCCGAACATTAGGCTGCAAACCTTTTAGAGTTAGGTCTTGGAAAAGATCCCTTGCAATATCAAGCTTCCCACATTTGCTCATACCATCAATAAGAATAGTGTACACTTGAATGTCAGAGTTTAGCTTGCTATCACCCACCAAATGAAACAAAGAGAGCACATCTTCAACTTGATGGTTGTTGCAAAGACCGTCTAATATTATTCTATAGGTGCATTCATCTGGTATGTGGCCGTGTGCTCGCATCTCATCAAAGAGTTTGCGTGCAGCTCCACAACGTCCGACCCGAAACAATCCCTGTAACATGGTGTTGTAAGTGACGATACTAGGTTTCAAACCTTTTCTTGTTATCTCATGAAACAAATGCATGGCCTCTTCTACTTTGAAACTCTTGCAATACCCATTCAACAAACTGCTATAAGTAACAACATTAGGGACGAGACCTTTAGAAGTAAGTGAATCAAAAAGCACCCTTGCTTTGGTCATTTCACCTCGCAGACAGTAACCATCTATCAGTGAACTGTATGTCACTATGTCAGGAACCTCACCTCTCTCAACCATGATGTCTATAACAGCCTCCGCTTCATCCACCCTACCTTCCTTGCAAAATGCATCAACTAATATGTTAAAGGTTCGCAAACTAGGAGAGATCCTTAGATCCTCCATTTCTTTTAGCAGCTTAGAGACCTCGTCCCAATGACATAAGTTACAAAGACCATAAATCAGAGAGGTGTATGTGATGACATCTGGTTGAATGCCTTTGGCAAATACCATTTCATTGAAAAGCTTGAAAGCATCCTCTATCATTTTGTCCTTGCAAAGACTATAAATGATGGTATTATATACAACAACATTAGGCTCACAGCCTCTTTCATCCATGAGCCTAAGCAAACCAACAGCAATATCATTATTGCCAAACTTGCAAAGCCCTTTGATCATAGTGGAATACATAACTACATCAGGTTCACATAGTTTCTGTTTGATGAGCTTCTTGAAGAGCCTCTCAGCCTCAAGAATCATATCTTCACGAATGAGTCCATCTAAGAGTGTACTAAATGTGAAGACATCGGGTACAACAGCTCGCCTGAAGCAACAGCCCAGGAGTGCAAAGCCGTCGTTGGTGCGAGACATCTGACAACAACACTTGATGGCAATATTCATAGAGTAGGCATCAACAGGAACCCTAACAACGCACATTTGTTTAAACAGATGGAGACAAGAAGAAAAATGTTTCATTTTGGAAACAGCATTTAACAACTGAGTAAACTTAACAACAGATGGGAGGGGTTTTCTCTGGATCATTTCATCGAACAGGTTAAAGGCATGATCCAAGTTGGTAACTTTTTGATACCTAGACAGCAGAGGACGATCGTCAATATTTGAAAAGGAAGTGGAGTGAAGAAGGAGAAGGTAAAGAAGTGGAGTGAGGAGTGAATGGGGAAGACGAAAGAGGGGTTGTTAAAGAATTGGTGATGAAATTACATTTGAGTTTGAAGAAAGCGTGATGAAGATGAGAATTGGTGCGAATCATCTTCATTGTCGCAGCAGCCTCCAACGGAGAAGGAAATTGATCGGTATTCTTCTCCTGTGACCTAACCAACCCTCACACTCACACCGGTGTGGTGTGGTTTGGCAAGAAATGCGAGGAAGCACGCCTCTAATTTCATAATTTCTTTTGAATAATTACACTCGTAGTTGTTATGGTTTGTAGAAACTAGAAAGTTACAGCTGGTTCTTGTGGTTTACAAATGTTGTAGAGTTTCGACATGTTTGCCTAAGCTTTTTAAAATAATTTATGGGGTGCCTTATTCCCACATACCCTATATCTTATTTTCGCATCCCCTATTGTATACGGGCCGTATACAATTATACGGCTCGTATAGAATGTTTTTGAATAGGAAAATGCGCAGAGAATGTTTTTTTTGGTTTTATTATATACGGCCCGTATACAGTTATACGAGTCGTATACATGTGTATACGATTTGTAAAACGTATACGGCTCAATTGATTTATTTTTGTGGGTTTTTGATGTTAGGACATGTATACGGGCCGTATAACTATATACGGGCCGTATATATTGGCTTTTTTCAAGTATCACGTTTTATTCCCGTAAAAACACAATCATTCTAGCGTTTCTAAAACTCTTCATCACCTTTAACAATGTCGATAAACGTTGATCGGAACATGCCGCTTAAATCGGAGCACAGGTAGAGTAACGTTACCGATCAGTCCGTTGATGAAAACCTTAGCGATCGCAGAGATCTTCGTGTTGGTTATTTATCGATTCCGAGTAACTAGTAGAAGAACCTGCCACAAACAAGTTCTCCACAGTTTGTTATTCAGATCTCTGTTCGGTCATCTTTCCAAACTACAACACACGATACTTTTAATAAGCTGTCATAGTTGTCAAATTCGATTTCAACAAATCTTTTCATTTTCCTTCAATTTCTAAAACATTCTCTGTTACATGAAGACGTGTCAGGTTCTTCTACTAGTGGTATTTTACTGAAGTATTGAAGATTGAGGCGGGCATTGTTTAAATCTGAATATAACTAGATGTTACGTGTATCAGCGTTGTTTATCACCCTGTGTGAGCATTGGAAACCCGACAAACAGTCTTGACAACTGTGACATTTTATCTATCTATGTGTGTCACATCCATCCTGTTATTGCAATCGATATGATTAATTTTTTCAGATTTTTTTCTAATTAGCGTTGTTAACTACCAAAAGAATGCATACACAAATAGTTCTAGTAGACGAAGCAAAGAGACCGTTGTGTATCTGAATCAAGTTCTCAAACAAACACTACCAAAGATGGGTTGGTGAAAAATACCGGAGCTGTTATCTCGGTTGTTCAGTACTCTCCTATATCAACTTGAACGGTTGATGGTTACAAGGATCGTTCTAATAAATTAAAGAGAATAAACCATTTTTTACCAATTTTCACTCCAGTAGTTGAAACTTGAGCGCAGGAACTCTCATCAAAACCCTCACCCTCAAAAATCAACCAGAAACCAAAGGAAAAAAGGGCTGATAATGGCTAATGGTTCTTCGTTGAGGAAACCAAACGTAGACGGAGATGATAGGCCTGGTAACTGGAAGAGAAATCAATTGTATTTTTTTAGTTGCTTCTCTTGTTAAGTTTCTGAACCAACCGAAATCCACAAATTCCAACAGTTTCTTCATAGATTTCGTCCGGTTTCCAAACTCTTTCACACAAAGTTAATATTCACTGTGGTGGATGCAAGCATAAAGTTAGAAAAAATACTCAAGTTGAACGGACGATATGTATCAACAAATTGTGAGTGAGAATATGGCTATGAAGAATAGTATGGATAAACAATCACCGTATACGGGTTTTTCTGCTAGTTATTCGGAATGTTTCGAATCATCACAGAAGACGTGTCGGGTTCTACTGCTAGTAGTATGAGTCTGAGTCCATTGTGGTTCGTGAATGTTTCGAATCATCACGACAAGGATCGTTCTGATAGATTAAAGAGAATAACCCTTTTTTTACCATTTTTTACCCATAGTATACGAGCCGTATAATAATATACGGCCCGTATACAACCATCGTATACATTGTATACGATCGGTAAAAATATTTTTTACCAATGGTATACGGCCGTATAAACCGTATACGACTCGTATACATATGGTAAAAAATGGTAAAAACCTCTTTAATCTATTAGAACGATCCAATAAATGAAGAAACCAATTGTCTCAAACACTACTAAACATCTGCTTTCTGAATCTGAATCTGAATGTTAACTTTTTAGTTGCTTATCTTGTTAAGTTGTGTATTTGCAACAACGGGATCAGATGGTTTGAGTATCTTTCATCCTCGTTTGGCTAATCTCACACTTGAAAATGACCACATTGGTATTTTCTCAAAATGTGCAAACTTGAAGAATCTCACATTAAAGATCTCTACACAAACTCTTCTACATCTTTTAACCAGTTGTCCATCACTTAAGACCTTGAAAGATTTGTTGAAATCGAAGCATTCACGAACCACAATGGACTCAGACTCATGTTCAAGTAAGTGTCTAAAAATCTAAAAATTCAGGTTTACCTTGTAAATTTCTCAAAACAAACTCTCGTTTCTTCATCTTCATCTTCATTTGTTGAGAAACCATTATCTTGTCTTTCAGAAGAGTTTGTATTGAACCAAGAATACTACAAACATTCTATACCTTGCAACGTATACAGGTGCAATAGAATGGCGAGTTATTTTCAGTTATTTCTGTTGAATCACAAATTCCATTGTTTAAACCAGAATCAGGTTCTCAATACAAGGATCGTTCTAAGAGATTAAAGAGAATACACCATTTTTTTACCATTTTTTACCATAGTATACGAGCCGTATCAGAATATACGGCCCGTATACAATCATCGTATACATTGTATACGATCGGTAAATTTGTTTTTTACCGAGCGTATACGGCCGTATAAACGGTATACGGCCCGTATACATATGGTAAAAATGGTAAAATAAGGTCTTTCTTTCCTTTTTTTAGTTGCTTCTCTTGTTAAGTTTCTGAACCAACCGAAATCCATAAATTCCAACAGTTTCTTCGTGGATTCCGTCCGTTTTCCAAACTCGGTCATTCCTTGTGATACATGAACGTTGTATTCTTGTCTTTCAGAAGAGTGCTGTAATAGAGAAATCATCCTATGTCTTTTATCAACCGAAGAGGCAGCAAGGACAGATAATACTTCATTTGTCGAGAAACCATACTGTCAAGAAACTAACATCTTTTAATACTTCATTGCGTATGTGCTTGTGCTGTAGAAACCGGTGATGAATTTGTGTATCTAAATCAGGTTCTCTGCCTTAGATCGGTCATTCCTTGTGATACATGAACGTTGTATTCTTGTCTTTCAAGACAAGGATCGTTGGAAGGATTGTAGTAGCAGGACATTGGTACCACTGTGAAAATTGCATCAGGAGGGGAGAGAGTCTGATACAATAAGGATGTTGGGAATTAAACGCATGTACGTGACAAAATAAGGATGTTCGCATAAACATATATTCGTTTCATAACCTCCTCCTATAAATCAACCACAACCGACAAAGAGCCTGTATTAAAAGCCATCCTATGTCTTTTACCAACCGAAGAGGCAGCAGAAGACGTGTCGGGTTCTTCCAACATTCACGAACCACAATGGACTCAGACTCATACTACTCACCCTCCCCTGAGGAAAAGTTTTCCCGACGACTCAACAAAATCCTGATAGAGAAAAAACATCAACAACCATTTTTTCTTTTCCTTCAATTTCGAGAATATTCTCCCCTGTGTATGTGCTTGTGCTGTAGAAACCGGTGATGAAAAGTTTCAACCAAAGGGAAATCCATGAAACGAAAGGGATTTCGAGCAGTTGGTATTGAACCAACAAAATCCGAATACTGAAAAACCGACATTCCTTCAAACATTCTAAACCCTACCTGGAAACAAACCAACAAAAGTCTGCTGGCAAGAATCTTTTTTCACATGGTATTGAACCAAGAATATGATACCTTCGAGATACTTCGTGTTAGTTTGATTTGAATTTTGAAAGTTGGATGTCCGTTATCTCAACCGAACGTTAATTGCTATTGTTTTAAATAACAACAGATAATGAACGGATTGTTGGTGGATAACGCAAACAAGTTCTCCACAGTTTGTTATTCAGATCTCTATTCGGTCATCTTTCCAAACTACAACACACGATAAGTTTAAACTTTATAGTGTGTGATTTGACCAGGAAATGATTGGAGGTGAAGGTTCAGTGCACGAAAAGTTTCTTACGAAATGTACGTGACAAAACAAATATGTTGGGAATTAAACGCATGTCCGTAATCCCGCGTTGATAGCTTCTGTTTTATTCAGACTCCTTACAACTCTCATCAAATGCCTCACCCTTCCTTTTATTCTATAAATATTAAATAAAGAATAACACCATGCCCGTAATCCCGCGTTGATAGCTTCCGTTTTATTACAGTCATACGACACGTTTTCTTGTTCTTCAATCTTTATTACTTTTTGATGTTTTATTTTGAGCACCTCACCACTCTAAAATATTTTAAAAATCAAAATTTCGTTCTATACGGGCCGTATACTGTTATACGGCCCGTATACACGTTCGTATACATTGTATACGACATGGGAAAACTTATTTACACATGGTGTATACGGGCCGTATACTGTTATACGGCCCGTATAGAATAAAACAACTTGATAAAGTCTGTGCCAGCAGACTTTGTCAGTTGTTTTTATTCTATACGGGCCGTATAACAGTATACGGCCCGTATACACCATGTGTAAATAAGTTTTCCCATGTGTTAATATTAGGACCCTAATTTATTGATTTATTGGTTTTTTTAAAATTCCTAAGTTTCAAAATGATGTTTGACAATGAGGGGAAAAAGCCAATAAGTCAATAAATCACTTCATACTAACTTTTCCAAAAAACCAATAAGTCAATAAGTTGTTTTAAAAAGCTTAGACTGTAGGGTATGGGGCTTGGGTTGGGGCGTGGCCCTTGGGGCTTGGGTTTGAAGCCGGGCGTGGGGCGGGCTTGAGATCCGATGTGGTGGCCTCCTATTCGCTGTCCACCGCCAACCCACGCGGTGCACCCACGCCCCGCCATACCCCACGGACACGTCACTATGCGGTGGGGGGCTCCAACTCCACGTGTCAACTCATGCCCCCAACCCAAGCCCCACCATACCCCACGGTCTTAGCCAAACATGCCCTTAGTTGCATTGATTCAATAATTACACACTTGATTTCGTTGGTTGTAATTTTTGTAGTCGGGTGATTCTTTTCACTAACCTGTGTTAAATATCTCAGTTAAGTATGTGTTAAATGATTATAATACCCTTACTTGTTAAGAAAATAAAACAATATATTTTCTACCCCACCATCAATTCTTTTTTTTTTCTACCCTAAACCACCACCCCCATTATAAGCACCACCACCATCTCTCCTCCACCACCACTTCCACCCACCACCACCGAACACCCACCACCACCATCTTCCCTCCTCCACCATTGAACACCCACCTCCACCGTCTCCCCTCCACCATCGTACACCCACCACCCCCACTAAACACCCAAGTCACCGGAGATCAACAAACCGTTGCACAATATCATAATCATATCACTTATTAACTACCTGTGACAATCAAACAGTTTATATAAGTCACTCACATGGATGCTTTAAAAACAAATTGTCAGAGAATTTGGAAATTAAATTAGAAATTAAATTAAGTCTCACCTGCAGTAGGGGTGTGGGGTGGTTACTTCCTTTGATGTAATTTCCTTAAAGGCACGTTGGAATGAAAAACGGGCAGAGAAATTGGAAATCAAATCAGGTCTCAAACATTGGGTATGTGTGTGTTTGTGTCTGTCGAGTCCTTGAACCCTGGTTTGAGGTCAACGAGGCTCGTCAACGCTCCGATGGGTCTTTCTTGTTAACCTACAAAACAAAACATCGTTAGTCTCATCACGGAGGACACCCAGGGGGAATCTGTGACCAAGCTCCGACATGAGAATAAGAAAGCTTGTCGGAGAAAATGGAGTTTATTCCGACAAGTTATGGTCGTTGGAATATCCTTGGTGTGAATTCTTAATTGAGAGTATTAAATGTGATCAGGAGAATGTCCAGAGGTAATGAAGTGTGAGTGTGGATTCATTGTTAGGAGAATTGAATGCTTATCTTTTGTGATCTTATGCTCATCTTATAGAGAAGAAGTCTCTTATCACCTCGGTAAAGACCTGGATACGATCTAACGGTTTTCTGGCATCTTGGGGAGACTCACACATGTGTCCAGCTGCCATCGATGCGATGACATAAGCATTAAATGAAGTCGGCTTCTTCATAGTACTCTCTCCGGCGATCCTTTCACTTTCTAGTTGCAGACATTAAGGTGTTGTTTGTTTTTTCTGCGAGAAAAGGTCTGCAGTCTGCGGACCACATCTGCAGGCATCTGCAGGAGAAGAGGTGGACCAAATGTCTGCAATCTGCAAGGAGAAGAGGGTTTGTTTTTTTTCCTTCTACAAAACCACTTTTCCCACACAATCTCTGCCTCAACTCTCTCTCTCTACTCTCTCTCTACAATCTGCAGACCACCACCGCCGCACCACCACCACCGCACCACCTCCGCCTTCACACCACCGCCATCATCTCCGATCTGGGTTCAACCACCACCACCACCGATCTCCGCCATCTCACCAGCTTGTTTGGTTCGATTTGGGGGTTTTCTGGGTTCAACCACCACCACCGATCTTCGGCATCTCACCAGCTTGTTTGGTTCGATTTGAGGGTTTTCGTCGTTCAACCACCACCACCGATCTCCGATCTGGGTTCGATTTGGGGGTTTTCGTCGTTCAACCACCACCACCGGTCTCCAATCTCTCTCTCTCTCTCTCTCTCTCTCTCTCTCTCTACGGTATCTCTCTCACTCACTCTCTCTCTGGGTTCGATTTGGGTTTCGATTTGGGGGTTTTGGGAGCCGCACCGGCGGCGGTGTCAGGGGTGGAGGTGGTGGCGGAGATGGTGGAGGTGGTGGGCGGAGACGTGGTGGTTTCGATTTGGGGGTTTTGGGTGGTGTTTGTTTTGTGGGGGTGCATGTGGTGGCGGTGGTGGTGGAGGTGGTGGCGGAGACGTGGTGGTGGAGGTGGTGGCGGAGATGTGTGGTGGCGGAGATGTGTGGTGGTGGAGGTGATGCAGGTCTGTGGGCAGGAGAAGAGGTGAGAAGAGGTCCGCAGACTTAAGGCCATGTCTGCGTGGGGAAGAGGTGAGGCAGATGTTTTTGGTCTGCAGATCTTCCGGAAAACAAACAAGCTGCAGACTTCAAACATCTGCGCGCGTCTGCGCGGCGCAGACATAAGTGGCCAGAAGTGCTTCTGGCCAAAAAACAAACACCACCTAAATGTCTCTGCAAGAGACATGACATGCTCGATTTCCCACTCTTTCTCTTATTATCCTTTTGCAGGAAATAATAAAAATATTTGGGCTTATTTGAGAAGCCCAATTAAAGAGGCCCAAGACGAGGAGCCCCAATCCAAAGGGCCATGTCGACAAGTCATCTCTAGTCCTGGGCTACGAGCCTCAAGACGTGGGGCCTGGACTAATAAGCAGCGGCGCTTCAACTGTGGAGTGGGGCCCTATGTGATGATGACGACGCCTGACGGTTTCTCGATCCTGATTAAGGGATGATGACGACGCCTGACGGTTTCTCGATCCTGATTAAATCCCTTAATCCAACGACCAGGGTTTGAAATACCTCTCCATGTGCATTAAATCAAAGGTCACCTTTGAAATAGTGATTGGACAGTTACCGCCCTAATTGAAGAAGTTCTTTAAAAACCCTGAATCAGTCTGTAATGTCATCATTCCTCACCCCTCTTCTACTATCATCTTTCTCTTGATCTTCTTCCCACACTACAACATGAGTAGAAAAGGTCGATCTTCCATCCATTCAATTATTACTCAAGATGAGTTGGATTCCTTTGTTGCTTCCTATCGAATCTCATCGGAGTTTGCTCCGAGACTCCCCGGTCCCAACGATCTGACGACCTGTTCGCCGGAAAGGATAGTGATCTATACTCTGTCCTTCTCTTTTTTTGGTATTCGGCATCCACTTTCTCCTTTCAAGATGGCTCTCCTAAAGAACTACGGGATTCAATTCTCTCAACTGCACCCTTTGGCTTTTCTGAGGATTGTTCATTTCGAACTTTCCTGTGCCTCTTTTTCCGGCGAGCCCTCCGTGCCGTTATTCCGACCATTCGACCGACTTCAATCAAACGGAGATTGGTTTACGTTTGAGAAGAGAATAGATAGCATATCACTCCCTATTTACTCCTTCATGCCTACTTCCACATATCCCAAGGAATGGAAAAACAGGTTCATTTTTGTCTCTCCTTCCATGATCTCTGAGTCCCTTCCCTTAAGGGACCCTGCTGTGGTGATATAGGACGGTGTTCCTCCTCTTTCAGCGACTGAGGATATGTTATGGCGGAAGATGTACGAGCACCCTACGCGTGCTTTCAATTTTCCAGAGGGGATCCTTGCTATGGGGGGTTTGAGCCCCTTTTATCTGATCCGTCCTAAAGCTTTTTACGAAAGCAAAGGTTAGTTCTTTCTTTCATAGTGATTTTTAACCGTACCTTGTTTGAGACCTTTGGTTTTGTCTATCCAGTCATCTCTTGTGTTTGTTTGTTTTTGCAGAGATGACCCTATGGAGTTTACTGCAGGCCGATTGTAGGGGGTGTCATATGTGGTTGAAGGTGTAGTGAACCAAGAGATGGGTGGTGTCTTCAGGGGGAGTGCCCCTGATGTTGGAGGTTCGAATGCTGGGCCGAGTCTGGGAGAGGGAACTCCTTCTCTTCGGGGGTGGGGGGGGGGGGGGGGGTCCCCTAAGGGATCGGAGGGTTCACAGAATTCCCCTCCAGTGGAAGATGCTAGCAGTGGAGATGAAGACCTAGCGACACGCCTGTCCCAAAAGCGCAAATATGGTGTTGTCATGAGCCATCATGATGTTGATGTTGATGAAATTTGCAAACCTCCACAAACATACTACGAAATCTTGACAAGGCTTGGTGTGAAGAGCGATTGGTTTCACCTACACGTTGGCGGAATTATTCAAATATGGTTGTTCTAAATGCAACGGCTCCTCGTCTGTTTTCGGACACGTCCAACCAAGAGTTGACCAAAGCTATGTCTACATCTTCGGTTCAAGGTCTTCTAGTCATTTTTTTATGAGCATGTAGATATGAGAGCATGAGAGAATGTGTGATTGAATTTTTATAAATTTAGTGTAATATGTATATGTATTTATAAGGGTTAGATAAGTTTAAATATTTAATAAATACCCAAAACGACCGTTCAATGGTCAAAACACTTAAACCTAAACAACATGCGGCATCCACCCATCCCAGACCCTACCCGCCCTGCCGGACCATCGACGTTGCAACCCTAGCGAGTAGGGGTTACTTGCTGGCTGTGGATCAAGTGCCCCCCCCCCCCCCCCCCCCCTGTTAACGTTTCTAACCCATTTGCCACCTCATTTAATTGTCAGGTAATATCATGTTCACAGGGCATGTCATTAACTACCAGCTTGCCAATGCTCACTTGAATCCTTGTCTTTCTTTTGAAACAATACTCAATTTCTATAAATTAAGCCTAAGATTAATTATTCAATCAGCATATGCTGTGTAACAAATTAACTATTTTATCACATATTAAGTCTCAACTAAATAACCAAACCAGAAATAAAAATAAAAAAGGCATGTTTCTTAATTTTACAACTCATTTATGCTACTTTTGTGTTCCTTGTTTAAATAATGGCTCCTTGGGAATGCATGAGGCGTGGGGCCCTCAAGGCGGTCACGAACTGCGTTTCATGGCACCCCGTTTCATGGCAACAATACAACATATATATGTTGATGGGCTTTTGCCAAAAGTTCAAGGTAAGAATTCCAACCCAGTGATACTCATACCGGAACAAGATAATCGGGTTGCATTTCAATAATTACTTGTTTTGATCTGAACCCATTACTCAACCAAGCCAAATCACAAATAGATACTACTAGCTAAAATATTTCAAGTGAGATCAACCGACCTAGATAAAAATTGACTGAAGATAATCAAGCTGAAGACCAGCAGCAGATGAAAGATACAAGAGAATCTATTCAACTAAAAAAACAAAGAAAACATCTAAAATCATAAATCTTGCTGCTGTATATTATATGTTTATGGTAGCACAAACCAACTTCATTTTCACCTGCAAAGCCAACAAAACAAAATTTGTTCAGCCCTACAAGAAGGATGGGTGATATATAATCATGCATGCAAGAAGCAAAGGCAATGTGTCGATAAAACTTTAACCAATTTTGACCCAAAAGTACATGAGGCGCCACCTCAAGGCACTGGAGCTTTCATGATCGCCCGGTGAGCCTCATACATCAGATGCACCTTTCAGACAAAGATAGAGGCCGTTCATTACATAATTTAGTGATACAATGATTCTAAAATTTTAAAATGGTTCTCATTTGAACCCACCACGTGTGTACAGACATTGAATACATGTTTGTGGTGGGTCTATAAGTAATGAATGGACCTACCTATCTATAGAAGAAATTACACAAAATCTATGCATCTTAGAACTGATGGATCTTTTATGCACACAAATTATACCATTTGACCCCTAAAGTTCTTAATGAATATGTTTTTTAAACACCCTGTTTGAGTAAATAGTTTTTTTTGTCCCAAGGTAATTTAACAAGGTTTTTTTGCCCTATCTGGTTATATCTTTTTAACTTTTAACACCATAATTACCAAAGAGGGCCTTAAAAAGCATGTAACTTTTAAAACAGACCACCACCAAAGGTATAATCTTAGTTTATGATATTTATCCGCCTTACATCAAGCCTGTAAAGAAGCATACATTCCTTTCGAGTAGTCTGTTTATACCAGAAATATAAGTTTTATCTAGAAACTTAGTGACAAAAAAGACTGCAACTGTTACTTTGACTCTCACAAGATACCATTGTTCTATGAGATATATAACCGTTGCACTACAGCATGCTACTCGTTTAATAAACTAACCAACAGATAAACATGTGCCAAATTGCCAAGTGTTGTATGCAAGTATACCATAAATATGATTTTAACGAATGTAGTAAATAGTTTGTTCCCGTCACCACGTGTTAATAAAAGTCCCCGTATCCTCAAAGTGAGAGATGAGATTTGCTCATGAATGGGTCAATTTGAGTTGTATTTCATCATGAACGGGTCAAACTGATAAAACCAAAAACAGTCGCAAAAGGGTAACCAAAAACAGTCGCAAAAGGGTATGGTCGAAATGGATGGAGACAAGTAGTCATCCAATGTGTACTTTAATGCATTAATAATTCAAAATATAAAATTAGTATGGACATCAACATGTTTTGTGGTAAGCAATAAGCATATTTGACACTAGACATGTATAAAATATATATTTTGAATGATAAAAGTAGAAGAAAAAAGGATATAAGGGTGGATACAGATTTGGATAAACTTCTCAAGCCTGGATAACTTCCTACTGCAAGTTTGGTGAGAAACGGTCACAATTTCAAATTATTCCATGCTCATTACCGGTATTAGGAAAAGATCACGGAATGAAAACTTCAAGAACATACCTTTTCTTAGAAAATGAAGCTTAAAGTCGATCACAGCAGCTGTCAAAATTTAGAGACCATAAACATCACTATCATGAGATTTAGAAGGATCATATCTGTCCTCGAATTCATTTGGTAAATTAGACGATGATCTTCTGTCTTTATGCTTGCTCTTATGGTGATTATTAGGGCTTGAAGAACGATCTTTTCTCTTCCGTATGCTAGATCTGTTATCCTTATGTCCGTGTTTGTTGCTTTTTTCTCTAACCTTGTCTTCGTATCTTGCAGAAACTGATTCTTTCGAAAGAGTTTTCTGTTTAATCTCATCATGTCTGTGTTTATCCACATGTATGTTGCTTATAGAAGAAGATCCTGATTCAAGGTTTATGGCATCTGCAGAAGCCATGTTTGCATGCTTGATTTCTTCCATGTATTCATCAATTATATCCCTCATGACCTTTTATTAGAAAAAAAATACATAAAAGAAAATTAAACAGACTAATATAGTTAAAAGAGTAGGGATGTGTCAAACCCAACATGCAAACCCGAAACCTAAAAAATTCAGGTATAGGATTACTTTTAAAAATTTTGCGGTATGGCATTAGGTGATACCCGAAACACGCATGGTTGTTTACAGAAACCACAGACGTAAACAGTTTCCTTTAATATTTTTTTCCTCCGTCCTTGGGTAGTAGAACGATCTACCATTCACTAATTTTTACAAGTGAGCTTTAACAAATTAACAGGTATACCTGGTACATGAAAGTATTAGGCACGGTTTTACGACCCATTTCCATCTCTATTATATTTATAAATTTATAATAAAGAGGTAGTTGCTCACCTGTGTGGTGCTTCTTTTCATTTTCTTGCCACGATATGACATTCTTCGCCTTTTGTAATCTCTTTCTTCAGCTATTAATTCCTCTTGTGACTTATTTTTATTTGAGTCCTATAAAACCAAAGATATTCAGAAGAAATAAACAATCACACTTCTACACAAAAAAACGAAGAATGAACGATGCAAAGCATGGTGGTTTAAAAAAAACAGCAGATGTATATATAACTAAACCTACCTGGTTACCTCCCCTATGCCAAAGTACTCCATCGTGTTCGATTATAGGTCTATAATTTGGACGTTTTTTACGCTCTTCACCAGCCGCCTTAGATATATATTCATGCTCTTGCACTCTGCAATAAAATAAATGAACAAATCCTTTACTCACATAATGTATTAAAAACCACAGAGATGATTTGTTTAAGAGGTTTTCATAATATTTTTTCAAGTGACGAGATGATTTAGATTACTAGCTTTCATACATTTGTTAAAAATGATAATCTTTTCCTACATTACAACGCTTATGCAACTAAGAATGTGTGCTGTGAGAACGAGTGTTTTTGAGTAAAAGTACATACCTTTGATAAACCGGAACAAACCGCGAAGCGCGTATAGCTTTGATTCTTGTTTCAAACGCAGAACGTTCATGCAGCGCAGCAACAGCTGCTGCTATGTGTGAAACTAAAATCTTCCCTTTTCTACTACTTCCATCATTCTCTTTGCTTCCATTAACACGATCCTTATCACTTAAACCAGAAGATTCATCAAAAGAAATCAAAGATTTCGATGAAACATTCAGTAAAGCTTGCTTTAACATATTAATCGCAAACAACTTCCCATTCATTTCACCATACAATATACCGAACTGCAAACCTAACCACATCAACACTCTGTACAAAACCGGACAATCACCACCACCCGCTCGCTCCCCTTTCGAAAACGAAACCATATATCCAACAGCCTCCCTAGCTATAGCCCTCAAACAAACCCTAAACAACAGAAGCATATGATCCCTCATAAACACATCAATCACAACCCCATAAAACGGCGAATTCACCAACATCCACTCCATCAAACCATCCTCTCCACACAAGTAACAACACCACACAATCAAACAAACAACACCGCGCGAATAAACCAACGGATAATCATTCCACTGACTAATCTCTATCCTAACATTGTAGTACTCAGAGGGAAGCAGCTTAACAAAATAACCACTACTAAACAGACCATCAATGGCGCCGGTGACGTCATCTTCACCGTCGCCTGTAAAACCTGCACACTCAGCTGATAAGACAGCTGGCAACGTAAGCGTAAGATCGGCGTTGTTATTGTGTTGCGGAAACGTAACAACCGCCGGACAATCAGTGTAAAAGAAGTTTGAATCGAGAGATGTGTGGTAATCGGTTAAGGATATAGAGAGATCTGTGTTGGAATTGAGATGATTGATTTCGTGAGTGATGATTGGGGATTGGAGGGAGTTAGGGTAGTGAAGGGATTGGAGGAGAGAGAGCGAGATAGGTGAGGGGGAGGAAGGGCAGAGGAGGTGGTGGCGGAAGAGGGAGGAGGGAGGGAGGCAGTGGTTGGAGTTGTATGGACATGTGGCGGTGGCGGTGGTGGTGGTGGTGGTGGGGGTGGGGAGGATAGTGGAGAGGGAAGTGAGGGTGGATTTGGAGAGGTGGATGAGGTGTTTTAGGGCTGAGAGTGTGGTGGTGATGTCGGGAGGTTGGGTGGCAGCGGTGGAGGTGTGGTGGTGGTTAGGGTTAGGGTTTGGGGGTGGAGGGAGAAAGGTGAATGTAGGAGATGAGTCCATAGGAGTCGAGAAAGAAAGAGGGAACTAGAGTTTGAAAGTTGGAAACCACGTATTTAGAGCATTCACATTCTATCCATCAAAATATGTGAGGGGGAGTTTTTATATTATAAAGGGTATAAAAAGTGGTTGTAAGTGAAGGAGAGAGAAAATGTTACTGTTCATCTGTATATTTGGGGGGACACTGTTCACCCAGTATAATTTTTTTTTAATATATATTGAAAGTGGTTGTGAGTGAAGGAGAGAGAAAAATATGATGATAATATTATTTAATTGAAAAGGAGAGAGAAAAAGTATTTGTTTTTAGTGGAAATATATTGATATAGAAGTTGTTTTTTAGTGGAATGTATGTATAATTTGATGGTTTGGATGTGAATGCTCTTAGTTAGACTACGGGGTATGGGGGGCTTGGGTTGGGGCTTGGGTTGAGGCATTTGTTGACACGTGGAATGGGAGGCCCCCCCACCAAACAAACCCACGCCCATGAGGTATGGTGGGGCTTGGGTTGGGGGCATGAGTTTGGTTTGGCCATTGAGAGCCTGCCATGTCACCTTACTAGCCCTACTAGCCCGCCCCACGCCCGGCTTCAAACCCACGCTAGAAGGGCCACGCCCAAACCCATGCCAACCCGGGGTGGTGGCTTGGGCGTTTTCAGCCCACCCACGCCCAAACCCCCGCCCCATACCCCGCAGTCTTAGATCATCACTAGTGGGATAACGCCCCTTTCAACATGGTCCCTTTTGGGCGTGGAAACCCGGCTCGTTGAAAGTTGGAAACCACATATTTAGTTAGATCATCACTAGTGGGACAACGCCCCTTCCAACATGGTCCCTTTTGGGCGTGGAACCCCGGCTCGGTTTGATGTGAATGATGGAGGCATGGGGAGATTTACGAGCGTGAGGATGCATTGTGTGATCGTTGAAGTGCGATAAACAAGGAAAAAGGGTCATTGATGTATTTAAAAACTATAAAACCAATATTCGTTCAATCACTCGCATAATATTCACCCAACTTTCTCACTTCATCTTCTTACAATTTTCATATAACCCTTAATCATGAATCCTTATGACCCAACCAACTCGTACTCTAAAGCCTTCACTTTGGAAACCAAGTACCCAAACAAGCTCTTCAATCCAAAAAAATTCAACCCTAATACGTTTATCGGACCCGATTTGAAAGCGACACATTCAAGAAAACCCCCCCATCGCACCCGAAATTGTTCCTAAACCCAGCCCGAACTTGTAACAATTTGAAAGGAGCGTTTCGGTGCTCCTGAATGCTCCGACTGGCTAGTATGACTCCATATCTCGTGCGAAATCTGAGTATGAAGGTGACATGCACAAGAACAAGCTAATTAAACTGATTTCTATTGATTATTTGAAAGTACAAAATCGTGAAACCAAATGGACAGAATTTCCCCACTGTTCCACTCAAAGTTACAAATGACAAGACTTGACCCACTATATATAGGCAAGCCCATTCACATGAACCATCTAGAGCGAATGGGACTTTATCACGAATGGCGCCCTAGGACGAATGTGATGTCCAGTTTGTGCGAACCTGCCATTCGTACGAACTGGCATTATCATTACAAACTCGTCTTGTCCTATACTATCAACTACGACTCGATACATTGACAATTATGAACATGATTGACGGAAGCAATAGACATAATGCATTCACAGACTCTGAGTGAGTTTGATTTAAATATTATTCAAATTCAACTGTTTCTTTGATTTTTTGTTCAAGAAATTCTTCTTTTCGAGCCAACTCTACATAGGTTTTGTTTAAAAAATCTTCTTTTTTTCTCAAAAACTGTGCGTTTTTGTTTGAAAAAACTCTTCGTTTTCCGCACAGACTTCACATGGTATTATATCAAACTTACTCTCAGTTTTACTATTTTCACCATCATCATCATTTGTCACACCCTGACTTTGCGGAAGCGTGGTTAATTTGGTGTGACTTCTTAATACCATAGCTTAACCATAACAAAGCTATATGAAATAAAACCATGCAAGATCATCCATTTAATTAAGTTTTGAAAACCAAATACAACAACATTGTCTTAACAATCACAAACATCAACATGACATAAACACAGTTTAAGGATTGTGACTTGTCCAGGAAAGAGTCACATTCCCCAAACCCGGATGACCTCGTAACTAGTGCAGCGGGAAAACGTGTCATACCGTGCCAGATCCTTTAATTCCCTGAAATACATGTAAGTTGAAAAATCAACAATAATGTTGAGCGAGTTCATGTGTTTAGTATGTGCGCGCGGATAAACCTTTGTAATCATTGCAAGTATGAATGTTTTGTAAACTCTGGTATGAAAGCAAATAAGGAAACATATCAGTTATTGTGTATCCACATGGTCCAACCTGCGGGCGCATGGGAGGGGATATGACAAGGTCACCACATGGTCCAACCTGCGGGCGCATGGGTGGTGTTAAGACGGGATCACCACATGGTCCAACCTGCGGGCGCATGGGTGGTGTTAAGACAAGGTCACTACATGGTCCAACCTGCGGGCGCATGGGTGGTGTTTGTTATGCTCAAATAGGCCTATCACTCGTATCCCTCGATCGTACTACGAGGACTAATGTTCTTAAGGTTTCACCTACCCAATCACATAACCTAACAGTTCCTTCCTTAGCTGACCATACCATGTAAGAACCATTCGTAATCATAGTAACATGTATTTCACCCCCGCAGTTAAAAACTGGAAACAGTTAAGAGAAAAGGGGGACATGAACTCACTGTGGTGCGTCTCTACCAAGTATGCCTCCAAATCGATCAGCTGTATGACGACCTACACGTGCTAACTCTATTAGACGGATGGCCGTGCCTTAGCTTTATGGTTTAAGTTTTTGGGGAAATAGTTAGGCAACTATTTCGTCTTTACGTTCTGTATACTTGGTAGTTATTTTCATTCCCAAGGATGGGGGGAATTTAGTACATGTGTGCTCGTAACATTCAGATTTCACTATTAAGTCTCACTTAATATATTTTATTTCCAACTCCAAAATATAAATATTCTTCTCAAAAATATTATATTTTCATACATGTGATTTCCCAAAATAATACTTAGTAATATTATTTTTACTCTAAAAATAATATTTACGTAGTTCACAAAATGATCATAAACACTTATACAAGTGATGTTGTGAAAAATATATACTAAATATATTTATGTATCACGTTTTATTTTGTGAAAATCCCACCTCCGATGTTTCGTAAATATAGTCGTGGCGAAACTTATATTTTGAAAACAAGTCAAAATGTATTTCTAACACTTATAGTGAAAATATTTCTAAGTGTTAGGTTTTTGGAAAAATTTCGCCAGAGTTTCCTCTGTAACTGGAGGTGGCCACGCTTTCAAGCGTATCATTTTCTTTTACAAATCAACCAACAATTTTCTCAATCAACCAAAACAATGTTCAAATCACAAACTAGTCAAAATATGTATATAAATCGCATAAACTTCATGAACTTGTGATTTATCCAAAGTGTGAAGTAAACCTCATTACTTTTAGTGGATCTTTATATAAAATAATCCGATTCTGTGAAAACCTCGTTTTTATGGAAGTTCCGTCTTTACAACTTCTCGTCAACTTTTACAAAAATAGTTATTTCGTCGAAACTTTGTGTTACACAAGTGTTTACACACTTGTGTGTTCTAAAAACCATTCTTGTTAGTGTAAGATCCATTTTTTTAGAAAGCATAATTTCTTTAACGCTTGGTCCTTTGAAAATACCACTTGCAGATACGTAGATCTGCTAGTTTTAAACACTATTGTACAAATTAAAACACTTTTACACAAGTTCATGATATGTGTGCGGTAGAGTTTCGCCCTTTAACCCTTGTTACTTCCAAAACAACCTTATGTCATGATCCAAGATCATGACCAACCCGGGTTAAATGACGATCCGAGCTACCACAACATAGATCGGGTCCAAATAATCACACAATTCAAATACTACAACATTTACACAACTTATAAGCTTTTATCCACCATTTTTAGTGTTTTTAGTAGACTTTTAAGCTTCAACTTGTAAGATTTCGAGTTTTAACCGTCACAAATCATATTACCCAATTTAAAATAGTTCAAGAAGGTGATTTAAGCAACATACCACTAGCTCGAGGCTAGGGAAGAATCTATGCGAAAAACGCGTGGATAAAAGCAAGATAAAGAGGTCCTTCGCCTTCCGTTTGCACCAAGACTCCTTATATGCGACCCTTAACACTTGTAGATGCTTGGAATGTGATGAAGGAAATCGAAAGTATGATAGATGTATAAGGGGATGTTCGGCCGAAGCTAGGTAGAGAAGGAGAGAGAGTTGTGTTGTGGTGTTGTGTGATGGAAATGGTCATATGTGTTATGCTATGAACTTATAGGCAATTCTCAACATGTTTAACCAAAGGTCCATGTGTCTACTTGATACTAAGCACTCAAAATTTAATAGATCACAAAAGTACAAAGTGTGTCCCCCTTCATGGGGACGGTTTGTAATGGGGGGGGGTCTAGTCCGATTCCAACTAGTTAGTTAGGATAATAGTTAGGTTAAGTAAGTTAGTTAAGTGCTTAACCCGGTTAGTTGTGTGTAGTGTGTTACAATGGGTGTTAGGGTATTCGGGGACCCTAACTGGCTCAGAAAAAGATAAATAATGAAAATGACAATATTTTCAGGTTCCGGGTAAAGTCCGGTTGTTCGGTTGGATAGTAATCCGTTAAAGCGTTAACAAAACTTTAAAGTGTCGTTATAACTCTTTTTAGTGACACAACTCATTTCTGACACTTTGGAAAGTGTCTAGTAATATTTTTCTCATGTTTTGGCACTTTATTAGTTAGCTAAAAGCTGAATTGTTATGTAAAGTGCTGAATTTTTGTACTTAGAGTACGTTTTAGGCACATCCAGTCATTGAAACTTATTCCTAGAGACGCAGTTCTACAACCCTTATATCCCTACACTCACCACTAGTGTAGCAAAATATTTCAGGCTCTTACAGGCCTTAGAGGCAGTGTCTGCTTGATGCTGGCTTATCAGCATGTTCAATAGGTTATCCGTTCATGTGCTATTGTGCTTTTGGGCATCATGTTTGTCACTAGGGTTAAATAATGTAGTGACGATAAGTAAAGTATGATGCAGGTAAGTACATGTATCAGTAATCAAGTAGCAGTTTATCCACAAGTTCAAGTAAGCACAGTAATTAAGCAGTAATTAATCATTAATTAAGTTGTACGGATACCTGATTTAGTGAGGGTTGTCACATCATTGATCTGAGCTTCCAATGTCTGATCTTCTTTCATCATCTTTTCTTTCTCTCTCCCTCTCTCTCTCTTCCCTGTTGATTCCAATGCTGTTGTAGTACATATCTGCAAGATTATTATAAATTTGATCGGTTACAGAAACATTAGAATTTTTAGAAATTTTATCACTACTACACTCTTCTTCATCAACTGTCTCTTGAGGTTCTTCAATTATCTTAGCCATCATCGCCCGTCCGTTAGGTTGAGAAAACATGTTGTTCCAGTTGAAACCTTCGTCTTCGTGTATGACAACTAAAGCTTTGTTTTTCGGATCTCGAAAATCCAGCTTCAACACGTGGCTTGTGATATATTTCTTGTTTATAAAAATCACTAAATGGGTTGATGTTATCTTGATTTTCTTGACCTGTACACTCTCTCTTGAAATGCCCTTTTCGTTTTCACTTAAAATGGGTCATTTTCGACTTGTTAATGCCCAGCTTAGCATCAGATGCCAGAAAACATTGTCTCCCTGTGATCTCAGTAAATCTCTGTGCTTGTCTCATAATGCTCGCCTTGTTCCACATGATATCCATCAGCCCCATTTCTTCTGGATCAATCTGATCATAGTCCTCATTTGTCATATTACAATTACCGACTTTTCCGGCTATGAGACTGTCGTATGATTCAAGAACTAATGCCAGAAATGCCATCTGTTGTTTCATTGTGGATTCATTAAGACCTTGAGCATTTTGCAGATTTACTGTGACATTGCATTGTAGCACGTTAGACTGATTGTTTCTTTGATTTGAATTTGTGTTTAATCCCTGTGAAGACTTTGAATTTGGAGTTGAGAAATTTGATCCATTGCTCGAGAATGTTCCAAATTCACTACCGCTTGAGTTGCTGTTTGTTGAACATCCAGAAAACCCAGATGAACTTTCTGCACTATATGTTGTTTGTACTTTTTGACTTTGAATTTCTGTTGAACTACCACCTTTATAGTACAAACTCACGTCTTGCTGTTCATTCTTCAACATTCCTGCTTTTCTTAACTCTAACTCGTGTGCTTCCAGTTTTTGAATTAACTTGTTGAAATTAATGATCTCGTATTCCATATTGTTTTTCATGATCAAGGTAAATGTAGGCCAATCATTTTCTTTTGGAAGTGCATCAACGAGTTTATCTATCATATCTTCCCGAAATTTTTTCAATCCCTAACAATTTCACCTCTTTAATCAAATGACAAAATCTTTCAATAAGTTGTTTAATAGTTTCGCCTTTCAGACATGTAAACTTTTCAAATTATTTCCTCATTAACGCTCTCTTGCTTTTCAATACCAGCTCATTTCCTTCAGCCTTAAATTTTAAAGCATTCCATATTGAAAAAGCAGTTCCATTGTGTTGTAATAAAGAAAGAGTAATCTTTCACTGATTTTTGTATGAAATTTATCATTTTCTTTTCATTTTTGAATTTTAATTTTTCTTCTTCATTATATTCCATCAGTGATTTCTTTTGACCATCATTATCCAACGGTTCTTTATATTCTCTAAAGATAGCATACCAACACTCCATATGGTAAGCTTGAACCCAATCGGCAAACCATTCTTCCCATTTTCTATAATCATCTAAATTCAATAACCTAGGTGGTTTAGATGGTGTTACATGTTCATTATCAAATTATAAAGTCTGAGAAACCCAATCAGGCATGGTTGCAAAAGCATTATAAAACTCAGAATCCATGATCAACACCTGCAAAAATCAACAAACGATCAAACAATTTTTCAAACAAGAGAAACAAATCACTTTCGTGCGAACGGGAGATGTATCTTCGTACGAATGTGACAAATAAGAACAAGTCAACAACAACTGGCAGATTCGTGCGAACTGGACTTGTCTGTTTCGTATGAATGTGATGATTCTTCAATAAAACTGACTTTTAATCACGTTCGTACGAATATGTCTTGTACGATTCGAACGAATGCGAAACTTTTTCATGGTTTTTACAAGGATCTGAGAGAAGAAGATGAGTTAAAGACGTTTACCGGAGTGAAACTTGTGAATTGTGGTTGCCGGAGCTCGAAATCACCACCTATGTTGCTCGGATAGGAAAACTAGTGCCGGAAACGGGTTCGGAAGATATGATTTGGGGGGGTGGGGGGTTTCGCCGCTGAACCGCCGTGAAATTCCGCCGCCGCCGTAAGCGCTCGTCGCCGGAACTCCCTCGCGCCATCACCGGCATCGTCGGTCGGAGTCCGGTCACCAGAATTGTGGGAGAGAGAGAGAGAGTGAGGTGTGTGTGGCTAGGGTTTGTTTTGAAGAAATGAGGATAAGGTGGTTTATATACTAGGGTTTTGGTGGGTTGGGCCCAAGGCCTATTAGCCCGTTTTAGTGTTTTGTGCGGCCCAATTACATTTATGAAGCCCGTTTTCGCACCCGAACTTTTTGGAATGTCGTAAAACATAATTTTAGAACTAAAACACGTAAAATAGGGTCGGTAGTCGACGTTTGATGCGTTCATTCGTCGGTTGCGTTAAAATCACGTAAAATGCTTTAGTTGTCGTTTCTAATCCGTTTTTCGATCCGATTTCGATTGCGGATATTAAAGTTTGATTACGAAGCTAAATGTATCATAATATTTCAGTTTTTAAGGTAATACACGAGTCCGATGCTTCTGTTTCGTTTTTGGTGCGTTCCTACGGTCGCGTTTTTCGTTCACGTATGCGTTTTGTAACGTTCGAAAGCATGGCAATTTAGCAAAACCAATTCATGTGTTTAAAATATACGTATACAACTCTTAATTTTCGGCGTTGTCAGTATTTCATTCGGTGTCAGTTTGTTATCGTTTAACATTCGATACTTTTCCCGCATGTCACATTTCACGTACTGTAAATCCGGATAGACGTTCCTAGGCATACTAAGGCCTAATTAAGTTAATTTTCATCTTAAAACACTACTTATTATTGTTTTAATGTTTGTTATGCGCATAATTAAATCCAAAAATTGCCGGTTGTCACAGTCCAAGGAGACTGAAGCAAGAAAAGATGAGGAAGAATGGGAAGAGGTGAGTTAAAACCTCACTTTTAAGCTCTAAGGTATTCTGCCTGAATTTGAGATTTCTTGAGAGAATTGAGAGTTCTTAGAGAGATTATAGAGTGTGTAAAGGTGTTAGGGATGTGTGGAAGACATGTATTTACAAGGTATGATTAGGGTTTCGGGGTTAAATGGAGTTAGTTGGGTGTTTAGGTGGTTGAAAGTTGGGAAAAATGGATTAAAGGCTGAATTTCACAAGCTGGTCATGATTCTACCTGCCCAGACCACCTTATGGACTGTAAGGATGAGCTTACGGTCCGTAAACTCCTTCAGAAAGTTAAATTTTTTACTTTTAGTCCCTTGTTGTTGGTTGTTTGGTTATATTATACATCAACTTCGTATGTTAAGCATAAACTAGGGTTTTAAGGTGGTGTTTAAGCTTGTCACATGTATGGTGTATGATTTCAACGGGTCCAAACATCGAATAAACATAAACGTGTGTCGGTTTCGTATAATTTATATGTAAGAACTTGGGTGTTCATAAGCATTGAATAACATCGTGTAATGTCGTATATGAAACGCGTATTTGTAAATGGGTAAGTATCATGTATGTATAAATAAAACAACTTTAAATTGAAATGTGTTTCCATTATGATCAAGGTATCGAGATTACAAAGATTGAAACGGAATACGAATACAACTTGCTAAAAATAGAAAATATAAAAAGCAGATCGCTACAAATTCACCAATGCACAAATCATCCCATGGATGATTCGGTCATGAATATAAGTATGAACACATAAACAAATATCTAATATGCTAAGTAACCAAGTGAGTGTTAACCAAGACGAGTGCTTCCAATATTGTATCATTGGAGACTTGGTGTGGTTTCATCACTTTCATGGCTTGAAGATTACTTAGAGTCTAGTATGAGGAGGCATATGAACCTCATGTTTTGTGGATAAACCTTAACACAAGTCTCTCAACATTGAAATTAGTTGGGCACAATAAAAAATTATACCCTCACTATGATGAGACTAATTGTTAGGATAACATTAAGTCTAGTGTTAATTGTATCACTAATTGTAGTTAATCTATACTATCTATAATAAGAGATTATGAGCTGATGTAAAACTGCCTACGTGTCAATTTCTAAGGTATGCCACATGTAATCGCTGATGTCATAATTCCGTTTTCAATATTTATATAAATATAAATCTATCGAAAATGTATAATCTGATTTTATTATTAGTAAAAAAGGGATTTCTTTAGGAGGGAATTTTGAAACTGCATGGGGAGACGAAATTGTCATTTAATGTACTGCAAGAAGTAATCATATCTCTCTCTCTCCTTCTTCTTCTCACTTTCTTATTCAAACTTTCTTGTCATTATCTTCACCGATTCCATTTCACCCTTTTCTTCTCATTTCAAAATGTCCGCGTCTTCTGTGCAAACTATGTCATCCGGCAAGAAATCCGACGGTCAACCACCATCTTTGTCACTCAGTTTCATTGATGATTTGAATCCGTCCAAAGATATGTGGAATCTCAAGTGTCGAATCATCCGGAAATGGGTTCAGTCCTTTCGGATGGATCTGATCTTGCTCGATGAGAAGGTATTAGTGTTTGTCAAGCATTTGTCCTTTTTTACTCTTTTTATCATTTTCCTTTTGAGTGATGTGTAATTTAGGGTTAGATAAAAAGAAACAAAGATGAAAATATGTTTGTTTGTTTTTTTATTCGAAATAGATGATTATTGTAAAGTGACTGTTTGTTTGTTTGTTTAAAGAAAGAAATATGGTTTTTTGTTTCTTTTTTGGATTCTTTATAAAAGATGGTTAGATATAAAGTAACAAAGATGAATATTTGTTTGTTTGTTTTTTTCCAAATAAATAGATGATTAATAGATGGTTATTGTGAAATTAGTGTTTGTTTCTTTCTTTATGATGAATATTTGTTTACTGTTTGTTTGTTTGTTTTAGGGTTAGGAATAATGAAACAAATACGAATATTCTTTATGTTTTGAAAGTGTTTTTTGTAATTTAGGTTTGTGTAACTAAAGTTACATGGTTATGTATTTGCTGTTTTGTGTAATTTAGGGTTAGTTATAATGATAAAAAGACATAGTTTGGTTGGTTTTTGGTCATTTATAGATAGTTACTATTTGTTTCTTTGTTATAGGATTAGGCACAATGAAACAAACATGAATATTAGTTGGTTATTGATCCTTCATATGTGGAGACTTTAGCTGAGTATCTTTTATATTTTTTTTTAGATATTGTTTGTTTGTTTGTTTGTTTCTAAAGTATGTGGTTTCACTTATTTGTCAGGGCCGTAAGATTCAGGCAGGGATTAAGGCTCCATTGATACCTGTGTTTATCTCACAGCTTCATGAGGATGAAGTTGTTATTCTCTCCAGATTTGGTGTTGGAGAAAACACTGATGCTTACAAAGTTATTAACCATGGTTACAAGATTAACTTTTACCGGTGTACGGTTGTTACACGTGCGAATGGTTGGCAAGGTGTTGATTACGGATTTAATTTCATCGCACATTCACACATTGTTAATGGAGAAGGAAAGGATCTGCACACGTGCGGTATCACTGTTTCTGATAATCTGATATATGTTTTGCCTCCCTTTCGAATGTCAATAATTTTTGTTGCTATGTTTACCATTTTAGATGTTGCTGGAATTGTTGTCTGGTGTGGAGATATGGAAATCTTTCCTAACGAAAGAAAAAAAGATGAACTTGGATCTTCAAGATGTCCAGTAAATTCTAATTTGCCATTTATATAAATTTGTTTGTGTGTTATGATTGTATTTAATACAATACCAATGATTACCTTATTTTATATAAAAGTTCATTAAATGGTTGTTCTTATTTAATACAATACCAATAATTAGATTATTTTATATATAAGATTCTTTATTGCATTTAATGGTATATTCATAGTAAATCATTTTCATTATTTAATGTAAATGATTAGTAAATCATATACAATATTCACAGTAAATGATTGTATGAACTTTTAATGCTGTTCTTTTAATGCTATTCTTTGAGTTAAACTTCAACTTTAAATATAAGTTGGCTATTCGGTCGCGTTATAGTAACTTCATTGTAGTAACCAATAGATTGGTAAAACCTAACAACCTTTAACCACTGTTATAATGATCCATGGCAATATCTTTGTGTTGCTCCCCCATCTAACAACCTAACAACCTTTAACCACTGTTACATATAACTACTGCTAGCTAAACACTGATACTATTACAACAGACAAAGTAAACAACTGTTTCTTCATTCCACTGCTTCATTCCAAGCAGGGCTTTGCTCTTTAACAGCACTTGACTTAGGGCAGTAGATTAAATAGCAGCACTTTGTCTTCAGCAGTTGTTGTACACAAGCAGTACTTAATGGACAGCAGTTGTAGTATACAAACAGTGGATGAGGGCCATCAGATGTTATAACCACTTTAAAGGGGAAAGTCTAATGCAAACAGCTGCTTATGATGAATCCACTGATGTGAACCGGTTTTGGCTCTTATTATCTGTTCCTCACAAGAACGCAAATGATTGTATGAACTTTTAATGCTGTTCTTTTATCTGTTTCTTTTAGGGGAGAAGTAGTCTGTTGTACTTTGTGGAATGCGTATGCACAAGAATTTAATGATTTTTGTCTCAAAACTCTCTGAATGAGACTGTGATGGCTGTCATTCAGCATGCGAGGATTAGGAAGTGGCAGGGTAATTTATATTTGACTGATTTATTTCGTTTAGTTTTTCCAATCTCCATTTTGTTACATTTTTAAGAACAATTTTTTTATTTCTTTAGTGATTTGTAATCAATTGTTGGATATGTATATTGTTTCTTGCAGGTCAATATACTGTTCAGAGTGATAAGTTTGGAAGTCGTCTATTTCTCAACCAAGAAATTGATGAGATTAATGAACTTCGCAAGAGGTACTATCGCTGATTTATATTTCATATTTTTCATATTTTTATTAACATAAGTGTGAGTATTAACGCTAATTGTGGTTTTATTTTTATAGTCTTTTAGTGAAACAATTTGAAGCTGGTGCTTCTTCTTCTCAAACCATTCTTTCATCTCAGAGTATATTTCCAGTCCGTCAAGAATTTCTAATTGAGACTCCTAAGAGACATGTTGATGAAATTATTGAGATTGATATAGCGTATGAATAATTCTATATACATTCATAGGCATTTAGTTTTGTTAACGTTTTCTATGTTTTATCAATTGAACATGTTAATAAAGCTTTATCTATGATATCATAGGTAATGTCATGTGTGGTAGTTGCAACGATCAAAATTGTTCAACAAAACTATGGATGGTTTTATCCGGCATGTCGAGACTGTAACAAGAAGGTGTTGACCAAAATTGAGTACTTACAATATGCTAAAACCATTTCTGATGAGGTCATGAATCTGTCACCTACTTCATTGGTTTGTCCGAAATGCGATAAAGAATGCACATCGATAACCATAAAGTAAGTTAACGTCCGATCTTTTTATGTCCAGAACTGCTATGGTTTTAGCTGTAATTTACTTGACATTTATTACAGGTTCAAAGTACATTTGAGAGTGCAAGATGAAACTGGCAGCGTTTCTTTTGTGATGTTTGATAAAGATGTAATGAAGCTTATTGGTTCAACTGCGAATGATATAAGGGAACGCCAAGTGAAGGTTGATGATACTGAAACTTTTCCCCATGAAATATCACGGTTGGTTTAAAAGAAGTTGGCGTTTAAAATTGAAGTTTCTGATTACAACCTTAACCATGACTACCACGTCTACACTATCCAAAAAGTATGTGATGATCCGGACATAATCGCTGAATTGGTTGCTGGTAATGGAAATGCTCTTGAGGTTGCTGATGAGGTAAGAGTTTTTGTATGTCTTATATTGATTTATTTTTTTCTTTCCAATTTTTGTAGTTTAAATATCTTAATTAAATTCCCTTTTGGTAATATTTTGATATTAGGTGTTTAGTCAAGAAGGTTCAGAAATTAAACCTGTTCAATTATCTGAATCCTCACAGATGGCCGGTACTGATATTTCAAAGGTGAATAAGAATTCTACAGTTTTGTTTTTTGCTTGAGTATAGATTATATTACATTATTTGATACCTTAGTAGTTATTTTGTGATTTAATTGAAGGATGTTATATCTGTTATGGCCGACTCTTCCGTTGTCGAAACCGAGAAGGATTCGGCCACCAGTCCTAATGGTAAACGTTCGTTGCAGGATGTAGAAGGTCAAAATGTTGGGGAACTCTCTTCTAACAACAAAAGGAGCCGGAGGAAGCCATCTAGGCTTAACACTTAGCTCCTTTCACGTCGTTATATTTTGATGTTTAAGCAAACCTATGTTTTTGGTATGTACTTAAGTATGTGGTTGTTTGAAGTTTGGTTGTCGTTGGTAAGTGGTAAACTACTCAAACAGTTGTTTTCTATGTTTTAGATGTTGGTAATTTATGAACTTGGAACATGTGGTAAACCATTATGTGGTTTACTTTTTTGTATTATAAAGTAGGTTTTATGCTGGGAAATATAATCTTTGCTTATAATGTGTGTTTTGATTTGTCAATATAGTATATGAGATGTCTAAATTAGTTTGACATAGTCTAAATTCTACTTTTTTAATATAGAGTTTGAATGTATGTTTACTTTATAATCGCATTACAAAGAAATTGTTAATATCTACAAATTATGTGAAAAAAGTTATATTCTTTGACTTAAATCAATTTTCGTTATGACAGGATATAATTCATAAATATAATTTTTTGAGTTAAACTTCAACTTCAAATATAAGTTGGATATGTGGTCGCGTTATAGTAACTTCATTGTAGTAACCAACCTAACAACCTTTAACCACTGTTACATATAACTACTGCTACATATAACTACTGCTAACTAAACACTGTACTATTACAACAGACAAAGTAAACAACTGTTTCTTCATTCCACTGCTTCATTCCAATCAGGGCTTTGGTCTTTAGCAGCACTTGACTTAGGGCAGTAGATTAAATAGCAACACTTTGTCTTCAGCAGTTGTACACAAGCAGTACTTAATGGACAGCAGTTGTAGTATACAAACAGTGGATGAGGGCCATCAGATGTTATAACCACTTTAAAGGGGAAAGTCTAATGCAAACAGCTGCTTATGATGAATCCACTGATGTGAACCAGTTTTGGCTCTTATTATCTGTTCCTCACAAGAACGCAAATGATTGTATGAACTTTTAATGCTGTTCTTTTATCTGTTTCTTTAGCAGCACTTAACTTAGGGCAGTAGATTAAATAGCAGTACTTTGTCTTCAGCAGTTGTTGTACACAAGCAGTACTTAATGGACAGCAGTTGTAGTATACAAACAGTGGATGAGGACCAGCAGATGTTATAACCACTTTAAAGGGGAGAATGTAATGCAAACAGTTGCTTATGATGAATGCACTGATGTGAACCAGTTTTGGCTCTTATTATCTATTCCTCACAAGAACGCAAATGATTGTATGAACTTTTAATGTTGTTCTTTTATCTGTTTCTTTAGCAGCACTGGACTTAGGGTAGTAGATTAAATAGCAGCACTTTGTCTTCAACAGTTGTTGTACACAAGCAGTACTTAATGGACAGCAGTTGTAGTATACAAATAGTGGATGAGGGCCAGCAGATGTTATAACCACTTTAAAGGGGAGAATGTAATGCAAACAGCTGCTTATGATGAATCCACTGATGTGAACCAGTTTTGGCTTTGGTTAAACTTCAACTTCAAAGGGGAAAGTCTAATCCAAACTCTTTGTATTAAACTTCAACTTCAAATATAAGTTGGCTATTTGGTCGCGTTATAGTAACTTCATTGTAGTAACCAATAGATTGGTAAAACCAAGAGAAAGATGATTAAAAAATATGTAGTATTTAAATCCATATAAATTATGATGTTTCTAAGGGGTCCAACGAATTCCTAATAAAACCAAGACAAGAATGTTTAGAAACATTTAGTAGTTAAATTCATATAAATTTCTTGGTGCACATAAATTATCGGACAAATCTATCATTAAATTTCAACTCCAAAATATAAATCTTGTGGATCGCGTTATAATAACTTTATTGTAGGAACCAATATATTGGTAAAACGAAGACAAGGATGATAAAAAAATATGTAGTATTTAAATCCATATAAATTATGGATTTTTTAATTTCACTTGGTTATATTTTTTATACAAAACCAAGTATGTAAACATACTAACAAATAAAATCAACCAAAGGGCCCCAAATTTGGCTGCCTTTTGCAATTAAATGGTCTAAGCCTTTCAATAATTTCTGCCCCATAAGTTGTCAACCATAAAATCCTGTCCAAGGCCAACAAAATGAATCAGGTTTGTTAAATCACAAATTCATATCGTCCGCTATGTTTATAGCTTCTTTTTCGACAGAATCAAAGTGAAGATTAAAAATTAGCGCCAAAAACTCAAGTTATAATTCAAGACACTCTTAGTTTGGAAGCAATCGATGAACACTAAATGGTAGGTTTTTCTATCTCATTTGTTTAAATCTATTCTGAACATTTGCTGTGATAATCCACTTATTTAGTTAGGTTTTATATGGGGATGTTCAATCACCACTAGCTGTTGAGAATAAATGTTTTTTTTGGACACTGATTACAATAATCACCTATAGCTAGCCCTAAATCACACATATTTGCTCAATTCTTATGTACAGTTATGGAGAGTAAAAAGAATTTTATACCAAGACATAGAGAGTATTTTCCACAGTGCAGTCCCCAACAGTCCAAAGAATCAAGGAAGATAAGAAAGTCTATCTTGAATAAGCGTAGAAACAGGGGTGTGGTTCAATTTGTACAGACACATCCTATTATTGATACACTTCTGGGCAATGTTACTATTACAAAAAACGATAATGGAGGTATGTTTTTGATGGTCATTTTTTTAAATAAATATATATATGTAATGTTATATTAGCTGAAATCAGTTTCTTGATATATATCAACAAGTATCATCAAAAGGTGTCTACGAAGCCTCGACTCTACATTACACGCCATGCAGTGTAAATCAGAAACAAAGTGTAATGTCGTTGGAATGCTCTTCTAAAAATATGGGTAAACAAATCTTGTGCTACTTTTCTAATTATCTTACAACATGATTGTTGTTGTTTATTGAATATGTGTATGTAAAATATGTGAAAATTGTAAGTGTTTGTAGCATAAATTAACCAAATCTCGTCATGTACAGCATGTCACACGCCCGACAAGTTAGATCAAACATGTGTTAGTACAATTCCTCTGAGTTCACCCAGTCTTGGTAAAGTTAGAAATCTTATTTTTTTAAGGTATGCTATCCGATTTGACCTTGTCCCTTTGTTTGAATTTTAGGACAATCCGGAAAGGCTAATTATGGTGTTTATGACCCTAGAAAGAGGAAAGAAAGTTTCAAAACCATGGATATAAGTAAATTTGATTTATCCATTGTAGCTGATGTAAGGAGGACATCTTCAATGGTCACTCCCCTTGATCCATCAAATCATAAAATTGATAGCAGCCCATTAACGGATATTACAAACTGTATGTTGTATACACTTTTGTTATTACTGTTAATCATTTATTGAATGTTTTATAACATTTGTAAATTTTGACTTGCAAATGGATCGTGTTACAGTAAGGTCCCGTCGAAGTGATATTCCAACTCCTCAGAATATTGACATTAGAACTTCTCGAAAGTTTCCAAAATGTTCCGTAGTAGCGTTTAGTGGTATGTGTTTTACTTTTAATGCAAAACTAAATATAGGTTTCTTATTCACTATATTTGTCGAATCTATTGCTTATCTTCCTATCTGTTGGAACCGATGTTAATTGTCATTTCCAAAATGAAACGGCAGGAAAAGAAAATTCCTACCCTGGTGAAAGGTCTAACTTTGATGATTCCAATTCGGAGGATTGTTTACCATCTTCTATCGTAAAAAAGATTTACGGAATTGCAAGAGGTACATACCCTCCTTAAACTTATCAAAGAATGTTTCCAAATAACAGTTTAATCTCCTAATATTTCACTTATATAATCATTTTTTTATCTCCCTATATAATTTTGTAGAATACGTTGATCATGGAGATGCTATTTTTGTATGTTCTTACTGTCATGCAATGCTTTGGAAAGATGAAATGCTTAGGGGTAATTTGGATTCTAAGAAATCGTCTTTTTCTCTTTGTTGTTCGAACGGAGACGTTGAATTGCCTTCCTCACCTGCTCCTCCTCCACTGCTCGAAAGATTTTACAAAAGAGTTACTCCTGAAAGCCGCAATTTCATGAATAATATTCGAGCATATAACATGATGTTTTCCTTCACATCCCTTGGTGGCAAGGTTTCTAAAACTTTTCAAAAAACCAAAGGTCCTTATGTTTTTGGACTGCAAGGACAAAATTGCCATCGCATTGGTAGCCTGCTACCGATTGATGGTGAAGAGCCCAAATTTTCACAGCTTTATATTTATGATTCCCAGAACGAGGATTTTAACCGTCAAAAGGCTGTAAGGTAAATTAAGCACTCACTAAATTCTGATTTATGTCAAGTGTTTTATATATATCTGATCTATATAATAATGTCATTTTTTACAGAGTGTCGAGCAAGGTTCGAAGACAGACACTAAACAACAACTTGATCTTGCCATCATATCGAGTCTTAAAAAATGTTGGATTCATGCAATCCACTTGTGAAGTCATTTAGAATGGTACGAGATTGTTTTAAAGAAAATTATTGGCAAAATGTAAGACTCAAGCTCATTGGAGTAAGGGATAAGGATGCTAGAATTTTTAACTTGCCTACTGCTGAAGAAATTGCTGCCTTAATAATTGGTGATTTTGATGGAGCATTTGATAAAAGGGATATCATAGTTCAAACAAAATCAGGCGATCTTCAGAGAATTAGCGAGCTTCATCCCTCTTATCTTGCATTGCAATATCCACTTATCTTCCCATATGCAGAAGATGGATTTAGACTTGGTATTAAACATCGAGGTGTTTCAGTTGATTGTGATATACTTAGAACCAGCACCACAATGAGAGAGTACTTTAGTTACAGAATACAAGACAGAGCCAACCAATTTTTGTTGTTACTCAATGCCCAAAAGCTATTCCAACAGTTTTTAGTTGATGCGTATACAATGATAGAATCTGCACGGTTAGCTTACATAAAGACACAACAACCCAAACTTAGAAGTCAAACGTTTAAGAATTTAAATCAAAGTGTTCAAAGTGGCCAAAGCGATACGTCAAATTGTGGAAAACGGATTTTGTTGCCATCTTCATTTACTGGTGGAGCGAGATATATGATGCAAAAGTATCTAGATGCTATGGCAATCTGCAAAGCTGTAGGATATCCGGATCTCTTCATAACAGTCACTTGTAATCCCAATTGGCCTGAGATTTATAGATGTTTAAAAGACAAATGGTTGAACCCTCAAGATAGACCGGATATTATCGCACGGTTATTCAAAATTAAAATCAATCATCTAATTCAAGATTTCAAGAAACATAAATTCTTTGGTGGGATACAAGCAAGTAAGTCATTGTAAATTGTTTTAATTAATTTCTCAAATAATACTTTTACTAACACTTTTTGGGATGTAATATTTTAGTTATTTATACAATCGAATTTCAGAAATGTGGTCTACCTCATGCTCATATATGTTTGTTCTTAAGTGTCGAGAGCAAGTTTCCAACGGATAAAGAAATCGATTTGGTTATTAGTGCTGAAATACCTGACAAAGAGATGGATGCTGAACTGTATGAACTTGTCAAACAATTTATGATCCATGGTCCTTGTGGTACAGACAATCCTCATTGTCCATGCATGATTAATTTAAAATGTTCGAAGAAGTTTCCGAAAAAATATGTAGATGAGACTTGTGTTGATTCTGAAGGATATCATGTCTACCGACGTCGTCAATCATGCAACACAGTAGAAAAAATGGCGTGTTGCTTGACAATAGGTTTGTAGTTCCGTACAATGCTATGCTACTCAAAAAGTATCAGTGCCACATAAATGTTGAGTGGTGTAACCAAACAGGATCCATCAAATATCTCTTCTAATACATTAATAAGGGTCTAGATAGAGTGACCACTTCTGTTTACGAAAGTACCACCACTGCTAATGTGAACCCTCGAAACGAGGAGATGACAAATAATGAAAATCTCTCAAATGAAACAGAAGTAGATGAAGTTAAAGCATATCTTGATTGTAGATATATTTCAGCGTGTGAAGCTGCTTGGAGAATCTTTAAGTTTGACATACACTATCGGTTTCCATCTGTTGAAATATTACCTTTTCACTGTGAAGATGGTCAGACTATTGTTTATGACGATAATTCAAACTTGTGTGACGTGGTCAGTAACCCAACTGTGAAAATGTCTATGTTCACAGAATGGATGAAATGTAATCAAACGGATGCATTTGCTAGAACTTTGAAGTATATAGAGTTCCCCAGATACTTTGTATGGATACGCAAAACACGAAAGTGGGTACGTAGAAAAAAACCTTTTGGTGCAGTTGGTAGGATACATTATGTACCTCCATCACTTGGTGATTGTTATTTCTTGAGAATTTTATTGAAACACGTTATAGGACCAATGAGTTTCAATGATATAAAAACAGTTGATGGAAAAATATATCATACCTTTAAAGATGCATGTTTCGCTCGCGGTCTGTTGGACGATGATAAGGAGTATTTAATGGCCATTAATGAAGCAAGTATATGGGCTACTTCTGATTTCTTGCGTACATTTTTTATAATGTTGTTGATGTCAAACTCCATTTCTAGGCCGGGTAATTTCTAGATGGAAACAAAATCTCTATTGTGTGAAGATATATTATATCAGCAACGGAGGATTACTGGTATTCCTGGTAATTTTAAAAACTTAAATAAATTTTCAGATTCCATTTTAGTTTAATCAAGTATTTAAAAAATGTAATTACTAAACATCTGTTATATTTTTTAGATTTGGTTCTTCCAGAGGAAGAGATTGAAAACATTTGCTTATCACATATCGAAAAACTGTTACTTGGTTATGGAAGTACATTAAGCAACTTTTCTGACATGCCAAATGTTCCTGACAACTACACTTCAGCATTGAACAATCAATTGATAATGAAGGAACTTTCGTATGATCGGGCTATCTTAAAAAAGGAACTTGCAGCTTCCTTAAAATCTTTAACTGATGAACAGCGAAAAGTGTATGAAACCGTCATGAATGCAGTTGTTAAAGGAAGTGGAGGAGTTTTCTTTCTATATGGGTATGGTGGAACTGGTAAAACATTTATGTGGAAAACATTTGCATCTGCGTTACGTTCCAATGGTGAAGTTGTCTTGAATGTTGCATCCAGTGGTATTGCATCACTTCTATTAGATGGTGGTAGAACGGCTCATTCCAGGTTTGTAATTCCGATAAATGTTAACGAGGATTCTATATGCTCTATAGAACCGAACAGTGAGCTAGGAGGCTTAATAAAAGAAACTAAGATGATAATCTGGGATGAAGCGCCAACGACACATAAGCATTGTTTTGAAGCTCTGGATAGAACAATGAGAGATATAACCCGTTCCAGTAATCCGTCGTTGCAGAACAAACCTTTTGGTGGAAAGATTGTGCTTTTTGGCGGTGATTTTAGACAAATCCTTCCAGTCATTCCAAAAGGTACCAGAAGCATGATTGTAAATTCTTCATTGAATTCTTCTTATATATGGCAGGATTGTCAGTTACTCAAGTTAGCTGAAAACATGAGGTTAAAAATGTGTACCAAACCAAGTAATTTTAACGAGACCAAGGAATTTGTTGAATGGATTTTAAGGCTTGGTGATGGTCTACTTGGTGGTCCAAATGATGGAGAAGTGGAAATTGAAATTCCAGATGATTTACTTATACTCGATGCAGTCAATCCTATATCTTCATTGATCGCTTTCACATATCCGGATATGCAAAAGTTTTTATGCAATTCAAATTACTTCCAACAAAGAGCCATTCTTACACCCACAAATGAAGTTGTGGATTCAATAAATACAGAACTGTTAAATAGTATGCCTGGTGAAGAAAAGATATATCTCAGTTCAGATACTTTATGTGAGTTTGAGGATCAAACCGACCTTAACATGGCATTGTTTTGTAACACCCCAAAAACGGGTTTGGTAATCAAACCACGTTAATAGTAATGACGGGTAAAATACTGTTAGTGGTGAAAATTTACCCGGTAAATATTAGGATTTTAAATAAATAAACCAATATAAGTTATAGAGAGAATAAATACTTTGAGAAAACAAAGTATATAAAAGGCCCGAGTTAACTAGACTTGAAATAAAACGGGTTATAATTTCCCCGAACCCAATAAGTAACTAGGAATATCAACCTAGTTAGTTGAGTGTTGAACAACAAAGGAAACATGAAATAGTTAAACCTTTTTATAACCTTGGAAATTAGAGGGACTACAAGGGTAAATAAGGAAAATGTTTTATTTAAAAATAAAACAAAACAAACTAAAAACCAAACACACTGTTTTGGTCGTGATATCCAGGAGCCAAGAAGAGGGCTCTTACAAAGCCCTAAAACTCACAAGAATCCAACAAAATCGAAGATAAAACAAGCTAAAAAATTGGGGCTTTTAATAAATTCGTGATCACCCAAGCTAGGAGATCACAAGGTATGTTGAATTTTGTTATTTGGTGAAACTTTGAAATTCTGATTAACATGCATGAACGAAATTCTTGTGTAATTGTAGAATGTCATGGTGAAATTGACATGAGTATGAGTCTAGAAACGAACCCTAGATGTAAACTTGTTGATTTAGCACCATAAGTTAGTGTTTCGGATAACTAATTATGTAGGTGCTAAGTGGGTTTTAATAGCAATATGATAAACTCTTGAATTAGAGTGTTAGATTATGAAATTTGAGGATATGAAGCAAGTTCTAGATGTAGTTCATGAACACTAGACATAAGGATGTGATTTTGATGTTGAAGATATGGTTAAAAGTTAACCATAAACTTGATAAAAGACGAGTACAAATTTTGCTCGCAAGGTATTCGTTAAAATGCCTAAGTGAAATCGTGTTGTCTGCTAGTCTGTATGTAGAGCTTGATTTCATGAGTAGTGGGTTTATGACAAATCTTTGATATGTATGAAATTAAACATGACGGTATATGAGAATCACCATAATAGAACTTGAATATATGTTAATTTTAGTTCTAGTTCTCAAATTAACAAAGATGAAGTTGAGAAGATGATAAAATTAGGATTCATATGATGACTTCTTGAAATAGATGATGTTTATGACATCTCTTAGCTACAATCACTGTGTTATAGGTTTCTAACCATTAACCAAGAGTTTAATAAGGGTTTTAGCCATGGAAAAGGGTTGCATTTGGTGATTTAGATCGAATTTGAAAGGACCCTAAACATGATTCCCGTAGCTTTTTATATGGATTTTGACTAATCTTTAAAAAATCATATAAAATCAACCGTTTATCCGATTTGGGTGTTCTATACCTTTTCGGAAAGCTTATGAAGTAAATTTTTACTGTTTTCAATCATAAGAAACAAATGTGGCTGTTAAATAGGCCAAAAAGGTGAATTAAAACTGCTGTTCAGAACTTGAAAGCTGTTGAAAAAAATGAAAATATAGTTGTTGAGCTGATTTTATAAAAATCATATAAAATCATAGAAAATTCGTTAGAAGGTCTACCTTATATGCTTGCGAAGTTATTGGAGTGTTCTACGATCCATCTTTGAACATGTTGATCTAATTCAGATTTTAAACGGGTCAAAATGGTCAATTACAGTAGCTAAATAGAAAATCACTGCACATAAATAATGTTCTTATTAACCAAGAAAAAGGCATAGGATTGTATATACTTGCTTTAGGCATGAAGTATTGATTGTTGGGAACAAATAGCACTTTATGTGACATGCTTAAAGTGTTTAAAATCACTTACTAACTAGTTGTATAAGTAACTTCACTAACGGGTCAAACGGTTAGTGAATGAAAAGAATTATGGTATGAAACTAGTTGTTGAATATATGATATGCTTTGATTGATAAGTGTGTAAAAAAAAAGGGGGTCCATAGGGTGATGGCCATTATATAGAATGACCAATCTAACCATCTTATGAATGTTATGATATAGTTGACTCTAAACAAGCTAGGTGGGAGCTTGGAAAGGAACGGGTCAAACGAATCATGGATGCCAAGAATGTTTGCGCGGACGCGAGGTAAGTAAAGCTTACACCCAATTTAAGTGTACGTATTTATTTTATAGGTGATAAATATGACAACGGATTGTATCCGAATATCGGTTCCGATACGAAACAATATGAGTCGGAACGAATAAAAACGATCAAAACCATGGTTAATGGAAAAAAGGTCTTGTGGTAAAAAAAAATCCGAAATGGGTCGGATGTGTGAATGGGTAATTAAAAACCATGATTTTTTATAAATATAAATGTTTGGTCGTATAAGCCAAATGGGTCAAATGGTGGTGATAACACCATTTGACAAATATCGACTAACGTTTGGTTGTCAAGTCGTATGTTCACAGGAGTGAACAGGAAGTGGATAATTGCGTCGCCATAAGTAGCGGTTAATAAAGAGTAAGGTATAAAATGGGTCTATAAGTTGACCCGAGACAGGTACGCATAAATAAGGTTATAGTTAAAAATGCGATTTTGGTCAAATAATTAGTGAAAGTCCTTCGTCGTAAAATGAGGGACTAAAATTGACCAAAAAGCCTTTAATGGGTAAACCGGGCAAACTGTCACACCCCCAAATTACCACCTAGGGCATGTCCCTAATGGAGGTGCAACGATCCAACAAAGAGCCACCAATCATATCAAACACAATTAATAATGTATTGAAATACTCAATTGAAAGAAATGTATTGTTTGTAAATTAAACCAAAACCAAAGTATTGAGCGGAAGCATAAACGTATAAGTGTGTAAATGTATCAAAAACAATTCAATGTAATTGTTTATCATGACCACAACCACTCCAGCAGCATCAGACAGCAAGTTCCCAAGTTCCTTCAATGATTACCTACAAGCATGTAAACAAGTGTGTCAGACTACGCTGGTGAGTTCAAGGTTTGTGTTTGTTTACCAAGTTGTATTACCAATCATGTGAGTAAAACAGTTTACAAAAAGATATGTTGTTTGTTGTTATGATGTTTGATGTTTCGATGTTGTTATTACTCGATTACCGAATGGCCATATGATATGTGATTGCCAACCCCAATGCCTCTATCAAAGCATTGGTCATGTTTTAAGGTAATTAGTTCACGCCCGTTCTCCTCGAACGTCGTGAGGGTGCCAAACCTAATAGCGCTATCAACTAATAACCCCCGTTGCCCTACAAGCAACGTGCCGGTAGATATTGTGGTCTTACAATGATAGAAAACTGAGTACGATAACCAACATCCCGTTACACATGCATTCCTCCTCGGAACGTTACCCGTTATCCCTTCCCTGGGATCCATGCTTGAGAAAGAGCAATGAACTCACCTTAGGTTTGCTCGGTTAGACAAGTTACTCGTTAAATAAGTTCAATACTCATGACCTAGAAGAGTGTTTGGTAATGATCAGTTTTACAGTTTGTTTACACATAGATCACATCAGTGGTTGTCACGTATGGCACGTATAACAGTTAAGCAACAATTCAAGCAAGAACAATGATTATTCAAACAGTTGATCCAATAGTACATAGTATCGAGTAGCCCAATCAAGTTACAAGGTCCGATCCAATCAACAATCCCAATCCGGTTATCTAACCCTAACCGGATTGCCCTTAACACTATTGAACCGATCCGGATGGCCCAAGTCCATCCGGTTAATATATAGTCCCATCCGGTTCGTCATGTATTCAACCCCCCCCCCTCCGGATCATATTACTGATCCGGATTAACATCTCATCCGGACCGATCTATAACCCACTAATCGTGTTAAACCAAACATACCAGCAACCCATTAACTAGCAATTGATTATGAAAATGAACACTTCACGTGTTGTGCACTGACACAAACCACCACTCAAACCAAGCATTCAGCTTTTAATTAATTGTATTTGAATTTCATTGGACCTCCAATACCCTCTCACATGGGCCGATTATGACACTGCTAACATCACATGTTCCTTACATAAATTTTAATGCAAACTTGAACCATGTAATAAGTGCTATTATATGATAGGACCAAAACCAATTAGTGCTTATCAAAGTGGCTTCTTGAATTGTCTTTTGTGCTCACATGGGCCATCAAAGCAATCAATGATTACATGATCTAACAACAGCATATGTGATTGCAACTAAACAGTAATATCATGTGATCTTTAGTTCAGCATTGACATGCACATATATTATATTTGCAAATATAGCCATCGCATACAACAGACTCGAAGAGTGCGAAGTAATGGTTCGATGATCACACATATCAAGAGATTCACGTGACAAGGGATGAGCACATCATCGATCATATATTACTACACGCATATATACAAAAAGAATGGAATTTATTATGATCACAAAAGTCAAACAGTTTTACATATCAAACCCCAATTATTTACTAGCAACTAATTACCATATAACATCACATAATCCAACTGTTACATCAAACTTCATCAGCCATCATCGGAAATCGAACATTCAAACTCACAAGCCTTAATATTTTTACTAATCATTTAAATCAGATTCATGCACATCCACCTTCTATAGATCATACATATACAACCAAGTTCGCACATAACAATATCAAACAATTAAGAACTAACATAAGTTCGAATCTACTAACCAGGGACTCTACTGAATAATATGATGCCTTGATGGATGCCTCGATGATAGGGATCCACTGCCATTGTTTGAAGAGGGGATAGGGCACTAGGGTTTGCAAGAAGTTGGGAAACCTTATACTTAATGCACGTAAATAATGTGGAGAGGGGGTGGGCTCAGTTTGGGCCTGAGGTAACACAAGGAGCAACACATACAACCTGTTATGTGCGCACACCATGGCCGGCCCAAGTTTCATTTATGTGGGCTTAAAGTAGAATAAGCGGGGTGTGGCCTCCGGCCCAAAGTGTGTGTGTGTTAAGTGAGTTTTGCGGCACAACCCATTTGGTTCTCTAAATTAATTGAATGACACACAAACGCGTTTAACAATTTCGTGTATAGCTAGTCAGTTAAACACACACAATCATTTAGTGGTGCACGAGATGGGCAGATAAACATAGAGACACACGCTAAAAGTTGTGGGATTTCAAGCAATGCTAACCTTAATTATCCGGGTTGTGACATCATCCCCAACTTGAAAGAATTTTCGTCCCGAAAATTTAGCACGTAGTTATTAAGGAAGCTAGTTAGGTTGCGTGGTTTCTTGGTTTTCCTGGGGATTGTCACATCATTCCCCCGTTGGTTTGGAATTTCGTCCCGAAATTCCGGAGTAGCTTCAGCCTCAGTAGTGGTTTCATTGTTCTCGAACAACTGGGGATATTTGTGTTTCATCTGTTCTTCTCATTCCCAGGAAAACTCTGGGCCACGACGGGAGTTCCAACGAACTCGAACAATAGGTATCCTGGTGCGTTAGAGAATCTTGTCCTCCCGATCCAAGATTTCCACTGGTTCTTCGACAAATCGCAACTGATCGTCGATTTTGGGCTCCTTGAAAGGAACTATGAGGGTTTCATCTAACAGACACTTCTTCGGATTCGACACATGGAATACGTTGCGAACTCCACTGAGTTCTTCGGGTAGATTCAATCTGTAGGCCACCTTGCCGACTCTCTCCGTGATTTCGAAAGGTCCAACATATCGCGGTTTAAGTTTGCCTCGTTTATCAAAATGAACTACACCTTTCCAAGGTGAGACTTTAAGTAGTACTCGATCCCCAACCTGGAACTCGAGTGGTTCCCTGCGCTTATCAGCGTAGCTTATCTGACGGTCACGAGCTGCCGCCATTCGTTGTCGTATCAGAGCAACCTTCTCTGTTGTGTCTACGACGAGTTCTAGGCCAGCGATTTGGCTGTTGCCAACCTCTGCTCAACAAAGAGGTGATCGGCACTTCCGTCCGTACAATGCCTCGAACGGAGCAGCCCGGATGCTGGTGTAATATCTGTTGTTATACGAAAACTCCACTAAAGGGAGGTGTCTTTCCCAGCCGTTGCCAAAGTCAATTACACATGCTCGAAGCATGTCTTCAAGAGTTTGGATGGTGCGTTCAGTTTGCCCATCCGTCTGTGGATGATATGCCATGCTCATGTCTAGACGTGAGCCAAGGGTGTCGTGTATTGCCTGACATAAATCAAGTATATATCAGAGTCAGAAATAACAGGAGTTGGCACCTTGTGCCTAAAAATCCGCCTCTCTCAGAGGAATATTCACAAGCTGTGAAGACTCGTCAGTTCAAAAAGGTGTGCTGGCTACATGAGGCGATCCACGATCACCCAGGTGATATTGTTTCCGCTATGAGTTTTGGTAAACCAGTGGCAAACTCCATGGCCGTTCGTTCCAATCTTCAAGTAGGTGTGTTCTGATTACTAACACGAATCAGAAGGTTTCTGATGCTCCCCCTTGACTTTCGCACAAGTCAAACGTCGTTCACATGCTTCGTTGTGTAGGCCTTCGAGCCCAGTTGCCAGTACAAGATCCTCCGATCCTAACATATTCCATCAAATCCAGATGACCCGCATATCGGGGCTGGTGGGCCTCGCTCAACACAAGTTCCCTCGGATTGCTGTATAGTCGAATCCATATTTTGTTCCCTGAAGCAGCGAGTACCGTCCATCTTGCCAAAAGTTGCTCCTCCATGCCCCACATGAACCCAACTCGAAAACCCTCATCCTTCAGCGCTTCAGTTTGAACAGGGTGAATCTGACTGGGTAGGCTAGAATTGATGTTGAGCTGCACGCTCATACGCGTTTAGGTTCCATAGTCGTAATCGCTCAAGAGTTCCATCCAGCGATGCCATTAACTGATTTAACTCTCTCGTAACCAGGGTACACGGGAGGCCCTTGTGATCGGTCTAAGCAGTACATTCGGTACCGCCCAAGTACTGCCTCCCACTTAAATCCAACGACCACGGTTTCCATCGCAGATTGTATGTCGTGCAGTTCCTCTTCGTAACACCATTACGTAAGTCATCACTCTCTCATGTTGCATCGGCGTGTAACTGGGACTCTGATTCGAACAATCATGGTATACCGCCAAATCAACGGTTCCCTCGGATAGAAGTGATGCTCATTGCATTGCAGGGTTGGGTTTCAGAAGCTGAAAAGACGTCCTCCTGTTTTTGTCTTCCACGAACACAGCACTCTGCTATGCTAAAGAGATTTATGCTGCGCGATCTTCGAAAATCCTGTGATGAATCTGCGATAGCATCTAATGAGACCAAGAAATTGCTGCATCCTCGAAGGGATCTTTGGTACCGAACAATATCTAACGAAATGGGTCTTTAGCGAGATCCGCGTGTATTCCCACTTCGTTGATCATATGACCAAAAGGTATCTCTCGAATCCAGAAGTTAAATTTACCAAGACTTCGCACGGAGTGACTCCTCCCTCAGGAGCTCTAAAATAAGATACAAATGCCGCCCATGATGTTCCTTCCTCTTGGAAATGATCCAGAACGTCATCCATAAATGCGGTCGATTCATGTGGTCCATAAAGTTGCTGGTGTGTTGATTAACTCAATGGTCATGGTGTACAAAGTCACAATGGCCGTATTGCGTTCGATATGCCGTTTTAGGAACATTCTCCTCTTGGTCTTCCGTCAATACATGGTCGAGGCAAACAGTTCTTGATTGTCACCTTGCTGAGTTCTGGATAATCAGTACACATACGAAAAGGTTTTATCTTCCCGAATATAGCTGGGGCTCCCCAAAGCGAACAAAAACTATGTCCAATAAAACTCATGTCCAACAGTTCCTGTAGATAGTCCTTGCAACCCTCCTGGTGCAAGACGGTATGTATCACGAGTAATCAGAGCTGCCCCTGTCATGAGATCAAACTGAGATTCTGCCTAACAGTGGTGGAAGTAAATCTGAAAGCTCCTTGGGTAGCACACTGAGAAGAATCACGAATATTTGGTGGATCCTCGATCCTCTTTTCCTTAGCCTCAACATCCGTAACGGTTGCTAACGTAGCGGGGTGATCCCTCCGTAGACACTTCTGGGCCTTCATAGTTGAAATGGCGCTAACCTTTGCATCACTCTGTTGTTTTAGAACAAATAACGATCCTCCACACAAAATTTTCTCCTCACAAGGTATGTCTGCGCGATTTCTGAATGACCAATCCACACTAACTACTGCATTGTAACCACTAGGGGTAGTAGAAGGATGGTCGATGTCGAACACCTGTCCCCCAAGGTCGAATTTGCATCCCAGTGAACGTATAAGGCTTCAATTGACTTGCATCAGCCGACTCCACAACAGGTTCGGTTTCAAGAAGCATCAGGGTTAAACAGAACAGAGACGAAACGAATAGCTACTCATCCAAGCTATCGTGTTGCAATTACGCCTGATATAGCCTATGCCAATACTAAATGTCCTTCCATGAGCTTCATTTCCAGTGTTTTCGTCACGAGAATTTCCAGTACTGCCGTCGTTCCCTTGATTGTCGTCACCTTGACTTAACACAGTCAATCCTTGTCGAGGTCACCTTCGTTTCCATACTGTAAGCTACGATCACGAGTACCTTGATGTTGTCGCGACTGTTGCCTCTAATATTGTCGCCTGTAACGGTGTTATACGTCCTTTCACCAACAAGGTCCATCTTTTCACATTCCGTGCCACGTCCTAAGGCACTACTCATGATGCAGGCGGTTACACAGTCTGCTCTACAGTCAATCGTCATCGATTTTGTCCCGATTGGTTCATAAGAGTCGACTCGCATGAGTCGCTGGCTGGGGTTAAGGATTCGATTGGAGTCAAATCCCTGTTATTCTTTGCCGGTAACTAGGGGCGTTCAAATGCTGAAGCCGGTAAGGTACTACGTTTACCCTCTTGTCCATCATTCTTGCAAGTTGACTGAGTAATACACGGTATGTCGCGAGAGTGTTGCAGAAGTGATCACACTTCGGGATCTAAGGCGTCAATATTCTAAGTTCCAACAAACAAAGATAGGTGAGGAAAGTATAGTCCAATCAGTTGACGCTGAGCCATCCAACTCAGGGACGTTCGTACTAGCACCTAACATGCTATACAGTTCGCTAGGCGTTCAGATGCGTGATCAGGTGATACTCGATAGCATCGAGATTCGTAAGGATCCAGAAAGTAGTGAAAAGATCACGTTCGAGTAGGAGGCAATCACTGCTCTGACTCCTATAGACTGTTGAGTTCTAACATAACATCAATTAACAGAGCGGAACCCCTCTCACACTCGTTAAGCCTCACTGGGACTCACATGCACCCCGCATTATTATTATGTGTGCACCCATAATAATAAGGCAATTTGCATGCTTATCTCAGTGCCTCTTAACTCGCGCTAAAAGGTTCCCCGAATTCGAGCAATAAGACAGATGACGCCACAACACAGATCATGAAAGTTCAAGAAGAGTCGCACTCTTAAAACACGTAACAGGGGTTGGTAACATAGAAGTTCATAATGCAGTGCTAAGTGTGCATTCACGTGTAATGTCATACATAAGTGTACGCTAGATATACTATGCAATAGTAAACGAGAAAACGAACCTTGCAGTCTGGAGCTGAGTGTCATGGTCGATTATGGAACTGTTCGGTTATAGTCTGGTTTTATGAAAACGTTTTAAAACCGAGTTCTCTATAACCAGTGGCTCTGATACCAAACTGTCACACCCCCAAATTACCACCTAGGGCATGTCCCTAATGGAGGTGCAACGATCCAACAAAGAGCCACCAATCATATCAAACACAATTAATAATGTATTGAAATACTCAATTGAAAGAAATGTATTGTTTGTAAATCAAACCAAAACCAAAGTATTGAGCGGAAGCATAAACGTATAAGTGTGTAAATGTATCAAAACCAATTCAATGTAATTGTTTATCATGACCACAACCACTCCAGCAGCATCAGACAGCAAGTTCCCAAGTTCCTTCAATGATTACCTACAAGCATGTAAACAAGTGTGTCAGACTACGCTGGTGAGTTCAAGGTTTGTGTTTGTTTACCAAGTTGTATTACCAATCATGTGAGTAAAACAGTTTACAAAAAGATATGTTGTTTGTTGTTATGATGTTTGATGTTTCGATGTTGTTATTACTCGATTACCGAATGGCCATATGATATGTGATTGCCAACCCCAATGCCTCTATCAAAGCATTGGTCATGTTTTAAGGTAATTAGTTCACGCCCGTTCTCCTCGAACGTCGTGAGGGTGCCAAACCTAATAGCGCTATCAACTAATAACCCCCGTTGCCCTACAAGCAACGTGCCGGTAGATATTGTGGTCTTACAATGATAGAAAACTGAGTACGATAACCAACATCCCGTTACACATGCATTCCTCCTCGGAACGTTACCCGTTATCCCTTCCCTGGGATCCATGCTTGAGAAAGAGCAATGAACTCACCTTAGGTTTGCTCGGTTAGACAAGTTACTCGTTAAATAAGTTCAATACTCATGACCTAGAAGAGTGTTTGGTAATGATCAGTTTTACAGTTTGTTTACACATAGATCACATCAGTGGTTGTCACGTATGGCACGTATAACAGTTAAGCAACAATTCAAGCAAGAACAATGATTATTCAAACAGTTGATCCAACAGTACATAGTATCGAGTAGCCCAATCAAGTTACAAGGTCCGATCCAATCAACAATCCCAATCCGGTTATCTAACCCTAACCGGATTGCCCTTAACACTATTGAACCGATCCGGATGGCCCAAGTCCATCCGGTTAATATATAGTCCCATCCGGTTCGTCATGTATTCAACCCCCCCCTCCGGATCATATTACTGATCCGGATTAACATCTCATCCGGACCGATCTATAACCCACTAATCGTGTTAAACCAAACATACCAGCAACCCATTAACTAGCAATTGATTATGAAAATGAACACTTCACGTGTTGTGCACTGACACAAACCACCACTCAAACCAAGCATTCAGCTTTTAATTAATTGTATTTGAATTTCATTGGACCTCCAATACCCTCTCACAGGGGCCGATTATGACACTGCTAACATCACATGTTCCTTACATAAATTTTAATGCAAACTTGAACCATGTAATAAGTGCTATTATATGATAGGACCAAAACCAATTAGTGCTTATCAAAGTGGCTTCTTGAATTGTCTTTTGTGCTCACATGGGCCATCAAAGCAATCAATGATTACATGATCTAACAACAGCATATGTGATTGCAACTAAACAGTAATATCATGTGATCTTTAGTTCAGCATTGACATGCACATATATTATATTTGCAAATATAGCCATCGCATACAACAGACTCGAAGAGTGCGAAGTAATGGTTCGATGATCACACATATCAAGAGATTCACGTGACAAGGGATGAGCACATCATCGATCATATATTACTACACGCATATATACAAAAAGAATGGAATTTATTATGATCACAAAAGTCAAACAGTTTTACATATCAAACCCCAATTATTTACTAGCAACTAATTACCATATAACATCACATAATCCAACTGTTACATCAAACTTCATCAGCCATCATCGGAAATCGAACATTCAAACTCACAAGCCTTAATATTTTTACTAATCATTTAAATCAGATTCATGCACATCCACCTTCTATAGATCATACATATACAACCAAGTTCGCACATAACAATATCAAACAATTAAGAACTAACATAAGTTCGAATCTACTAACCAGGGACTCTACTGAATAATATGATGCCTTGATGGATGCCTCGATGATAGGGATCCACTGCCATTGTTTGAAGAGGGGATAGGGCACTAGGGTTTGCAAGAAGTTGGGAAACCTTATACTTAATGCACGTAAATAATGTGGAGAGGGGGTGGGCTCAGTTTGGGCCTGAGGTAACACAAGGAGCAACACATACAACCTGTTATGTGCGCACACCATGGCCGGCCCAAGTTTCATTTATGTGGGCTTAAAGTAGAATAAGCGGGGTGTGGCCTCCGGCCCAAAGTGTGTGTGTGTTAAGTGAGTTTTGCGGCACAACCCATTTGGTTCTCTAAATTAATTGAATGACACACAAACGCGTTTAACAATTTCGTGTATAGCTAGTCAGTTAAACACACACAATCATTTAGTGGTGCACGAGATGGGCAGATAAACATAGAGACACACGCTAAAAGTTGTGGGATTTCAAGCAATGCTAACCTTAATTATCCGGGTTGTCACATAAACGACCCTTAGAGGTTGTTTAGGAGCTTATATTATGGTTATGTAACCCTTTAGATACGTATAGGAGTATAGGTATAAACTTTCGTGGGTCAAATGCCTAACAATGGGTCATTCATTTTTCCGTAAAAAAAAATGACCACCGAGTGGTAAAAACTCGAAATAAATGGTTTGCCACGCTAGTCCACCACAATTATAATGTAGTGGAAGGCAAGTTGATAACTAAAGGTGGTGATAGGATATAGACTAAGAAGAAGCGTGATTTAAGCCTCAAAGTGTTAAATACCCTTAACGGGTCAAAACGAGTATATAGGCAAAACGGGTTAAGATTGCATAAGAAACCCATAATTTGAACCTTGAAAAGTAGTAAACTGATATAACATGATGTCTATGGTATTTTAAAGATAATAAACAAGTTTGTTTGATAAAATCACGAACGGGTCAAAAGTGTCATAATTGAATTTCAAGCCGAGATCTTGAAATCTAAAATTTTGTGAATTTAGATGTCGGGTTTTTACTCCATGAGATGGAGAATTAAATTACGAACGCGTGGGAAAAAGAATCGCGTAAAACGCACATCTAAATTAAAAGTTATGCTAATTTGAAGTTGTATTTTTTATTAAAACATTAGTTGGGCGGATATGCAGCTCCTAGACTCAGAACCGCTGGAAAATGGACTCCCCCGCGCCACGCGACAGGGAACCATCATCCGGGCGCGACACGCGAGAGCTGTCGCGGCCCGCGAAGGATTAGGGGTAGTCTTCCGCGACACGCGAGAGACGTAAAACCAGAAAATTTTATTTATTTTGTTCGTTTGACGTGTAGAACTTGTTTATAATTATATTTAAGTTATCAAAACTAATCTTTAAGTTGGTTTTGATCTTAGGTGAATATTATGAATACACGGATGAAGATCAAGTGGCGAAAAAGAACCGAACACATGAAAAAGATAGCTTCCGCACGGCGTATCGTCGTAACTTTTAAACGACGAACTCGATTAAATTATGTTGTATTATTTTTAAATTGTAAAAGTTTTAATTTAACCGTATTTTCAACATATTTGTAATCATAATTACAAGTTTATTTTCTTAATACATACGAAAACCTTTAAATTAATAGCAAGGGTGTTAAAAGTTGGTAATCAGAGCTCATGGTTAAAGAGTAAAGTGTGTTCGGTTCAAGACTTGATCGCAAATCCGGTAAGTACATGTATATTAATGGTTTAGTATGATTAAAGTGTTGAGAACAACACATAGGGTTATCGTGTAATAGACGTTACACCAATCAAATCGATAAAGGATAGATATAGTCAACGAAATTACGGGTGTTGACACGTATAGTGGAAAAGCCTTGTGTTACAATACGGGCGTTTATTAATGTCGAAATTACTAACTTTTGTAAATGTTTAGTTGAAGGATACTCGCATCTGAAGATGGCGAGAGTGTAAGAAGTGACGGACATGACAGAGGAACGGTCCGAAGTATGACAAGTAGAGTATGCTCATCAAGGACCTAAATTGCGTGATGATCGCGAACAAGGTTAATGACATGGAAAGCCCGTTAGGGCAAGCATAACCAGGTGCACGCTTTTAAACTTAATCGCACAAGTAGTAATATGCAACAAACACGTAGGGAATGAGGATTGCATATATCTGATAAAACCTGAATAGGATATCTATTCAGGATGATGTTTCCAAAAGAAAATTTAGTAGAAAAATGCGTTATTCACGATTGTGAATAACGAAACAATAATAGAGTTAGTTTATGTGGAAACTCGACGGGAGTAATTATCCAAGTGAATAATTCTTAATATTATACTAATAAGAAAAGTAGAGATCACATTAACGAATGTGATTACATAATAGTTTGATAGAAAGAAAACATTTTATATATTCAAGGGCAAATCAAGTAAAACTAATAATTGTCATTTAGCAATTAAATAAAGTTTTGCGGAATGAAATAAAAAAAATATGAAATAAATAGAGGCGTTACTTACATAGGGCGTGATGTGGAAACTATAAAAAGGGCCTGTGTGTCATGTGTTAATCGCTTACTCTGGCCAAGTAAGTAGTGGCATATGATACCATGAACTTCTTGTAGTGGACGCATTTACGTCCGATGTAATAAGGACGTGAGAATGGGACGAACTAAAAAGGTACCCAAAACGGATCAAATAAGTAAAATATTTGATAATAAAAGTAAACGCAAGCCTGAAAACGGAAGCGCATTATGTTGGTATAACGAGCCCGAGGGAAGGGACGAGAATCAAAGTAAATGAAAATACAAACTGACCAATGAGAATACTAAGGCAAATGGGATAAAGTTTGACTGTCATAAGTGATGAAATTCACGCGGACAAGTCAAACGATTGAGTAAAGAATAAAGGACATGGTCGAATAAAAGCAATAGAATTCGCTAAGACGACCAAATAAATCAAAATGAAGTATTAGCGAATACCGGAAAAGCTGTAATAATGACGACTTCGGTAAAATACCCGATAGATGGGTAGGATTTCAGAAGTACGTGTAAACCAAGGGATGGGAACGCGGGTTAGAAGTCGAAAGACTCGGATTAAGAGTTATGACTAAAAGCCGACAAGATTTTGCAAACATAAATTTAGAAAATTTCGTTCAGTTGTTTCAAAATTAACGGGTCGAATAAAGAATAAAATTTGGCTGTCATGAGTGATGGATTCACACGAATATGTCAAATTGGCCAATATAAAGTATAAATACTTGATAGTCCAGGCAAGCGCAAACCGAATAATGGAAGCGCGAAATATTAATGAACCTATGTGATAGGTCCTAAAAGAGTATAGAAAGGAAAATGCAAACCAGTGAAACCGGAGTGTTAAAATCATTAAGATAAAGAACCCGGGTAACGGGTTGAAAGAAAATAGGGGCGTAAACCAAATAATGGTATGAGTGAGGCTGAGCGACGTGAAAATGACGCGAGAAGTCATAGAGTCGGAAAGATAATCCGAAAGAGAATGAGTGTAGCCTTAGACAACGGTCAAGGTCAAACAAATTCCAATAGCAAAAATAATAATAATAATAATAATAATAATAATAATAAATTATCCTAAACATAAAAAAGTGGTGCTTTGACGTCATATACATATATAAACATATATACATTTGAATAGAAACTCGAATAAAGTATGATCTACGAGATCATCATAACCTACGGGATTATAAGTAATGTTAAGGTCTACGAGACCAAAAAGACTTTGGGTCAAGAATCGAAAGAAACGGGTACCTTGAAAATGAAACTGAGTTCTTTTGATTTAAACCAATGAACTACGTAAATAAGGTTTCGGGGACGAAACCTCTTTAAGGGGGGTAGACTTGTAACACCCCAAAAATGGGTTTGGTAATCAAACCACGTTAATAGTAATGACGGGTAAAATACCGTTAGTGGTGAAAATTTACCCAGTAAATATTAGGATTTTAAATAAATAAACCAATATAAGTTATAGAGAGAATAAATACTTTGAGAAAACAAAGTATATAAAAGACCCGAGTTAACTAGACTTGAAATAAAACGGGTTATAATTTCCCCGAACCCAATAAGTAACTAGGAATATCAACCTAGTTAGTTGAGTGTTGAACAACAAAGGAAACATGAAATAGTTAAACCTTTTTATAACCTTGGAAATTAGAGGGACTACAAGGGTAAATAAGGAAAATGTTTTATTTAAAAATAAAACAAAACAAACTAAAAACCAAACACATTGTTTTGGTCGTGATATCCAGGAGCCAAGAAGAGGGCTCTTACAAAGCCCTAAAGCTCACAAGAATCCAACAAAATCGAAGATAAAACAAGCTAAAAAATTGGGGCTTTTAATAAATTCGTGATCACCCAAGCTAGGAGATCACAAGGTATGTTGAATTTTGTTATTTGGTGAAACTTTGAAATTCTGATTAACATGCATGAACGAAATTCTTGTGTAATTGTAGAATGTCATGGTGAAATTGACATGAGTATGAGTCTAGAAACGAACCCTAGATGTAAACTTGTTGATTTAGCACCATAAGTTAGTGTTTCGGATAACTAATTATGTAGGTGCTAAGTGGGTTTTAATAGCAATATGATAAACTCTTGAATTAGAGTGTTAGATTATGAAATTTGAGGATATGAAGCAAGTTCTAGATGTAGTTCATGAACACTAGACATAAGGATGTGATTTTGATGTTGAAGATATGGTTAAAAGTTAACCATAAACTTGATAAAAGACGAGTACAAATTTTGCTCGCAAGGTATTCGTTAAAACGCCTAAGTGAAATCGTGTTGTCTGCATGTAGAGCTTGATTTCATGAGTAGTGGGTTTATGACAAATCTTTGATATGTATGAAATTAAACATGACGGTATATGAGAATCACCATAATACAACTTGAATATATGTTAATTTTAGTTCTAGTTCTCAAATTGACAAAGATGAAGTTGAGAAGATGATAAAATTAGGATTCATATGATGACTTCTTGAAATAGATGATGTTTATGACATCTCTTAGCTACAATCACTGTGTTATAGGTTTCTAACCATTAACCAAGAGTTTAATAAGGGTTCTAGCCATGGAAAAGGGTTGCATTTGGTGATTTAGATCGAATTTGAAAGGACCCTAAACATGATTCCCGTAGCTTTTTATATGGATTTTGACTAATCTTTAAAAAATCATATAAAATCAACCGTTTATCCGATTTGGGTGTTCTATACCTTTTCAGAAAGCTTATGAAGTAAATTTTTACTATTTTCAATCATAAGAAACAAATGTGGCTGTTAAATAGGCCAAAAAGGTGAATTAAAACTGCTGTTCAGAACTTGAAAGCTGTTGAAAAAAATGAAAATATAGTTGTTGAGCTGATTTTATAAAAATCATATAAAATCATAGAAAATTCGTTAGAAGGTGTACCTTATATGCTTGCGAAGTTATTGGAGTGTTCTACGATCCATCTTTGAACATGTTGATCTAATTCAGATTTTAAACGGGTCAAAATGGTCAATTACAGCTGCTAAATAGAAAATCGCTGCACATAAATAATGTTCTTATTAACCAAGAAAAAGGCATAGGATTGTATATACTTGCTTTAGGCATGAAGTATTGATTGTTGGGAACAAATAGCACTTTATGTGACATGCTTAAAGTGTTTAAAATCACTTACTAACTAGTTGTATAAGTAACTTCACTAACGGGTCAAACGGTTAGTGAATGAAAAGAATTATGGTATGAAACTAGTTGTTGAATATATGATATGCTTTGATTGATAAGTGTGTAAAAAAAATGGGTCCATAGGGTGATGGCCATTATATAGAATGACCAATCTAACCATCTTATGGATGTTATGATATAGTTGACTCTAAACAAGCTAGGTGGGAGCTTGGAAAGGAACGGGTCAAACGAATCATGGATGCGAAGAATGTTTGCGCGGACGCGAGGTAAGTAAAGCTTACACCCAATTTAAGTGTACGTATTTATTTTATAGGTGATAAATATGACAACGGATTGTATCCGAATATCGGTTCTGATACGAAACAATATGAGTCGGAACGAATAAAAACGATCAAAACCATGGTTAATGTAAAAAGGGTCTTGTGGTAAAAAAAAAAAATTCGAAATGGGTCGGATGTGTGAATGGGTAATTAAAAACCATGATTTTTTATAAATATAAATGTTTGGTCGTATAAGCCAAATGGGTCAAATGGTGGTGATAACACCATTTGACAAATATCGACTAACGTTTGATTGTCCAGTCGTATGGTCACAGGAGTGAACAGGAAGTGGATAATTGCGTCGCCATAAGTAGCGGTTAATAAAGAGTAAGGTATAAAATGGGTCTATAAGTTGACCCGAGACAGGTACGCATAAATAAGGTTATAGTTAAAAATGCGATTTTGGTCAAATAATTAGTGAAAGTCCTTCGTCGTAAAATGAGGGACTAAAATTGACCAAAAAGCCTTTAATGGGTAAACCGGGCAAACGACCCTTAGAGGTTGTTTAGGAGCTTATATTATGGTTATGTAACCCTTTAGATACGTATAGGAGTATAGGCATAAACTTTCGTGGGTCAAATGCCTAAGAATGGGTCATTCATTTTTCCGCAAAAAAAAAAATGACCACCGAGTGGTAAAATCTCGAAATAAATGGTTTGCCACGCTAGTCCACCACAATTATAATATAGTGGAAGGCAATTTGATAACTAAAGGTGGTGATAGGATATAGACTAAGAAGAAGCGTGATTTAAGCCTCAAAGTGTTAAATACCCTTAACGGGTTAAAACGAGTATATAGGCAAAACGGGTTAAGATTGCATAAGAAACCCATAATTTGAACCTTGAAAAGTGGTAAACTGATATAACATGATGTCTATGGTATTTTAAAGATAATAAACAAGTTTGTTCGATAAAATCACGAAAGGGTCAAAAGTGTCATAATTGAATTTCAAGCCGAGATCTTGAAATCTAAAATTTTGTGAATTTAGATGTCGGGTTTTTACTCCATGAGATGGAGAATTAAATTACGAACGCGTGGGAAAAAGAATCGCGTAAAACGCACATCTAAATTAAAAGTTATGCTAATTTGAAGTTGTATTTTTGATTAAAACATTAGTTGGGCGGATATGCAGCTCCCAGACTCAGAACCGCTGGAAAATGGACTCCCCCGTGCCACGCGACAGGGAACCATCATCTGGGCGCGACACGCAAGAGCTGTCGCGGCCCGCGAAGGATTAGGGGTAGTCTTCCGCGACACGCGAGAGACGTAAAACCAGAAAATTTTATTTATTTTGTTCGTTTGACGTGTAGAACTTGTTTATAATTATATTTAAGTTATCAAAACTAATCTTTAAGTTGGTTTTGATCTTAGGTGAATATTATGAATACACGGATGAAGATCAAGTGGCGAAAAAGAACCGAACACATGAAAAAGATAGCTTCCGCACGGCGTATCGTCGTAACTTTTAAACGACGAACTCGATTAAATTATGTTATATTATTTTTAAATTGTAAAAGTTTTAATTTAACCGTATTTTCAACATATTTGTAATCATAATTACAAGTTTATTTTCGTAATACATACGAAAACCTTTAAATTAATAGCAAGGGTGTTAAATGTTTCCTCCGGATGTATTAAGCAAATTGCATCTGTCAGGATTACCTAACCATAAATTGGTTCTCAAAGTTGGAGCTCCGGTAATGTTACTTAGAAACATTGATCAAACAAATGGTCTGTGTAACGGTACACGGCTTCGAGTAACAAAACTTGGAAAACTTGTAATCGAAGGAAAGATTATTACTGGAAATAATATAGGTCATCATACTTTGATTTCAAGATTGAAAATGACACCGTCCGATAAAAGATTACCTGTGAAAATTGCACGAAGACAGTTCCCATTATCTCTATGCTTTGCAATGACCATCAACAAAAGCCAGGGACAATCACTTGAACGTGTATGCTTATATCTTCCACGACCGGTTTTTAGTCACGGACAACTATACGTTGCTGTATCTCGAGTAAAGAGCAGGAAGGGTTTGAAAATCTTGATATGTGACAGGGGAAAACAAGTGTGTAAAACCACAACTAACGTGGTCTACAAAGAAGTTCTACAAAATCTATAGTCGTTGTAGAAATAGCATTTTGAAGAAAAGTCTTTTAATGTTTGAAGTTATTTGGTATTATGTTTTGCACCTCCTATCAACATGTTCCTTTTATCTAATAATAATGGATGTTATTTTAGAGAATTGTTTTAAAATATAGTATACATTTTTAAAAAATGATACCTTTAACAATTATAAAATAATGAAAGGTAAATAACAATAACATATATCTAAAAGACAAGAAATAACTAATACAAGTAATACTTTCAACCCTTAGTCATTAGGAACACTTCATTTTCTTAATATATAGTCTGCAATGGTTCATAACATATGTATTAAAAACTTTTGAGTAGCTACACCCTTCGTACCACCAGGATCAAAACTAAACTAACCACCTTTACAAAAGTGTTTTGAGCAAACCATCAACCACAAACAAAAAACATTGTTTCCACACAAAATAACATTATCTGCAAAAGCCCCACAACCATTCAGTCAAGCAAGAAAATACCTTTACCCATGACGAACTTAAGGGTAAAATCTTCACGAGGAACCATGTTTTTATCCTTCACAAACTGTTTCATGTTTTTTATGTAAAACCGACCATCAGGAGACTCTATACCAACTCGAACATCCCAAACATTTCCAGCAGCATCTACAATCTTTAAAGTTCTTTTCCTATCCAAGCCAAGTTTTTTAGCGAGAACTTTTTTAATGCGCTGTAACAAACAACAAATAATGTTAAGAAAGATAGTATTATAATATGGTTAATACAATGTAAGGTCCTGTTAGTACTTTTTTGTTACAGAAACTTACAAAATGATTGTCCACACGGAAAACTACTGGAATAGTTTCGTCATTCGTAGTTACAGCGAGCATTTCAGCTTCATTGTCCTTAGTTATGTGATGCACATCTTCACCATCAGAGATACTGATAACCTCTTCTACCACTTCTTCTTTAATAGCAACATATAATTCCGGTGGCAACACTAAATCAGCATCCTTGGAACAATTGAAAACAGACATATCAAAAGTGTGAAGATCAATTATTTCAAACACAAGAAGATGTTCATCACTTAGTGAAAATTTCTTCTTAATCCGATCCCATCCAGTTGTTATGTGAAGAAACACTAGATAAATGGTCGGAACCGAAATATCTAGGGGGTTTGAATCCGCATAAAAGGGTTAGCTCTCTCTCGGTCGATTCAGTTGCAGCTGATCTCCTTCTCCGATGGTTCTGCAAAAAAGAACACCGTTAGCCTCGCCAAGGGGAGAAGAGGGTTCTCTCCTTGACCCGACTCCGGTGTGAGAATAAGTATTGGTTATGGAGAAGAGAAAGTATTTGAGAAGTGAGTGTGACTTGAGTTTATACCTGAACAGTTCTCGTATTTATAACCGGGAGTTTGGGAGGGAAAACCTGTTATTGAAAAGATGACGGAAGATGCTAACGCCGTAGCGGTTATATTTTCTTCCGTTAAGTTCTTTGATCCAACGTTAAGTTGTCTCGATCCGATGTGAATGCACACGGATCGTGGTTTGATCTATGGCTAGGGAGTTGCCACGTGGAAAGTGATTAAGTGAAGATTATTCTTTAATTGCATGCCTTCGTTGTGATTTCAGGGATGCCTGTAGTAATGACACGTGTCCAGACGGTTATAACCGTCTGGGTGGTGCACGATCGTATTCTTTCTAGAAGATTACTGCTGTAATCTAGTGTGGCACCTTACTGTGTGGAGGCCACTGAATAAATCCTAAGTCTAAATTATCCAAGTCTGGATATTTAGGCGGATGTATTGAACAAAGGATTTTAATCCTTTGTTAATGGGAGAAGGCGCAAGGGTTTATGTTTTCCTTTGGGCGCGCGACTATAGATTGCTGATTACTTTCTTCCTTTTGTAAGACCAATGCGCGGCCGCGCAAGGTTAAAAGGTTGAAAGGCTAGTTTGTGGTATGGTCTCAAATCCTTTTTATGAGGTTTTTGGGACCTTACCCCTTCAAGTCCCCCCAGTCTAGTGTTGTACTTATGCAAATAAGTGGAGCACTGGACTTATGAGAGGGAAATGCTTTTGGTCGCGAAAAAATAAGAATCTTCTATGAGAAGATTTAAAGAGGGAGAAAGATGTGAAATTTGGTAACTGTGCCTTGACGTGTGATGACGTCTATTAGCAGTAAAGTTGGGTTTTTTTTTTATATATATTGGGGTGTGGGATGGCGCTTTGTCAGACTTCATTAATGAGGATATGACCCTGGTTCCTGTAGCGCCGTTTGGATGTGATGTAATTCTGACAGTTAATGATGGGTAGGTTTCTCCTTTCCCGAGGTTGAGTTCTTTTTATATACATGTATTTTCGAGATATCTTGTCTCCTGGTTGATTCTTATCAAAGAAGATGAAACGTTCTTACCATACCCGTCTCTTGCTGGATGTTTTTAGGGTGTATGAAGCTGCTGAAGGTCTCATACTTCTTTCTTGTTCACCGCCACTCACTACTATTCCGGTAAAGAATCTGGTCAAACCTGTTTCTCCGGCGGTTGTTGATTCTGACTGTAAGGTTCTTCAGCATATGGATGTTACTGATGGTGCTAGCATCGTGTTGGATGCCGATGGGTTGATAGCTCGGTTCCCGATGCTTCAAAAAGGAGGATGCCGGTTAGTGTATCAACGCCGGAAAATTCGTCGGAGTGAACAGGTGTCTGTCGTTGATGATGATTCCGACGCTGGTTAGGTGTTTAACCTTAGGACCAGTTTTCATCTTTTGTTAATGCTTTTTGTAAATTTGGTACTGGACAATTTTTTGAAGATCATTGCTATGATCCTGTTAAGTGTTTATGTTACACTTTTTTGATGATGTATATTGTGATATACTTCTACTCCCGTAGGACTTAGTTCTTGTATGTGTGGATTACAATATGTTGCATGTGTATAATTGCTTTTGGATAGGTAAGGCGAATGAGAGATGGTATTGTACTCATGTGTGAACGTTTGTCAAAAAGGCGCAATAGCTTGCCTGTTTTAGACTGTTCATGAGGTGTACAATGTTTGACCATATTGTTTTCGCGCGAACCAAAGAAAATACATGCAATTTGTAATAAACAGTGATATAAATAAAAATGATGTTTGTATTGATAAGAGCGCAAGGCTTGTAATACAAGACATAATAAAGAAATACATTGCCTGTATGTTCTTTCCGCTTTTGTAGACTTGGTTCATATGTAACACCTGCGCAACTGTTGTGCGTTCCAGGTGCGGGGGACTAGGGTTCCATCGATCCTTTTTAGGGTATATGCCCCCTTGCCTAGGACCTCGTTAATGACGTATGGTCCTTCCCATCTTGGCGCTAATTTGCCTGGCTTTTCAGCGTTTGAAGCTTCATTGTCGCGCAAGACGAAATCGCCGGGGACAAAGGTGCAAACGCGGACGCGCGCATTGTAATATTTTTCGAGCTTGGATTTGTACCTTGCTTCCGTTATGGCGGCGTTCTCGCGCCTTTCTTCCAGAAGATCCAAATCCATTCTTCGCTCTTGTTCATTGTTCTGTTTTTCCATGGCTATCAAGCGCGGTGATGGTAAACCGATCTCAGCTGGAATGACGGCCTCAGACCCATAGACTAGACTGAACGGAGTTTCGCCGGTGCTAGTCTTTGGCATTGTTCGATGCGCCCAGAGGATGCTGGGAAGTTCGTCAACCCACCCTCTGCGTGCTGTCCCGAGTCGCGCTTTTATGCCGTCAACGATTTGTTTGTTTACGCTTTCTACCTGACCGTTCACTTGAGGATGCGCGACGGAGGCAAAGTTGTGCTCGATCTTCATTTCTTTGAACCATTTTTGAAGATCTTCTGCGGCGAAGTTTGTACCATTGTCGGAAATAATGCGCAATGGTAATCCAAATCTGCAAATGATATGTTCCCATTTAAATTTGCGGATTACCATTGCTGTTGTTGAGGCCAAAGCTTTAGCTTCCACCCATTTTGTGAAGTAATCCACCGCGACGATGATGAATTTTACTGCACCTGGCGCGTCAGGAAATGGGCCGACAAGATTGATGCCCCACTGTTGGAATGGCCAGGCGGAAGTAACGGGAATTAGCGGATTTTTGGGTCGGAGTGTCTTTGGTGCGTGGCGTTGACATGCCTCGCATCTTCTTAATAGATCAACTGCGTCCATGTGCATTCCTGGCCAGTAGTATCCGGCGCTCATTATCTTTGCCACGACCATGCGCGGTCCCGCGTGTATCCCGCATAATCCCTCGTGGATTTCTCTGACTAGGTATTGGGCGTCTGTTTTATCAACACAGCGTAGTAATGGGCCCATGAATGATTTTCGGTAAAGGACGCCATCCGCCATTTCGTAATTTATTGCTTTGTGTTGTATTTTTCGAGCTTCTGCCTTTCCTTCCGGAAGTTTTCCGTGTTGAAGGTACAAGATAATTGGAGACATCCAGGATGGATCTCCCATTTCTATGACGCTTACTTGCTTGAGATGAATGGAAGGGTTGGATAATACCTCTATGCGTACCTCCTTTGCTAAGTGCTTAAAGCTGGTAGCAGCTAACTTGCTTAGCGCGTCAGCGTGCTTGTTCTCGCTTCTGTTTATGTGGTTAACTTTGAACGTTTGAAATTGGCTGATTAACATCCGCGCTTGTTCAAGGTATAACGCCATAGCTTCCCCTTTTGCATCATAACGACCGTTAACTTGTTCGGCTACTAGCTCTGAGTCAACGTTGGCTTCAAGGTTTCTTGCCCCCATTTTGAGTGCTAGGCGGAGGCCTGCTAAAAATGCTTCGTATTCTGCTTCATTGTTGGTACTTTGGAAATCTAAGCGTATGGCATATGTAAGTTCGTGATCATCCGGACTGATCAATCGGAGGCCTGCTCCTGCTCCATCATCATTGGAAGCACCATCTGTGTGTAAGGTCCAGACTCTGTCGTCGAAAACAGGTGTTGGGTTCTGGATCGCCTCACATTCTTGTATTTTATCGATGGGAACTTCAGTGGCGAAGTCTGCTAGAACTTGCCCTTTGATTGCTGGTCTTGGTTTGTAAAAAGTGTTGTATCCTCCCAGCTCAATGGCCCATTTAGCCAATCTTCCCGCCACATCAGGTTTTGACAAGATTTGGCCTAAATGATAATTCGTGAGAACTGTGATGACATGGCCTGAGAAGTACCTGCGCAAGCGTCGGGATGCGTGTACTAGTGCTAGAACCAATTTTTCTATCATTGAGTAACGAGTTTCGGGGCCGGTGAGCATTTTGCTGATATAGTAGATTGGAGTCTGGATGTTTTCCCGTTCTACCATTAATACTGCGCCTACCGCTACTTCCGCGATTGATAGATATAAGATTAACGGTTCTTTTTCTTTTGGCGCGGTCAGCGTTGGCAACTGAATTAAACATTCTTTCATTTGCTTGAATGCTGCTTCTGCTTCAGGCGTCCATTGAAAGGGAGTTTTCTTTCCGCAGTTTCGTAGCGTACTGATAAATGGATAAGATTTTGCCGCATGATTAGCCAAAAATCTGTTCAAGGCTGCTAAGCGTCCGGCGAGCCTTTGCATTTCTTTCATAGTTGCGGGTGAAGGCATTAGCTGGATGGTCTGTACTTTTTCTGGATTTACTTTAAAGCCATCTCTTGTGACTATGAAACCCAAAAATTTTCCCTCCTCCATACCGAAGGAGCATTTTGTTGGGTTGAGCTTTAAATTCACGCTGCGCAGAGAGTCGAATGTGCGCTGGATATTGTTGAGCATTGAGTCTTCTTCATGGCTCATGATGACGAGGTCATCCATGTATACTTCGACTGTCTTGCCAATGTCACTATTGAAAACTGTGTCCATTAGACGCTGATAAGTTGCGCCGGCATTGCGCAAGCCAAAGGGCATTTTAGTGTAGCAGAAAATGCCTTTGTCTGTGCGGAAAGCGGTTTTATCTTCATCTTCTTTCTTCATCTGGACCTGATGGTATCCTTTGTAACAGTCTAGAAAACACTTCCATCTGAACGATGCTAGAGAATCGACTTTTTTGTCTATTTCTGGCAGCGCGTAACAATCTTTTGGGCATGCTTTATTCAGGTCTTTGAAATCGACGCACATTCTCCATCCGCCACTATGTTTTTGTACCATGACTGGGTTGGCAACCCATGTATGGTATTTTACTTCGCGCAGGATTCCCGCATTAAGTAACTCTGCTACTTGCTCGTCCATGGCTTTTGTTTTTTCTTCACTGAAGCTGCGCCTCCCCTGAGCAACAGGTTCTACTGATGGTTTGATGTTTAGACAATGTTGCGCGATGTCGCGCGGAACTCCAGTCATATCTGCTGGGCACCAAGCAAATATGTCTTTGTTGTTAGACAACAATTCTTTCAGTTGTATGCGTGTTGCTGGTGAAATGGCTTGTCCTAGCAGAATGGTCTGCTCTGGGTATTCGTTGTTCAGGACCCATTTCTCTGGTTCGTTTGGTGCCGAAGGTTTGACTACCTTTGCTGGTGGTTCGTCGTCCACGTACATGACTTCTTTGCTTGAATAGAGAATTGCAACCCCGGTCTCTGTCGGAAATCCGCAAGCAGCATATGGGATGGAAGTGATCATGCTGAATTCTCTTTGTGATCTTCTTCCGAGCAGGACATCATGACGTGATGTTGCTGGCATGACCATGAAATTGACTGTAACTGTTCGTGAATGTTAGCCATCTGATAAAGTCACCGGGAAAACGATTTGCCCTAATGGGAATACAGCTTCATTACAGAATCCGGTGAGGGGAAAATCGACCGGTTCTAGACGTGCTTTATCCTCTGGGTCGAGTTGTTTAAAACACTGCTCGTATATGATATCCATCGAGCTTTCTGGATCTATGAACATATAGTCCGTCCGGTAATGACCGAAAATACCAGTAATAATCACTGGTCGTTCTTCCTGAGGGCCCCCAGGAACAACAGGAAATACGACTTGCTGTTCTCTCCAATGTTGATCATAGTTTCGTTTATTTGGTCTTCGTGACGGACCTCCCTGAACCATGTGTATTTGTTTCTGATAACTGCTACATCTGTATTGGCTGAATTGGATGTCCCCCCTACGTGGTGTTGGTTTCTTTTCCAGATCTGATGTTTGGGAAATCAGATCTGGCGATTTGAATAACGATTGTGTCTAAAGCAGCTTGGCATCTGCTAAACCAATGTTCTGGAGATTCTTCTATTTGTAAATTGTTTCCGACGTTTGGTCGAGGACCAGGTTGCCGGTGAGATGACGAATTTTCTGCCATGTGCAAAAACAGAAAACGGAATGAACTGAATCGAAACGAGGTAGAAACTAGAAAAACTGAGAAAACGGTGGGCGCCAATGAAGAAACACTAGATAAATGGTCGGAATCGAAATATCTAGGGGGTTTGAATCCGCATAAAAGGGTTAGCTCTCTCTCGGTCAATTCAGTTGCAGCTGATCTCCTTCTCCGATGGTTCTGCAAAAAAGAACACCGTTAGCCTCGCCAAGGGGAGAAGAGGGTTCTCTCCTTGACCCGACTTCGGTGTGAGAATAAGTATTGGTTATGGAGAAGAGAAAGTATTTGAGAAGTGAGTGTGACTTGAGTTTATACCTGAACAGTTCTCGTATTTATAACCGGGAGTTTGGGAGGGAAAACCTGTTATTGAAAAGATGACGGAAGATGCTAACGCCGTAGCGGTTATATTTTCTTCCGTTAAGTTCTTTGATCCAACGTTAAGTTGTCTCGATCCGATGTGAATGCACACGGATCGTGGTTTGATCTATGGCTAGGGAGTTGCCACGTGGAAAGTGATTAAGTGAAGATTATTCTTTAATTGCATGCCTTCGTTGTGATTTCAGGGATGCCTGTAGTAATGACACGTGTCCAGACGGTTATAACCGTCTGGGTGGTGCACGATCATATTCTTTCTAGAAGATTACTGCTGTAATCTAGTGTGGCACCTTACTGTGTGGAGGCCACTGAATAAATCCTAAGTCTAAATTATCCAAGTCTGGATATTTAGGCGGATGTATTGAACAAAGGATTTTAATCCTTTGTTAATGGGAGAAGGCGCAAGGGTTTATGTTTTCCTTTGGGCGCGCGACTATAGATTGCTGATTACTTTCTTCCTTTTGTAAGACCAATGCGCGGCCGCGCAAGGTTAAAAGGTTGAAAGGCTAGTTTGTGGTATGGTCTCAAATCCTTTTTATGAGGTTTTTGGGACCTTACCCCTTCAAGTCCCCCCAGTCTAGTGTTGTACTTATGCAAATAAGTGGAGCACTGGACTTATGAGAGGGAAATGCTTTTGGTCGCGAAAAAATAAGAATCTTCTATGAGAAGATTTAAAGAGGGAGAAAGATGTGAAATTTGGTAACTGTGCCTTGACGTGTGATGACGTCTATTAGCAGTAAAGTTGGGTTTTTTTTATATATATTGGGGTGTGGGGTGGCGCTTTGTCAGACTTCATTAATGAGGATATGACCCTGGTTCCTGTAGCGCCGTTTGGATGTGATGTAATTCTGACAGTTAATGATGGGTAGGTTTCTCCTTTCCCGAGGTTGAGTTCTTTTTATATACATGTATTTTCGAGATATCTTGTCTCCTGGTTGATTCTTATCAAAGAAGATGAAACGTTCTTACCATACCCGTCTCTTGCTGGATGTTTTTAGGGTGTATGAAGCTGCTGAAGGTCTCATACTTCTTTCTTGTTCACCGCCACTCACTACTATTCCGGTAAAGAATCTGGTCAAACCTGTTTCTCCGGCGGTTGTCCATCTTGTGATGTACAAATAACCGATTGATATGCTACAACGAGAAAAAAAATATTAGTAGTTTCATATACGGAACCATAATAAATAAGAAACCATAATAAATATACCGAACCCAGATTGCGAACTACATACCATAGCATCAGGTTTATCAAAATCGCCATTGGGTCTGTAGTAAAAATAATCAGATGGAGCAAATGCAATATTGTCATAGAAATAAAATATCCGGAAACTTTGTAATGCTTCTTCATACTGAAATACGAGCCATGATCCAGATTGTAGTTTCAAAGTTTCAACTACGGAATACCACCCATTGTAGAGATAATAGAAGTTTCCTAAATCAAATATCTTGACTTCAAAGACTTGCCCATTAGTTGTCCGTACTTTGACAAACCCAACAAGATAGTTAAACTCTTTTATCCATTGTTTATATTTTTTTGGCAGAACCTATGTATAAGTATATTAAAATCAGAAATTGTCTAACATGATGTTATAAAGAAAATAAATTCGCCATAACTGAGATTAAAATACTAACCAAATGTTTCCTTTGGTTGTCGGTCATGTAAGAAGCAAACCCATACATCCTTCTAAGTTTGAACTGTCAGAGAAAATAATATGAATATCATTAATAAATAACAGAGTAAAACGTTAAAAGATTATTCTAATTATTGCAATTAAAATGGGTATAACTAATAGACTAAAATATTATAAAAACGTTAAAAGGTTATTTTATATATTCAATGTCAACAATGTGAAATACCAAATGTTGTTTTCGATGCCGAGAGTTTCTAAGGCTTCGTCTTGCTTCTATTTTTGGCAGTGTGTTACAAAACCCCAAACCGGGATGTTACTATTTACTTCAATATTCGTTGTTGTCGTTTCAGATATGAAATACTAAGTCCTTGGTTTGTTGACGACTACTGACGATGAAATCATGTACGTTTGAGAAAAACAAAGACATTTTATTTGGACCGTCATTATTATTTCTCATTAAGCATCAGGGAAGCTTGACATGTCATAAACAAAGCATCAGGCAGTTTCTCATTATTATTTCTACTGCAACTCGGTCCCCACTACCAACTATATTACACTAAATTTCCAAAAATTCCTCTTTTTCCCAACTTGAAACATCATTTTTTTTAAACAATCAACACTCTATTCGCTTATAAATCAGATATATCAACACTATAAACCGATTGCAGAAGTTTTACATAAGAATTACTCTTAGCGCCGAAAATACACTTTCTATTATAATGCTTGAAACCACAAACAATCTCTATTTCAACATCACCACATTATTTTTTTGATGCATTTAATCGAAATCAAGAAACCCAAACTCAAATGTAAAACCAGGAAAGTAAAATACCGAAGATAACAAATGGTATTACCTGATAGAAATCTTCAAACTTCTGATCGCAGACGCCAATGATGGAGAAGAAAGTGAAGAGCTGCCTTGTGAAGGAGATTTGTTGATGAAAGTTGTATTGGGATTGTTAATATTTGTTTATAAAATCCTATTTAATCTATTTAATCAGGATTCTTAAAAAGATTTATTTAACTAATCAATCTTTTTATATTTGATTTATAATCACTCTTTTTTTTGGAAATAAACTTTTTGTTGTTTATTAAGAAATTTTATAAATGGATCTCTTTTCTTTTTAACTTTTAATAAATTAATAGATAAGATTTTATTAAACAAATTCTGTTTAATAGAATGTAAGATGTATTTTGATCTCATTCACTAAAGAAAACCCGTTTGTTACACTTAGGTAATAACAAGTTTTATTTGGGCCAAATAAGACTGGTTTTAATGAAAGTGTGTGCATTGGTGACATATTGTTTTTACATTATGTAAATAGAACTGAGTTATTTACAGTTGTAGTACACTAAATATTTCATTTTTCAATTCAGTTGGTATATTAATAATGGGCTTTTAAACTCTAACCCATTATTAATGTTAATAGGATCAAACATATGGGCTTTATTGAATTGTTCAATAACATTTGGTTATTTAAATTAGGTTATCTTTTTATTATTAGACAACATAAAATTAGGTCATGCTTTCATTTTAGACAACATATTATCAATTAGTTAGGTTATTTCTATATTAAACCTTAGCTAATAATTTTTTCATAACACAGTAATAAAATTTTTATGTTCTAACACATATTGCCTTTAACATTGTTTTATAAAGATATGTAACTAAATACAAACACTTTAAATGATGTATTATAACTTATTTCGATGGTTGTTAAAGCTACCCGTGTGGTCACACGGGTGCTACAACTGGTTTTAAGATATAAGATCCTAAGCTTTGATATGAATGCAATTAATGTTTTGTATTAGTATGTTGTTGATTAAGGATGTGAATATATCACATACATGAGTACACTTAACGTACGCATAATGATTAAATATGAATACTACATACATGAATTAGGTCAGTCGGTTTACATAAAACAAAAATTTTGCATATTTACACAACGATAACCGGGTTACACTTAGACCGATGTCTCACCACTGGACTATACATTACCTAGAGGGCTCACCGCGAGTCCCATGGTTAACACCTTACACAGAACACACTTATGGCTCACCGCATGTCTTCTATTGGGACTCCCATTTACTGAGAGAGCTTACTGCCGGTACTTACCATGAAACATCTCATTAAGCATCCTGATCCTAAATTGTGACATTTATCAAATAATATAAATATATTTCAATAACAAAATTCTTTGGAAATTTAACTTTTTTTTGAACGACAAATTTTGATCACTGACGGACCACTAGAGTATCATCGTGCTACCAGCGGAACCATCCGATTATATCCATCTCTAGTAGACAGTAATGCCTATACATTAATTCAGGAGAAAACCCAATAAATCTAGAAAAAAACCCTTTGAAAATCGAACGCATAACTTAATGGTCACCAAGATTTATTGCACCTCAATATGCCACTAAGCTATAATGCGATATAGGTAAATCAAAGCCATAATCAAAATCGGAAAATACACATAAGGTGTGGTACCTTCCTTTTTATTAATTGTATAGCCGTTGGAAGGAAAAAATAGGTTTTGGCCACCACAAACGAAACAAGGCCGTATAAATCCTTGCAATTTGTGGGTGTGTTATCTCCGGCCGTCACTGAATCTTTCACCATCAACAGAGCAAGAAAATGAAAGAAGAAGAGATGGTGACACCAGGAGAAGTATTAGGAAAAGGAACTGAAGTGAAAGCAGGAAAGGGAGCCTACTTATCACCTCACAACAACACCGTCTACGCCGCCCTCACCGGCCGCCGCTCCCTCGCTCCTCCCTCACCTCAATCGCCAGACCAGGTATATATACATACATACATACATACATACATACATACATCTTGCTTATTTCGAATACGAATATTTCTTCGCCCTAATGCTAAAATTCATGCGATTAATTTAGTATTCTGATGATGAATTGAACAAGTATAGGGATAGATAGCTGTCACTCCAACTTGTCAAGTAGTAGAAATAGGTTGGACCTCAAAACTCTAGGGTTTATTCTTGTTTTTAAAGCCGTTAACGAGATGTATGTTTATTTTAGCAAACATGAACAGCATTTTTTGTTCATATACTTAAATTTGTTAGCAAGCACTTTTATTTGAAGGTAGAAATCAGTAAAATATCGGTATCGAACCGAACTGGAAGCACCAATCCCGAAAACGCCAAAAAGTGGGTACCAAAATTTGATCCTTACGGTACCATTCCAGTATTTTTCGGTATCAATACCGAAATTCTCATCCCCAGCTTAAGCTCGTTTGTTTATGTTGGTTAATATATTCATTTAATATTTAACAGGCGCGTTACAATTTAGTCTAGTTTTAATTTTAATCATAGTTATCAAAAGCGGTCGAGCGCTGATAAATGCTAATTAATACCCCTTTTTTTAATTCGTAAATTCCTCATTGTCTGCAGCATTCATAGGGATATTGGCAACCAATTATATCACTAAAATATCAGCCTTTCAAAAAAATATCACTAAAATATCACGATCTTTGTTCATATTATTTACATCCAAGTTCAAATTTTGCAGTATTTATAGTTTTTTGTTCTCTGATTTAATTTCTGCATTCTTTAATATTTTTTGTTCCCTGATTTAATTTTGCATTCGGTAGTTTTTTTGTTCTCTGATTTTATTCTGCAATCCGCAGTATTTATTTGTTTCTTTATGAACTTTTTGTTTACAAGTATATGAACATTTTGGTTTTGGAGTATTTTGGTATTTGAGACAATTTGGGTACTCTATGTTGAAGATTATGGTATCAGATATTTTGGTACTTGAAGAAAGCGTTATTTTCATTACATAATAGATTTATTTTTTTCTTGAAGTGCGCTTTTTGTTTTCTCAGGCCCGCACTTTTTTGCGCCTTTCACCTAGGCCCTAGGCGGAGCCTTAGCGCCTTGAGTGTGCTTCGCGCATTTGATAACTTTGGTTTTAATAACTTCTTAGGTCCAACACATTGTTGCTCACATTTACTTTTTTATTTGTTTTAGCTTGGTAGAACATTTACGTTCGTTTAAACTGTTAATGGGCGAACACGAACGCATTCATATTCTCAAACCTACCAGTTTCCAATCTTAAGATTGATTTGATTGCTATGAAATTTGGATGAATTGAAGAAGTAAAGTGAAATCTGTGATGTATAATCTGTTGTATTAAATTTGAATTAACGGTGGTGTTGAACTTGTGAAGTGGTAATAAGTTTGACATTAAAAGTCTAGGGCTTAATCTTGTTGTTAAGATTGATATTTTTGCTAGGGATTTAGAGATGAAGTTCATTGTTACATACTTACATGTTCGTAAGCAGTTCAATTTGGGCAAAAGTGTATATTGATGGAAAACATGAAAGTACATGTTTAAAGCTCATGATTGTTAGCATAATGGCCGGCCATGTTGACCATGAAAAGTACCTAAATAGCCATTTGACTGGGAAATATGGCTGTTTGGAAAGCATGAAATATGAGAGGTTTTAGATGTCAAAACGAATAAGAGAGTGGCAAGTGAAATAAAAATATGTTTTTAGACGGAAAGACAAGTCGTGTAAGTCTAAATATATCTCTGTGGTGTTTGCCTCATAAATTGACATAAAATACAAAATGTGAGAAATGCTGTTTGATAATCATTTATTTGGTCTGTCGAGAGCAAGACAGATGGTTTATTAATATTTTCTTTAAGGTATAACACGACTGATTAGAGCATTCTTTCCAGAAACCTAATCTTAGAACTTTGAGGATTTAAGATTTTGAGTCACATGTTGTTACTCATAATTAATTTTCTACTATATATTTATTATGTTAATATCTTAGAATGAACATATTGATCTTTCTTGGCTGCTATATTCTGCATTTCTTGTTTTCCCACTGGCATAATGCTTCGTGTTTCTTATTAACATGTTTCTCTTTCCTTTTCTTGTTAGTTTTTAATAATTTACATACATATTTATCTGTAGAGGCCAACTGTGGAAGTGATTGGACACAAAGCCCATGGTCCTGTTCCCGAGCCAGGTTGTGTTGTGATAGCCCGAGTAAGTATCACTACATATTGGTGTTGCTTCCTTCATCTTTTATTATTGTTACTTATAATCAAAAAAATATGATCTGTTATTTCCACTAAGGCACATATCCTTAAAAATGAAGAAGCATGCTCATTTTGGAAGACTTAACCATTGTTATAATCCTTGAACAATTACTGTTCCTACTGTTTTCTGAAATCTTTAAACCAGATGCGGTTTGCCCATAAGATACCTACAGTAACGGGAATCATTAATCTTTAAACCAGTGCAGTTTGCCCATAAAATACCTAAAGTAACGGGAATCATTAAATAAATCATGTGCACATAATGCTCGGGCAATTCAGTCATTTTGCATCTAAACGAAATTAATGGAAAAAGGAAATCTTTATCTTCTTCCTCAAACCTTCACCAAAAAACCATTTGCAACCATTGACAGTCGATAGAATCATTATATATTTATATGATCTGGGTTTATGTAAAATATAAAAGTGAAATCCGTGTAGGTGTTTGATATTACATTGGGCACTGGATAAAATAAAATATTCATAACTAATCTCTTCGTCTAATAATAGGTAACAAAGGTGATGGCTAGGATGGCTTCAGCAGATATTATGTGTGTAGGTTCGAAATCTGTACGAGAAAAGTTCTCTGGTGTCATCAGGTGGTAACCATGTTATTTTCGCTCTAATTGTTTAAGCATTGTGTGCAACTTTTTTTGTACAATTTAGTGGTGATTATAGATATCCCATAACAGCTCTCTAAATTCTAAATTTCGTACGTATAGGCAACAAGATGTGAGAGCAACTGAGATCGACAAAGTAGATATGCATTCATCCTTCCGCCCTGGTGACATTGTCAAAGCTTCGGTCGTATCCTTTGTTTCTTCAAATATATATTTACATTATTCTGATACCATAAATCTATTGAATGTTTATAACATCTTCCAATTTTGAATGGGTCGATTACTAGTCAATGGTGCAACTGCTTTATATATAATCCCAAAAGTCTATTTTTAATAGTACAATCTCCCTCTTAAATAAATAGTTCTTTCTTAGATTTTGATTTTTAATCGAACATGAATGGGCATCTGTATGTTTTAATTAACAAAACATTTGTTGATAAGATATCCCTAGGAGATGCACGCGCATATTATCTTTCAACTGCACAAAATGAACTGGGTGTTGTATCAGCAGAAAGCATGGCAGGTAACAACATATCTTGACGTTTTAAGCTTAAAATATAATTATTTAGTTTTGGCTGATTATTGGGTGGTATTATGGTCGATTGTTCATGACTTTATCTTGTAATGGCTGGATAATAGGAGTAGCTTTTTACAAAAGACTTCCATTTCATGCAATTAAACACATTCCCGCTTCCCATGAAATTTGCAAATTTCGGCCAATTAAAACATACAAGATAAAGTCATTTGACTGTCTAGAAAGCACGAAATCCATTTCAGTCAAATGCCGATAGAGGTTGCAGTTTCGGCCAATTTATGACTGAATATATTAAAGTTTTAGAAGGAGAATAACTTGGATCCTAGTTGTTTCCACCACTAGAGTGTTAAATGGGTACATGTGTTTAAGAAAATGCTAATGGAAATGTATTCAAAATTCATAAAACCTTCTAAAATTGCTCTATTTCAAAGACTAAATTATGGTGTTAATTTTTTTTTATAAAAGCCAACAGGGTAGCCCAAACCCGACAACATTTAAAAAAAAATCTGCTAACCCACATGTCTATCGAAACATGCCAACAAAATAGATATTTTCAGTCTTCATATAGAAATTGTTGACAAATAATGCACTGTGTTAAATTTTTATAAAACCATTTTTAATTTGGGTATTTGTTTCTTTGACAAGTGAAGATATCCTTTGTAATTAACTAACTGTATTTGCTGGTGTGGTAGGTGGCACTATGGTTCCAGTTAGTTGGACAGAGATGCAATGCCCCTTGACCGGTCAAATTGAGCAAAGAAAAGTTGCTAAAGTTGGAGCTTGATTATCTGAATCTCAAGTTATGATTATATATGTTTCAAATTACAGTGGCAATTAGTTGATTAAAAATAGATATGAAACACGTCTTTAAAACTTTCAGTTGTTTTTCTGCCTTTTAATTTTTTAAGATCGTATGTATTAAGAATACGTGACAGGATGCATGATCTGAAGCTCAAGATTTTTCTTAAAAATATGGCAACCAGGGTTCGTAATTCGTTGTTATCAAATTTTCACTAACATATAATTCAAAACTTTTTTATTTATCACAGTTCGTACTTTTCATATAAATCTATATATACATAAGCGAAAAATATGTTCACTTGTGGTAAAGGTGAACCTAAGGTGAGCCATCAGATAAAATTTGTCCATTGTGTTTTGGAAGATTATGAAGTGGATCAACTCTGTATTGAAGGCAAACCACTATATATAGAGAGAGCCGGCTAGCAACTGGAAAAGATTACAAAACGAGTCTCAGAAAGCAAACAAAACAAAGCATTACAAGAGACCCACGAAATCGCCGGGAGCCTGGACCCATTGCACACCCATAAGAAAGTATCTTCCTTAATGAGGTCAATGGATTTTTGAGTGGTAACAAAAGGACCCCTTGAACACCTTCAACTTCCTTGCAATCCATAATCTCCAAACCGTCGCCATAGCCACCATACACACCAATTTCTTCCATACAAAGACTTGCCACTATATACTCCTAGCCCAAATGCAATTAGAAAAAAGAACATGCTCGTAGTCTTCATCACAAGATCCACATCTATCACAAAAGGTGCTTCCAATGTTTATACCCCTAGCAATCAACTCCATCTTTGAAGCCATTTTTCCCAAAGGGACCCTCCACTCCATTCCAGGAGAAAGGAGAGTCCCCATTCTGACTAGAATCAACCTTCGAGAGCCATCATCGTTAGCCCAATACCATTTATCCCTACCGTCCTTAATACTGACCTGATCAAAAGCCGCATGAGGTCCCCGATTTGCTCCCAATCATTGATCGACGCTGGAGGATTAACCCGTTCCCAACCCCATTGCACCACATTACCGGGACATTGAATATTAGAAGCAACCGAGCCATTTTTATACTTAGCCAACCTAAGCAAATTTGGGTACAAGTCCATCAGAGGCATACTCGAGGCCCAAGTATCCTTCCAGAACCTAATAGGCTCTCCATTCCCAATCTCAACTTTCAGTTTATCTAAGATGTTAACCGGTGCTTCGTGACCTCCTATGTCTTTCCACACACCCGAGAAGGGTTTTTTAAGAGGAAAAATGTTAACCTTCAGCTTCCTATTATGAATCGAGTAAATAACTTTAGCCCAATTTGTGACGTGTCGTCTTTTTAACGCCACCACCATTTAGCCAACATCGCTACATTGAACTCCCTTATCCCTCCCACCCCGAGGCCCCTATCCTATTTAGATTTCAAGACTTTATCCCACCAAACCCAGCATCTTTCCCCAAAAAAAATCCCGTCTTATACCCTCCAACATTTTGATAACGGATTTAGGAGCATGGAAAATAGATAGATAATAAGAAGGTAAGCTCCCAAGTACTACTCTCACAAGGGTATCACGTGGGGATGGGCATTTTCAGGGCCGGCTCAACCTATTTGAAGGCCTAAAGCGAAATAAAAATTGAGGCCTTTTTCAGAAAATTAACATTTTTAGACGACCAAATTGATACTTTTGATTTGACAGAAATATAGGAAGCAATTAACAAAAATACAAAAAGGAAGAGCAACATTATTGTAGTTTGTAGTTATTGTTTCCCATCCCTTGCTTCTGATTTTGATTTGATTTCAATGTTAATAATCACAGAACAGCCTAACAAAATAGTCACTGTGTTTGAAAGATGAACTTTAACCCAAAATAAAAGAAAAAATAATTCAAAAAAACCCCTATCCACTCAAAAACCACAAAAAAAAAAAAATATAAATTAAATCGGTAAGCTCCATGGATTCGAACCAAAGCTCATCTAATTAAATATTAATGTTGCTATTAAATTTATATATAATATTTTTGTAAAGAGGCCCTTAAATTTTGGTGGCCCAAAGCCCTTGCTTCACTTGAATGATCCATGGGCCGGCCCTGGGCTTTTTCCCAAATACACGTACCCGTAACGATTTTAGGTATTCAGTATATGTATCGGTACCCAGTTTTATTGATTTTGGTATTCGGTACTACAGGTAAAAACGGGTACAGGTAAAAACGGGTACTGGTACCGAATTTTATAGACCTTTAAAAGTTTTTTTATATTATGTTTTATTTCGTATTATGGTATTTATAATACTAGTATTGATTTTGCCTATATGGTACCTGTATCGTATTGGTACTCATACCAACTTTACCTATTTGGTACTAGTACTATATTGGTACTTATGCCAATTTTACCTATTTAGTAACCGTAAGTCTAACGCCCAAAAAACCTGAATGTTAAATTACAAGCATGTTTTATTGTACACCATGTGATATGAGGTAACTAAGTTAGTTAACTTAATTATAAATACAAGTTAAATAATAAGGAATGGAATTTTGTAACTAACAAGTAATAAACAAAACCACAAGGGCTAAAAGGGGGCAAGATGGAAAGTGTTTTAATTAAAACATAAAGAAAAAGGAAAACCCCATTTGGGGCTGATGTATGCGTCGATAGTGTGTGTTCTTGAGAATCAATCTAGGAGGAAGAAGAGGATAGATTCGAATTTTTGCATGAATAATTCACGTGTTTCAAAATGTTCATCACCTTCTAAACCTTATGTAAGTATTAAAATTTATCTCTTAAATCTTCCTAGTTGAAGCTCTAGTGGGTTTTAAAGAATTACTTTTAACTGAGTAAATCAGAAGAATGAGATGGTTGAAATTGTGTTTAGATGCTCTTATCTAGCGTTAATATTGATGTAAACCTCTTACTTGGGGTCTTTGATTTGGAAACCCATGTTCAAGAAATTGGGGTTTTGAGTAAATATGGGTTGATTAAAAGAAATTGTAGGGAATAAATTTGATGATGAATGCTATTAACTTGGAAGATTATGTATGAATTAGTTGTACATAAGGGTGTGCAAAAAACCGAATTAACCGACAAAACCGACAAAACCGAACCGGAAAAATCGAACCAAATAAAAAACCAGTGGATCGGTTAATGTTTTTTTTGAAAACCGAAAGTAGCGGGTCAATTATGGTTATCATTTTTCCATACCCACCATAACCGAACCGAACCGACATATAATAAATCTTTGTAGGATTTAAGACTTTTCACCATATTTTTAATATTTGATGTTTTTGATTGAAGATTTTTAGTATTTATGGGTTTTTCATATGGTTTTGTGGTTTTGGTTGAATGTTTATTTGAATTTATAGAATGTATCGTATCACTTTATTTGAATATTCGATAATAATTGGTATTAATATTATAGATTATATGTATTTTTTAATACTATGTAATATACTAATATATACAAATATGCAATAACAATTTATTCCATGTTAAAAAAATTAAGCTATTTTTAGCTAAGCTAAATACATGGCTAACCACCCATAAACGATCCGCTATAACCATCAAAACCGAAAAAACCATAACCACCATAACCGATCGGTTATGGTTATGGTTATCCATTAACCGATATCGCGGTTATGGTTTTAGGTCAAAACCAACCCATGCACACCCGTAGTTGTACATTGTGCATTAAATGGTGTACGCATACCAAGTGTTTGATGAAATGCCTAGTATAGGTTAGAATGTGAAATTATATGCTATACAATGGATGAATATTAGTAGAGTGTGATAATCATATAATTGATGATAATTAATGTGACACCTCGAAAATTCACGTCCTATAGTGTATTGATACGTGTCATAAGCTTGAACGTGTGAAAGAATACTCTAGAGGGACTAAAGTTGACAAACATGGAAAGTATGTGAATATAAGGGTTCAAAATGTCAACAATGGATAAATATACTTTACAATAACCGTACACGATGTTTATACCCTTAAACGAATGAATCATGGATCATACGAAGCTAATTGTGAAGGAAAGTGAGAGATTACAAACTACAGGGGTTAAATGTGTCAACATGTTTAAAGTATACCTCTGAGTGACCTTTTAGCAAACCCGAAGCTTTGTAACGATTAATTATGCTCACTAGAATACATGATAAAAATTTCACCAAGTTTCTTTATCGTATGAGAAAGTTATGATAAAATTCGTATATGAGGGGTTGAAAGCGTCAACGATGAAGTTTATGACTTTTCGGTTGATAAACAAAGCAAACCAAGGACTTAACAAAGTGGGTATAAGTCTTGAAGCCCTTATAAGTCAATTTGGAGGGCTCATAATGCAAGAAATAAAGTCGAAACAACTTTATATGGACCAAGGACCAAAACACAAAAATCTGAAAATTTGATTTGGATCAGAGGGGGCATCGCGCGACGCGAGGGACCCCTAGGGGACCTACGCGTGCCGCGAGTGGCCCTCTGATGCCGAAAAAATGATAGATGTCTGCTATGTCCATTGTAACCGACTTACATTGCCTTTTCTCAACACCAAGGGCTTCCTAAGCTTGCTTTTAGACCTTAGGGACACTTGTGGGTGATCCATGATCAGTGATAGCATGATTTGTCAAGATCACAAGCAATTAAAAGCACTATATAAAGCCCATTGGTTGCAACCTTTATCATTCACTCACAACTCATCTTCTGATCATATCTGGAGCTCAAGAGCCTTCTCTAAGCATCTCTGGTCGTGCATTAGACTTTGGTAAGCATCCTTGATCTTCCTTAATTGAGTTTTGCGTAGTTATTAGCTTAAAAGTCAAACCGTCATAATTAAGGATTGACTTATTGATTAATCACAAATGGTCCAGTGATTAGTCAAACTTAAGGTAGTTATGAGTTGGTATTTATGTGGGCAATAAACCCTTAAAAGGGCACCCGCTGATTCCCACTCTCACTAGATCAAATGTCGGGTCAAAGTTGTTTATAAAAAGTCAACAGAAACTTAAATTGCGAATTAACATGTAATTAGCAATGTAGAAGGCATGTAACCTATTTTATCACTCATATAACTTGTTAATAAGTATAAGAACTGGTCTAAGCTTGTTTGATCCGACAATTTTCTGTTTAGACCCGGTTCGGAACCGAAAGTTGCAAAAATTTGACTTTTGCTTTGACTTCAGTTCTGACCCGATTTAGTATGATATGGAAATGCCTTAGAGTTCCTTAGGACCAGGCTACATGTGGGTATAACCCTCTATGGTTGGTTCATTGATTACCCGATTCGTTTACACGTTTCCGTTAATTGCTTAATGTTGACCATAATGCCCTTTTGACCATAAAACGAGAATTTTGGATATGTGTGAGGACAATAATCTTTGTTACTAATTTATAAACATGTCCTTAAAGTTTCATATCAGTTCGAGGTCCAGATTAGGAGTTATGCTAAATAGCGCATTTAAGAAACTTTTTGTTAATTAAACGGCGCAATTAGCATAAAGCCTATCTTTTTTTTTGAACGGCCAACGAATCCTCCAAATGGGCTACTGGCGAAATTCACCACATCGGGATACACTCGCCTCCGAACCGGGGAAAACCCTCACCTAGGGCCGAAGCCCGTAAACACTCGCTCGAAGGCACGACAGTGCGGTGAGGTAAAACCCGCTCAGTTCAAGGATCGAACTAGCGATCTCCACCTATTCGCCTAGTCTTCCATCATCACCAGGTGTCACAGAAAATAGTGCGGAGAGCAGGAATCGAACTTAAGTCCCTTAGAACACCAAGTTTATCCCTTACCACTCCAACACCACCTCATTGGCAACATAAAGCCTATCTAAACTCAATTTTGACACCAAACTTTTTACCGACTGATGTAATATAATATTTTAGGATTTTTAAAGATTTTTAATTATTTTTAACCTGCTCATAACCTAAGGTTATGGCGTTGATCTGGTAAATACCGATTATACCCTTTTTGTGTATAAAATGAGTTCTACATAGTATTTTGACACCAATCCAATTGCTACTGATTTTATATAATAAATGTAGTATTTTGAACTTTATAACCTGATCAGAAAACTTAGATTTCCTGTATAACCTGGAAATCGCTTAAAATGGCTTTTAAGCGTATTAAACACATAGTTTATGTTTAAAACCATTTTGTCATATAAGACTTATTACCAACTGATATGACCTATTAAAATAAGTTATTTTACTGATGTATTCGGACCCGAATCTCAGAATTTCATTTAATCTCTTTTATAACCTTTAAAATGACCAAAATACTCCTACGGGGCTTAAATTAAGGTTAAACTCGTTTTGGGCATGATGGAAGATATCCTACTGATATCACAACATATTTAAGACATATTAACTTAGGAAACCTGTTAGTGACTCTTTCGGGTACCCGTTATGCGTTATTCGCGTTCGGTTCGGTTTATGTAACTAGTTTGCATAAACTAGCCGAAACGGGTCAAACCTTATCGTTTTTATCTCAAAATCCAGAATGTGTTTAGATTACCCATATTATACAAGTCTTCAAACTTGTCGGGTCTAAATCACATTCTATTCCGGTCTTCGCTTAATCGTACGTTTGAACCGTATCTTTCCTTAAAACTAACCGGTCTAAGCTTAAGCTTAATTAAAGACCCGTTATGATTCTAATAGGTTATTATAAACCTTCGTTCCAGAATAGGAGACCCGGTAAAAGCTACACGCACTTGCTATTTGTGATTGATACTTGCAAAGGTAAATACTTTTAACTTATTTTCCCTATACGGGCTTGGGGTATGGTTTATAAAATACCGCTTGGTCGGGCATTGAATCTTTAATCGAATAGAGGTTAAATCATTGATATGCTTCGTTTTGAAATGTTTTGTTTGCTTAAAGCCTTTGGGGGGTTAATGACCATGTCCTGGATATCCTTGGCATCATCTTACGAGATGGCCACGACATGAGCACGGGGTGTAGGCGTACACCCGTCAGTGCATAAATAAATAATGTGGTGTGTCTATTGATCTTTAACCCGGTTTATGGATCGGGCTACTGAACGCATAAGGAACATGTAATTCTTTTACAAGATTATATTCAAATAATTATCCCAAGTTATAAAAAGTTTGTGCCACGTGCATTCAAATCAAATTTTATTAAACATTTTCAAATGAGTCAGTTAATTGTATTTACCAGTGTAAACTGACGTATTTTCCCAAAAAGATTAAGTGCAGGTACTACGCGAACTAGGCTGGCTTTCTCATAGCGTCCACAATAAGTCTCGCAAGCTTGGATGTCAAAACTGTTGAACAATGTTTCCATTTTATTTTGATCCACCTGTGGATTATTTTCAACTATTTGTGATACTTGATATTACAATATTATTCGGTTGAAATATATCTATCTTTTGCTTCCGCTATGCATATTAAATATTGTGTTGTTTGACTATAACGATATCAACTACGTCACGATACTCCCCACCGGGCCCACCGGTAATACGTGGAAATATCGGGGTGTGACAGGTTGGTATCAGAGCCAACATTGAGTGAATTAAACACTAGCCTTTTGTGTTTAATCTCAATGACACAATTGCACATTCCTAAATTTTCGAGTCTAGAAAAAGAACTTAGGACAAATCCAAATTTGTTTTTAATTTTAAGTTTGTCCTTTATATTTCTTGCTGTATCTTTTATTGTTAACAGGAAATATGCCGCCAAGATTTAGAAGAGGAGGAAGAGGCAAGGGGCCGATCACCGCTGTCACACCCCCAAAATCCACATGCGGAGTATCACCGCTTGGAGGCGTGACTGACCAGGATCAAGCCACCAATCATATTGAACAAGCATTTAAGTAATAGTAAAATCCAACACGATACAATTGGTGTCCAAACAAAACATAGTTTAAGTTATCAGCGGAAGCAAATAGTTCAAAACCCAAATCATAAAGTAAAAGTGTTTAAGTTTATCATGAACACTCAATGTCCATGCTCCACAACGACTCTCCCCCATGCAAGCTCCTGCTAAACCTATTGACCTGCAAAGCATGTAGTAACGAGTCAACAATAATGTTGAGCGAGTTCACAGTTGGGTGTTTGTTTTAAGTTGTTCCAAAAACGGTTTCCTTTAGCTGGCATCCTGCCGTGGGGGCTACCCCATGTTTAGTTATCTGGCTTTTCGGCCGTGGGGGCTACCCCATGTATACACTAGACTCGTTACCATATCGACTGCTGACTGTAGTCATGTTTATGTGCCCTGAACTATCAATGTCTATCATCATTGACGTGCCCAGATCCATTAGTTCACGCCCGTCCTCTGCGGCACGGTGTGAGGCTTGTCAAACCTAAATAGCGCTATCTAACTAATGACCCGCTCGCCATTGGCCCGACGATTAAGTCGATATAAAAAGGAGGGACTTCGTGATAGAGTTTTGGTCTAGTAAAAGTTAAATGTCCATGAGGACGAGGAATTATATTCCTGAACCCGTATTGTCCTACCCAAGAAAGGACGAGGAATCCATATTCCTTAACCCATTCCCAACCCCTGGGAATCCCATGCTTTGTAGAATGTGTGAACTCACCTTAAATTAGCTCGGCAGATAATCAAAGGTCACTTGAGCTAATTGTGGTCAACCACGTCCTAGTATGGTTACCACACAAGTCAGATTCAAACCAAGTAATGCACGTATATTTTTCTACACGCATACTAGCAAGTTGCATACAAGTATTATTCATGGCAGTCCAATCAACAGTACACAACATACACGTTCAACAGTAACATATAAAGTCCATGTATTCGGCCCAAATACTTAGGCCTGTAACAGTGCAAGTCCAAACAGAATATATAATCAGGTGGTCTCGAGTCGAGACCAGAGATCTCGAGTCGAGACGGTGTTGTCTCGGTTTATAGTCTTCATCACTCGAGACCAGGTGGTCTCGAGTCAGGTCTCGAGTCGCAACAAGACCCGCAACCGTGGTTTCGAGTCATGTTGTTTGTGTGCTGGTAATGTGTGGTCTCGAGTCGAGACTAGGGGTTCTCGACTCATAACCCGTGTCGCAACCAGAAGATGTAACAACCTTCCTTATTTTCAGCTCATTAATTCCGTAACAATTGCTAACAAGTTTGGTAGTTTCGATTCAGATTAAACGACATCAAATTCAGAAATCATGCATGTTCATACACCCTAATCATAATCTAATCATGAATAATCAAACCATCACTATACAAAACATACGATCGGCTCTTTAGACTAGTGAATCCGAACACTTAACATGCAACCCTAGTTTTATGTGTACAACAAACTAATCAGTACAACACATCACATATTCGAACATCATCAATTTATTATCATGTTTTCAGATCCTACTTAGATCAATAACCTTCAAATCCATGCATACAATCATATCAATGCTAGTTCCTTATCATGATATATATCTAATAATTTACTATGCGAGTTAATCCATCCATTCGATTCTGTAAATCATGTAACAATCTTACATCATATTTTGATCACAACATAACTTGTATCTCCAATATCTCATGGCCGAAAACAACAAGGAATCACAAACCAAAACAAAACTAAAGATACTAACCGAGAGTTTGAGTGCACACAAGTGATGGAAAGAGGGAGAGATGGTGTCGCGATCCAAGAAAAGCTTCGAGGGAAAGGTTTGTTGCCGTCACACAAGAGGGAGGAGAAGAGAGAGTTTTAGGGTTTTGTGTGTTTTCTTATGTTGCTATTATGAGGGTTATACACAACCCCCTTGTGTATTGTGCGCATGAGAGGAGTGGGCCGAACCCATCTTGGGTTGCCTCCTTGGTCTCGAGTTCAAGTATAGTGGGCCGAGAGTGGTGTGTGATGAGGGATAAGGTGTGCGGCCCAAAGGGCTTGTGCAATTAGCGACCAAGTTTATCATACATACATACATACATTACACACATTCACAAAACACGTAACATTTATTCGATAACATCAACATATCAATTAATCGCATAGAGTTCATACACGCCACATTAAACACAAAGATAGGTTCTGAAGTACGAGTTGTCACATTATCCCCAAGTTGAAAGAAATTTCGTCCCGAAATTTGGTACGTACACACTGAGGAAGCTAGTTAAGTTGCATGGTTTTCCTGGTTTTCCTGGGGTGTCACATCCTCCCCCCGTTGATCTGGAATTTCGTCCCGAAATTCCGTAGCTTCAGCCTCAGTAGTGGTTGTATTGTTTGCGAACAGTTGGGGATACTTTTGTTTCATCTGATCTTCGCGTTCCCAGGTGAACTCTGGGCCGCGACGGGAGTTCCAACGAACTCGAACGAGAGGTATTCTAGTGCGCTTGAGGACCTTAACATCCCGGTCCGTGATTTCAACTGGTTCCTCAACGAATCGCAACTGCTCGTCGATAGTGAGCTCCTTCAAAGGAACTATGAGGGTCTCATCTGACAGACACTTCTTCAGATTCGACACGTGGAAAACGTTGTGAACTGCACTGAGTTCTGCTGGCAAGTTCAGTTTGTAGGCCACCTTGCCTATTTTCTCGATGATTTTGAAAGGTCCAACGTATCGTGGGTTAAGTTTGCCTCGCTTGCTAAAACGAACCACACCCTTCCAGGGTGAAACCTTGAGTAGCACTCGCTCCCCAACCTGGAGCTCGAGTGGTTTCCTGCCCTTATCGGCGTAGCTTTTCTGACGGTCACGAGCTGCCGCCATTCGTTGTTGTATCTGAGTAATTCATTCCGTTGTGTCTACCACAAGTTCTGTGCCAGTGATCTGACTATCCCCCACATCTGCCCAACAAAGAGGTGATCGGCATTTACGCCCGTACAATGCCTCAAACGGAGCAGCTTTAATGCTGGTGTGGTAACTGTTGTTATACGAGAATTCCACTAGTGGTAGATGTTTTTCCCAACCGTTGCCAAAGTCAATCACACATGCCCTAAGCATGTCTTCAAGGGTCTGGATGGTGCGTTCAGACTGCCCATCCGTTTGTGGTGATAAGCTGTGCTCATATCTAAACGTGAGCCAAAGGACTTGTGCATTGTTTGCCACAGTTCAGAAGTAAAACGTGCATCACGATCAGAGATAATGGAGGTGGGCACCCCGTGCCTCGAAACCACTTCCTTCAAGTAAACGTCTGCTAAAGTAGAGAACTTGTTAGTTTCTTTGATAGCCAAAAAGTGTGCAGACTTTGTGAGTCGATCCATGATCACCCAAATAGTATCGTTACCACTTTGAGATCTAGGCAGGCCAGTAACAAAATCCATGGAAATTTGTTCCCATTTCCATTGTGGTATCTCAGGTTGTTGGAGTAGGCCTGAAGGTTTCTGGTATTCGACTTTGACTCTCGCATAAGTCAAACACTTGCTGACGTAAGTTGCTATGTGGGCCTTCATGCTAGGCCACCAGTATGTAGTTTTCAAGTCGTGGTACATCTTATCCGAACCAGGATGTACTGAGTAGCGAGACTTGTGCGCTTCATCCATCACAAGCTCTCGTAGGTTGCCATAGAGTGGGACCCAAATACGTCCTGTTACGTAGTAGGCGCCGTCTGCCTTTTGTTCTAGCCGCTGCCTTGAGCCGCGTAGGGCTTCAGCCCTGACGTTGTCTGGTTTCAATGCTTCAACCTGAGCATCTCGTATCTGAGCAGGAAGGCTAGACTGAATGGTAAGTTGTAATGCTCGTACGCGCTTAGGCGTAGTGTCCTTTCGACTGAGGGCGTCAGCCACAACATTGGCTTTGCCTGGATGGTACTTGATCGCGCATTCGTAATCATTCAACAACTCGACCCATCGACGTTGACGCATGTTCAACTCCTTTTGCTTGAAGATATGCTCGAGACTCCTGTGATCGGTGTAAATGGTGCACCTGGTACCGTACAGGTAATGTCTCTATATCTTGAGTACGAAAACAACAGCTCCCAGCTCCAAATCGTGTGTAGTGTAGTTCCTTTCATGAATCTTAAGTTGACGTGACGCATAAGCGGTAACCTTGTCACGTTGCATCAGCACACATCCAAGTCCCTGGATGGATGCGTCGCAATAAACCACAAAATCGTCTGTGCCTTCAGGCAATGAGAGGATAGGGGCGCTACAAAGTCTATCCTTTAAGTGTTGAAACGCAGTTTCCTGTGCATCACCCCATCGATAGGTGACACCTTTCTGTGTTAGTGAGGTGAGAGGTTGCGCAATCTTGGAGAAATCCTTGATAAACCTTCTGTAATAGCCCGCCAAACCCAAGAATTGGCGAATTTCCATTGGTGTTCTAGGTGCAGGCCAGTTCCTGATTGAGTCTACCTTGGATGGATCAACATGGATCCCATCCTTGTTTACCACATGGCCTAGGAAATGGACTTCACGAAGCCAGAAGTCGCATTTCGAGAACTTAGCATAAAGCTGTTCTGTTCGTAGGAGTTCCAAAATAAGTCGTAGATGCTGCTCGTGTTCTTCCTGACTCTTAGAATAGATCAGGATGTCGTCGATAAAAACAATGACGAACTTGTCGAGGTAAGGCTTGCACACCCGATTCATAAGGTCCATGAAAACCGCAGGTGCGTTTGTTAGCCCAAAGGGCATGACCAAAAACTCGTAGTGTCCATAACGAGTTCTAAAGGCTGTTTTGGAGACGTCCTCCTCTCGGACTCTTAGCTGGTGATAACCCGATCTCAAATCAATCTTCGAGTAGTAGCTCGACCCTTGTAGCTGGTCGAACAAGTCGTCAATGCGTGGAAGAGGATAACGATTCTTCACCGTCACCTTGTTGAGTTCACGGTAATCTATGCACATCCTGAAGGTACCGTCCTCCAAGGCGAAAAGCTAGGACGAATAAAACCCTTGTCTAAGAGGTCTTGTAGTTGCGTAGAGAGTTCTTCCAACTCTGATGGAGCTAAGCGATAAGGTGCACGAGCTATAGGGGCTGCTCCAGGAGCTAGCTCGATTTGAAACTCGACTTGACGATGAGGCGGAAGACCAGGTAATTCCTCAGGGTATACCTCAGGATAGTCGTGTACAATCGGAAAATCTTCTATCTTCTTCTCTTTCTTCGAGGTGTCAATAACGAGAGCCAAAATAGCAGTGTGGCCCTTTCGCAAACACTTCTGGGCCTTAAGGAAAGAGATGATGCTCACAACAGCACCACTCTTGTCGCCACGAATCATAAGAGGTTCATCACCTGAACGAGGAATACGAACAATCTTTTCGTTGCAAAGAATCTCTGCTCGGTGTTGGGATAACCAATCCATCCCAATGACAACGTCGAAACTACCCAGAACGATAGGGATGAGGTCGATAGAGAAGGTGTGATCAGCAAGAACAAGACTACAACCCTTGACTACGTGTGTGGCCTCTAAACTCTTACCATTGGCTAGCTCTACAGTGTGTTTGGTGTTCAATAGTGTTGGGGTACGTTTAAGCATTTGACTAACTTTTAAGGACAGGTAGATAGTATCGGCACCCGAATCAAATAAAACTGTAACGTAAAAGTCGTCGAGAAGGAACTTACCCGTCACAACATTGGGATCATTCCTCGCTTCACCTTGTCCAATCACGAACACCCGCCCCCTGGCACCATTGCCGTTGTTTCCATTCCCCTGGTTGTTATTGTTGTTGTTGTTGTTGTTCTGGTTCCTGTTCAGTTGGGGAAAATCTCTCTTGAAGTGGCCTTCAGCTCCACACTGAAAGCATCCTTTGTTGTTACCTTGCTACTGCTGCTGCTGGCGTTGATTCTGTGGGGCTTGTTGTTGCTGACGATTCTGGTTTGCGGGGTATAAACTTCTGCAATCCTTTGCGGCGTGGCCTGGCTTGTTGCACCGATGACAGTTACCCCTGGTGCATGGCCCGCTGTGGTGTAGGTTACAGCGATTGCATTTGGGGTGATTTCCCTTTTACCCTCATTGACTTTGACTACCAGACGATTGCTGACTAGGGCTCTTGTAGTCGCCAGTCCTTCTCTGTTGTGACTGAGACTGAACAGAGGTTGAACCTTTGCTTGAAGCTCCATCCCATTTTCGCTTGTTGTCACTAGGAGCATCTGAAGTAGTTGTAGCACTAATGCGCTTTGGTAACCTGTTCTGCTCCACCGCCTGATCAGTGAGGCGATGAGCCAGTTGAACAACTTGCTGAATGGTGGCGAGGTTAGCCGAAGTCACATGACTTTGGATCTCTGGCACTAAGCCCTTGAGGTATAGTTCGATGTGTTTGATGGGAGGATCCACCATAGTAGGACACAGAATAGCAAGCTCATTCGATCTTTTCGTAAACGCTTCAATCTCTGACCCCGTCATCTTGAGGTTGAAGAACTCGACTTCCAGTTTGTGAATTTCATCACGATTGCAATACTCCTCTTTGATCATTTCCTTAAAGTTGTTCCATGGGGTGGCGTTAGCAGCAACCAACCCCAGCATTTGAACCTGAGCGTTCCACCACGTGAGCGCTAAACCCTCTAGAGTACCGGTAGAATACTTCACCCTGCGAGCCTCAGGGCATTCATACATCTCGAACACATATTCGAGCTTTTCAAACCAGTGGAGGAGACCTATAGCTCCTTCAGTGCCGCTAAAAGTAGTGGGTCGGCAGTCCATAAAGGTTTTGAAGTTGCACACAGGTGGCTGAGCATGTTGACCTGTTGTGGGTGTAAGAAAGGACAAAGTTTAACACAAAGGTAGGTTTACGAGAGTAGGACCTAAAGATCCTAGAATGAGTTTTAAACTGCAGGGTATACCTCCTGCTTGTGCGGCTGCAAGTGCCGCAGCAACCTGTTCGTTAATCAGAGCCGTCAACTGGGCTTGTGTCATGTTAACGCGTCCAGACATGATCTTCATATCAAGGGAAACATGAGTGAGAGGGGTTCGTGAAAGTGCGATGACAGAAGAGAGTAAGCACACATGTGTTTTCAATTAACAGTTGCTACGTTTATCTAAGCATACCAAAAGCAAAGTTCTATGTAGTCTAGTAAGTAGGCAATAAAACATAAACCATATCACTTAGAATGTCGAGTCTTGCACGTGGAGCGAAGCGTCGTTGTGGATCGTAGAGCACTGTACAGGTTATAGTCTGGTTTTAACAAAAACGTTTTCCCTTATTAAAACCAAGTTCACTATAACCAATGGCTCTGATACCAATCTGTCACACCCCCAAAATCCACCTGCGGAGTATCACCGCTTGGAGGCGTGACTGACCAGGATCAAGCCACCAATCATATTGAACAAGCATGTAAGTAATAGTAATATCCAACACAATACAATTGGTGTCCAAACAAAACATAGTTTAAGTTATCAGCGGAAGCAAATAGTTCAAAACCCAAATCATAAAGTAAAAGTGTTTAAGTTTATCATGAACACTTAATGTCCATGCTCCACAACGACTCTCCCCCATGCAAGCTCCTGCTAAACCTATTGACCTGCAAAGCATGTAGTAACGAGTCAACAATAATGTTTAGCGAGTTCACAGTTGGGTGTTTGTTTTAAGTTGTTCCAAAAACGGTTTCCTTTAGCTGGCATCCTGCCGTGGGGGCTACCCCATGTTTAGTTATCTGGCTTTTCGGCCGTGGGGGCTACCCCATGTATACACTAGACTTGTTACCATATCGACTGCTGACTGTAGTCATGTTTATGTGCCCTGAACTGTCAATGTCTATCATCATTGACATGCCCAGATCCATTAGTTCACGCCCGTCCTCTGCGGCACGGTGTGAGGCTTGTCAAACCTAAATAGCGCTATCTAACTAATGACCCGCTCGCCATTGGCCCGACGATTAAGTCGATATAAAAAGGAGGGACTTCGTGATAGAGTTTTGGTCTAGTAAAAGTTAACTGTACACGAGGACGAGGAATTATATTCCTGAACCCGTACTGTCCTACCCAAGAAAGGACGAGGAATCCATATTCCTTAACCCATTCCCAACCCCTGGGAATCCCATGCTTTGTAGAATGTGTGAACTCACCTTAAATTAGCTCGGCAGATAATCAAAGGTCACTTTAGCTAATTGTGGTCAACCACGTCCTAGTATGGTTACCACACAAGTCAGATTCAAACCAAGTAATGCACGTATATTTTTCTACACGCATACTAGCAAGTTGCATACAAGTATTATTCATGGCAGTCCAATCAACAGTACACAACATACACGTTCAACAGTAACATATAAAGTCCATGTATTCGGCCCAAATACTTAGGCCTGTAACAGTGCAAGTCCAAACAGAATATATAATCAGGTGGTCTCGAGTCGAGACCAGAGATCTCGAGTCGAGACGGTGTTGTCTCGGTTTATAGTCTTCATCACTCGAGACCAGGTGGTCTCGAGTCAGGTCTCGAGTCGCAACAAGACCCGCAACCGTGGTTTCGAGTCATGTTGTTTGTGTGCTGGTAATGTGTGGTCTCGAGTCGAGACTAGGGGTTCTCGACTCGTAACCCGTGTCGCAACCAGAAGATGTAACAACCTTCCTTATTTTCAACTCATTAATTTCGTAACAATTGCTAACAAGTTTGGTAGTTTCGATTCAGATTAAACGACATCTAATTCAGAAATCATGCATGTTCATACACCCTAATCATAATCTAATCATGAATAATCAAACCATCACTATACAAAACATACGATCGGCTCTTTAGACTAGTGAATCCGAACACTTAACATGCAACTGATGTGTGCTAATGCGGTTAAATAAAAACAAATAAAAAAATTAAACTTTTGGACATGTTTTGGCCTAATAGGTATCGGTACTCTCATTGGGATTGTCCCCAGGTAGGCAACGGGTCCTTATAATTGGATTTGTACGAATGCCAGCCTAGACAGGAGTTCCCAACTTAACGGTACTTAACCCTTCCAGTTACTACATGTCCGACACGAAAATCACATTTTTACAAATAATGTACAAAAGACAAACTTTAAAAATAACCTTAAACTAGACACTCTAAGTTTTAAATTTATAAACTTAGACTCGATCTAAACCTAAACCACACATCCGGCAGTGTACCGATCAGTGTAGTATAGTTGATGTAAGTCCGAGTATCGAACCCAAGGGACTCTGTTGAATTACGTTAATTAATTTATTTACACTAAAATGACACCACACTAAACATTATTATATTTTTGTATTTTTGATTTAAAGGGGGGTTTTACTTGAAAAGTAAATTAATTAAAAACTAATTAATAAAAATGTACTAAAAACAAATTAAGACTAATGTTTAAATTCTATGATGATAAAGGAACTATCTAGGTTGGAATCCCACTTGTTAATAACATACTTTCTACCGGGTATTTGTGTGATATGAAACCGGGATCTTTAGATATTAAACCCTAAAAGACGACGTATAGGATTCCCAATCATTCTCGGGAAGACAACTATGTGACTTTAAAGATTTATTTTGATTACCAATTTACTAGACTTCCTTACGGTTATCTAGTGTTCTAGAAAAGTGCTTGAAAAGACTAACTTCCTTTCGGTTGTAAGTCTGAAGCAATTTAAGAAAACTTGATTTGGTTTAATAGACAAGTTAGCGATAATTTAACTAAAAGTTGGTTTCTCACAAAACACAATCTTAGCAATACACTAAATTCGATCTATTAATATTTTTATACCTTACAGCGCTAAAAATAGTAGAACATTAAAACCGGATTAATTCTTGATCATTAGTTCTATGGTTTATTTCACAATCCACCATAAGATTACCCAACCTGTTTAGGACTTGAATATCAACATTAATTCTTTTTATGAAAATACATTCACCGGAATTGATGTGAAACAAATGATCAAAGTGTAAACCAAGTTAAAATATGCATAAACACCAAAACATATAACTTAAATTATTTACTTAACAAGAACAAACCATAATCACACAATACCCGGTAAAAATTACATATTAACAAGTGTTCATCATAACCTAGATAGTTTCAAAGTTTAGCTACACATAATATTCAACAATACAAATGAACAAAGTCTGAAAGTAATCGAAAACATTATACAAGACGAGATAAAAACTGAAAATCGAATAATTACCGAACCCGGATGGCTTAGAACTCGAACCGGAAGCTTCCACGACTCCCGAGAGCTCCAAGGCGCTCCAAAATCTTCTTAGACTACATTTGATCCGAGTTTTTTCGGTCTTGAGAGGGTGTTTTCGAAGTAGGAAAGGTGTATTTTCGAAGTTGCAAGTGAGGCCCTTTTATAGGCTCCAAAATTAGGCCAGATTGCTAGCTTACGGACCTCAACATTGTGAGTGTTGAGGTCCGTAAGGGTCTCCAACTAATCTTCTTCAACTGCTCCATTTCGCGACCAGAAAGTCTTTGCCGACAGGTCCTTACGGACCTCAACATTGTGAGCCTTGAGGTCCGTAAGAGTCACCTACTACGTTCCACTCACTCAACAAGCTTACGGACCTCAACATTGTGAACGTTGAGGTCCGTAAGGCTTCTTCAAAGACAAATTTCATTTTTGGATTCCTCTTGTCGAGCTACCCCAAAAGCATATATTATGGCTTCCGTAACTCATTTTCTAGCTCCGGATATGTCCAGATGAATTTCTGACTGTTTCTGGCGCGTATTTATGTTCTTTTCTTCATTTCTTCTTCATTCGGACTCCGTTTTATTCGCCGTTTTTGCTCCCTTTACACCAGGACCTGGCAAAACACAAAATAAAATAAAACAAACTTAAAACTAAATAAAAACAAATAAAAACCATACAATAATTATACATTTCACACAGGACAAATATGTGTATTTTACTACACATCAGCAACCCTAGTTTTATGTGTACAACAAACTAATCAGTACAACACATCACATATTCGAACATCATCAATTTATTATCATGCTTTCAGATCCTACTTAGATCAATAACCTTCAAATCCATGCATACAATCATATCAATGCTAGTTCCTTATCATGATATATATCTAATAATTTACTATGCGAGTTAATCCATCCATTCGATTATGTAAATCATGTAACAACCTTACATCATATTTTGATCACAACATAACTTGTATCTCCAATATCTCATGGCCGAAAACAACAAGGAATCACAAACCAAAACAAAACTAAAGATACTAACCGAGAGTTTGAGTGCACACAAGTGATGGAACGAGGGAGAGATGGTGTCACGATCCAAGAAAAGCTTCGAGGGAAAGGTTTGTTGCCGTCGCACAAGAGGGAGGAGAAGAGAGAGTTTTAGGGTTTTGTGTGTTTTCTTATGTTGCTATTATAAGGGTTATACACAACCCCCTTGTGTATTGTGCGCATGAGAGGAGTGGGCCGAACCCATCTTGGGTTGCCTCCTTGGTCTCGAGTTCAAGTATAGTGGGCCGAGAGTGGTGTGTGATGAGGGATAAGGTGTGCGGCCCAAAGGGCTTGTGCAATTAGCGACCAAGTTTATCATACATACATACATACATACATACATACATACATACATACATACATACATACATTACACACATTCACAAAACACGTAACATTTATTCGATAACATCAACATATCAATTAATCGCATAGAGTTCATACACGCCACATTAAACACAAAGATAGGTTCTGAAGTACGAGTTGTCACAACCGCCCCCAACGATCACGAAGCCGGGCCTTCTCACCGGCGAACTCCTTCCACTATAATGAGTGCCGATCCGCAAGGAGCCTGGAGGACCTATACGGAGCCCGCTAGACGGTCTGTTTCGCACAGTTCAACGGCTCCCTATCGCAACTCCTATGGGCCACAGTCAGAAAACGAGCCCGATAACCCACAACCTTCATATATACCTCTCCAGCGATCCCTTTCGCACCATTCCTTCGGCGACCCCACTCCTGTTTTTCAGGGTCGGTTTAATCCGGCAAACTATATTCAAGAGCCAGTGGGTTTTAACCCATTGGGACCGGAGGATCACTTTTCCAGCGATCACGCCATAGATATGGATGAGGACACCGACCCTATGGAGCCTGCAACCGGGACCCCCAACCATCCTATCGAGGTCTCTGATGGTTCATCCTTTCACGGATCACCCTGCGGTGGTCCAGACAGTTTCCAGGCAAGGTTTAACCAGCATGAATGGTACTTCACACCTTCTCACCATTCATCGCCCCACCAGCAGCAGCAGGATCCCTCCGGGGATTCACGATTTGTGGCAGTCACGCCACCGCCTCCACCGCCGCCAGTTCATCAAGCACCTCCGGAACCACCAAGGTGTAGGAGGACAGGTGCGCGAATATCCGCACGAGGAGGGGATTTTCATTTTAGCACCCCTCATCACTCAAGTGGCAGTCACTATCCGCCACTTCATGAAGACCCACAAATGGGTGGGCCTTCAAACCCAGTTCCAGAGGTGAGTTCTGCACCAGTTGCACCACAGCCGCCACCGATGGGTTTTGATAAGCCGATTCCTGCGTACGCCGGTTCAATGGCGTACAATCCGTTTGAACAGCCGGTTCACACTCACTATAACGATGCAGAAGCCGACCCGTACCTAGTCGCGGCAAACTACAACGCCCTACATCCGGAAGGACAGTATGGAGCTCCTTCGGGAGTGGGATATCCAACTCATGGATATCAAGTACCTGCTCGACCACCGATTCGGCAACAGTCGCAGCCATCACGATTTTCCCCACCGGAACAGGAGGAAATCCTCCAAAGACTAAGTCGGGTGGAACATGAATTCCAAGAGGAACGTCGGAACAACAGGGGTTTCCTCAAGGGCCTAGCGAGCTTGCTAAAGGGGAAGAAGAAGAGGGATCATTAAATCCCTATATGTATTGTTGTATTTTCTATTTCAATCAAGTCCCTGCGTGGACATTTATCTGTGTATTTAGTCCCTGCGTGGACTTGTCTTTCCAGTCCCTGCGTGGACATCTATTCTAGTATTTGGTCCCTGCGTGGACTTGTATTATCAGGTTTAGCCCCTGCGTGGGCAAATTGTTTCTGTTAAAAGTCCCGTTTAGGGCAATGTGTAATCCTTTTAAAAATTAATGGAATGTTAAGTTTATTAATTTCATTTTTGCCATTATATGCATAAATATATTATACATGAAATAAATAAATCAAAATCATTCCTTGTTATAATAATCTGCCTTTTAATATTAACTAAGAATCTTAAAGGTATATCCTAGCCTGCATGTCATTATAAGACTAGGCCAAGATGGTAAGACCTGTTAAAAAGATTCAAATCCCTGTTAACATCTGAACACATGTTAACGCTCCTGGCAGACGTGATTCGTTAAAATCACACACGTCATTCTTATAATAGGATTCTTCAAAAGATTCCTATCCTAACCTAAAGATCTATAAATCATGGGTTTAAATCATCAAGTATGATGATCATATGTTGACCATACATTGGTAATATTAGTGCCTACGGGCCATACTTATTGTCATATAAGACAAAAGACAGTAGTAGTCTACGACTCCCTGTCAGAAAAAGGTAAAGAACTATGTTCAAACCTTCATGCCCTGATTCTCTGAAATCATGGCTTATAATTTAAAAATGTCCCTGTGACTAGGCCCTTTGTGCTAATAATACTGTTATTATTTGATAATTAGGATAAATTATAATAAAAATCCTAAATAAATGTGAGTAACAAATTAACCAAATATGGTCTATGTTTACCATGGTTAATGAATTGCCCTAAAAGACAATTCTATAATAAACTCCCAAATAAATTATTGTCAATATTTTATGTAACAGTTCAAGATACAATGGCTGACTCGGATGAGATCAACAGTCATCCACGGGGGAATCAGGATGATGCCCGAATTAATATAGCGGGTGCTGAACTGCAAGCGTTAATAGACAACGTTGTTACGAAAGCCATAGAGCGGCAGTATCAGGAATATAGCGGGACTCAGAGTAGGACCCTATCCGCACCGCATTCCAAGCCTAAGACTCATTCTGAGGCTCACAGCAAGCCACCACCCTCTAAGAAAGACGAGCCAAAGAAAAACGATAACGATCGTCAGTCCTCAAATCAGCAAAGTGTTCCATCTCAAAGGATCGTACTGAATCAAGGACCCCGTGATAAGGGTTGCTCCTACAAGTATTTTGTTTCATGCAAACCCAGAGATTTCACTGGGGAGAAAGGAGCTATAGACTGCATGACATGGTTGGATGAGATGGACACCGTGGTTGATATCAGCGGGTGCGCTGATAAGGATGTGGTAAAGTTTGTGTCTCAATCGTTTAAAGGTGAGGCCTTAGCCTGGTGGAGATCGTTGATTCAAGCTACTGGGAAAATCCCATTGTACAATCAGACATGGGATCCGTTCATGGCATTGATTAGAGAAAACTATTGCCCTCAGCATGAGGTAGAAAAGATTGAGTCAGATTTTCTGTCATTGGTTATGAAGAATCTGGATTGCCAAGCTTACCTTACGAGCTTTAATACAATGTCAAGGTTGGTTCCTTATCTGGTGACCCCGGAACCCAAAAGAATAGCTCGTTTCATTGGGGGCTTAGCCCTAGAGATCAAGGCAAGTGTAAAAGTCTCTCGGCCAGCTACTTTCAGATCTGTAGCTGATATATCTTTGTCCCTCACACTGGACGCGGTCAGACAGAGATCGCTGAGGAACACGGATGCCGAGAAAAGGAAGCGTGAAGATGACAATTCACGACGGTTAGATAAGAAGCACATGCGAAACAATGACCACAAGAAGGGGTCTGGTTCTAAGAAGGATGGGCATCAATCTGGAGATAAGCCCAAGTGTAAGATTTGTCAGAAGCACCACTTTGGGAGGTGCAGACTTGACTCAAAATCCCAATCTCAGCCGAGGCCGTGTGGGATTTGCAAATCTTCGGAACATAAAACCCTAGAGTGCAAGAAACTGAAGGACGCAACGTGCTACAGTTGCAACGAAAAAGGGCACATTAAGACAAATTGCCCAAAATATGCAAAGAAAGCTGATGAAGGAAAGAAGACCAATGCTAGGGTCTTCAGGATAGATGCAAAGGAAGCTGTGCAGGACGACAATGTGATCACAGGTACCTTCCTTATAAATGATGTTTATGCGAGAGTGCTATTTGATTCAGGAGCTGATAAATCATTTGTTGATAATAAGTTTTGCAAATTGCTGAATTTACCTGTTAAAACCTTAAGTGTAAAGTATGAGGTGGAATTAGCAGATGGCACCTTAGAAACCGCCTCAACCATATCAGATGGATGTTTCATATCCATTAAGAACCACTCTTTTCCTTTGTCCCTACTTCCTTTGAAGTTAGCCGGTTTCGACATAGTTTTAGGCATGGACTGGTTATCTCATAACCAGGCCCAGATTGTCTGCAATAAGAAGCAAGTGGTGATCAAGACTCCGTCTGGTGAATCACTTACCATTCAGGGAGATACTCAGTATGGATTGCCTGAGCAAGTGACTATGCTCAAGGCCTCTAGGTGTTTGAAAAAGGGTTGTGTCATCTACATGGCACAAGTGACTATTGACGAACCAAAACCCAAGATTGAGGATATCCCCGTCATTTCTGAATACCCCAAAGTTTTTCTTGAAGAACTACCTGGTTTACCACCAGACAGGCAAGTGGAATTCAGAATTGACATTAATCCTGGAGCAGCACCAGTAGCAAGGGCGCCTTATAGGTTGGCACCAACAGAGATGAAGGAATTGAGGACACAACTAGATGAATTGCTAGCCAAGGGTTTCATTAGACCTAGTTCGTCTCCTTGGGGAGCACCAATCTTATTTGTCAAGAAGAAGGATGGATCGATGCGTCTGTGCATCGATTACCGTGAGCTTAATATGGTCACTATCAAGAATAGGTATCCATTGCCCAGGATCGACGATCTGTTCGATCAACTTCAAGGGGCAAGTTACTTCTCTAAGATTGACTTAAGGTCAGGCTATCACCAACTGAAGGTTAGAGATGAAGACGTACACAAGACTGCATTTAGGACTCGTTACGGTCACTAAGAATTCTTAGTGATGCCTTTTGGGCTCACTAATGCACCTGCCGCATTCATGGATCTCATGAATCGTGTCTGCAAGCCCTACTTGAACAAATTTGTTATCGTCTTCATTGACGACATTCTGATTTATTCAAAGAATCAGGCCGACCATGAGAAACATCTTCGATGTATTCTTTCACTACTTCAGCTGGAGAAGCTCTACGCCAAGTTCTCTAAGTGTGAATTTTGGCTTCGTGAAGTCCAATTTCTTGGACATGTGGTTAGCGAACGCGGAATCCAAGTAGATCCCGCTAAGGTTGAAGCTGTCATGAATTGGCAAGAGCCAAAGACGCCCACAGAAATTCGCAGTTTCTTGGGATTGGCAGGATACTACAGGCGCTTTATTGAAAATTTTTCAAGGATTGCTGCACCCCTAACTTCTTTAACTAGGAAGGATATAAAGTTCAACTGGGGACCCAAGCAACAAGAATCCTTTGATATCCTTAAGCAGAAGCTAAGCAATGCACCTGTTTTGACACTGCCTGAAGGTACCGAAGAATTCGTGGGTTACTGTGACGCATCACACACTGGCAGGGGGTGTGTGCTTATGCAGAAAGGAAAGGTTATTGCCTACGCTTCTCGACAGTTAAAGGTGCATGAAAAGAATTACACCACCCATGACTTGGAGTTGGGTGCCGTTGTATTTGCACTGAAGCTATGGAGGCACTATTTATATGGTATCAAGTGTGTGATCTATTCTGATCACAAGAGCCTCCAGCACCTGTTTAACCAAAAGGATTTGAACATGAGGCAACGACGTTGGATGGAAAGTTTGAATGATTATGATTGTGAGATAAGATACCATCCTGGCAAGGCGAATGTAGTCGCCGATGCCTTGAGTCGAAAGGAAAGGGTGAAGCCTATAAGAATCAATGCCAAGAGCATTGAGATAAAGAATAGTTTGAATGAAAGGTTGTTAGCTGCACAGAAGGAAGCTGTGCTGGAAGCTAGCTATCCTAATGAAAAACTAGGAGTAACTGAAGAACAGTTATCCTATGGCAAGGACGGAATCCTGAGATTAAATGGACGAATATGGGTTCCTGTTTATGGAGGACTTCGAAATGTTATCCTCCAGGAAGCCCACAGTTCTAAATATTCCGTTCATCCTGGAGCTGACAAGATGTACCAGGATCTGAGGGCAAACTATTGGTGGAAAGGCTTGAAGAAGTCTGTAGCTGCCTATGTAGCTAAATGTTTGACGTGTGCGCAAGTCAAAGCAGAACATCAAAAACCGTCAGGTTTGTTACAACAGCCTGAACTTCCCACGTGGAAGTGGGAAATGGTGACAATGGATTTCTTCACCAAGTTGCCAAAGACAAGGAAAGGAAATGATACGATATGGGTGATAGTAGATAGACTGACTAAGTCAGCACATTTCCTACCCATTAAGGAGACCTATAGCTCCGACATGTTAGCCCAATTGTACGTAGATAAGATTGTATATCTACATGGCGTGCCTGTGTCTATTATCTCTGACAGAGATACTAGATATACGTCACATTTTTGGAAAAGTTTCCAACAGTCTTTAGGCACGCGCTTAAATTTTAGTACGGCTTACCATCCTCAGACGGACGGCCAGAGTGAGCGTACTATCCAAACTTTGGAAGACATGCTTCGTGCATGTGTGATCGACTTAGGTGGTAGTTGGGATAACCACCTGCCATTAATCGAGTTCTCGTATAACAATAGCTATCATACCAGCATCAAGGCTGCGCCTTTCGAGGCCTTGTACGGTAGAAAGTGCAGAACGCCCGTTTGTTGGGCGGAAGTTGGAGATGTCCAACTGACAAGACCAGAAATAGTCTTTGAAACTACGGACAAGATTGTCTAGATTCGTGACCGCCTGAAAGCTGCCAGGGATAGGCAGAAAAGCTACGCAGATTTAAAGCGTAAACCTCTGAAATTCGAGGTAGGTGATAAAGTGTTGCTTAAAGTATCACCCTGGAAGGGAGTGATGCGATTTGGTAAGAAAGGTAAGTTAAGCCCAAGATACACAGGACCATTCGAGGTCATCGAATGTGTCGAATCAGTTGCTTATAAGTTAAAATTACCTGAAGAGCTTAGTGGTATTCACAATGTATTCCACATCTGCAATCTGAAGAAGTGTTTCGCTGATGAATCACTAGTCATACCACATACAGATGTGCACATAGAAGAGAGCTTGAATTTTATTGAAAAACCTGTGTCGATCGAGGATCGACAGGTTAAGAAGCTTCGAAGGAAGCATGTGCCAATAGTAAAGGTTAAATGGGATGCCCGTAGAGGTCCCGAGTACACATGGGAGGTTGAGTCCGCAATGAAAGAAAAGTACCCTCATTTATTTCAGTAAATCTCGAGGTCGAGATTTCTTTTAAGGGGGTGAGGATGTGACACCTCGAAAATTCACGTCCTATAGTGTATTGACACGTGTCATAAGCTTGAACGTGTGAAAGAATACTCTAGAGGGACTAAAGTTGACAAACATGGAAAGTATGTGAATATAAGGGTTCAAAATATCAACAATGGATAAATATACTTTACAATAACCCTACACGATGTTTATATCCTTAAACGAATGAATCATGGATCATACGAAGCTAATTGTGAAAGAAAGTGAGAGATTACAAACTACAGGGGTTAAATGTGTCAACATGTTTAAAGTATACCTCTGAGTGACCTTTTAGCAAACCCGAAGCTTTGTAACGATTAATTATGCTCACTAGAATACATGATAAAAATTTCACCAAGTTTCTTTATCGTATGAGAAAGTTATGATAAAATTCGTATACGAGGGGTTGAAAGCGTCAACGATGAAGTTTATGACTTTTCGGTTGATAAACAAAGCAAACCAAGGACTTAAAAAAGTGGGTATAAGTCTTGAAGCCCTTATAAGTCAATTTGGAGGGTTCATAATGCAAGAAATAAAGTCGAAACAACTTTATATGGACCAAGGACCAAAACACAAAAAACTGAAAATTTGATTTGGATCAGAGGGGGAATCGCGCGACGCGAGGGACTCCTAGGGGACCTACGCATGCCGCGAGGGGCCCTCTGATGCCGAAAAAAATGATAGATGTCTGCTATGTCCATTGTAACCGACTTACATTGCCTTTTCTCAACACCAAGGGCTACCTAAGCTTGCTTTTTGACCTTAGGGACACTTGTGGGTGATCCATGATCAGTGATAGCATGATTTGTCAAGATCACAAGCAATTAAAAGCACTATATAAAGCCCATTGGTTGCAACCTTGATCATTCACTCACAACTCATCTTCTGATCATCTCTGGAGCTCAAGAGCCTTCTCTAAGCATATCTAGTCGTGCATTAGACTTTGGTAAGCATCCTTGATCTTCCTTAATTGAGTTTTGCGTAGTTATTAGCTTAAAAGTCAAACCGTCGTAATTAAGGATTGACTTATTGATTAATCACAAATGGTCCAGTGATTAGTCAAACTTAAGGTAGTTATGAGTTGGTATTTATGTGGGCAATAAACCCTTAAAAGGGCAGCCTCTGATTCCCGCTCTAACTAGATCAAATGTCGGGTCAAAGTTGTTTATAAAAAAGTCAACAGAAACTTAAATTGCGAATTAACATGTAATTAGCAATGTAGAAGGCATGTAACCTATTTTATCACTCATATAGCTTGTTAATAAGTATAAGAACTGGTCTAAGCTTGTTTGATCCGACAATTTTCTGTTTAGACCCGGTTCGGAACCGAAAGTCGCAAAACTTTGACTTTTGCTTTGACTTCAGTTCTAACCCGATTTAGTATGATATGGAAATGCCTTAGAGCTTCCTTAGGACCAGGCTACATGTGGGTATAACCCTCTGTGGTTGGTTCATTGATTACCCGATTCGTTTACACGTTTCCGTTAATTGCTTAATGTTGACCATAATGCCCTTTTAACCATAAAACGAGAATTTTGGATATGTGTGAGGACAATAATCTTTGTTACTGATTTATAAACATGTCCTTAAAGTTTCATATCAGTTCGAGGTCCAGATTAGGAGTTATGCTAAATAGCGCATTTAAGAAACTTTTTGTTAATTAAACGGCTCAATTAGCATAAAGCCTATCTAAACCCAATTTTGACACCAAAGCTTTTACCCACTGATGTAATATAATATTTTGGGATTTTTAAAGATTTTTAATTATTTTTAACATGCTCATAACCTAAGGTTATGGCGTTGATTCGGTAAATACCGATTATACCCTTTTTATGTATAAAATTAGTTCTACATAGTATTTTGACACCAATCCAATTGCTACTGATTTTATATAATAAATTTAGTATTTTTAACTTTATAACCTGATCAGAAAACTCAGATTTCCTGTATAACCCGGAAATCGCTTAAAATGGCTTTTTTAAGCGTATTAAACACATAGTTTATGTTTAAAACCATTTTGTCATATAAGACTTATTACCAACTGATATGACCTATTAAAATAAGTTATTTTAGTGATGTATTCGGACCCGAATCTCAGAATTTCATTTAATCTCTTTTATAACCTTTAAAATGACCAAAATACCCCTACGGGGCTTAAATTAAGGTTAAACTCGTTTTGGGCATGATGGAAGATATCCTACTGATATCACAACATATTTAAGGCATATTAACTTAGGAAACCTGTTAGTGACTCTTTCGGGTACCCGTTATGCGTTATTCGCGTTCGGTTCGGTTTATGTAACTAGTTTGCATAAACTAGCCGAAACGGGTCAAACCTTATCGTTTTAATCTCAAAATCCATAATGTGTTTAGATTACCCATATTATACAAGTCTTCAAACTTGTCGGGTCTAAATCACATTCTATTCCCGTCTTCGCATAATCGTGCGTTTGAACCGTATCTTTCCTTAAAACTAACCGGTCTAAGCTTAAGCTTAATTAAAGACCCGTTAGGATTCTAATAGGTTATTATAAACCTTCGTTCCAGAATAGGAGACCCGGTAAAAGCTACACGCACTTGCTATTTGTGATTGATACTTGCAAAGGTAAATACTTTTAACTTATTTTCCCTATACGGGCTTGGGGTATGGTATATAAAATACCGCTTGGTTGGGCATTGAATCTTTAATCGAATAGAGGTTAAATCATTGATATGCTTCATTTTGAAATGTTTTGTTTGCTTAAAGCCTTTGGGGGGTTAATGACCATGTCCTGGATATCCTTGGCATCATCTTACGAGATGGCCACGACCTGAGCACGGGGTGTAGGCGTACACCCGTCAGTGCATAAATAAATAATGTGGTATGTCTATTGATCTTTAACCCGGTCTACAGATCAGGCTACTGAACGCATAAGGAACATGTAATTCTTTTACAAGATTATATTCAAATAATTATCCCAAGTTGTAAAAAGTTTGTGCCACGTGCATTCAAATCAAATTTTATTAAACATTTTCAAATGAGTCAGTTAATTGTATTTACCAGTGTAAACTGACGTATTTTCCCAAAAAGGTTAAGTGTAGGTACTACGCGAACTAGGCTGGCTTTCTCCTAGCGTCCACAATAAGTCTCGCAAGCTTGGATGTCAAAACTGTTGAACAATGTTTCCATTTTATTTTGATCCACCTGTGGATTATTTTCAACTATTTGTGATACTTGATATTACAATATTATTCGGTTGAAATATATATATCTTTTGCTTCCGCTGTGCATATTAAATATTGTGTTGTTTGACTAAAACGATATCAACTAGGGGTGTGCATGGGTCGGTTTGGGTCGGTTTTGACCAAAAACCATAACCGTGATGTCGGTTATTGGATAACCATAACCATAACCGATCGGTTATGGTGGTTATGGTTTTTCGGTTTTGATGGTTATAGCGGGTCAGTTATGGGTGATTAACCATGTATTTAGCTTAGCTAAAAAAAGCTTAATTTTTTTAACATGGAATAAATTGTTATTGCATATTTGTATATATTAGTATATTACATAATATTAAAAATATATATATAATCTATAATATTAATACCAATTATTATTATCGAATATTCAAATAAAGTGATATGATACATTCTATAAATTCAAATAAACATTCAGCCAAAACCACAAAATGATATAAAAAACCTACAAGTACTAAAAATTTTAAGTAAAAAACATCAAATATTAAAAATATGGTGAAAGTCCTAAATCCTTCAAAGATTTATTACATGTCGGTTCGGTTCGGTTATGGTGGGTATGAAAAAAATGATAACCATAACCGACCCGCTACATTCGGTTTTCAAAAAAACCATTAACCGACCCACCGGTTTTTTATTTGGTTCCGTTTTTTCGGTTCGGTTTTATCGGTTAATTCGGTTATGGTTCGGTTAATTCGGTTTTTTGCACACCCCTAATATCAACTACGTCACGATACTCCCCACCGGGAATACGTGGAAATATCGGGGTGTGACAATTAAACTTGAGAAATGCATTGTAGGAGGATTTCATGAGAAGGTGTAGTTGATGGTAGGATTTGGATAGAAATATGCATTAGGAACTTTTACTTTATGCTTGAATAGTGTGGTGCACACCATGTGTTGGACCAATTGCTTATTGTTAATTTAGAAATGAGTGTGCACTAAGTATATAACATATGAACTTGCTAGTGAAGAATGATGTTATGATTATGTTAAACTGACTAACCTTGTATGTGGTTGTCTAATGTAAGATAACGAAAATATTAGCATGTGTAACATTTATTATGTGTATATGTGTATGAAACTAGGTGATTATATGGTTCTATGTATTTTACTACATGGGTACAAAATGTTTATGGTGCCATTAGCATGACCGACTACCTCGATAGGGACACATGTTCCTAAGTTGGGAGTTTATATGAGTGATTGTTAACTTTTCAGAAAAGTCAACGAGCATGAGAATAGCATGATTAGAAATTCTAGTATGGTTGTAAGATTAGAAGAATTGAATGATACATGATGAATCCTTATATGTTATACTTGATGATATGTTAAATTGCGTGAAGTTGGAATGATGTATTGTTAAATCTATGCCTTGTGCTTGTTACAAAGGATTATTGAAAGTCAAATGCAAGATATGAACTAGAGATGATCAGTGATATGTAAAATCATGTATGCTAACAAGAATGTGAATGTAGTGACATATGGATAAGCATCATGTCAAGATGGTGCAAGCATGGAAGGCGAATGGGTTAAAAGGAGGCGAGGACGCGATCACGAATACGGACACTTAAGGTAAATGATTCCAAACTCACTCATTAGTAATTTATGGAAATTGTGTATGTGTAATTGTTGGCGTGTAATGTAAGAATGGGTCAAATAAGAAAATCAGTGTCAGCAACACAGGAGATGCATCGCCGACGGGGCACCCCTGCGTCGCGGACGCAGTGCCCTTCCTCTGATGCCCTAAACCACTGTCGACGGCCCTTATATCCGACACAAAAATCCAGGCTATGTCGCCGACGCTGGTATACCCTCTCGGCGACGCGATGTCTGATGCTGGCTTCTGGTTTCTTTGTTTCGCATGTCCGGTTGATTCTAGTTCCATCCCGGTACTTAGTAAGGTGCTCGCAAGGCTCTTTAACCTCCGTTAGACTTGTAAAAACTCAAGTTCATATAAAAATATAAGCCTTGAATACGAATAATGATTTCGGGCTCGTATGGGTTATATATATGTGTGTAGGGTAGGGTTCTAGAGTGAACACTAGGTTGAGAGTGAACTGTGTGAACTAATCTGGGCCATTGGATTACATCATCTAAAGATTTTTAAACAATGGCAAGATTGTAATTATAATGTTGTAACCTCCCTTTAAATTAATTGACATAAGGTTATTTGCGTCTTTTGTAAATTGCATTTATTAAACAATATAATCAAAATCCCTAAAATCTCGCTAGTTTTCGTATATACAAGATACACAGCTGTTAGTGTATACACATGTGTACAGTCTCGCTAGTGTTAGTTTATACAAGATATACAGATTTTAGTTACACATGTGTACAGTCTCGCTAATTATCAAGTTATATAAGATACACAGCTGTTAGTTTATACACATGTGTACAGTCTTTTATACACCTGTGTATTATATTAAAAAATGGTTACATATGTGTATATTAAAACATATAGTATATTATGAATGCGCACGAGCAGATTCATATAAAAACTATGAAATTAATGAAAACGAAACATATCACATGTATGCAAAAATAAATAACTTCATCATATATTCAAAAAAAGAGTTAATGCCTAAAAATAATTACAATTTCAATCTCAGAGAAAATTTTCAATATTTATTGAAATTTATAAAAAGTTAATAACAATATATTATGATATCTATATATATATATATATATAGATAATAAAAGAAAAACAATACTAAAGCTAAAATTAAAACAAAATCTATGGATAAAGAAATGATAGATAAATAATTAGAAATGAGAGATAGAGAGCGAGAGTTAAGAGAGGAGAAAATTAAGGGATTTTAATTAAACGTACTTGGTTAATGTCAATCTTACCCTTTTAATCTAAAAAATGATTAAGGGTCAAGATTAGTTCACACAGTTCACTCTCAAGAAGTTGTTCACTCTTGAACCTAATCCTGTGTGTGTATATATATACACACACACATAAGTATGTGATAAAACTTGGATATACAAATGTGTTAGAATGGGATGGTTGAAATTGTGTTTAGCTGCTCTTATCTAACGTTAATATTGATGTAAACATCTTAATTGGGGTCTTTGATTTGGAAACCCATGTTCAAGAAATTGGGGTTTTGAGTAAATATAGGTTGATTGAAAGAAATGTAGTGTTTAGCTATGTTTGATGATATGAAAAGAATGATATAAATTGTAGGAGTAAATTGCCATTTTAGTCCCTGAGGTTTGTCCCAAATTTCCATTTTAGTCCAAATATTTTTTTCTCCTCTGGGTCCCTGAGTTTTCCATTTTTTTTTTTGCCATTTTGATCACATTGCCTAACTCCGTTTAAAAAGATCAATTAAATCAAGGGCATTTTGGTCAGATTACATATATTTTATTTATTTTAATTTTAATAACCTCCTTCTGTTCTTCTTCAACCTTAAATGACCACCACTTCATCTTCAACTTTAAACCACCATAACCAAACAACCACAACCCTGACCATCATCACCACACCACCCCTTCATCTTCAATCCTCAACCACCATAACCAAACCACCACAACCCTCACTATCATCACCCCACCACCATTGCTACTCTAAAAGAGAATCAGAAAGAGAGAGAAATAAGTTAGAGAGAGGATCAGAAAGAGAGAGAGAAACGAGTTAGATAGAGAATCAGAAAGAGAGAGGGAGGGAGGTCCACCGGCCTTGACCGGAGGTCACCGACTACCAATATCGCCTTCTGTTTGGCTTCACCGGTGGTTCACCGGCCGTGACTAGAACCCCAGGTTGGAATCAACAGCTGAAAAGTCTTCCGTAACATCACCAACATTCTTGCAACAGATCACAAAACAACTAATTAAAATTTATTCAACCTGTTATTATAATGCTAGAAATAAAGAGTATAGTTATGATTTGTAGAAAGTAACAAAAATTACCTTTCCATTTCCTTACACTTTCCATGCTGTATAACAACCATCACATGCTCATGAGCTGCCATTTTAGAGGTGAATTCGTTAAACTATAGAGCATAGTCATTCCACACAGTACATCGCAAAACCATAACCCTACATGAAAACAATATTCGTTTGACCACAAACTAAACACTAATTTATGACCAATTGTTTAGAATCTATAAAATCAAAACTAAAATTGAAAGAATAACAACATAAAATCAAACGAAATTTATGACCATCTATTAAAGTAGTAAATGAGTAACAAATTAACTAACATATTCACTTGAAGAATAAATTGTTGATCTCATTTGTTACCATGATTACACACAGTGTTGTAAAAGTCGGATTCCAAGGCCGAGTACTCGGTCCTCGGAACCCCTCCGAGGCGATGTAACACTCCAAAAACGGGTTTGGTAATCAAACCACGTTAATATTACTGACGGGTAAAATACCGTTAGTGGTAAAAATTTACCCGGTAAATATTAGGATTTAAATAATTAATCCTAATAGTAAATAAAAAGTGAATAAAAATCTTTTAAGAAATAAAATGATAAAAGGCCCGAGTTAACGGGACCTGAAATAAACTTAGTCATAAATATTCTCGAACCCGCTAAGTTAACTAGGAATATTTAACCTAGTTAATAAGTGGGAATATTGTTGAAAATAAGTAGGTTGTGGCCTACTTAATAACTAACCAAACACGAGGGACCAAAGCCGGGTAACTTGAAAATGGAATTATAAACTTAAAAATTAAACACAACACACACACTAGGTGTGTGTGTGCGTGTTCTGGTCGTAACCCACAGGAGCCAGGGAGCTCAAACCCTAACATTCACTAATCTCACAAATTGAAGGATCAAACCAAGCCCAAATCGAAAATTGAGCATAGATTAGTGATCCTCATCACAAGGGGGTTACAAGGTATGTAAAATTTGGTGTTAATTCTCTGTTTGAAATTCTCATGAAATTGGGAAATTTGAAAATTGATGTTGCATGTTTGCTATTTGGGTAGAATAGGGTTGATATGGTGTCTAGGAGTAAAACCTAGACAATAACATGCGAAATCATGGCTAATTCCTGAAAATCTCATGAACACATTGAAGGTGATTCATGGGTTTGTGGGAAACTAGTAAACACTAGGGTTTAGAATGATTATTCTAGTGTAATACGGGTCATAGAAAGTGATTTATGAAATGATGATGTTTAAATGTTATATGAAAGCTTTATTGATTTTAAATTTGGGCTATATGACAAGTTATGAACTTGATAATGAATCATGTAAATTTCTGCCCATAAGGTGTTTGTTAAAATGCCTAAATGAAAGCTAAATATTGAAATTTCGAGTGAAACGCACATTCGAATAATATGGCAAATTATGTGAAATATAAAACGGTAAGAGTTCTAAATATCATGATGATTTAGACTTAATTGTGTAAACCATGTGATTGAAATTAGTTGACTTTGATAAGTTAAGTTAACTAATGATGAAGTCGAATAGTAGTTTCGACATAGAATCCGTAAGATGAAATAGTCATAATAATGATGACTAATCTAACCGTCTTACGAATCATGATGATAGTTTGACTCTTGACAAGCTAGATGGAGACTTGGGCAAGGAACGGGTCAAACGGTTCGTGTACGCGAAAAAAGAGCATAACCGGATGCAAGGTAAGTGACGCTTACATCCTTTTTGTAGAATATGCATTATTTTGTAAACTACAAATGCGATTAGTGTAATATCCGAATTAAGGGTTCCGACGCTATTAACATGAGTCGGAACAAACATAAATGAGAAAAGCCATGGGTTATGGTGAAAAGAGGCGAAACGGTAATTTAGTCATGTAATGACTAATAACTAAGGAGTTTTCGTTAAGATCATTTTAAAGTGCAACTAATAACAAGAAAATGAGTAAAAATGGAAATTTAGTCAAGTATCGACTAAAGCAAATTGTAGTTAAAAAGGGGCACCCGTAGCGTAAGCCGAATGGGTAAAAATATAAGAAAAGACTTTAAGAGAAAAAGGGGTCTAGTGGCAAAAATCCGAAATGGGTCGGATGAACAAATTGGTAATTAATAACCATGTTTTGCTACTTACGAAAATGCTTGGTCTTATAGGCCAAACGGGTCAAATGGTGTGATAACACCATTTGACAATATCGACTAATGTGGTTGTCAAGTCTTGTGTTAACAGGAGCGATTAGCGATATGGTTAATTGCGTCCATAGAATATGTGATAATAAAAGCAAGGTATAAATCGGGTCTATTTGTTAACCCGAGCCAGGTACGCATCAATGAGATTATATTTTAAATGTGCAATTTTGATCATAATTGTAGTGAAAGTCCTTCGTCGTAAATGAGGGACTAAGGTTGATAAATATGCCTTGATGGGTAAATCAGGCAAACGGCCCTTATGGGTGGTTTGGAAATCACGTATTATAATCATGTAATCCTTAGATAAGCATCAAGGTGATAGGCATAAACCTTTGTGGGTCAATTGCCTAGAAATAGGTCTTTTTCGTAAAATGACAAACCGAGAAGTAAAAAGCGACATAAATAGTTTACTACATCAAATCCACCACAATTATAATTGTGGTGGAAGACCATTTGAGAACTAATGTGAAAATTTGGTGTTAAAAATGAATGAGCGATATTTATGCCTAAAAGGACATAAATACCCTTAACGGGTCAAAATAAGCATACGAGCGAAAACGGGTTTAAATTGTGTAATAAACCTATGATTAGAACCTAATATGGTAGGTAACATTAATTTGAAGAAGTGTATGTGATATAGGAATCAAACAAATACGTTTGTTTGATAAAATGCATAAACGGGTTAAAATTCGGTAAAAAGGTAACGAGTCGAAGGCTTAGAAGTCTCAAAATTTCTTATGTTGGATGTAGGATTTTAACTCCATAAGATGGAGGATTAAATTACGGACGCGTAGGAAAAAGAATCGGGTAAAACGGATCAATAACGAAGAAGTTATGGCCGTTTCCGTAAAAACTGGCATAGCTGAACTGAGCTGCAGACCTGCTGGAAAACGGTCTCCCTCGCGTGGCGCGAGGGAGCAACTGGGTTCCTTCGCGTGGCGCGAAAAACCCTGTTTTGGCGAAATTTTTATTTTAATCAGTTTCGCTTCCCGGACTCGTTTAAATACGTTTTAAGTTACGTTTGACTAATCCAACTCATGTTTTATGAGTTTCAGGTATAATTTTAGCATCGGAGGACGTTCAAGCACAACGAAGAACCGTACACGATCAAGAAATAAGCTTCCGCACTTTGTATCGTTGTTATGTAAAATGACGAACGTACACATGATATGTTGTAAACTTTTTAAATTGTAAAAAGTTTTAATAAACCCGTAATTCCCAATGCATATGTAATCTTAATTACATGATTCGTTTTCGTAGATGATACGTTAAACCTTGAATTATAAGAATGGGTGTTACAGGCGACTTCCTCCTAGGCGGACTCAATTAGTCGGCCTCGGTCAAACTCGGCGCCTAGTCGGCCTAGTCGGCGCCTAGTCGGAAAGAGTCGGCCTAGTCGGTCTAGGCGGTCAACGTGGTTTGTTGACTTTGAATTAGTCAAAATCGGTCAACATCGGCCTACTCGGCCTTGTACTCGGACTACTCGACCTTGTACTCGGACTACTCGACCTTGTACTCAGACTAGTCGGACTTGTATTCAGAATATTTGAACTTTAAAGATGTTTCATTTTAAATTATACTCAGTTGACATGAATTATGCTTATTTTAACATATATATAATATATAACAATTAATTTTCTTTATAGTTACCATGTCCGCGTACTCCCCGAGTACTCTCCGAGTACTCCGATTACTCCCAACTCCCCAGTCGGCCGACGAGGGACCGCCTAGCGACTTTTACAACACTGATTACACATTAAATACCAACATTCTTGATCTCATTTATTAAGATTATTCCACACTAAATACAAACAATCATTTGTACATGACTGAACATGTAAACGACAACTTACTCCAAATCTTGAATATCACTTTTCATCCTCTTAGTTTCTTTTGGAGGTCGGCCAACGAATTCAAGACCTCCACACCAAATAACATATCCAACAACATCTACATGATCACATTATACAACAGACTAAGTAAAAATTTCCAATCTTATACAGAGAAGACATGATTAAAAAAAATATACACTATCAACCTTCAAAGATTTTACTGTCTCTCCTTGAAAAATATCTTCATAAGCTCTGAAGTTAAAACCATACTCAACACCTTGCCAATCTCTCACAGGTGTAACAGTTGTGCATCGATAAAAGTTGATTTTATAGTCATGTGCTCTACCTTTATATAAATCTTTATTTTCACAAACACCAAATTTCGACATAATAACAACAGCATCTTCTTGAAGTTGTCCATTCAAAACAGATATCGAATGACTTTTAATACCTCCTTGAAACTTAGCACCCTGAAAAACATTTAAACAAAGTATTTTTTTAGCATACAAACCTACATGAACATTTATAATACAAACTTATAAACCATAAAAATAGGAAATCACACATATACATCCATGGAAAAACACAAATACACATTACCTTTTCATCAATGAAGATGATCCTCGCTTTCATGTGCCACAAATCTTTCCCATGATTCAAATCGTCAACAAAACTAAAATAGTTAATCTCAACTGATGTTGACATGCTTCTAATTCGGAAATCGGAATGAATTCAAATTTCAAAATACAAAAGCAGAGAACATGAGAGTATAATAAAATATGAAGAGGGAAATGAGAAAAAAAGAAGCTTCATATAAGAAGATGATTGACAGAATAACAACAACATCTTCTTGAAGTTGTCCATTCAAAACAGATATCGAATGACTTTTAATACCTCCTTGAAACTTAGCACCCTGAAGAACATTTAAACAAAGTATTTTTTTAGCATACAAACCTAAAGGAACATTTATAATACAAACCTACAAAGCATGGAAATAGGAAATCATACATATACATCCATGGAAAAACACAAATACACATTACCTTTTCATCAATGAAGATGATCCTCGCTTTCATGTGCCACAAATCTTTCCCAGGATTCAAATCGTTAACAAAACTAAAATAGTTAATCTCAACTAATGTTGACATGCTTTTAATTCGGAAATCGGAATGAATTCAAATTTCAAAATACAAAAGCAGAGAACATGAGAGTGTAATAAAAAATGAAGAGGGAAATGAGAAAAAAAAAACCTTCATATAAGAATATGATTAACAGAAGAGAGTGAGTGACATGCATTAATTGCAAATTACATATTCCCAGACATTTTGAATTTGAAATTACCGGGAATTAACATCTGCTGATATATAGGCATTGTATGAACCTTCAACCTCTGCTGGTTTTAAAGTATGGATGGATATGAGCAGAGGTTTTGATGGCAGAGTTTTAGATCGATTTTAAAGTGTTTTATATACTAAGACTTATGATTCAATAATGATATAAGAAAAGCATTGTTGGACAGCCTCTATGGCTACTACATCAGCTTTTCTTATATCACTGGGATTTATCCTTTTATAAAAAGTATAGATAGGAAGATTAACAACTTATTTGTGTATACAGACGTTGTACCTCATTGGGGAATTTTTCAAAATAGTTTTGATTATTTTTAGTCTAAATTATTTGATAAATTACTTTTAACCCAAAACTATTTGAATTTTTTACTTTAAACCCAAAAAATTTCATCTTTTACAATTTAATCTCACAATTTTTTTACTTTCAACTTTGGTCCCCTATACTTTTCATATTTCAGAATTTTTTTGTTTTACGCTTCATTTTAAATTTTGCGAGTTAACACGACGCAACGTGCATGTGTGGTTCAACGTTTTTACGTCGTCTATTTTTTCCCGTTTGACAGGTTCGTCATAACGTGCGGGTCCTAGATCGACTTAGTTATTATTTTCCATATTTTACATTTTGGTTTAATTTCTTCGCATTAATATGCCGCAAATTCAGTGTTGGTTGTCGCTCTGGGTAATGTGACATTGATGCTATTTGATATGGTTTTACGCCCCTGTCGTAACACGGGATGCTTAATACTAGTTTTCATTTACTACTATCAAAACGAGTGGGGGTTGAATCAAATTGACAAAGACATTGGAATTAAGATAGAGCTCGAGCCTCACCGAAGACGGATTAATGTAATTTAAGCTGTTAAATAAAATATTGGCAATTTTTTTTAAAATATATATTTACATTACTATATTTAAACTTAATTAAACAAATATGAGTTGAAGGTATGTTTTCTGTTATAGTAAAAAAGAAAATACTCACCCCTCTCTCTAAAGTAACGACATGTATACAATAGTTCTTCATTTTCTCGTAAATTTGCGTAATCATTATAATGTTATATTATTTTTATCCTTAAATTCGTGTAATACACGGATGTACAAGCTAATTAAATGGAGTGAATTGCAAAGATTGTCTTTTATCTTTATACCCATTTGTCCTTTATGTTTAAAATTGACAAGTTTTGTACTTATTGTTTCAAAATCTTGCACTATATGTACTTTAATCATAACCCAGTTAATTTTTTCTGTTAAATTTGATCATGTGGAAAACACATGAGAGCATTTTTGCCATTTAACCTTTAAAAGGACTAATTATGTTAATAACTTCAAAAAACAAAAGCTTTAAATACATAAAAAGTTTTAACACATATATACTTACTATCCAGCCCACCATAAACCATCTTCCACCACCATCCATAAACCATCTACCACCACCATCCAGCCCACCCCCACCACTTACCACCACATGCTGACACCATCCCCCAACCGTAACCCACCAGCAACAACTAACAATCAAACCCATCCATCTCTCTCTCTCTCCTAAACCCTATAAATAATTCCTCTATCAACATCCATATCAAATCCCCTATCAAAATCACCAGATTAACACAAGAACACTCAAATTAAAGTTAAAACCCAAATCAAATAAACAAACATAAAATCGACAATTACCTATTAAATCTCAACATCTCAACAATAACTCGTCTTGACAGAATCAAGTGAAATTTTAGTTGGTGACACCCATCGCCTGTAACCGAATCCACACAGTTTTCGGAGCACGAATTTGGGTTTTCGATCAAGGCATTACCTGAAAAGGGGAAGTTTTTGGAAGCAGTGATGAAAGCAGGGCCTTTGTTACAAAACCTGTTACTGGCTGGACCATTACCACATTGGCGCCACCCTCCGCCGCCTCTAGATGCTTACCGGATTCCGCCGCCACCGGTGGTGCCACCAACTATGCTACCGGTTAACTGTTTGGTTTGGAAATTTAGCAGGAAAAGAGGTTTTCCTGAAGGCTGTGATTCTTCTATTGATAGTAGATATCAGATGTTGGAGAGTGACGGCTAGAGGTGGTTGTTGGTGGCGGTGGAGAAGAGGCAGAGAAAGAGAAATTTAGCAGGAAAAGAGGTTTTCCTAAAGGCTGTGATTCTTCTATTGATAGTAGATATCAGATGTTGGAGAGTGATGGCTAGAGGTGGTTAATGGTGGCAGTGGAGGATAGGCAAATAAAGAGAGAGGAAGAGAGAGAAAGCTAGAGAGAGAAGCATATATGGTGGTTGTTTATTTATTTTTGTTTTATACATATATTCTATTAATTTTGTAGATTTATTTTTGTTTTGTTTGTTAGATTTTTTAAATAAACCGGTAAAAAGACTAAATTACCCTTGTGTGAAATAATTTAACAGAAAAAAATAACTAGGTTAGGGTTAAAGGACATACAGTGCAAAATTTTGAAACAATAAGTACAAAACTCGTCAATTTTAAACATAAAAGACACCGCCTGCAAATGGGTATAAAAATAAAGGACAATGCTTGCAATTCACTCAATTAAATAATACAACTTTTAAAACATATGATAGAACTTATTGACTTTACTCTTACCATTTTTAAATGGCTATAACTTTTTCACATATTAATTAAAAAAAAAACACCATAAAAATGACTATTTTATTCTCTTTAGTTCAAAATATATTTTAAAATATATTGTTATAGGTTTTTTTTAATTTTTAAAAATTTAATATATTATACATGACATCATTCTAACACCCTTGTTATTGAAAAAAGAACTACTACAGGATAGACCATAACGTAAAATATAACCAAATACTCAGTATTTTTTATTCAAAATACATATATAATCTTATCCCTTCCGATTCAAACTCCCATCATCATTATAAAAATAAAATTACATTACATTACACGTCACCGATGATCTACCAATTCTCACTCCGGTTAGGTTTCGACGACACATATTCATCCTGCCAAAAACATTTAAATATTCAAAACTCACACAACTTAAAAACAAAATAATCAATTTATAAAACATATACTTGATCACCACTTGAAGGAATCCAGTCATTTGTTGCAGGATTTGATTTGACCACTTGATCTTTGTATCTTCCGGTCTGCACTTGTATATCATATAGATCTCCATGTTCCTCCCTTGCCACCTTTATAAATCCATTTCCTGTCTGCAATTCAACAATTAATAAACGGATTCATTTATTACATAAAATCATTAGAACATAAATAAATAAACCGTGTGATGTTCTTTGTCGATAGAAACCAATTCTTTGTAGTATCCCGTCTCCACGAACTCTTCTTCCACCGCCGCGTTACCATCGGAAACTATACCCTGATAACTTAACGGTTAAACTCAATAAATGTTAATTTTGTACAACTGAAAAAACGCACTTGAGATTGAGATATTAACGATTGGAACTTGATGAGTTCTGGGATGGTAGTAACCGGTTCATCGGAGAGTGATCCCGATTCGACGGGATCACTGCGGTTGGGTTTAGTTGGGCGTTTGGGGAGAATGGAATCGAAGTGAGATCTAACTTGTTCGGAGATTTGAAGCTGCTGATGAGGGTCGATGATGTCGTCGCTCCGGCTGGGTTTGACGGTGACCGTTGGTTGTCCCACCATGATTACCAGGAGGAAATTGAAGCGGCGTAATAGATAGATGGATAAAGTTGAAGGCAGGGGTTGTTGGGTGGATTATTAGGTTGGAAAGATTGAGAAGAATGTGAGAGAAACTATGGGCTTGTTTTATGATGCATATAAATCCAGTTTACTTCTCGAAGATTCGGTGGTCTATTTGTTCATGTCTTTTTTTAAATAACTAGGTTGTTTCCATCCGTTTGTTGCAACGGAGAACTAACCTGTTTTAATAAACATAGATAACTAAAGTAATTAAGAAGCCCGGTTTTTGATAATCATTTATGTTTCAATTAGATACTAGGATGGTGCCAGATGCCGCGCGTTGCGGCGGCGATCTCTAGGTTGTTTATAGTCGGCGGAATTATGGTTGTTTAGGGTCTTAATGCATTTACGGTCTTAATGCATACACTATATACAGTTATATGATTTTAAGCGAGAGAATTAAAAAGCTACATACTGGGGTTATACTAAATTCATTAGTCGGCGTTAAAGCTGTTACAAAAGGAACGACCAGAAGAAGAAGAAGCATCAAGCAACGAAGAGACACATGTTGACTTCCTAGTTGAATTTAATGGGTTTAGATCATGAAAAATCAACCGGAGGTCGAAAGGGGATAAAGTTCAGATCAATATATATTAGTGAAAAATCGCAACAGATGGAGACAACAGAAATCAAACCTCGAATGCGATCTTGAGTCGCTTGTCACCGATCTCATTTCGTGTGTACCGCGGTCCGGACACTTAATTGGTAGAAGAGCATTTGTTACATCATCTTTTGAGTGGCCTGTAACACTAAGAGTTGATAATTTTGAACTGACTTCTTGAACCTAACGATCTGAAAGCAGAGAACAAACACACATAATAAAACCTATATTAACAGAACTTCAATATGAATAAAAAAAACAAATTAACACAATTTGAAAATTGATTGATAAAAAAACAAAATTAAGTAATTAACACAATTTCAAAAATGATCTAATAGACTAAACTGATTGAAAGACAGTATAAAATAATGAAATTAACCTACCTTCACATAATGTATTAACCTAACTAAAAACTAACAAATCACACAATCAAACAACAATATAGAAACAAACTGTAAAGTGATGAGTTATACCATTCCGGTTCTGAGTTAGGGTTTGTGTTTGGGCCACAGCCGGTTGACCAGACGCAACACGACTCCACGCGTTGACTTCCGGCACTCGATCGGCATTCTGCCTAGGGTTAGCCGGAGTCCGTTGACTTTGCTGACCACGGCCGAGACCACTTCCGATCCCACCGGATTCTCGACCCCTGCCTCTACCTCTATCGCCTCCATAATTTTCCTGATACTGTTCCTGCTGTTGATTACTGTATTGTTGCGAATAATTTCCGTTTCGTCCACCGTGATGATAACCACCACCACCGCGGCCACCGCCTCCTCTGCCGCCATTACCCCGGCCACCACCGCGATAACCACCGTCATTTCCGCCGCGATTGTAGTTGTTGTTTTGCTCCATTGTGAATTGGTGATTGTGAATTTTGTGGATTGTGAATGTTGGCGAGTGAAGCGTCTGATTGTGGGTTTACTCATAAGTGAGATGTGGCTGCAATTGATTGAGAGGGGAAGAAAAGGGTTGGTGGCAAGAGATTTAAAAGAGAAGGTCCCAGAAGTCTTTAAAGAGAAGCACAAAGAAATTTTTGTCAGTTAGTGCACCGACCTTTCTTTTTAATGTTTTATAAATTCTCACTACAATAAATAAACTATTTATAAAACCTAGAATTAAATCAACAATACATATCTTTTCTTTTGAAGGTAAACTTTATTAAAACATGAACCACCTCAAACTAAGGCAGTCAAAACTAACTACAAATTTACATTTTACACCAATCTTCTCAAGTAATCGACTTGTTTTTAGATCTAGATGAAAATCACAAGAAACCTACAGCCTTTATTTCGCTAATTATCTTTAACAATTTAATAGGCTTATTGTTGAACTTGAGACCATTCTGAGCCCTCCAAATGCACCAGCAGCCGATCCTAATTAGACCCATTAGGGCCATCTTTTCCTGACCTTTCAGCCCGACTTACTCATGAACTTCGATGAGATCCTTAAAAGAAAACACGAAGATGTTTTGAATTTTACACCAGTTGGTGATATGAGCCCAAAGCAAAGTTGCAAAGTAACACGAGGTGAACATGTGATCCACTGTCTCCTCTCCTTCGCCACATAAAACGCACGTTGTCTCGTCCCCTCCTATACTTCTTTTCTTTAAAGCCGTGAGTGTAGCGACCCTATCCAATTCCGCTTTCCAAATAAAAATGTTACACTTACCCGGCAGCCACTTACACCATTCGATTGTATGCACCTCAGATTGTAACCTGTTCTCATCAAGAATTCTTTTCACAGCCTTCACACTAAATTCCTCGTGTGTCACACCATTCCATGACCACGAGTCCCTCGAATGATTCAGCTGAACCGGAAGTAATAGGCAACAGAGATCGACCAAATCATTGACAAGGCCAGCAGTTAACGGACACTTCCATTTCCAGTTAAACCTTCGGATATTTTCAGCATTTTTGATACGCTCACTGACTCTACATCCCTTCTCTACCTCAATCTTGAATAACTCCGGAAACCTTTCTTTTAAGGGAATGTTACCGTGCCAGGGGTCAGGTCAGAATGCAGTATCTTCTCCACTTCCGGCCGAGGCTTTGAATTAATTTCTAAGAGGAACACTGTCCACTGTCGTTTCGTTAAGACCTGAACGATGTTGTACCAGACACCACTAACCATTTTTCCAACCAGGAGGAAATCCCAGCTATTCCTTGTGGTATGGATGGATTTGATCACTTTAACCCACAACCTCCTTTTGTCCGCCAAGAACATCCATCCCCACTTAGCCAACAACGAAGTACGAATATTTTTCAACTTGCTAAGCCCAAGCCCACCACAGTTTTTAGGATGCGTAACCCGGTCCCACGCGACCCAATGAAGTTTCTTCGTCGTGTTATCACCACCCCACAGGAAACCTCTTATTTTAGCTTTAAGATTTTTATCACTTGGTTCGGGGCCTTATATAACGAGAAATAATAGTTGGGAAGGCATTTGAGGACCGATTTGATAAGGGTAATTCTACCCCTGTCACACCCCCGATATTTCCACGTATTACCGGTGGGCCCGGTGGGGAGTATCGTGACGTAGTTGATATCATCATAGTCAATAATCACAGTTTAAATGCACAGCGGAAGTCTAAAGTAAAATATATTACAAACCGAATAAAAGTATCATAAGTATTGCAGACGGTATGTAAAACGATCCACAGGCGGATCTAAATAAAAGAAACATTATTCAACAGATTTTTAAGTGACCAAGCTTGCAAGGCTCTTTATTTAATCACTCTTGGAGTAGCCAGCCTATTTCGCTTAGTACCTGCACTTAACCTTTTGAAAATACGTCAGTTTACACTGGTAAATACAATTAACTGACTCATTTTAAAAAGAGTTTAAGAAAATTGATTTAGATGCACAAGGCACAAATAATCTTTTATAACTTGGGATAATTATTTAAATATAAACTTGTAAAAGAATTACATGTTTGTTATACGTTCAGTAGCCCGGGCTGAACACCAGGTTAAAGATTAATAGACACACCACATGATATAGTCCCGCGGCGAGATATTCTCGAACAGGCAGTTATATCTTTTTATATATGCACCGACAGGTGTATGCCTACACCCCGTTCTTAGGTCTTGGACATTTCAATGAATGATGCCAAGGATATCCGGGACATGGTCATTAACCCCCCAAAGGCTTTAAGCAAACAAAACAGTTTAAACGGGTTATTTCAATGATTTAACCTCCATACGATTAAATATTCAATACCCGACCAAGCGGTATTTTATATACCGTACCCCAATCTTGTATAAGGGAAAATAAGTTAAAAGTATTTACCTGAGCAAATTATATAAATTTATCCCAGCCGTATACCACAAGCAAGTACAGATATCTTTTACTGGTCTCCTAAATCTGGAAATGAAGGTTTAATAACCTATTAGATTCCTAACGGGTCTTACTTAAGTTTAAGCTTAGACCGGTTAGTTTTAACGGAAGGTTTACGGTTCAAACGCACGATTAAGCGAAGACCGGATTAGAATGTGTTTTGGACCCGACAAGTTTGAAGACTTGTATAATATGGGTAAACTAAACACATTCTGGATTTTGAGACAAAAATGATAAGGTTTGACCCGTTTCGGTTAATTTATGCAAACTAGTTACATAAACCGTACCGAATCGCGAATAATGCATAACGGGTAACCAAATGAGTCATGTACAGGTTTCCTAAGTTAATATGCTTAAAATATGTTATGATATCAGTAGGATATCTTCCATTATGCCCAAGACGGATTTAAAGTCAAATTAAGCCCCGTAGGGGTATTTTGGTCATTTTAAAGGTTATAAAAGAGATTAAATATTAATCTGAGGTTCAGGTCTGAAATGATCAGTAAAAATATTTAATTTACAAGTTATATCAGTAGGGTATTGCATATATGTGAAATTTATCATTTATAAACAAACTATGCACCGTAGGGGCATTTTGGTAATTTCACATGAGCTTTAAAGGTCAAAACAGGGAATCTGAGTTCAAAACTTTTTCTTACTGTAAAAATATAAAAATTTACTTAAAACATCAGTAGGTATTAAGTCTTATATGTCAAAATAGTTTTTAATCCATATTATGTGTTTAAAACGCGTAAAAAGTCGTTTTTAAGCGATTTTCGGGTTATAATAGGAAATCTGAGTTTTTGATCAGTTTATAAAGTTCAAAATATTTTATTTATCATATAAAATTAGTAGCAAAAAGTTTGGTATCAAAATGTTATGTAAAACTCATTTTATAGGCCAAAAGGGCAAAATCGACAATTACCGAATCAAGGCATGAACCCTATGCCATGATCAGTTTAAAAATAAATAAAAATCTTCAAAAATCCCAAAATATTATATTACATCAGTGGGTAAAATGTTTGGTGTCAAAACTTGGGTTTAAATAGGCTTTATGCTAATTACGTCGTTTAATTAATAAAAAGCTTTCAAATTACGCTATTGAGCATAACTCCTAATCTAGACCTCAAACTGATGTCAAATTTTTAGGAAATGTTTATAATTCAGTAATAAAGGTTTTTTTCCTCTCACATTTTCAAAAATCTCGTTTTAGGGTCAAAAGGGCATTATGGTCAACATTTAAGCAATTAACGAAAACGTGCAAATGAATCGGATAATTAAGGGCCTATGTTGTATAATCTCAGAGGGTTATACTAACATGTAATATGGTCCTAAAGGAACTTTAAGGCATATCTAAAACATGCTAAATCGGGTCAGAACTGAAAGTCAAAGCAAAAGTCAACTTTTGCGACTTTCGGTTGCGAACCAGGTCTTAAACTCAGAAGTGTCGGGTCGAACATGTCTAAACATGTTCTTACATTAATTTCTAAGTTATTTTAATGTTAAAAGAGGTTCCATAGCTTCTATATTGCTAATTATGAATTTATTTGAAAAATAGCTTTCTGTTGACTTTTTAATATTAGGTTTGACCCGACATTTGACCAAGTTATGGTGATAATCAGTAGGTGCCCTCTTAGGGGTTTATTACCTACATAATTACCAACTTATAACTACTTTTAATTTGACTAATGACTGGACCATTAGTGATTAATCACTAAGTCAAAGCTTAATTACGATAAGTTTGACTTTTTGGTTTTTAAGCTAATTAAAAGGATTAAGTAGGGATTAAAACTCTTACTTAAGGTCCTTGCTATCTTTTCTACACTTCTCAATCTTCTCCTAAGGCCAGCTACCTCCAGAGATGAGTGCTTGAGTTGTTGCAAGTGAATGAGCACTTGAACAATTGAACTTATGGCCTTTATATAGGATTTCTAGAGCTCCAAGATCATTCCAAATGTACCTAGGAGGTAATTCAGATGATCCTAAGTGTCCCTAGGCCAATATAAACCATCAAACAAGCCCCTAGAATCTAAAACCAGGCTTTAAAGTCGGTGTAACCTGCTTATAACAGGCAGCTGTCATGAAAATGGGAGCTGGCAGGTTTTAGGCGGCCCGCGTATAAGACCAGAGAGGTCTTACGCGGCCGGTATGAGGCCCAGACCAGGTCAAAACAATTTTCAGAATTTGCACATTTGGTCCCTGGTCCTTCTAATAGTCGTTTTAACTTGTTTTATTGCACTTTTAACCCTCCAACTTGACTTTTAAGGACCCCAAGTCATAAACTATGACAACCGGTAATTTACGCCTTTAATTACGTGATTAACAGGTGATTAACGCAATAATAAATAGTGATTACAGCACAAATAAACTTGATTTGGCCTTTGGAGTGCCTAGGAACGCCTGATCGACTTTACAGTACGCACATGACGGTCCACAGAGAGCTTGCTAAACGATAAACGATAACGATCTGAAACTGTACGAAATACTGATGACGCCGACAAAAATGGATGTTACACGAATATTTTATACTTATGGAGTTTGGGTTGCGATATCGGGTCTCATAGGAATTACATGCCACTTTCACATGAGATGGGCTTGTGGGCCCTAGGTCCAAGCCCAAAACCCACAAGCCTGAACCTACACCTAATGTATTAGATCTTATCAAGATCTCTACAAGATTTGAAAATCTTGCAAAATCTCTTTAAGATCCCCAAAATCTCTACAAATCTCTCCAAGAGATTTTGTCTCTAAAGATTGAAACATAGAGACTTGTGGTTAATAAATTGTTATAAGAACCACTAAACAAAACCCATCATACATGTGTATAAAAGGGGCCATGCCCTTGTTCTCTTAGGTGCTGTTTGTTTTTTCAGATGTAAAATGTCTGTAGTCTGCGAACCACATCTGCAGGCATCTGCAAGAGAAGATGTGGCCCAAATGTCTGCAGTCTGCAAGGAGAAGAGGGTTTGTTTTTTTTTCTTCAAAAACAACTTCACCCACACAAGCTCTCTTTCTGCTCTCTCTCTCTCAACAACCACCACCACCACCACCGCACCACCTCTGCCACCACCACCGCACCACCTCCGCCATCACACCACCGCCCTGAAGCACAAAAGAAGCACAGAGCTTCATCTCTTTGCAAAACCCTATATTCATCTTCAAACATAAACAAAAGTCTCACCATCCCTAACAAATTTTATCAAAACAAACTGAAATCAATCAGAATGTTCAAATCATGATCCGAAACTAGTAAAAAACTGAAATCAATCAGAATGTTCAAATCATGATCCGAAACTAGTCAAAACTAATCCGATTCAGTTTTTAGTCGATTTTATCTGTGAAAACCAATCCGAAAACAATGTATCAGATCTGATATGTATAAGATTCAAACTGAAACAAGCCTAATCAGATCTAAAATTGTTTGAAACACATCATAACACAACCGAAACAATCTAAAAATTCACCGAATCAGATTGAAACTTGATCGGAATCGTTCGCAGACATTGAAACTCCGGCCGGCCAATATACACGGCGGCAGACATTGAAGAGAGAGAAAGAGACGACAGAGGAAGAGAGAGAAACAGAGGACGCCGGAGAAGGTGGAGGAGCTGTGACGGAGATGGTGGCGGAGATGTGGGAGAAGGTGGAGGAGCTGCGCCGGAGAAGGTGGAGGAGCTGTGGCGGCGGAAATTTGGAGGCCGGAGGAGAACGATTGGGATGAAGGTCTGATTTTGGGGAGGTGATATGTTTGAAGATCTGATAGCTCTTGTGAAGATGTTATACATGTGCTTTTTTTTTAAGCTAATATAAGCACTTTTCAAATCTTATTTTTTTTTTAAAACAAACAGTCTTCAATGTATTATGTCTGTCCGCCTGCAGACATAAGGTCTTTGCAGACCTTTTAAGCAAAAACAAACAGCCCCTTAATTGTGCATAATTGTGCAGACACAAAACAACACACACAGCCTTTACCTCTCTCCCTCTCTCGATCACACTCACACAAACAAACAATACACACAAGACATACTTCATCTCCTCCAAACAACCAACAAGCAGACACCTCCTGCCTCACCCTCGACCGCTCTCTCTCCCTCTGTAATCTCTCCGGCAGCCACCAGGAGGAGCCGCCGGCCACATACCCCCACTGTTTCTCCTTTTCCGGTGAAACACCATCTCTCAGCGACTCTCTCTCTCTCAACCTACGGGATACAAGGACCGGAGCCGGAACCGGCAATGATGCCGGTGGCTCTTTTCATCGGCGGAACCCCCCCCTCGGCTACAAGGTCCGACCGGTGAAACCGGCTCCACCGGAGATGAAGATGCGGACTGATGTCGAAGTTGATGGTGACGAAGGTTGAAGCCGCTGATGATGAGGCTGCAAAGACGATGATTCAGCAGCAGTTCCTGAGTTGGTTCGAGCTGGGTTGAGATCTGATTCAGATTCAGGTCAGTTGGGTTCAAATATTTAGATTTCAGTTTTGGGAGCCGGGTTGTTTTGGGTTTTATTCCGGGTTCAAGTTACGGGTTAAGCTTGGTTCGGGTTTCGGGTTAAACTCGCTCCTGTCCAGGTTTCGATTCAGCAAGTGAGTTTTTGGTTCAGAGATTCGGGTCACAAGCGGTCAAAACGGTCAGATCTGGTGCGATGCTCGGTTCGGGTTCGGTGTCCGGGTCAAAGTTTGGTTCAACTCGGTTGACTCGGTCAAGCCGAGTCAACACAGTCAACAACAACCGATCAACACCGGGTCAGACGGTTTGATTTCGGGTGCAGGATGCGGTGTGGTTCGGGTCGCGTATCGGTTTCGGGTCAAACCCGGTCAACAAAGTCAGTCGGTCAACTCAGCCAACTTCTTTTGGCGTTTCGACATGAAGATTCGGTAAAATATTTAGAACAAATAATTATTCACGTTAATTACAAAGTTTTTGTTTATTACGTGATGACGAGCTCGAACCGATGGATTATAGTTACATTTGATATATTTAACAAAATTAATTATATTGATTATTGAATCTTGATTGAATTTTGTTAAGATAACGACAACTTGTGTTGTCGGGGCGTCCAAAAACAGAGGAAACTCTGCCCGTTTTTCGAGAAAACCCGTAAACGAAACGCGTTTTATTATAAGACAACTTTTTATCCGAAGAACTTTTATAAAGACAAATACAAATATAAAACTTCTTTCGACGACACTTTACAACGAAACGGAAATTACTTCGACAACGAATAGATATAGTATTTTAAACTCCGGAAATTCAACAAATCTATTATAAAATCAATATAATTACTTATATTGAATTAAACGCCGAACATGCCTTCGTTTTATAAAATAAATATAGTTTATATATTTATTTATTTCAAATATCGTACGACACGAGTTCTTTTATAAGAATAAATATAGTTATATATTTATTTTCAAATACAAGTCGACGATTCTTTTACAAAATAAATATAACTTTTATATTTATTTCAAATGCCTAAACGGCTTACGATATATAATACGAGTTTATTATCTATTCTTTTCATGAAACATTCGTTACACGCACGTACGACTTCACGAGACGGCTAACACGGTTACAACAAAATATTTATATATTTTTATAAATATTTATATACTCTAAAATCTTTCGAAAACTAAGTGTGTGTAGACTTAGTAAATTATCGTGGCAATAAAACGAAACTTAGCAAGTATAACTTCTTCGTTTCTTTTAAGTTAACAACAAACCATCGAATCGTTCGGTCAACGATCCGGTAGAGCTCGGTGACACGTAGTTTAATTACTACGTTTATTTAGAAACTTATAAGGTATTCCGTGTTAGGAATATTGTATAATACATGCTAGCGAGACACGTCTTGGAAACGGCATCGCGAAGTCGTATTTAGCTAGCTTTGCACAGGAATATTCAGGTGAGTTCATAACCCCACCTTTTACGGTTTTACATTTTTCTAAATGTTTTCGGGGTGGAAAGACATGCACTTTTTGCAAATCATACAAGAATTACATATTTCTAAACCATTTACAAGTAAGATTTAACTGGCCCAAATGGTTTACGAAAAGCTTATGTTTTATACCGGTTTTTCAGACAAGCGTATTTTTCGAAATGTGCATACATACGAATTCTAGTTTTCCAAACTACGGGAAAATACAAATGTTACAATGTTTATAAATGGTATGATACAAAAACAAGAAGCACTCTTGGTGAGAACGAGTACCAAGTATGATGCGTTTTGAGAATACAAGAATACAAGAAGCACTCTTGGTGAGAACGAGTACCAAGTATGATGCTTTTTGAGAAATGATACTAGAAATCGTGTCACGAATAGGGTACCATAAGCACCATTAATCAACAATATACCTAGACCGCAGAATAAAAGGTTAGATCTAACGGGTGTCGGGCAGCCACACTCTTGGTGAGAACGAGTCCCAAGCAGTGCTTTTCTGTCTCAGAATATGCCAACTAGAAAAATGCCTAAGGTTTGGTTGCTCCCTATGTCGTGTCACATGTTAACGGCCTTGCAACCCATTAACAACCCTAATACATACAAGAACACCTTATTTATACAAGATTCATACCACCAAAATACTTGATTTATACATGAATATTTGATTTATACATGAGTACGTGGTATACACAAAAATACTTGATTTATACATGAATATTTGATTTATACATGAGTACGCGGTGTACACAAAAATACTTGATTTATACATGATACATACAGAAATACTTGATTTACACATGATACATACAGAAATACTTGATTGACGGTTATACAACCTTTACAAGTACAAGAGTTTACATACATAATGCGTTACAAATACAAAGTTTCCGCATAACATGACAAGAAAATGATTTTAAATTCGTTTTCTCAACAATACTTCAAAAACCGGTTATTCAAAAAGATTTATTTCAAATCTTTTACAAGCAAACTATGAACTCGCTCAACTTTATGTTGATTTTTTGCATGTTTCTTTCTCAGGTTGCATTTTTAAGACAAGGCACGGTTGGAATAGGAGAACCATGTGGAGTTGAGTACTTAGTGGCGTTCATTTACTAAAAGTCTTAGCTTATTTGCTTCCCCTGTGCAATGAAGATACCAGTCAAGTCACGCCAACGCTCCGATAATTTCGGGGTGTGAACGATTGGTATCAGAGCTATAGGTTACAGCGAATTAGGTTTCTGTAGAGATACCTAGGCTCTAACCTCACATTTCCTCTGGGAACTTAGAATATTAAAACCTGAATACATACAGAACGCATAGTACTCGAATATGGTCTCCAACCGTTGCCGAAAACAAACAGTCAAGATTTTGTTTTCAAACATACGCTAAAGTGGTGTTTTATACACGATACACAAAACAGTCGCATACAGTGCACAAAACTCTGAGAGTTTAGGGAACATGCATTTAGGACCTTCGGAAACTTATGTTGAAGTTCATTAAAGGTCATCACGTAGGAACTGCGAATATTAACTCGGGCACACACCATTACCCATATTGTCTATGATATTTTGACTTCCCGAGCAGGCAGCCTACGCATAACGAAACGCTAGTGCACAGGTATACGTGAAACTTAAGCTATACATCAACGGAGGTTGAAGTACATCACATACGACTTTCGAGGAAGCGACAGTTGGCACGCGGTCCTGCAATGACACGAATCACTCCAAAGAGAAAACGTATGTCTCCGCATTCCCCCTATCTTATTTACGATGAATACGCTATGTTCAACATTCCACGGTAATGTCACTTAACAACCGGACGTCACATGCAACCCCAGGTAAAGTCCTCAAATTTCTTTTATTGAAATTTCGACTTTCACATTTACTGAGTAGATTTTCGTATCTCTACTCCTCTTAATGGTCATTGTATCACAATCATTTCGTTCATTACAGCGAATACTCATTGCTTCATTTCTTGAAAATTCATATGTTACACATGCATCGTTTGTTACGCATGTGGTTTCGTTTCGAATAAAGCGTTTCATTAAAGTTCAAATATTATTTCGCTAAATCTAATTATTGATTTGTGATTCGAATGACCCGCATTATTGTAATTGTTGGCTTCTTTGTTATCAAGTCAACACACTTTCTTGAAATTTCTTTTCTTTTCAAGTTATATACAAGGTTTTCCGTTGTGACCATGCCGAAATCTTTCTTGTCGATACATGTATTTATTGTCGGCTTGCGCCGAAATCAAATTCAATTGTTTGAACTTGTTCATTACACATTCAATTCAAGACATCATATGATGTTTTGGAAACATCATATTCGAATTCGTTTTAACAAGCGTTTCATTGTTCTGAGTCGTAGTAGATTTGTTTGGTCTACGACTCCATTAAGTCGTTTGTTGATTTCGACACCTTGTGGTGTCAGTATAAACTTGTAGCTTGGGCTAATTACGATTGAGCAATTGATGCAAAACACAGGTGATACTTGTTCAATCACCGCTATTATTGAATTGTTTCATTCACTACGACACCTTGTGGCGTCGGTAGAACTTGCAGCTTGGGCTGATCATGATCGAGCGTTCCATGCAAAACTATTTCGTTTGGGCTTGTTGATTCTAAGCTTCTCCTAGCGAATGTTATTATTTCTAACATTCATTTGCATATTGTAAAACGTCCACTTGGAATTCCATTGGTTGAAATTCCTTTTCTATTGGACCCCTGTTAACTTGGTCACATTGGTGACTGTATCAGTATGTCTCGTTTCCTTTGACATTATTCGTAATTACTGACGCATAATGTAACTCTAAGGAGTTAACGTAGTCTAAATTTCGAGGACGAAATTTTATTAACAGGGGGAGAATGTGACAACCGGTAATTTACGCCCTTAATTACGTGATTAACAGGTGATTAACGCAATAATAAATAGTGATTACAGCACAAATAAACTTGATTTGGCCTTTGGAGTGCCTAGGAACGCCTGATCGACTTTACAGTACGCACATGACGGTCCACAGAGAACTTGCTAAACGATAAACGATAACGTTCTGAAACCGTACGAAATACTGACGACGCCGACAAATATGGATGTTACATGAATATTTTATACTTATAGAGTTTGGGTTGCGATATCGGGTCTCGTAGGAATTACGGGCCACTTTCACATGAGATGGGCTTGTGGGCCCTGGCCCAAGCCCAAAACCCACAAGCCTGAACCTACACCTAATGTATTAGATCTTATCAAGATCTCTACAAGATTTGAAAATCTTGCAAAATCTCTTTAAGATCCCAAAATCTCTACAAATCTCTCCAAGAGATTTTGTCTCTAAAGATTGAAACATAGAGACTTGTGGTTAATAAATTGTTATAAGAACCACTAAACAAAACCCATCATACATGTGTATAAAAGGGGCCATGCCCTTGTTCTCTTAATTGTGCATAATTGTGCGGACACAAAACAACACACACTGCCTTTACCTCTCTCCCTCTCTCGATCACACTCACACAAACAAACAATACACACAAGACATACTTCATCTCCTCCAAACAACCAACAAGCAGACACCTCCTGCCTCACCCTCGACCGCTCTCTTTCCCTCTGTAATCTCTCCGGCAGCCACCAGGAGGAGGAGCCGCCGGCCACACACCCCCACTGTTTCTCCTTTTCCGGTGAAACACCATCTCTCAGCGACTCTCTCCCTCTCAACCTAAGGGATACAAGGACCGGAGCCGGAACTGGCAATGATGCCGGTGGCTCTTTTCATCGGCGGAACGCCCCCTCAGCTACAAGGTCCGACCGGTGAAACCGGCTCTGCCGGAGATGAAGACGCGGACTGATGTCGAAGTTGATGGTGACGAAGGTTGAAGCCGCTGATGATGAGGCTGCAAAGACGATGATTCAGCAGCAGGTCTTGAGTTGGTTCGAGCTGGGTTGAGATCTGATTCAGATTCAGGTCAGTTGGGTTCAAATATTTAGATTTCAGTTTTGGGAGCCGGGTTGTTTTGGGTTTTATTCCGGGTTCAAGTTACGGGTTAAGCTTGGTTTGGGTTTCGGGTTAAACTCGCTACTGTCTAGGTTTCGATTCAGCAAGTGAGTTTTTGGTTCAGAGATTCGGGTCACAAGCGGTCAAAACGGTCAGATCTGGTGCGATGCTCGGTTCGGGTTCGGTGTCCGGGTCAAAGTTTGGTTCAACTCGGTTGACTCGGTCAAGCCGAGTCAACTCAGTCAACAACAACCGGTCAACACCGGGTCAGACGGTTTGATTTCGGGTGCAGGATGCGGTGTGGTTCGGGTCGCGTATCGGTTTCGGGTCAAACCCGGTCAACAAAGTCAGTCGGTCAACTCAGCCAACTTCTTTTGGCGTTTCGACATGAAGATTCGGTAAAATATTTAGAACGAATAATTATTCACGTTAATTACAAAGTTTTTGTTTATTACGTGATAACGAGCTCGAACCGATGTATTATAGTTACATTTGATATATTTAACAAAATTAATTATATTGATTATTGAATCTTGATTGAATTTTGTTAAGATAACGACAACTTGTGTTGTCGGGGCGTCCAAAAACAGAGGAAACTCTGCCCGTTTTTCGAGAAAACCCGTAAACGAAACGTGTTTTATTATAAGACAACTTTTTATCCGAAGAACTTTTATAAAGACAAATACAAATATAAATCTTCTTTCGACGACACTTTACAACGAAACGGAAATTACTTCGACAACGAATAGATATAGTATTTTAAACTCCGGAAATTCAACAAATCTGTTATAAAATCAATATAATTACTTATATTGATTTAAACGCCGAACATGCCTTCGTTTTATAAAATAAATATAGTTTATATATTTATTTATTTCAAATATCGTACGACACGGGTTCTTTTATAAGAATAAATATAGTTATATATTTATTTTCAAATACAAGTCGACGATTCTTTTACGAAATAAATATAACTTTTATATTTATTTCAAACGCCTAAACGGCTTACGATATATAATACGGGTTTATCATCTATTCTTTTCATGAAACATTCGTTACACGCACGTACGACTTCACGAGACGGCTAACACGGTTACAACAAAATATTTATATATTTTTATAAATATTTATATACTCTAAAATCTTTCGAAAACTAAGTGTGTGTAGACTTAGTAAATTATCGTGGCAATAAAACGAAACTTAGCAAGTATAACTTCTTCGTTTCTTTTAAGTTAACAACAAACCGTCGAATCATTCGGTCAACGATCCGGTAGAGCTCGGTGACACGTAGTTTAATTACTACGTTTATTTAGAAACTTATAAGGTATTCCGTGTTAGGAATATTGTAGAATACATGCTAGCGAGACACGTCTTGGAAACGACATCGCGAAGTCGTATTTAGCTAGCTTTGCACAGGAATATTCAGGTGAGTTCATAACCTCACCTTTTACGGTTTTACATTTTTCTAAATGTTTTCGGGGTGGAAAGACATGCACTTTTTGCAAAGCATACAAGAATTACATATTTCTAAACCATTTTACAAGCAAGATTTAACTGGCACAAATGGTTTACGAAAAGCTTATGTTTTATACCGGTTTTTCAGACAAGCGTATTTTTCGAAATGTGCATACATACGAATTCTAGTTTTCCAAACTACGGGAAAATACAAATGTTATAATGTTTATAAATGGTATGATACAAAAACAAGAAGCACTCTTGGTGAGAACGAGTACCAAGTATGATGCGTTTTGAGAATACAAGAATACAAGAAGCACTCTTGGTGAGAACGAGTACCAAGTATGATGCGTTTTGAGAAATGATACGAGAAATCGTGTCACGAATAGGGTACCATAAGCACCATTAATCAACAATATACCTAGATCGCAGAACAAAAGGTTAGATCTAACGGGTGTCGGGCAGCCACACTCTTGGTGAGAACGAGTACCAAGCAGTGCTTTTGTGTCTCAGAATATGCCAACTAGAAAAATGCCTATGGTTTGGTTGCTTCCTATGTCGTGTCACATGTTAATGGCCTTGCAACCCATTAACAACCCTAATACATACAAGAACACCTTATTTATACAAGATTCATACCACAAAAATACTTGATTTATACATGAGTACGTGGTGTACACAAAAATACTTGATTTATACATGAATATTTGATTTATACATGAGTACGTGGTGTACACAAAAATACTTGATTTATACATGATACATACAGAAATACTTGATTTACACATGATACACACAGAAATACTTGATTGACGGTTATACAACCTTTACAAGTACAAGAGTTTACATACATAATGCGTTACAAATACAAAGTTTCCGCATAACATGACAAGAAAATGATTTTAAATTCGTTTTCTCAACAATACTTCAAAAACCGGTTATTCAAAAAATTTATTTCAAATCTTTTACAAGCAAACTATGAACTCGCTCAATTTTATGTTGATTTTTCGCATGTTTCTTTCTCAGGTTTCATTTTTAAGACAAGGCACGGTTGGAATAGGAGAACCATGTGGAGTCGAGTACTTAGTGGCTTTCATTTACTAAAAGTCTTAGGTTATTTGCTTCCGCTGTGCAATGAAGATACCAGTCCAGTCACGCCAACGCTCTGATAATTTCGGGGTGTGAAATAAACAAACTTTGTTAAGTCCCCGGTTAGTTATATGATCACCGAATAAGTCCTGAATTTCAACGTTGACGCTTTTAACCCCTTATTTACGAATGTTATCGTATTTTCTTCATACGATGTCGAAACCTTGTGAAATTTTTATCACTCATTCTTGGGAGCATATTTAATCGTTACAAAGCTTCGAGTTCATTAAAAGGTCACTCAGAGGTATAAATTAAACATGTTGACACATTTAACCCTTGCGGTTTGTAAACTTTCACTTTTTCCACAAACGGCTTCATATGATTTATAATCCATTCGTTTAAGGGTATAAACACCGTGTAGGGTCGTTGAAAGGTATATTTATCAAATGTTGACACTTTGAATCCTTTTACACATATACTTTCTTTGTTTGTCAACTTTGGTCCTTCATATTTCATCCATTACACGTTTAAAGCTCATGACACGTGTCTTTATTATATTGGTCATGATTTTTACGAGGTGTTACAACCCCCGATCGAGAGTAACGAAGCTTTCCATTTATCCAACCTACAATAAAAAATATCGATGACCGGCTTCAAGTTTGCTATCCGGTTCATATTAGCACCAACTAACAACCCAAGGTACTTGAATGGGAAGCTACCAGCTTGACACCCCACCATAGCAGCCGTATCCTTGAGGGCAGTCGAATCCATTCCTATCGCATAGATATTAGACTTACCAATGTTTATTTTGAGCCCCGAACATAGATGGAAAACCCGAAGGATCCAAACCACATTATTGATGTTATCCTGGGACCATTCCCTTAGAATAATGGCATCGCCGGCATAAAATAAGTGCGAAGCACATAGCCCATTGTTAGGCATTTAGATACCCGAAATAGCTCCTTCCCTCTTAGACTTTTCGATCATGCATGAGAAAGCCTCCATGACCTATATGAAGAGAAATGGCGAGATAGGGTCTCCTTGCCTTAATCCTTTTGAGCATTGGAACTCAAAAGTAGGGGCCCCGATAACCAGAACGGACGACCTGGCCGACTCAAGGACCCCTTTAATCCAATTGCACCACCTAGACAGGAACCCCATTTGAACCATTATGGAGATGAGGAAATTCCAATTAACGTTGTCAAACGCCTTCTCGAAATCAATTTTCAAAAAGAACGCTTTTTTCTTAAATCTTTTCCCCCAATTAACAATCTGATTGATAAGTAACGATCCGTTAAGAATGTACGTACCTTTAGTGAAGGCCGACTGAGACTCGGAAATCACCGTTCCTATCACCCTTTTCAACCTGTTAGCCAGAACTTTGGAAACCACTTTACTAATAATTCCGATAAGATTAACGCGTCTGTAATCTTTTAGCTCCACCGGGTCATTCCTTTTAGGGACCAACGTAATAAACGACGAACTGCAACACACATTAAACACCCCATACTCGAAAAAATTGTCTAAAATCAGTTTGAAATCTCCCTCGAATAGCTCCCAGAAGTGTTTTATGAATTTTAAGTTTATCCTATCTGGCCCAGGAGCCTTATCACTCCCGCAATCATTGACTGTCTCCTTGATTTCCGATAACGAGAACGGCTCAACTAGAAACTCCTTATCGGCACCAGAGAAAGTTTTAAGACCTTCACAGCACAACGATGGTCTTTCCCCGTATTACTCCTTAAATCTGTCTCTGAAGAATCCCATAATTTCGTTTTTTAACTCTAGCCGGCTTCGTAACCCACCTGCCTTCGATCGTTAACCCTGGGATCTAGTTCGAAGCTCTTCTCAAATTGACATGCGCGTGGAAGAATTTTGAGTTTTCATTTCCGTCAAGCGCCCATCTCGTTCTAGCTCTTTGTCTCAAATCGTCGCCTTTATTCTGTTCAAATTCAAGCACAACTTTTTTGTTTTCTAAATAAGCTCACTCTTCTTCCTCCTCTAAATCCCTCTCTTCCATAGCTTCCTCAATTTCTTCTAAATCCTCCTCCGCTTTATTGAAAATCTCCATCTCTTTTTTTTTGTTTTCGTCCCTCCCCTCCTTCAAGAATTTTCTGATGGTAACAAACTTTTTCGTTAAACCGATATCAGGAGGCCCATAATAGGTCGAATCAGCCATAGTCTTCACCACCACTTCCTAATAACATGGCTTCCCGATCCACGAGTTGAACACCCTAAACGGCTTGGCTCCGTAATTCTTCTTATTAATCGTGAGGATCAAAGGGCAATGATTCGAGTACATAGTGGGCAAAGCCTGTGACAACTGTGTTATGTAATCATTGTATTATGTAAAACAATGTCAGTTATCAATAAAATAATGTGCTTTGGTGTTATTATATGTGTTTTGGTGTTATTATATGTGCATTTGTGTTTAATAATTTTACAATTTGATTTGATTCGATTCCGATTTCAAGCTTTAAATCACTCTCTGGAATGTTATACGCAAACTGGTGCTTAAACACAATCAGTTTAACGCAACGTACACTCCGGAACTGTGACGTAAGCTTAACATACCTTAGATATCCTTTACATAACTTAGAAATAAGTTTTGAAGGATTCGGTATGGCAAAAACATGTTTATTTGTACTAAAGAGCTATTTACGACAAAACTGCGTCACTAGGTGATAGTTACAGTGCCGAGAAGTGCCTAAAACAAACTATAAATGCAGAATTCTGCATTTATTATTAAAAGTTCAGCATTTTATTATGTTAGTAAAATGCAAAAACATGGCAGAATGGTCCTGTATGCTTTCCTAAGTGCCAGGAATAATTTGCGTTACAAAAATATATATAAAAGACATCATTTGGGCTAATTAAACACTTTAACGGAACGGTGTTTAACCGGATAACCGGACATTACCCGGGACACTAAATTTTTGCCACACACATTATCTTATTATTTTTGACTAGTCATGGTCCCCGTTATCCATAACACCCACCAAAAACCCAATAACTCGTATATACTATCACTTTACTTGCAATCTAATTTCCATTTACAATTTAGTTACAAATTTGCAAATAAACCCCCCCCCCCCCCCACAACCGATTTTAGTCCCTCATGGACCCCACCATATCAACATCACCATGCTTCATATATTTGATTAGATTATATTACCTTTGTTTATTTGATCTTTGCTTGTGGAAGTAACTAAAACATATGCACAAGTCTTATAAGTATGGAACCAAAGATCTCAACCATCATTCTCTAGATTACACCCTCATCTTCACTCACTCTCTCTCTCATTTCGGTCCACCCCAAACCGCCACCATCACCACCCTAAACAACCCTTATCTTCCATTTTTACAAGTCCATTCAAGCTTCAAAGTTGATCCATGGAAGTTGCAAGTTGAAGGGCTTTCAAAGGAGCTTCATTCTAGTCTTCTTCTTCATCTTTTCTTCATCTTTGCACTTGAAGTTCTACCCTAGCCTTGTGCTAGTAGTAAGTCTCGGATCACTCTTGTTTACATCTATTTTGAGTAGATTAAAAAGAGTAGTATGTTGTATTTTACTAGAACACTACAAAAGTCTAAACAAGAAACTTGAAACATAAAAGTTTACTTAAACCTTTACATAAAGTTTATATAAGAATGAAATATGAAGCAGAAATGTTGTTGGTTTAGGGATGGTTAAATCATGCTTGATATTTGATCGTTGTTTTCTTGATAAATCCGTTGTTCGGACATGTGTGGATACGATTTAGTAACAATTAAGTTATAAAAGAACATGCTGAGTTACTTTTTCAGTCGACTTCATAGGGCTGTAAACAGACCATAATAAGTCGAAAAACAGAATTTCTGAAGCCTAAAATATGTATTTTCGAAAACGAAGCAAATGGAACTAGAATCATATTTTTTTGAGGTCGTTTACTATTTTTAAAGGGTCATTTTGTAACAGCAGCTCAAGCTGCATTTTTGCTGCTGAAAATATGTGATATGTTTTTGGTCATAACTGGAAATCTATGATGAATCAGCTCATGAAATTTGTACATCAGATGGCAACTGATGTATTTGTAATTATCCCACTGGAATTTCATCAATCGGACTTACGATATATTTTTAGTGAATTATTCCGTAGACTGCGATCAGAAAGTAACAAATCTGATTGCAGTCGGGAAAATGAATTTCTATAAAATATTGGTGATGAACTGGACCCCGATATTTTTACATAATAAAATTTGGATCGTGTGAGAGATTCTGTAAAAATTTGGGAATTTTTGGAGAAGGTTAACTATTTTATAAAAATCCTCGAAAACAGTCCAGTTTCATATATATTAAAACAGAAATGACAATAGTAGTATTTTGCATGTCAAAGTGTGGGTTTTTGATTATTAAAATCTTTCATATTTAATTTAGGGTGGATAAACAATTTGAGGGATTGTGTTAACATTTAAAAACGCACCCGAAGGTGAGTACATAGTTCCCTATTTTACTATTTTCAATTGTTTTGAGGTGATTCATATGTATCTAAACGATTTCGATGTTTTAACGATGGTTTCAAAACGAGTAAGATGGTTTATACAAAACTAAGAACGATTTCAATGATGTGAACGAACTTGTGGTTGTAGTTACATAACGAATGACATTCATTAATTTCGGCCAAACCGATCAGTATTAGGTTGTGGTACCATAGGATCCGACAAATCCCGTTATCAACTAGACCCATGGTTATGTGTGGGTTAAGTGGGTAACGACTGAATCTGATGATTGTTAACTTACCCTTTGGAGGTTTGTTAATGCGAGAACGAGTTGAACGATGAACGAGTCACAAAGGTTTGAATGTTATTAGCGAGACGACCAAAAGTAGTTTTCACAATTAAAACGAATACGATATTAAACAATTGAACGATTTTGAACGATTGAACGAGAATGATTTGTAACAATTGAACGATTTGAACAAGTTAAACGATTCGAACGAACGATTGGGTTTTGGTTAGTGTTTAGATAACGGGACGGGTGTAATGTAATAAAAGCATGGTAGATACGCCGCTGGTACTTCTTATATATAAGTGCTTTTATCATATTACATACCGTGGTGTTATTTAGTTCACTTGGGCGAACGAGTTAAACAATGTCGCACAACGATGGTTACGAAACTATATATAAACCATACGAGTTTTCTTACAAGAACGATTTACGATTTGGTTTACGAAAACAAATGTTTTGGGTTAGGATTCATGGAATCGAGGTTTATAAATTATAACCAAACTGTTTTGATTTGGTTATTCATTTTACGATACAAACATTTTACAAAACAAGGTTTTCTAATGTCGATTAATGAAGTTATACGAGTTATTTCGATATGCAAACGAGCCATGAATCTGAAACTCTCACAAAACCTATGTACTCGCCAGCATTTCTTGCTGACTTTGTTTTTACATATGTTTCAGGTGAAGTTGCTTAATGTTGATTGCGAATAGGATGCATGCTCACTTAGGACCGGACGAGGCCTTAGTGATTTAATAATGATAATAGTCTATGTTTGATTTGCTTGTTTAACTCTAAGACAATGTTTAATATTTAATAAAACAAAACTCTTTGTATCCATGGTTTGAAAAAATAATTCTGTTACAACACTCCCCGACGTTTCCGCCACGGTTTGTTGTTTTACGTGGTCGGGGTGTGACAGAAAAGTTGGTATCAGAGCCAATGGTTATAGGGAATTAGGTTATTAGTAATACTTTGACCTAGACTATAACTTTCTAGGACCCCAACGCGAGTTGATTTGCGTTAGATTTTTTTTAAAACAAAATACGAATCTGCTTCGAAAATTAAGCATCCGTTCTAGGATGATTGATTACTAGGTTTTGAACCCTCTGTTGTAAGGTTTTGAACCCTTCCAGTTTGACTCATTTTTGGCTTAGTGCCTTTTGAGTTTTCAAAATCTCGTCAGAGTTTGGGTCTAAATAACGTGAACACGTGCAAACTGGAAGAGTGAATGCCTGTACCCTGAGTTTTCTGTCTAAGGCTAGAGTGTTCGTACAAATCCACATAATCGGACCAGTCACTCTTACCTGGGAACTCTTGGGGTGAGTGTTCACTTATAGGCGAGCATGTCTTCGTGATACATTATTTTGATTCTAACTTTGATTAGTCACTGTGTGTCATTTGTTTGTTCGAGGTAACGAACAAATGATCGCCTTCCTTATGATTCGTCGATATTTTCAATACCTCTTGTTTTTCCTAATTGTCGACCTCACTCGTTTCTCATATTTCCTTGTTAGACAATGCCTCCTCGACGTGATGCACAATCTTTTACTGCTGAAGAACTCGCAGCCCTTGTCTCTCAGCAAATGGTTGCTGTGCTTCCAGGCGTTGTGACCCAAATCCACGAGCTGTACAACAACAATAACAATAACAATGCACAATGTAATTTCAAGAGTTTCAATTCCGCTAAGCCGCTAAAGTTTTCTGGGTCACAAGGAGCAACTGCACTCCTTCAATGGTTCGAAAGTATCGAGAACACATTCAGACATGTGCAATGTCCGAATGGGCGTAAGGTTGAATTTGCTTCAAGTGTGTTTGAGAAGCGTGCTCTTACGTGGTGGAACGGAGTGATGCGCGATAGGGGTGCCGAAGTAGCGTTGACACAAACATGGGAAGAGCTTCGAGCTCTCATGATGAGAGAGTTCTGTCCCCGTCATGAAATTCGAGCATTGGAACGAGAGTTTGACGATCTAAAACAAGATGGGGGAGAACACCGTGCGTATACGGATCGATTTGAGCTCAGTCTTTTGTGTCATACTATGGTTACCCCGTTGGAGAAAGCGATAGAGAGGTATATCGATGGGTTACCCGTTTCCATACAAGATATTGTGACTGGCGTTAATCCTGCTACTGTTCGTCAAGCGATCGAGTTATCTGCTACCTTGACTGAGTCGCAAGTCAGGAAGGGTAAACTTACCTGCAAGGGTGATAAGAAGAAGTCAGCTGATTCTGCTAAAGACAAGGAAAATGGTAAGGGTAAGAAGGGTGAGTCTTCGAAGAAGTCAAGAAAGCGAAAGGGTGCTCAGAATTTTGCAGTAACTGCACAAACTGCTCAGAACCCTCAGAACCCACCAGCTCAACAGCCTGCGAAGAAAGCATATGCTGGTACCGCACCTCACTGTGCTCGCTGCAACGGACATCATGTTGCACAACAAGCTTGTAGGCAATGCACAACGTGTGGTAAGCTTGGGCATCTGGCCAACGTCAGTCGTTCGGGTCAGAATCAGATTGTTCAAAATCAAGCTCCAGTTCAGGGGAATGCTGCTAGATTTCCACCGGGTTCATGTTTCAATTGTGGAGAATATGGTCACTTCCGCAACAACTGTCCAAGGTTGGCAAATACGAATGCAAATCCGAACGTGAATGTCAATGTCAATGCGAATGCGAATCCCGCTCGTGGACGAGTATTCAATCTGAATGCAAACGAGGAACGGTCTGACAACGAAGTGGTTAATGGTACGTTTCTTGTTAACAATCGACCTGCATCTATTCTTTTTGATTCCGGTGCTGATAGAAGTTTTGTTTCATTATCTTTTGAACCTTTTCTTGCGATACCTAGAACTAAACTGAGGAAACCCTTATCTGTTGAAGTTGCTACTGGTATGTAACACCTGTGCCTCCACGGCCATCAAACAAATACCGAACCAATGAAATATTATATTTCATACTTGGGATTTGTAAAAATATGTGTATCATTTGCACATATCAATTTTTGTTCAATTCCAAACTCTAAATCGCTTTCTGGAAGGTTATACGCGCACCGATGCGTAAATATAACCAGTTTAATGCAACAAACACTCCGGAATAGTGACATAGTCTTAAAATACCTTAAATAACCTTTACATAACTTATAAATAAGTTTTGAAGGCTTTGGTATGGCAAAAACAAGTTAATTCGCTTACAGGGACTAAACTTGACAATCTGCGAAAGTATGCCAATTTGAACTGGAACGAACATTCCAGAACATGACCATAAGTTAAACACACCTTAAATATCCTTTACCTAGCTTAGAAATAAGCTTTGAGGGGTTCGGTGTGCTAAAATATACTTTTGGGCTATTCAGGGACTAAAAGTGTCAAAAAGTGCACAAGTTTGCATTTTCGCGCATAACTTACGTTCTGAATACATCCGGACATCCAAAAATTTATGTAAGCACTATAATATTTTATTTTAGTGTTTGGCATGAGAAAAATCCATTCGTTGCGTCATTTGGATCGTTTTTCGCGCTTATGCGCATTCCGTCGTAATTAAGCGAACATCGCGTTCGTACGACCAAACGAACTGACATCCGACATATTTTTGAGCATGTTTCATGTCCACAATGTTTAGGCATCATTTTAGGGCCTTAAAGTTGGCTTTACGGGCCTTAGAAGTGCCGGAAATGGGCTTAAAACACAACAGGGACCAAAACTGTCACTTTTGAAACTTGTTTTCTGATCAGAAGCTCCAGGCGGCCCGCCTGAGTTTTGTCTGATCCTGAAGCGGGCCGCATCAGCCTCCCAGAACAGATAAGATCGATTAGTCAGCATAATTCAGCTGATTAAACCTCATCCACACATTCTAACTTGCCCTTTCAGCTCATAAGAGGCCATTTTTAGTTACTACAACATTTTGACAAATGTACGCACAAGATTAAATCACGTTATTCAAGAAACGATCTTAACGGTTCGGGAAATACTATAAATACCCAACCCACTTCACTTCATTTCTCACTAGAATCTGATCAATTGTGCTCTAAGTTGAAACCTTTGTTTCATACCTGAGCTATTTTGATCTAGATTAGCATTCGGGGACCCTTCGTAAGTGTTCCTTCGTTCTTTTATTGCTTTTCGAGTCCGAAAGTCAAACTTTGTTTGACTTTCTGCATTGACCAGTTTATGGTCGATGCGAAGTTCGTTTGAACTTCATAACGTGAGCGTAATCACGATGGTTATAGTCCCTAGTGACTATACCTACTGATTACCACGTTATCTAGGCTCAGTGACGAGCCGTAGTTTCGGTCAGAATACGTATTCTTGCATATTTTGTAACCAAACTACTTATGGGTATCAAAACCATTTGTTTTGATACCAAACCTGTTTTCTAAACTTAGTTAAGCATGTTTTAGCATGCTTAGCTCGTCACTTTTAGTTTAGTGCTTATATAGGGTCGTAAGGTAAGCGATCTAAACAATCGCTTATACTTTCGAACCCGACCCATTTGGTCGATCTTTAGGATCCGACCAAACACATTAGGTGACCATAGTATATAGGGAATAACCTTCCGAGGTTATACCTTATGGTCGCTTCGTTTAAGTAGTTGTATGATAGGTAGTTTATATGCCTTAGGTAAATTACCAAAATACCCCTTTGATGCCAAAATTCATTTTAAACATATGTAACATAACTTTTGACATCTAAACTGATTTGACAACAATATTAGACATGTTAAGGCATATGTTACTTGTCATAGGACTAGTTTGGCGGTCCGAACGCGTTTCACGCAAACGACGCGTTAAAGTAGCATAAGCTACCTAAACGGGTCGTAATGGGTCGTAAGCACTTATGTTAGGTTTCATTTAGTATGTAGGCTTTGTTAAACCATGTTACATGAGTTCCTACACTCATTTGGTTTACAAACCCTCATGCTACCCGATCTTCCGATTATAGGTTCGGTTTATTAATGTAGTTACCTATATTAGGTGCCGTTTGTTATCCGCGATCTCTAGCGTTGCTTGGTGGTTATCTTAGGACTTCTGAGCAATCTCAAGTGAGTACATAGACCCCTCTTTACCGTTTTCAAACTGTTTTGGGGTGGAACACATGTGCCTACTTGTTACTTTCATGTTTTCCATGTTTTCACATCATATACCTGCTATGTTCGTTAGTACATTATAGTACATGTTTTACATTACATTTCATGCTATGTATGCCTATTGTGTGCGTACTTAGTACATTGTTTTACATTACATTTCATGCTATGTATGCCCATTGTGTGCGTACTTAGTACATTTTTTACATTACATTTCATGCTATGTATGCCCATTGTGTGCGTACTTAGTACAGTTGTTTTCATCACATGCTTACATTTTGGTATGACATTTGGTTTCTTTACATGGAACAATACATTCATTAACATTAGCTACGCCGTTCGTTAGTAGGTAGTGGTACCATAGGAATTGACAACTCCCGTTCCGGACATCCCGGGTAGGTGGGGATGAAAGGAATGACCGAATTCGATATACATTTACAACAAGATAGACCTTTAATTTGTTTAGGGGTTTATCGCCACAGTCTCAAGGCTTGGATGTATGCATTCTCACAATACCGCATAGATATTTGTATCAGTATAGCATGCATTTCCACAAAACATAGCTTTGATTTAAACCATGTTTTACTTCAATACTTTGTTTTTGTGCATATGGTTTAGTTGATATATTTCACTAGCCATACAGATCATTTTGGTTACACATTACATGATTTACATTTGACACATAAACATTATTGACATTGGTTACACATTACATGATTTACATTTGACACATAAACATTATTGACATTGGTTACACATTACATGATTTACATTTGACACATGAACATTATTGACATTGGTTACACATTACATGAATTACATTTGACACATAAACATTATTGACATTGGTTACATATTACATGATTTACATATTGACATAAACATTTTTGACATATTATTCAATACGTTTGGCAATTGGTTTAAACATAGACATCTTACATTGGTGGTTTGTTTGGGTAAGCGATTTGAGTAACGGGGAGGGTGTAATATGATACAAGCATGGTGGATACGCCGCTGGTACTTCCTATATATAAGTGTTTGTATGGTATTACATATCGTAGCGTTATTTGAATCATTTCAATTTGGACATATAACATTGTATACAAATAACATACTTTTCACAATACATTGTTTTACAAACAATTTAAATTATACAAACTCATTTTTTTATGGTTATTCATTTAACCATGCATTATTCTCTTATTTATACATATCACCTGATCTTATCGTTTTTCATATGATTTACAAAACAAATCAAATTACAAGGTTCATGACTAAACATTTTCTTAAACAATAAGTCATGAATCCTATTTTCATAAACCTATGTATCTCACAGGCATTTTTATGCTGACGTACCTATTTTCACATGTGTTTCAGGATATGATGCATAGGATTTATCAAGATACACTTAGGCGGAATTGGGCCTTAGCGACAATAAAAGATGCAAGACTAGTTATTTATGTTATGTTTCTTTGATTGTCAAGACATTGTAACAATTTTAATCAATAAAACAATATTTCAATTTCCATGTGTTATGAAACAATGATTCTGTTACAACACTCCCCGACGTTTTCCGCCACGTTTTGTTGTTCTACGTGGTCGGGGTGTGACATGGTACACCTCTTGTTCTTGATACTGTTATTCGTGATTGTCAGTTAAACCTTGATAACCATCTTTTTCCCATCGACCTCACGCCGATGCAACTTGGGAGTTTCGATATTATCGTGGGGATGGATTGGTTAGCCAAACATCATGCTGAGGTGGTCTGTTTCGATAAGATTGTTCGTATTCCTCTTCCGCCTGGCGATATTCTGGAAGTTCGTGGAGAGAAGCCATCAGGTGGTTTGAAGCTTATGTCAGGTACAAAGGCCCAAAGCTATTTGCGAAAAGGATATGTTGCTTTCCTGGCACATGTCACTGAGGAGAAAGGCAAGAGCAAGAGTATTCAGGATATTCCGATTGTTCGGGATTATCCAGAGGTGTTTCCCGATGAACTGCCTGGTTTGCCTCCAGTTCGTCAAGTCGAGTTTCATATTGACCTTGTACCCAATGCCAACCAGATTGCGAAAGCACCTTATCATCTTACACCGTCAGAGATGCAAGAGTTATCGAAACAGCTTCAAGAGTTGTCTGATAAAGGATTCATCCGTCTGAGCTTTTCGCCTTGGGGAGCTCCTGTCCTCTTTGTGAAAAAGAAAGATGGATCTTTTCGAATGTGTATCGATTATCGTGAGCTTAATAAGCTTACCATTAAGAATCGATATCCTCTACCGAGAATTGATGATCTCTTCGACCAGCTGCAAGGTGCTTCATGCTTTTCCAAGATCGATCTGCATTCTGGGTATCATCAACTTCGTGTTCTCGAAGAAGATATTCCCAAAACTGCATTCCGTACAAGATATGGGCATTACGAGTTCACTGTCATGCCTTTTGGTTTGACGAATGCCCCAGCTATCTTCATGCACTTAATGAATAGGGTTTGTAAACCTTATTTAGATAAGTTCATCATTGTGTTTATCGACGATATTCTCATCTATTCAAAGTCTCAAGCAGAGCACGAGCAACACCTCCGTTTAACATTGGAACTCCTAAAGAAGGAACAACTTTTTGCTAAATTTTCCAAGTGTGAATTTTGGCTTAGAGAAGTTCAGTTTTTGGGTTATATAGTCAACAAGCAAGGTATTCATGTAGATCCATCCAAGATTGTTGCAATTAAGGATTGGAATACACCGACGACACCTACAGAAGTTCGTTCTTTTCTTGGTCTGGCTGGCTATTATCGACGGTTTATTTCTAATTTCTCGAAGATCGCGGTTCCACTCACTGCTTTGACGCAGAAAAATAAGCCTTTTGAGTGGGGACCTGTCACACCCCCAAAATCCACACGCGGAGTATCACCGCTTGGAGGCGTGACTGACCAGGATCAAGCCACCAATCATATTGAACAAGCATATAAGTAATCATAAAAGTCCAACCAATACAATTTGTGTCCGAACAAACATAGTTTAAGTTGTGAGCGGAAGCATAGTGTTTAAAACCAAAACATAAGTTTAAATGTTCCAAAGTTTAACATGGCACACAGCTGTCCATGTCCCACAACGACTCTTTTCCATGCAAGCTCCAGCTAAGTACCTATTGACCTGCAAAGCATGTAGTAACGAGTCAACAATAATGTTGAGCGAGTTCACAGTTGGGTGTTCGTTTTAAGTTGTTCCAAAAACAGTTTCCTTTAACTGGCATCCTGCCGTGGGGGTTACCCCATAGTTGAAAACGTGATTTGTTTATTCCCGGTTACTCTGGCAATCCAGCCGTGGGGGCTACCCCATGATAGTTATCTGGCATTTCGGCCGTGGGGGCTACCCCATGATAGTTATCTGGCATTTCGGCCGTGGGGGCTACCCCATGTATACACTAGACTCGTTACCATATCGACTACTGACTGAAGTCATGTTTAAGTGCCCTGAACTGTCAATGTCTATCAGCATTGACGTGCCCAGATCCATTAGTTCACGCCCGTCCTCTGCGGCACGGTGTGAGGCTTGTCAGACCTAAATAGCGCTATCTAACTAATGACCCGCTCGCCATTGGCCCGACGATTAAGTCGATATAAAAAGGAGGGACTTCGTGATAGAGTTTTGGTCTAGTAAAAGTTATCTGTCCGTAAGGACGAGGAATTACATTCCTGAACCAGTACTGTCCTACCCAAGAAAGGACGAGGAATCCATATTCCTTAACCCCATTCCCAACCCCTGGGAATCCCATGCTTTGTAGAGTGTGAACTCACCTTGGTTTGTTCGGTATGCTAAACTATGTGTTCGCAAGTAATCAGTCAAGTCCTATAATAGGCACGTATATACAATCAGTTTCGTTCATAGAGTCTCGCATGCAAATCTAACATCACATAGTGCTTGATAGTTAACATCATACATCACATAAACAGCTAATCAAGTTCACATAATTCATGCGTTTCATCTTTGATTTCACAGTTTAGTCTAACATGGATACTCATTAACATTATCAACACAGTTAACAGACTTAACAGGAACATCATACTAAACAGAGTTTAGCAGAGTTAACAACTTAGCAGCGTTAAATGACTTTGCAGAGTTAACACACTAACGGTGTTATATGCTTAACAGAAATAATAACTAATAGAGTTACACAATTTAACGAAGTTAATGAAGTTAACAGTGTTAATAACATAACCAAGTTAGTAACTAGCAAAGTAAAATAAACTAACAGTGTACGAATTCACATACATCCATGGTGAAAACACATATTGATGAAAACACCTATGGGCCGAAATCCCCTTTGGGTTTTCGTTGGGCATGTGTGATGAAAACACCTTGTGTTTTCGTTGATAACATCATCATCATCACAATAATCAATCACTTGACACCATCATGTGAGCATTAATTAATTCCTGAGTACTTACTGATAGCATTCAGTCAAATCATACATAAATGACTTTATTGATTTACTCATTCCTATGCAGACTCACATGGCTACTGCCATGATCACATGCAATTATGATTCTATTCTAAAAGATCATATGTACTAATAACAGTTGCCTTAGTGTGGATGAATATCAATATCATGAAACCAAAGTCAATGACCGACAAGTCCCATGATGAATCGATCCCATTGGGCCGAAGATTTCATGCAACACATGCAACGATAATCATAACAATCTGATATCATCAAGCATCAAACCCTAGCTATGATCTAAACATTACCCAAGAATAGTTAATACAGATCACATATCCATCGGAATTTGTCTCAACATAACATTCAATACATGTAGATCTAATTATTTATCCATCATCAATACAATCCGAATCATCATCTATGTGCTATGTAACAGAATCATCATCCAGTTCAACCATTAAACATATATGCTTATATCATCCAGTCGACTAACATAACATATCACATAATCAACACTATTGGCATGTTAATCTATTTTCGAATCCTGATCACATTCATATCATCAATCCTCGAACCCTAGATCGATGCTTCGCATACAGTTACGTAACCAAAAATCAATTATACGAAGTCAAGAACAAAACGTGTAAATCACTCAATCAATATCCAAACACTAACCGTATGTAGGATGGAACAAACAAGAACTCCAAAAGGACAGATAGTTTCCGTCGAGTGTAAGAGATAGTCTAGGGTTTGCCGAATAAAACTTCTCGTAAAAGTTGTGATCAGAATATACATATAAGTGATTCACTACTGGGCCTAAAGCCCATTTTGATTTCGTCAGCCACAGGGTGGACGAAAACACACAAAGTGTTTTCGTGAGTAGGTGATCTCATAATGGGGGGGGGGGGGGTTTCGGCCAAGACTTGAACATTTGATTTGCATATAATATTGTCACAATACATAACACATATATACATATCATGCAAACCACAAATCTACAAACACACTTAATACACACTGTATATAACATAATCAATCACAATACTGTTTAACATATTACAAATGTGTATGGTGGTGAAACAAAACAATCTAAACAATTAACGTGCATAATACGAAGATGGAATCTCAGAAACTCGAGTTGTCACATTATCCCCATCTTGAAAGAAATTTCGTCCCGAAATTTAGCACGTGGTTACTGAGGAAGCTAGTTAAGTTGCATGATTTTCCTGGGGTGTCACAGGACCTAAGCAAGAAGAAGCGTTCCAAACGCTGAAACGGAAGCTCTGTGATGCTCCTATTTTATCTCTACCTGAGGGAAACGATGATTTCATTGTCTATTGTGACGCGTCGAATCTTGGACTTGGTTGCGTTCTTATGCAACGAGGTAAAGTCATAGCTTATGCGTCTAGACAGTTGAAAATTCACGAGAAGAACTATACGACTCATGATCTTGAGTTAGGAGATGTGGTTTTTGCGCTTAAAATATGGAGACACTACCTCTATGGAACGAAGTGTGTGGTTTTCACAGACCACAAGAGTCTCCAGCATATTCTCAATCAGAAGGAGCTGAACATGAGGCAACGACGTTGGGTTGAACTCTTAAACGATTATGATTGCGAGATCCCCTACCATCCTGGTAAGGCGAATGTCGTGGCCGATGCGCTTAGTCGAAAGGAACGAGTCAAGCTTCATTCTGTTCGAACTCTATCGGATATTCAATCTCGTGTTCTTCAAGCTCAACGATCTTGTGTGATCAAAGACTTATTGAAATATCAGCTACCGCTTCAACTTGAGCTTAAACTCGAAAGGAAAGACGATGGTTTACTCTATTTTGAGAATCGTTTGTGGATTCCGAATCAGGATGATCTTCGCACCTTAGTAATGGACGAATCTCACAAGTCTCGATATTCTATCCATCCTGGTGCTGATAAAATGTACAAGGATCTTCGTACTAAGTTCTGGTGGCCTGGAATGAAGAAGGATGTTGCCTTGTATGTATCAAAATGCCTAACTTGTCTCAAAGTCAAGGCTGAACATCAACGACCTTCTGGTTTGCTTGTGCAACCAGAGATACCGGTTTGGAAGTGGGAGAACATTGCAATGGATCTCATTACTAAGTTACCACGTACATCTAAAGGTCACGATGCTATTTGGGTTGTAGTTGATCGTTTGACAAAATCTGCTCACTTCTTACCAATCCGTGAGGATTTCTCTGCTGAAAAGCTTGCCAAGATCTACGTAGACGAGATTGTATCACGACATGGTGTTCATTTAGATATCATTTCCGATCGTGATGCTTGATTTTCTTCTCATTTTTGGAAGACCATGCAATCTGCTTTGGGAACTCAACTGAATTTAAGCACTGCTTATCATCCCCAAACAGATGGTCAATCTGAGAGGACGATTCAAACTTTGGAGGATATGCTTAGAGCATGCGTGATAGACTTTGGTGGTAATTGGGATTCTCATCTGCCATTGATCGAGTTCTCATACAATAATAGTTATCATGCTAGCATTAAGATGGCACCATTCGAAGCTCTCTACGGTCGAAAATGTCGTTCACCCGTCTGTTGGAATGAGATCGGTGAAGCTCAGCTTACTGGACCTGAGCTCATTCTGGAAACAACAGACAAAATCAAGAAAATCCACGATAATCTTGTGACCGCTAGAAGCCGTCAAAAGAGTTATGCAGATTTGGGACGCAAGCCCATGGAATTTCAAATCGAAGACCGTGTCCTACTCAAGGTTTAACCTTGGAAGGGAGTGGTGAGATTTGGAAAGAAAGGAAAACTTGCACCACGATATGTTGGACCATTTAAGATTGTTGAAAGAATTGGAAAGGTTGCCTATCGACTAGAGCTACCTCCAGAGCTTGGAAATGTTCATCCGACTTTTCACGTGTCCAATTTGCGAAAGTGTTTAGCTGATGCGGATCTTCACATTCCTCTCGACGAGATTCAAATTGATGAAACGATGCACTTTGTCAAGAAACCCGTGGAGATAGTGGAACGTACATACAAACAGTTGAAGAACAAACGGATTCATTTGGTCAAAGTTCGCTGGGAATCCAAACGTGGCCCCGAGTTTACTTGGGAAAGTAAGGACCAGATGAAGGCGAAATATCCACATTTGTTTTCACAAGAATCCTCTAAATAAAATTTCGGGACGAAATTTCCTAAAGTAGGGGAGACTGTGACAACTGTGTTCTGTAATCATCGTATTATGTAAAACAATGTCAGTTATCAATAAAACAATGTGCTTTGGTGTTATTATATGTGTTTTGGTGTTATTATATGTGCATTTGTGTTTAATAATTTTACAATTTGATTCGAATCCGATTTCAATCTTTAAATCACTCTCTGGAAGGTTATACGCAAACTGGTGCTTAAACACAATCAGTTTAACGCAACGTACACTCCGGAACTGTGACGTAAGCTTAACATACCTTAGATATCCTTTACATAACTTAGAAATAAGTTTCGAAGGATTCGGTATGGCAAAAACATGTTTATTTGTACTAAAGAGCTATTCACGACAAAACTGCGTCACTAGGTGATAGTTACAGTGCCGAGAAGTGCCTAAAACAAACTATAAATGCAGAATTCTGCATTTATTATTAAAAGTTCAGCATTTTATTATGTTAGTAAAATGTAAAAACATGGAAGAATGGTCCTATATGCTTTCCTAAGTGCCAGGAATAATTTGCGTTACAAAAATATATATAAAAGACATCATTTGGGCTAATTAAACACTTTAACGAAACGGTGTTTAACCGGATAACCGGACATTACCCGGGACACTAAATTTTTGCCACACACATTATCTTATTATTTTTGACTAGTCATGGTCCCCGTTAGCCATAACACCCACCAAAAACCCAATAACTAGTATATACTATCACTTTACTTGCAATCTAATTTCCATTTACAATTTAGTTACAAATTTTGCAAATAAACCCCCCCCCCAACCGATTTTAGTCCCTCATGGACCCCACCATATCAACATCACCATGCTTCATATATTTGATTAGATTATTGTCACACCCCGACCACGTAGAACAAACAAACGTGGCGGAAACGTCGGGGAGTGTTGTAACAGAATTAATTGTTTCACAACCATGGCATACAAAGTTATATTTTATTTATCAAACAAGAGTGTTACATTGTCTTTAAACAGGAAATAAAGAGTTCAGAACATAATTAAACTAGTTCTATCTTTATTTTTAAGTCTCTAAGGCACTGGTCCGCCCTAGTGTCACGATCATCATCCTAAGCAGCAGCTCCTGAAAACACATGTGAAAATAGGTACGTCAGCATAAAAATGCCTGTGAGATACATAGGTTTTGTGAAAATAGGATTCATGACTTGGGTTTTAAAAGAAAGATTTAATAAAAATTAGTCATGAATCTTGTTAAATGTTTTCTTTTATAAATCATATGAAAACTCGATAAGAAATCAGATTATATAAAAGAAAGGTGTATGGTTAATGAAATAACCAAATAAAATGAGTTTGCATAAGTTAAGTTATTTGTAAAACGATGTTTATGTGAAGATTGTATTGTAGATGTAATATGTATAAACTGAAATGGTTTAAATAACGCTACGATATGTAATACCATAAAAGCACTTATATATAGGAAGTACCAGCGGCGTATCCACCATGTTTTTATTGTATTACACGTCGCCTCGTTACTCAAATCATTTACCCAAACCAACCACCAATGTAAATTGTTCATGTATAAATAAATTGTCAAGTGTTATTGTGTAAACCATATCAAAATGTCCATGTCTAATGTAAATCAGCAAATGTGTATATCAATGTCAAAATGTTTATGTTTAATGTAAATTATATAACGTGTATCCAAAAATATCATGTATGGCATGTGAAATATATCAACTAAACCATAGGTAAAATGCACAAAAACAGGGTATTGAATTAAACATAGTTTAAGTCAAAGTTATGTTTTGTGGAACAAATGCATGCTATATTGATACAAACATCTATGCAGTATTGTGAAAATGCATATATCCAAGCCTTGTGACTGTGGTGATAGACCTTTAAACAAATTAAAGGTTTATCTGTGTTATGTTTATCGAATTCGGTCATTCCTTCCACCCAAACAAACCTAGGGTTCAGGAATGGGAGTTGTCAAGTCCTATGGTACCACTACCTACTAACGAATGGCGTAGCTAATGTTAATGAATGTATTTTTGTCCCATTTAAACAAACCAAATGTTATACCAAAAAATGTAAGCATGTGAAAACAATGCACTAAGTATGTAATCAAATGAACATACATAGCATGAAATGTAATGTAAAATAATGCACTAAGTATGCACACAATGGACATACATAGCATAAAATGTAATGAAATCATGTACTATAATGTACTAATGAACATAACAATCTTATGATATGAAAGCATGAAAGGCACGAAAGTAACAAGTAGGCACATGTGTTTCACCCCAAAACAGTTTGGAAAACAGTAAAAGAGGGGTCTATGTACTCACTTGAGATTGCTTAGTAATCCTTGAGTAACAACCAAACAATGCTAGAGATCACGGATATCAAACGGCACCTAATATAGGTAACTATGTTAATATACCGGACCTAAATCGGAGGATTGGATAGAATGAGGGTTCGTAAACCAAATGAGCATGGGAACTCATGTAATATGGTTTAACAAAGCCCACATACTAAAATGAAACCTAACCTAAGTGCTTACGACCCATTACGACCCGTTTAGGTAGCCTATGCTACTTTAACGCGTCGTTCGCGTAAAACGCGTTCGGAACGCCTAACTAGTCCTATGATAAGTAAAATATGCCTTAACATGTCTAATATTGTTACCAAATCAGTTTAGATACCAAAAGTTATGTTACATATGTTTAAAATGAATTTTGGCGTTAAAAGGGCATTTTGGTAATTTACCTAAGGCATATATACTACTTATCATACAACTACTCAAACGATGTGACCATAAGGTATAACCTTGGAAGGTTATTCCCTATACAACTATGGTCACCTAGTGTGTTTGGTCGGATCCTAATGATCGACCAAACGGGTCGGGTTCGAAAGTATAAGCGATTGTTTAGATCGCTTACCTTACGACCCTATATAAGCACTAAACTAAAAGTGACGAGCTAAGCATGTTAAAACATGCTTAACTAAGTTTAGAAAACAGGTTTGGTATCAAAACAAACGGTTTTGATACCCAAGAGTAGTTTGGTTACAAAATACGCAATAACACGCATTTTGGCCGAAACTACGACTCGTCACTGAGCCTAGATAACGTGGTAATCAGTAGGTATGGTCACTAGGGACTATAACCATCGTGATCACGCTCACGTTATGAAGTTCAAACGAACTTCGCATCGACCATAAACTGGTCAACGCAGAAAGTCAAACAAAGTTTGACTTTAACGCTAAAACGAATGAAAAGAACGAAAGAACACTTACAAAGGATCCCCGAAAGCTTTGATCTCCAAGTAATCTCAGGTAGGAAGTGTATGAACACAACCACTTAGAGAAAAACTCAGATTTCAAGTGGGTTTTGAGTTGTGAATCAAGGGGTATTTATAGGATTCTTGGAACCGTTAGGATCGTTTATCGAATAACGTGCTTTGATCTTGGCCATACACTTGTTGAAATACCCATGGAACACCAAATTGGCCCCTCATTATCATGAAGAGGCAAGTGCAAAAGGTGGAATAGGCCAGATTCAAATTTTCTGCAATTATGCTGATCTGACCCCTGCTTACGGACCGTAAGGGTTATGGCTTACGGTCCGTAAGCCATCAACTTTGCAGAATTGTCACTTTTGGTCCCTGTTATGCGTTAAAGCCATTTCCGACACGTTTAAGGCCCGTTAAGCCAACTTTAAGGCCCTAAAATGATGCCTAAACATTGTGGACATGAAACATGCTAAAAAATATGCCGGATGTTGGTTCGTTTGGTCGTATGATGGCGATGTTCGGCTAATTACGACGGAATGCGCATAAGCGCGAAAAACGATCCAAATGGCGTGACGAATGGATTTTTCTCATGCCAAACACTAAAATAAAATATTTTAGTGCTTACATAAATTTTTGGATGTCCGGATGCATTCAGAACGTAAGTTATGCGCGAAAGTGCAAACTTATGCACTTTTTGTCACTTTTAGTCCCTGAATGACACAAAAGTTTATTTTAGCACACCGAACCCCTCAAAGCCTAATTCTAAGCTATGTAAAGGATATTTATGGTATGTTTAACTTATGGTCATGTTTCAGAATGTCTGTTACAGTTCAAATTGGCATACTTTCGCAGTTTTTCAAACTTAGTCCCTGTAGGCGAATTAACTTGTTTTTGCCATACCAAAGCCTTCAAAACTTATTTCTAAGTTATGTAAAGGTTATTTAAGGTATGTTAAGTATATGTTGATGTTCCGGAGTATTTTTCGCATTAAACTGATTACGTTTACGCACCAGTTTGCGTATAACTCTCCAGAAAGCGATATAGAGTTTGAAATTGAATAAAAGTCAAAACATGAAAAATGTAAAACATAACCAAACAAACATTGGGATAAAATAACATTGTTTTATTGATAACTGAACTATTCACAATGATTACAAGCACAGATGTTACAGTCTCCCCTACTTGTGGAAATTTCGTCCCGAAATTTATTTAGAGGAAACTCGTGGGAATAGATGAGGATACTTCGCCTTCATTTGATCTTCGCATTCCCAAGTAAACTCAGGTCCATGCTTAGATTCCCAGCGAACTTTGACCAATGGAATGCGCTTGCGTTTGAGCCACTTGACTTCACGTTCCATGATTTCCACAGGTTTTTCAACAAAATTCAGTGTTTTTTCAACACGAATTTCGTCAAGTGGTATGTGGAGGTTCTCATCAGCTAAACACCTCTTGAGATTGGATACGTGAAAGGTTAGATGAACATTTCCAAGTTCAGGAGGTAACTCAAGTCTGTAGGCTACCTTACCGATTCTTTCGACGATCTTGAATGGTCCAACGTATCTAGGTGCAAGTTTTCCTTTCTTTCCAAATCTGATCACACCTTTCCAAGGTGAGACCTTAAGTAATACACGATCACCGACTTGAAAATCCAAGGGCTTGCGTTTTAGGTCCGCGTAACTATTTTGACGGCATCTAGCTGTCTGAAGGTTATCACGAACTTTCTTAACCTTATCAGTTGTCTCTAAAATGAGGGCAGGTCCAGTAAGCTGAGCCTCACCGATCTCATTCCAGCAGACTGGTGAACGACATTTTCGACCATAGAGAGCCTCGAAAGGAGCCATGTTGATGCTGGAGTGATAACTGTTGTTGTAGGAGAATTCAATCAACGGAAGATGTGAATCCCAACTACCACCAAAATCGATCACACAAGCTCTAAGCATATCCTCCAGAGTCTGGATTGTTCTTTCAGATTGACCATCCGTTTGCGGATGATAAGCTGTGCTCAGATTAAGTTGGGTCCCCATAGCAGATTGCATGGTTCTCCAAAAATGAGAAGTGAAACGAGCATCTCTGTCAGAAATGATGTTCAAAGGAATACCATGTCGAGCTACAATTTCATCCACATAGATTTTAGCAAGTTTGTCAGCAGAAAAATCCTCACGAATTGGCAAGAAATGCGCTGACTTAGTAAGATGATCAACGACTACCCAGATGGCATCATGACCTTTCTTTGTGCGCGGAAGTTTGGTAATGAGATCCATAGTAATGTTTTCCCATTTCCAAACTGGGATCTCTGGTTGCTCCAATAAACCAGAAGGACGCTGATGTTCAGCCTTAACCTTAAGACAAGTAAGGCATTTTGATACATATAAGGCGATGTCTTTCTTCATACCAGGCCACCAATACTGAATACGAAGATCCTTATACATCTTATCTGAGCCAGGATGAATAGAATAACGAGACTTATGGGCTTCATCCATAAGCAAGGTGTGAAGATTATCTTGGCTTGGGACCCACAAACGGTCCATGAAGTAATACGATCCATTGTCCTTCAGTTCTAGATTAGGTGTTATGTGATAAGGAAATTCCTTATCCATCAAACCTTGTGAAACACAAGTGTGTTGAGCCTGAGAAATGCGGGCTTGGATATCGGATTGAGCTTGAATATCAGATTGAACACGCACACAATGAAGCTTAGTACGTTCCTTACGAATCAATGCATCGGCTACGACATTCGCCTTACCAGGATGGTAGCGAATTTCGCAGTCATAGTCGTTTAGAAGCTCAACCCAACGTCGTTGCCTCATGTTGAGTTCTTTCTGATTGAAGATATGCTGAAGACTTTTGTGGTCCGTGAAAACCACACATTTTGTACCATACAAATAGTGTCTCCAGATCTTAAGAGCGAAGACAACTGCACCTAACTCAAGATCATGAGTGGTGTAGTGTTTCTCATGTATCTTCAACTGCCTCGATGCATATGCTATGACTTTGTTCCTTTGCATCAGAACACAGCCGAGACCCAATTTAGATGCATCGCAATAAACGACGAAATCATCATTGCCCTCAGGCAAAGTCAGAACAGGCGCGTCACAAAGCTTCTGCTTCAAGTTTTGAAAAGCTTCCTCTTGTTTGAATCCCCAATCAAAGGGTTTGTTCTTCTGAGTTAGAGCAGTTAGAGGAACTGCAATCTTCGAGAAGTTTTCTATGAAGCGGAGATAATAACCCGCTAGACCAACAAAAGAACGAACTTCAGTAGGAGTAGTAGGTGTATCCCAATCCTTAATCGCACTGATCTTGGAGGGATCTACATGAATACCTTGTTCGTTGACAATATGTCCTAAAAATTGAACTTCTTTAAGCTAGAATTCACACTTGGAGAATTTGGCGAAAAGTTGCACTTTCTTTAGGAGTTCCAAAGTAAGACGAAGATGTTGTTCGTGATCAGCTCGCATCTTAGAGTATATCAAGATGTCATCAATAAAAACAATGACGAACTGATCCAAATAAGGCTTGCAGACCCTATTCATTAAGTCCATGAAAACAGCAGGAGCATTAGTCAAATCGAATGGCATGGCTGTGAACTCATAATGCCCATAACGAGTGCGGAACGCTGTCTTGGGAATGTCTTCTTCATGCACACGAAGTTGGTGATATCCAGATCGCAGATCAATCTTTGAAAAATAAGAAGCGCCCTGTAACTGATCAAAGAGATCATCGATGCGAGGTAGGGGATATCGATTCTTGATGGTAAGCTTGTTAAGCTCACGATAATCGATACACATCCTAAAAGATCCATCCTTCTTCTTGACAAAAAGAATGGGAGCACCCCAAGGTGAAAAGCTAGGATGGATAAAACCTTTGTCAGAGAGCTCTTGGAGCTGCTTAGACAACTCTTGCATCTCAGACGGTGCAAGACGGTAGGGAGCTCTGGCAATGGGATTTGCACCAGGTACGAGATCAATACGGAACTCGACTTGGCGTGTCACACCCCGACCACGTATAACATACAAAACGTGGCGGAAAACGTCGGGGAGTGTTGTAACAGAATTAATTGTTTCATAACCATGGCATTCAAAGTTGTATTTTATTTATAAACATAAGAGTTACATTGTCTTAAACAGGAAAAAAAGAGTTCAGAACATAATTAAACTAAGTCTATCTTCATTTTATGTCTCTAAGGCACAGGTCCGCCCTAGTGTCACGATCATCATCCTACGGAAAAGCTCCTGAAAACACATGTGAAAATAGGTACGTCAGCATAAAAATGCCTGTGAGATACATAGGTTTTGTGAAAATAGGATTCACGACTTTTAAGTTTAGGAAAAATTGTTTAATAACAGTCAGTCATGAACCTTGTAAGTTGTTTTGTTTTGTAAATCATTAAAAAGCAATGATATGTATAAATAAGAGAATAATGTAAGGTTAAATGAATAACCAAGTAAAAATGAGTTTGTATAAGATAAGTTGTTTTGTAAATCAATGTCTTGTGAAAATAATTTGTTTATGTAAAATGTAATATGTCAAATATTGAAATGATTTAAGTAACGCTACGACATGTAATATCATACAAACACTTGTTTATAGGAAGTACCAGCGGCGTATCCACCATGCTTGTATCATATTACACACGCCTCGTTACTCAAATCACTTACTCAAATCAACCACCAATGTAAATTGTTTATGTATAAATGAATTGTCATGTGTTAATGTGTAAACCATATCGAAATGTCTATGTTCAATGTAAACCACCAAATGTGTATATCAATGTCAAAATGTTTATGTTTAATGTAGATCATGTAATGTGTACCCAAAAATATCATGTATAGTAAGTGAAATAAATCAACTAAACCATATGTAAAATGCACAAAAACAAGGTATTGATGTAAAACATAGTTTAAATCAAAGTTATGTTTTGTGGAACAAATGCATGCTATACTGATACAAACATCTATGCGGTATTGTGAAAATGCATACATCCAAGCCTTGAGACTGTGGCGATAAACCCTTAAACAAATTAAAGGTTTATCTAAGTTATGTATATCGAATTCGGTCATTCCTTCCAATCCAAACAAACCCAGGATTTCAGGAACGGGAGTTGTCAATTCCTATGGTACCACTACCTACTAACGAACGGCGTAGCTAATGTTAATGAATGTGTTGTTCCATTGTAAACAACCCAAATGTCATAACAAAATGTAAGCATGTGATGAAAACAACTGTACTAAGTATGCACACAATGGGCATACATAGCATGAAATGTAATGTAAAACAATGTACTAAGTATGCACACAATGGGCATATATAGCATGAAATGTAATGTAAAGCAATGTACTAAGTATGCGCACAATGGACATACATAGCATGAAATGTAATGTAAAACAATGTACTAAGTATGCACACAATGGATATACATAGCATGAAATGTAATGTAAAGCAATGTACTAAGTATGCACACAATGGACATACATAGCATGAACACAATGAAATCATGTACTATAATTGTACTAATAAACATAGCAGGTATATGATGTGAAAACATGGAAAGCACGAAAGTAACAAGTAGGCACATGTGTTTCACCCCAAAACAGTTTGGAAAACAGTAAAAGAGGGGTCTATGTACTCACTTGAGATTGCTCAGAAGTCCTAAGATAACCACCAAGCAATGCTAGAGATCACGGAATCAAACGGCACCTAATATAGGTAACTATGTCAATAAACCGGACCTAATATCGGAGGATCGGATAGAATGAGGGTTCGTAAACCAAACGAGTATGGAGACTCGTGTGATATGGTTTAACAAAGCCTACATACTAAATGAAACCTAACATAAGTGCTTACGACCCATTACGACCCGTTTAGGTAGCTTATGCTACTTTAACGCGTCGTTCGCGTGAAACGCGTTTGGACCGCTTAACTAGTCCTATGACAAGTAATATATGCCTTAACATGTCTAATATGGTTGTCAAATCAGTTTAGATGTCAAAAGTTATGTTAAATATGTTTAAAATGAATTTTGGCATCAAAGGGGTATTTTGGTAATTTACTTAAGGCATATAAACTACCTATCATACAACTACTTAAACGAAGCGACCATAAGGTATAACCTCGGAAGGTTATTCCCTATATACTATGGTCACCTAATGTGTTTGGTCGGATCCTAATGATCGACCAAATGGGTCGGGTTCGAAGGCATAAGCGATTTATTAGATCGCTTACCCTTACGACCCTAGACAACGTGGTAATCATTAGGCATAGTCACAAGGGACTATAACCATCGTGATTACAATCACGTTGCGAAGTTCAAACGAACTTCGCATTGACCATAAACTGGTCAATGCAGAAAGTCAAACAAAGTTTGACTTTCGGACTCGAAAAGCAATAAAAGGACGAAAGAATACTTACGAAGGGTCCCCGAATGCTAATCTAGATCAAAATAGTTCAGGTATGAAACAAAGGTTTCAACTTAGAGCACATTAGATCAGATTCTAGTGAGTTTGAAGCAAATGGGGGTGGGGTATTTATAGTATTTCCCAAACGGTTAAGATCGTTTCTTGAATAACGTGATCGAATCTCGTGCGTACATTTGTTGAAATGTTGTGGTGACTAAAAATGGCCCCTAATGAGCTGAAAGGGCAAGTGTGAGTGTGTGGTTGTGAGTTAATCAGCTGAAATCTACTGACTAATCAGTCTTATCTGATCTGGTTAGGCAGTCGCGTAGCGCGACTGGTAAGGCCCTTAGGGCTCGCGCTACGCCACCACCCCCCTGTTTCAGAAATGTTTAAAAAATGACAGTTTTAGTCCCTGCACGTGTTTAAGGCCTTTTTCGATGCGTTTGAGCCCCGTTAACCTCATTTTAAGGCTCTAAAATGAAGTTAAAGTATAGGGAACTCAAAACATCCTCAAAAGTATCTCGGATGTCGGTTCGTTTGGTCGTACGGTTGCGTTGTTCGGTTAATTACGACGGAATGCGCAAAAGCGCGAAAAACGATCCAAATGACGCGACGAATGGATTTTTCTCATGCCAAACACTAAAATAAAATATAATAGTGCTTACATAAATTTTTGGATGTCCGGATGTATTCAGAACGTAAGTTATGCGCGAAAATGCAAACTTGTGCACTTTTTGACGCTTTTAGTCCCTGAATGACCCAAAAGTTTATTTTAGCACACCGAACCCCTCAAAGCCTATTTATAAGCTACATAAAGGATATTTAAGGTGTGTTTAACTTATGGTCATGTTTCGGAATGTTCGTTACAGTTCAAATTGGCATACTTTCACAGTTTGTCAAGTTTAGTCCCTGTAAGCGAATTAACTTGTTTTTGCCACACCAAAGCCTTTAAAACTTATTTCTAAGTTATGTAAAGGTTATTTAAGGTATGTTAAGTATATGTTGATGTTCCAGAGTATTTTTCGCATTAAACTGATTACGTTTACGCACCAGTTTGCGTATAACTCTCCAGAAAGCGATATAGAGTTTGAAATTGAATAAAAGTCAAAACATGAAAAATGTAAAACACAACCAAACAAGCATTGGGATCAAATAACATTGTTTTATTGATAACTAAACTGTTCACAATGATTTCAGACACAGATGTTACAATTATATTACCTTTGTTTATTTGATCTTTGCTTGTGGAAGTAACTAAAACATATGCACAAGTCTTATAAGTATGGAACCAAAGATCTCAACCATCATTCTCTAGATTACACCCTCATCTTCACTCACTCTCTCTCTCATTTCGGTCCACCCCAAACCGCCACCATCACCACCCTAAACAACCCTCATCTTCCATTTTTACAAGTCCATTCAAGCTTCAAAGTTGATCCATGGAAGTTGCAAGTTGAAGGGCTTTCAAAGGAGCTTCATTCTAGTCTTCTTCTTCATCTTTACACATGAAGTTCTACCCTAGCCTTGTGCTAGTAGTAAGTCTCGGATCACTCTTGTTTACATCTATTTTGAGAAGATTAAAAAGAGTAGTATGTTGTATTTTACTAGAACACTACAAAAGTCTAAACAAGAAACTTGAAACATAAAAGTTTACTTAAACCTTTACATAAAGTTTATATAAGAATGAAACATGAAGCGGAAATGTTGTTGGTTTAGGGATGGTTAAATCATGCTTGATATTTGATCGTTTTTTTCTTGATAAATCCGTTGTTCGGACATGTGTGGATACGATTTAGTAACAATTAAGTTATAAAAGAACATGCTGAGTTACTTTTTCAGCCGACTTCATAGGGCTGTAAACAGACCATAATAAGTCAAAAAACAGAATTTCTGAAGCCTAAAATATGTATTTTCGAAAAATGAAGCAAATGGCACTGGAATCATATTTTTTTGAGGTCGTTTACTATTTTTAAAGGGTCATTTTGTAACAGCAGCTCAAGCTGCATTTTTGCTGCTGAAAATATGTGATATTTTTTTGGTCATAACTGGAAATCTATGATGTATCAGCTTATGAAATTTGTACAGTAGATGGAAACTGACGTATTTGTAATTATCCCACTGGAATTTCGTCAATCGAACTTACGATTAATTTTTAGTGAATTATTCCGTAGACTGCGATCAGAAAGTAACAAATCTGATTGCAGTCGGGTAAATGAATTTCTATAAAATGTTGGTGATGAACTGGACCCCGATATTTTTACATAATAAAATTTGGATCGTGTGAGACATTCTGTAAAAATTTGGGAATTTTTGGAGAAGGTTAACTATTTTATAAAAATCCTCGAAAACATTCCAGTTTCATATATATTAAAACAGAAATGACAATAGTAGTATTTTGCATGTCAAAGTGTTGGTTTTTGATTATTAAAATCATTCTTATTTAATTTAGGGCGGATAAACAATTTGAGGGACTGTGTTAACATTTAAAAACGCACCCGAAGGTGAGTACATAGTCCCCTATTTTACTATTTTAAATTGTTTTGGGGTGATTCATATGTATCTAAACGATTTCAATGTTTTAACGATGGTTTCAAAACGAGTAAGATGGTTTATACAAAACTAAGAACGATTTCAATGATGTGAACGAACTTGTGGTCGTAGTTACATAACGAATGACATTCATTAATTTCGGCCAAACCGACCAGTATTAGGTTATGGTACCATAGGATCCGACAAATCCCGTTATCAACTAGACCCATGGTTATGTGTGGGTTAAATGGGTAACGACTGAATCTGATGATTGTTAACTTACCCTTTGGAGGTTTGTTAATGTGAGAACGAGTTGAACGATGAACGAGTCACAAAGGTTTGAATGTTATTAGCGAGACGACCAAAAGTAGTTTTCACAATTAAAACGAATACGATATTAAACAATTGAACGATTTTGAACGATTGAACGAGAATGATTTGTAACAATTGAACGATTTGAACAAGTTAAACGATTCGAACGAACGATTGGGTTTTGGTTAGTGTTTAGATAACGGGACGGGTGTAATGTAATAAAAGCATGGTAGATACGCCGCTGGTACTTCTTATATATAAGTGCTTTTATCATATTACATACCGTGGCGTTATTTAGTTCACTTGGGCGAACGAGTTAAACAATGTCGCACAACGATGGTTACGAAACTATATATAAACCATACGAGTTTTCTGACAAGAACGATTTACGATTTGGTTTACGAAAACAAATGTTTTGGGTTAATATTCATGGCATCGAGGTTTATAAATTATAACCAAACTGTTTTGATTTGGTTATTCATTTTACGATACAAACATTTTACAAAACAAGGTTTTCTAATGTCGATTAACGAAGTTGTACGAGTTATTTCGATATGCAAACGAGCCATGAATCTGAAACTCTCACAAAACCTATGTACTCGCCAGTATTTCTTGCTGACTTTGTTTTTACATATGTTTCAGGTGAAGTTGCTAAATGTTGATTGCGAATAGGATGCATGCTCACTTAGGACCGGACGAGGCCTTAGTGATTTAATAATGATAATGGTCTATGTTTGATTTGCTTGTTTAACTCTAAGACATTGTTTAATATTTAATAAAACGAAACTCTTTGTATCCATGGTTTGAAACAATAATTCTGTTACAACACTCCCCGACGTTTCCGCCACGGTTTGTTGTTTTACGTGTTCGGGGTGTGACAAAGCCTGCAGAACAGCTTCTGGCCACTTGTAAAAGTGTTCCGGGCACACTAGAACTCTATCGATCTTACTTAATTTTCTCCCGTTATCCCTGACACAAGTGAACCTACTACCTTTCATATCATATTCGACAAGACTAGCTTGGCATATGAAGTCGTTGAAATTGGTGGCACATGAAATCTTGAACCCAAAGTTCTTTAGCTCTTCCGGGATTCTGACGACATTGAAGTCATTGGAAACAACCCACATTTCCCCGAGCCCTTCCATCTTAGATCTGATCTCATTCCACAAAACTAACTTAGCCGAAGTTCTCTGAGGAGCGTACACATTCACTATATTTAATTCTTCCTGCGACCCCTTTAAACAACCTTTAATGAGAATGAAATTATTATACTTCACTGAGAACTCATCTTCAAAAACCTTACTTTTCCAAATACACAGGAGACCCCCAGATAGGCCTTAAGACCCAACAAAGTCCATACCGTAATCTTTGTTTCCACAGAAATTGACAAAGTTCAAATCAGATAAGTCCTCGTGTTTCGTTTCTTGTATCATTATGAAATCAATCCCGTGCCTCTTCTTTAAACCCCTAATCCTACCATCTTTAGAAGAACCCCCAATCCCTCTAGCATTTAACGACATAATGTTCATGACCTAACCTCATTGATGCCTTCTTTCAGAATTGTTTCCTTCACCAGGTTGTTATGCTTATTAAGGTTTGCACTTACCAGGTTTCCCAACGATATAGTGGCTTCCATTTCCTTTTGATTAAGACCATCTTTCAAGGTTCTCATTTGTGTGTCTTCTAGAAGGATCTCGCCTGAGTGGCTAGCGTTTCCTTCTTCTATTAATTTTGTCCTAGCGCTCAGATCGAATTCAGCTTCTTTTTTTTTTTTTAATTCTATCGACGATCTCCCTGGCCCCATAGTCTGATTGTTAGCTCCTGTTTTACTTATATGGGCCCAACCTGTCGAAGCTTTAACATCGAAATGATCCTCCATAACAAATCTGGATCGTTTTTTGGGTCTGTCTCCACTTAATGGGCTAGCAGTTTTGGGCCCAGTCTTATGTCTATCTTTTAGTAAATTGAAAGGTTTTTTCTTTTCCACCTGTACCCGAGGCATAGAGAAGACAAAGAGTTCCTCACAACCTGTCCCTTGGGGATCTAAAATATCGTTGGTATCCCCACCCATTAATACATAATTAAAAGTTACCGTACCAATGTTCGTCTCCCCATGCACGTTTACTTGTTCACCTTCTCCAACACGAACACCCAACTTCGTAGGTGATCCTGTCTGTGAGTTACTGTCAACTTCCCAACCAATGCGGGGTTTTGGCGACTCGTAAGCGATCAAACATTCCAGGACCCAGTCACTTTATTCTTCCGTAATCCAAACCTTGAACCTTTTCCCCTTTCTAACTTAACGTAACTATGTATGATATTAATCCCCCATGGTCCACCAGAATACCGACCCGGATGACAGAAAGGTCCCTGACTTCCGGAGAAAGTTGAGAACAGTGGACCACCTTGCCGTACAGAACCGCTATCTCATCAAACACCTTATTTTCAGCCAGGTGTAGTGGGACACCATCAAATTTAAGCCAGGAAATTCTTTCGTAAGGCCTTTATGTCACACCCCAACCGATGGCAGAAACATCGGGGCTCGGCACTGAGCGAAACAGATTGTCCAAGAGAATCCATAACACTGTTAATGACAATATATTTAACGTTACAGTCCCATACCAATAACATATAAAGCAAAAATAGTTATTACAGACATTGTTCTCAAAGACAAATAAATTGTTCCGACACCTCAGATTTTATTCATGGGTTTCTAGACCACCTAACTTGATTCATCACAGCAAAGCATAACATCCTAATCACCTATCACATACGTTAAAATACAGTCAATACACATATTGTAAAGGTGAGTACACAAGTTTAATAGCATATGGTATAGAAAAAGCGTTTACGCATAACCAGCATGTAACACGTAGAAATGTGAAGTAAGTAAGCTATCGATAATGAAGTATGCAACCGACATGACTGCGAGTTGTAGAATGCGCAACACATTATCACCACTGTGACCATGTGAAGTAAAACCCTTAACAACCCTTGTCCACGACAGGTGCTGAGTCCAAACTATAGTACTATCGTTGCTAAGGTGTCAGGCAAACAATCACTGTGTAAACATAACATACAAGCATTCATCGAGTCATGTATAACATGCGAGAGCGGTTAGCATTAAAAGTGTTTGCGTTGTGTGTTCGATGTGATTTGGTATAGAGAACGTATGTAACACCCAAAGTGCGTTTAAAAGAAAATGGGTTCGAGTATACTCACAGAGCGTGTTTAGTAAATAAACACTGTCTTGGATTGAAGGGAGCGCGTGGAGATTAGCCTGAGCATAGAACGATAGCGTAAGCGTTGAACAGCGTGTAAATCAGAATTTGGTGTCGAATGATGAGTCAATCGGATGGCCATCCGGACGGATGGTCATCCGGACGGATGACCATTCGGACGATTGGTCATTCGACTGGTGAGTGTGTTTGTGATTTGTCTTAAAACTTTGTAGTTTTCGTTGTAGCATTTTGAAAAATGTGAAGTATATCTGGATGTCAAGTCATCCGGTCGGATGGTCATCCAGACAGATGGCCATTCGGTCGGATGACTTGACATCCAGAGATACTTCACATTTTTCAAAATGCTACAACGAAAACTACAAAGTTTCAAGACAAATCACAAACACACTCACCAGTTGTCATCCGAACGGATGGCCATTCGGTCGGATGGCTATTCGTCTGAGAGTTTGATAGTTTGATGTTTGAGCAAATTGTGAAAGTTGTAAAGGACAAGTCACCAGGTCGAATAGTCATTCGATCAGATGGTCATCCGATCGGATGGCTATTCGTCTAGCGATCTGTTGTTTGAAAAACTTTGAAATTTTTCACTAAGTTAAAAGTTTTGGATTTGAACGGAGATGATGTGACAACGCGTCAAACAACGGAAACACATCAAGGCTCAGGCTATCTGATCGGCTTAACTGTCCTTGTCGGGTCTTCATGTTCAACCCGTGAACCGGTCATCTCTCCGGTGGAAGTATATTCTCAGACCGTCCCTAAACTAAAGAATGTGTGAAGAGCTAGAATGAGTCTAGATTCCATCGGTTTTAGGTAAAAGAGTGTAAAGAGTTGAAAGAAAGTTGAAATCAGTGAAGTAGTGTTGAAATCTAGTTGAGATTCATGTCAAATTATGTAGAAATCCTTTAGATCTGAACAAACCTTGATGAGATGAGGCCACACTTCAGTGTTCATAAGAACCTGAGGTGACGTCACCTTAAAGCAGTCCAAATCAGGTGATTTCATGGTGAAAATGTAAGATTTGATGGTGAAGATGATGGGAAAGTGCGTGTTTATGATAGAAGTACAAGATTTAGGAAGAAAACTTACGAAAATGGCCTTGAATCGAGTGAAATAGTGCTTGGGAACGAACGGAAGGCGTCTGGTCAGATAGGGCTGTCACATCAATGAACAGTGATGTGACATGTGGGTATTTATAGGCTGAGAGGAGAAGTGAGGCGGTGCAGGATGGTCAGCTGATCGGATGGCCATCCGATCGGATGGTCATTCGGACGGATGAGCATTCGACTGAACGGTCATTCGACCAGGCGACTGGCGCGAGTTAGTTTTTCGACTTTCGTTTCGTGTGTTAGGCGTTGTGTTGTGTTTAAGCGAGTTATGAATAAGCGTTGCGATGAGATAAACCAAGCGATATTTAAACAACTAGTTACACAAATAGCATAACCACTACATACTTAACAAATGCATAAAAGTAAATCTGCGCTTTGAGTTTGCGATGAGAGTGCAATGCGATAGAGTTGCGATTGCGTTTGCGAATAACATCCCAAATCATATATAAAACACACACAAGTAAAGCACGTAAAGGCACACACAATAATAGTCATAAACCTAACATGACCAATTTGCGTTTCGAGTTTGCGATGCGATTGCGATGTTATAGCATTTAATATAACATGTGATGAAATTATGCGATAAAAGCGTTAAATAGTATGCGTTTGTAAACAACGTTAAATGCGTCTTGAATAAGCAATAATTAAGCAAGAAATAACAGATCTGAATAAGATCTTAACTTTGACTTTGATTTGTACTTTGACTTTCCTTTTGACCTTGGCACGGAAAGTCGGGTTGTTACTGTGACAACCGTCAAAAATCCAGGTATCCGTACAATTTAATTAACCATGATTAGTACTTAATGGCTGTGCTGAGATACAATTAATTGCTTTCTGATTACTGTATCATACTTACATGTGCATCACATATTGCATAATGCCACATCATATTTACATGCAAACTATATTGACATACATGATGCACAAAGCACAGTTAGCATAGTTAACAGATAAAACAGAAAATGCTGACGGGGTTCAGTACATAGACAGACGTGTTTTGAGACACCGTGTGAGCCAGAGACTAAGTACTACCTGTGACAACCGTAAAAAATACAGGTATCCGTACAATTAATTAACTATGATTAGTGCTTAATGACTGTGCTGAATTACAATTAACTGCTTTCTGAGTATTGCATCATACTTACATGAGCATCACATATTGCATAATGTCTCATTATTATTACATGCAAACTTTATTGACATACATGATGCACAAAACACAGTTAGCACAGTTAATGGATAAAACAGAAAGATGCTGACGGGGTTCAGTACATAGACATGCAGTGTTTTGAGACCCAGTATGAGCCAGAAACCAAGTTTTACACTAGTATAGTATGTAGGGAAGTAAGGACCACAAAACTGCTTTTCTAGGTGATAGTTAAAGTGTCGAAAAGTGCCTAAAACTCATCCAAAGTGCAGAATTCTGCATAATTCAGCAAAAATCAGCATTTTAATAAGCTAGTTACATGCAAAAATATGACTAAATGGTCCTGAATGCTTTCCTACGTGTCGGGAATTAAAAGTGTCACAAATGGTAACATAAAGAAGACTAATCAGTATAGTTTGAAACTTTAACGAATCGGTATCTAGCCAAACAACCGGACACTACCCGAAACATCAAAATTATACTAGAAGCATTGTTTTAATAATTCTGAGCTAGTTATGACCCCCGAACACCCTAACACACTATATAACACATGATATGCATAAACACTAAACACTACACTTAGAATCTAACCCTCTAACTTAATTACTCATCACCACCCAACTAATACCCCCCCCTCATGTGGACGGTCACAAAGAGTGGCCCCACCAAAATCTTCCTTTGATACACTAAGATTGGATTAGAGATTTGGTCTTGTACTAATGAAACATAATACCCAATGGTTAAAAGCTTAACATGGTTATAAGTGGAACATGAGCTCTCATTCTCACACCCACACTTCTCACCACTCTTCTTCCTTCCTCCATTCCCCCTCTCGGCCGAACATAACCCACCACACCACCACCATCTTCAACTCACTTCCATACATTCCAAGTTCATCCTAAGGTGCAAGAAGGTGTCTATGGAAGTTTGGAGCTCTTGGAGATTGAAGGACCTTTCCCATTTGCTTTTATCCAACACATTTATCATCTTCAACCTCTTGTGTTCATCCCTAGCCTTAGAGCTAGTAGTAAGGCCCTTATGATCTCTTGTTACTTCATATCTTGTTGGTTAAAAGATGATGAACATTGTTAATCTTGAAGAACACTAAAGAACTTAATCATGAAACTTTAACATAAGCTTAATAACATAAGAATACAATAAGATTAGTGTTGATTTGCTTCTTGATGATTGATGATTTGTGTTAGTGATGTTAGACATCATATGAAACCTACTAGATTGTGATTTAACACAAGATCTAGTAAGTTAAGGTGGTGATCTTGTGAAAGACCAAGATCATCATACTTTATGTTTCACATGAACTTGAAGAGTGAAAATGATTTTATAAATGATGGAGCATGTAACATGTTACTAGACATAAACTTGGATGATTTCAAAAAATAGTTTTCCAAAGAAACCAAGTTAAATAACAAGATTTACATAGATTTGGTTCTTACTTAAACATACACTATTTTTTGTGGTAAAACAAGTGTATAAACACTTGTGAAACAAGAAGATGTCATAAAGAAATGTTTTTTTAAAACATGTTTACAAGTTGTAAACACCTAAATCTTTCAAGAATGGAGTTTATAAAGAAGTAAATACAATTTGGAGGGTAACTAAACCTACTAAACACACTACCAAGTTACTACAAGTTTTTATGAAAGTTCAAGTTCATGATTGTTATGTAAATAACATTGTTTTGGCACTTGGTAAGTGTAAGTTGTTTAGGGTTGATTGTTGATTGTTTGTGATGATTTTGAAAAGAAAATGATATGCTTTGATAGCATGGACACCTCCATTTTTAAGGGAAACCATGGCAAAATTTTCTAAAAATATAAACACTTAGAAAAATATTTTCAAACAAATATTTACAAGTGTATTTTAACTATGGTTTTCAATATAAACTTTGCCATAATTTTTGTAACAAAAATACAAGTATTGGAGGTTGGTTTTTATAAATAAAAATGGATAAATATGTATTTAGAATATATATTTACATTAGATACATGATGTGTGTGAATATTTGTATGCTTTGTGTAGTAGTTATATTATTTTAGAGTTACAATAATATAACTTAACAAATACCAAGAAATTACAATCCAAAAACGTTACCAAAAATCAAAAGGAATAATTACACAAGTTACACACACAATATTGGAAAACCGAACAAGAATGTAACTTACAAAATATTCCGGAAAATACATTTATGAGCATATTTTTGGTAAATACTATTTTGGATACAAGAGAAATGAAAGTATGATTTTTATTATTATTACCAAGTTATATCTTATTTTCGACAAGGAGAAAATATATTATTTTTGGGAAGTAAAAATATATTTTCTTGGAATATTGGAAGATATATAATTTTTGGGAAAAATATATATATTTTCTTGTAATACATTATTTTTGGACAAAATAAGTTTATATATATTTTCTAAAGTTGGACTTGAAAATATATGGTTTTGGAAATATATATTGGATATTTATTAAGAAAATACGTACACAAGAATACGGATATACATGTATGAGATACCCCCATCCTTGGGGAGGAAATACGAACACAAATACTTGAGAAGTATCATTACACAAATATTGTTTAACAATTATTCCAAAATTAAATATAATATAAAGTTAAAATATTTATTATTTTAACAAGAATTATAACTTGGAATAATATTGAAGACTTAAAAGGAAACGTAACTCGAAAACATTAATACTAAGACAAGGCACGAACCGTTCGTCTAATAGACGTTAGCACATTGTAGGTAGTCGTGTTTGCTGAAGAGATTTGAGTTACGATTCTGAAGACGCAAGACTGAGTTCATGTCCCCCTTTTCTTTAAACTGTTTTGTTTATTAACTTCGGGGGTGAAATACATGTTACAAAAGGATTACAAACAAAAACAATTGGTATGGTTAGCCTAGGAAAGTACCATAGATCATGTGAATCGGTAGGCAGATACTTAAGACCATTAATCCTCGTATAAGGACCGAGGGGCATGAGTGATAGATCTATTTGGGTGTACCGAGCCCACACCCATGAGGACTAGGGTGGCCCATAGGGTGACTATGTCTTCCAGCCGGAAGGCCGGTACAATTTGCTAGGTTTGAGCCTTCCTACGCCGTCACACATATCAGTGGCCTTGCAAACCATTGGTGATCTTTTCCTTGTTTGCTTTCATATCGGGATTTACAAATATACATACACTGTTTACAAAGGTTTACACATACTTATACACAAACACATGAACTCGCTCAACTTTTGTTGATGTTTTCAAATTACATGTATTTCAGGGAACTAAGTGGATCTGGCAGGTGTTTGCATGTTTTCAAGCTACGTCATGAATAAAAGATGTCATCCAAGGTCGTTAGGGTTTAGGAGATGTATCTTAATCCTGGACGAGATACATGGTTCTAAACCCGGTTTTATTTAAAGTCTTTTGTTGAGTCTTTGTGAACTCTCTATAAAACAAGTTGTGGTTGTAACTTATATTTGGTGTCGATGTTTCAGACAATTATGTTGTGTTATTTTCAAACTTAATTTATGGATGAACATCTAATGGTTTTATCATATAGCATTGTTATGATTGAATGCTATGTTATTAAGAAGTCACACCATAATCACGCTTCCGCAAAAGTCAGGGTGTGACAGCTTGGTATCAGAGCTTCGATCGTAGCGAACTAGGATTCTTTCTCGAGTCTAGACTACGATCATTAGGGCTCTCACGAAAATGTTTTCAAAAACATGTTTTCATTGCATACACAAAACGTCCAGATCCAGGAGACAAACATTTTTTTACAAACAAAAGACACGAAACACTTTTCAAAGTTTATGTTTATAGTTTAGTCTGAGAGACTGGGTAGTTTAGTTTGAGAAACTGGGAAGTTCAGTCTGAGAGACTGGGTAGTTCAGTCTGAGAGGCTGGGTAGTTAGTCTGAGAGACTAGTTGGGACAGTTTGAGAAACTGGGGAGTTTAGTCTGAGGGACTTAGTAGTTCAGTCTGAGAGACTGGGAGGCTTAGTCTGAGAGACTAGGTGGGTAGTCTGGGAAGACTAGGATGAATACATGCTTACATTGTTACTACTTACATGCTTATTGATGATTGTTGATATATGTGCATATGTTCTGATTGTTTTGTTACAGACACCATGTCCTCATCTGAGAGTGAGCTGTCAGATACCGTAGACCCTATGGCCATAGTTTCGGACGACGAGATTGGCCCGGACCCTGAGGTTTTCACATCCGATACTGAGAGTGACGATGATGATTTCCAACCATTTGCATTACCTGATTTCGGCGATGATGCACCGCTAGCTGATGGTTTCCCTGTCGAGGATCCATTTCTTGTTTCGATCCCCGATCCTTTGCCTCTTGCTGCATTTCCTCTCAAGGATTTGCCTCTTGATGACATGTCTGATGACGATATCGATCTTTTCCTTGATGGTCCCCCTGATGCTGTTCAGGGTGATGGATTTCCAGTTGGTGATGGCGTTGTTGTACCATTTGTTGATATTCCTATTGTTGAGATTCCTGTCGTTGAGGTTTCATCTGATCATTCTGGTCCTGATTCTTTTGAGTCTGTGTCGTCTACTACTTTACATGCATTGGGAATGCAACGTTATCCCACCGATTCTGATTCTGACACAGCTATGTCTGCCGCACCTGTTCCTCCACAGGACTTTAAGTTTGATGACGAGTTTGATCCTGACTTTCATCCTGAGCATGAGATTGACTTTGTTCCCGACGATCAGCCTTTTGATGTACTCGCTGATCTCAAGCCGATACCAGCCGACCCTGAGCCTATACTTGCACCCGAGCCTATACCTGCTCATGATCCTCTACCTTATCATGACCCTGTACCTGTTGACCTACCTGTTGTGGCACCACTTTTACCCGATCCGATGCCTGCACCTGCCGACCCTGCTCCTTTTGCTGCTCAGATAGACCCCAGATACGCATTCACCCACAATGGGTGGATAGAGGATGATGATGACATGCCCCCTTTTGTTGAGCCTGTTACTCCCCCTCACATACCTGCACCTACACATGCACCTGTCGACGTTGCCCCGTTTCACCCGTTTGTGTCTGATGAGCACCGCACTGACCTGCCGATCACCTTCTTGCAGGATATCCCTCCACCCCGTCCAGGGAAGGACCGTCTAGTCAGCCGTCTGGTCATGTTCCACCCGTGTCAGTAGCTTTTCCATTCATGCCTCAGTTTTCATCTGCTACACATTTTGCTTCTGCACCACCAGGCGAGCCACTTATATGGTTTTCGCCGAACACTATGCCAGTCTCTGATCCATACCATCCCTTCCACTACACTGGTTACACGAGGGATGATTTGCTCCTGACATTGAAGCTTCAGCAGGAGATGTTGTGTCGTAGAGTCATGGAGCTGGAGAGGACTCCGCGTCCTCCACCTTGTACTTGTCCATCACCGTTTGCTACTCCGCCTGCTCCACTTTTGCCTTATCTGGACTTTGATGTTCGATTCCTTACTATGGAGCAGCAGATTAGCTATTTGTTGCAGCACGTTTATGCTCTTGAGGAGGAGCTAGCGCGTTTGCGCAGTTTGCTCTTTGTTCCTCCTCCTCCTCCTCTTCCACCACCATGAACATCGTTGGTTTTTGGTCTTATGCAGATAGACTACTTTTGATGAGAGTGTCGCTATTGAGCCCAGCTTACGAAGACTTTTGAAGACCTCTTTTTGTGTATATGACTGTTGTAGACCGATGGATATTTTGGACAAGGGTGATGTGACCCTGTAGTCCCTTTTGTTGTGATATGATACATTTGATGAACTTGTAAAACTGTATTTGTGGTCTTTGATATATGAAAGCTCAATCACAATATTCTCATTATATGCATTGTTGAATTATACATTGGTGAAATGAATGTGATATTATATGCTTACTTGCGTTGATAAATGCTATTACGTATACATGCCATGTGCTTACTATACTTATTATGACCTGACCCGTACAATATTCTTTTAGAAGAAGCCTCCACGAAGAGAAACTCGATTGCCCGCTACAGAGGCCGAATTACAAGAACGAATTTCACAAGCGATAACACAGCACGATGCCCTGCGTTCTGAGAAAAGCGGGGGTACCTCGGGAAGTAGCCCACCTCATGGTAATGTTTAAGTCGTTTGAGACACATTACGTTACATTTGGATATTCCATGTGCGTTTGTTAATGCTTACTGTGAATGATTTTGCTTGTACAGGCTGTACCTTTAAGCAGTTCTTAGACTGTAAGCCTCTGAATTTCAATGGCACTGGGGGTGCTGTGGCTTTTATTAGATGGACGGAGAAGACTGATTCTGTGATAAGAATGAGCAAATGTGCGCCGGAGCACCAAGTCACCTACATCTCTGGATTGTTCTTAGACGGAGCGCTTTCATGGTGGAATCTCCAAGTTCAAACTCTAGGAGAGGCGGCAGCATACGCTTTGACTTGGGCTGAAATGAAGGAACTCATGCGCAAGAAGTATTGCTCCAGGGCTGAAATTCAAAAATTGGAAACAGAGTTTTGGAACCTCAAGATGGATGGCCCCAAGATTGCGGAGTATGTGCAGAGATTTCACGACCTATCTTGCGTTGTACCATACATGGTTAATCCAGAATTCAAGCGCATCGAGCGTTTTATTTGGGGGTTGGCACCTCAAATTATGAGTATGGTGATGACGTCAAAGCCTGCTACGATCACCGAGGCTATTGATCCGAGTGTAGCACTAACTGAAGAAGCAACCAGGTTAAACAAGTTTTCGATCTCTGACCAGAAGAAGAAGGAGACTCACGTTGAGTCATCAGGTGAGAACAAAAGGAAGTTCTCAAATTTTAAGAAGGGTACCAGCAGTGCTAACAAGAAGGAAGAGGCAAACGCACCAGCCAAGGTCAAAACTGGTGCTGAAAACAAAGGAAAAAGGTATATGGGCACCTTGCCTAAATGCGATGCGTGTCAGTTGCATCACAATGGACGATGCCAAGCTGGAAAATGCGAGTCTTGTGGAAAGGTTGGTCATTCGAAGGAGACGTGATGGGTTGGTACTGGTCATGGTGGTCAGAGAGGTTATGGTAGTGGGAATGGGAACGGTAACCGCGGTGGTAATGGGTATGGAAACCGCCCTCAAGGAGGAAATAGCGGTAATGGGAATCGTGGTAATTTTGGAAACCAAGCTGGAAGTGGAAATCGCAACCAAAACAACAATCAGGGTAATGGGAATGGAAATGGTCGGGGACCAGGTTGCTTTAACTGTGGTGACGTTGGGCATTTCAAGAGAGAGTACCCAAAGCTCAATCAAGCACAGGGAAGGGTTTTCAACATAGGAGCGAGGGAAGCTCGCCAAGATCCAAACGTAGTCATGGGTACGTTCCCTATCAATCAACGCTTTGCATCTGTACTGTTTGATACTGGTGCCAATTATAGCTTTGTATCACTAGAGTTTAAGAAAATGCTTGGGTTAGTAGCTAGTAAGCTAGATATTCCGTACTCGATCGAGCTAGCTAATGGAAAGTTAGTAGAAGCGAATGAAATGATTAGAGGTTGCGTGATAGAACTGGCAGAGCACGAGTTTACGCTTGATCTTCTGCCAGTCAAGTTGGGAAGCTTCGACGTGGTAGTCGGAATGGATTGGTTATCGAGCAACCGAACAGAGATCGTATGTCATGAGAAGATCATTCGCATTCCGATGGCGAATGGAGAAACCATTGTAGTGCATGTATAGAAGCATGATACACCTCTAAGGATCATCAGATGTTTGAAATCCTGAAGATGTTTGCAGAAAGGATGTGTTGCCTTCTTGGCACACATTGTGGACAAAGAAGCCGCTGATCCAAAGCTGGAAGACATCCCAGTTGTGAAAGAATATCCTGAAGTCTTTCCCAAAGACTTGCCAGGATTGCCGCCGCAGCGACAAGTTGAATTTCACATTGACTTAGTTCCAGGCGCTGCGCCTGTAGCTAAGGCACCTTATCGACTTGCGCCTTCCGAGATGCAAGAGCTGTCAACTCAACTTCAGGAACTTTTAGACAAGGGATTTATCAGACCAAGCTTATCGCCTTGGGGAGCTCCAGTTTTGTTTGTTAAGAAGAAGGACGGTAGTTTCCGCATGTGCATCGACTACCGAGAGCTAAACAAGTTGACTATCAAGAATCAGTATCCTTTACCAAGGATTGATGACCTGTTCGATCAACTACAAGGTTCGAGTTTCTACTCCAAGATCGATCTTCGATTAGGTTATCACCAGTTGAGAATACAAGAAGAAAGCATACCAAAGACTGCCTTCAGAACTCGATATGGACATTACGAGTTTTTGGTAATGCCGTTTGGTCTGACGAACGCACCAGCAGTATTCATGGATTTGATGAATAGAGTTTGCAAGCCATATCTTGATAAGTTTGTGATTGTGTTTATCGACGATATTTTGATTTATTCAATGACAAAGGAAGAGCACGAACAACACCTAAGAGCTATTTTAGAGCTGCTTAAGAAAGAGAAATTGTACGCTAAATTCTCTAAGTGCGAGTTCTGGTTACGTGAGGTTCAGTTCCTCGGTCACGTGGTAAATGGAAATGGGATTCATGTGGATCCCACAAAGATCGAGGCGATCAAGAATTGGGAAACTCCAAAGACGCCAACCGAGATTCGACAGTTCCTAGGTTTGGCAGGGTATTATCGCAGATTCATTGAGGATTTTTCAAAAATTGCTCAACCTTTGACCTCCCTCACACAGAAGGATAAGAAGTACGAATGGGGAGATAAACAAGAGGAAGCTTTTCAGTTGTTAAAGAACAAGCTTTGTGACGCACCCATCTTATCCCTACCCGATGGCACCGACGACTTCGTGGTATATTGTGACGCCTCACGTCAAGGATTAGGCTGCGTACTGATGCAACGACAGAAGGTTATAGCTTATGCTTCGCGCCAGTTGAAGGTTCATGAGAAGAATTACACCACGCATGACTTGGAATTAGGCGCAATGGTGTTTGCATTGAAGATCTGGCGACATTATTTGTATGGCACCTGATGCACGATCTTCACTGATCACAAGAGCCTACATCACATTTTCGATCAGAAGGAGCTTAATATGAGATAGAGACGATGGGTTGAGTTGTTAAACGACTATGATTGTGAAATCAAGTATTACCCAGTGAAGGCGAATGTGGTAGCAGACGCCCTGAGTCGAAAAGAAAGAATTAAGCCCATAAGGGTTAGGGCTTTGGAAATGATTATACAAACGGACCTCTCATTACGCATTCATGCCGCGCAGAGAGAAGCTCTTAAAATGGAGAACCTTGTGAATGAATATCTCCGTGGGATGGAGAAACAGTTAGCACCCAATGAGTAAGGAACATTGTGCTTCATGAAACGAATTTGGGTTCCCCTGTTTGGTGGTCTTAGAGACGTTATTTTTGATGAAGCTCACAAGTCAAGGTACTCGATCCATCCAGGATCGGATAAGATGTACCAAGATTTAAAGGAATTCTATTGGTGGCCAAGATTGAAAGGCGATGTTGCAACTTATGTCGGAAAATGCTTAACCTGTGCCAAGGTAAAGGCCGAATATCAGAAGCCTTCAGGTCTTCTCCAGCAACCTGAAATACCCATGTGGAAATGGGAGCAGATTTCAATGGATTTTATAATGAAACTACCAAAGACATCCAGAGGTCATGACACGATTTGGGTAATCGTAGACCGTCTGACAAAATCTGCACACTTTTTACCGATCAGAGAGAAAGATAACACCGGTAAGCTTGCTGAGCTGTACCTCAGAGAGATAGTTGCACGACATAGAGTGCCTCTCTCAATTATTTCTGATAGAGACGGAAGATTTGTGTCAAGGATTTGGCAATCCTTCCAAGAAGCCTTTGGTTCTCAGTTGAATCAGAGTACTTCTTTTCACCCACAAACAGATGGTCAGAGCGAACGAACGATTCAAACGCTAGAATATATGTTACGAGCTTGCGTGATGGACTTGGGTGGAAGTTGGGACACTCACTTACCATTGGTCGAATTTTCATATAACAACAGCTACCATGCGAGCATTCAAGCTGCACCATTTGAAGCTCTCTACGGAGGCAAGTGTCGATCACCGTTATGCTGGGCAGACGCGGGTGATAGATAGCTTGTTGGTCCCGAATTGGTCCAAGAGACGACATACAAGATTATACAGATCCGAGAGCGCATTAAGGCGGCTCGTGATCGACAGAAGAGCTATGCGGACCAAAGAAGGAAGCCTTTGGAGTTTGAAGTGGGAGACATGGTTTTACTAAAAGTCTCACCTTGGAAAGGGGTAGCACGCTTTGGGAAGCGTGGAAAGTTGAGCCCGCGATACATTGGACGGTTCAAAATACTGGAGAGGATTGGTCTTGTAGCTTACAAGTTGGATCTACCCGCAGAACTGAATGGTGTTCATGATACATTTCATGTATCTAATCTGAAAAAGAGTCCAACTCAAGAAACAGTGGTCATTCCTGCCGACGAAGTTCACATTGACGACACACTCCACTTTACCGAAGAACCCGTTGAGGTTACTGATTGGAAGGTTAACAAGACACGTAGGAGTAGTGTCAAACTCGTTAAGGTTTGATGGAACGCACGACACGGCCCAGAGTTCACTTGGGAGCGTGAGGATCGCATGAAAGCTAAATATCCTCACTTGTTCCCCAACTCCCCTGCAGCTAGTAGCAGAACTTAAATTTCAGGACGAAATTTTCTTAACAGGGGGAGAATGTGACAACCGTAAAAAATACAGGTATCCGTACAATTAATTAACTATGATTAGTGCTTAATGACTGTGCTGAATTACAATTAACTGCTTTCTGATTATTGCATCATACTTACATGAGCATCACATATTGCATAATGTCTCATTATTATTACATGCAAATTTTATTGACATACATGATGCACAAAGCACAGTTAGCACAGTTAACGGATAAAACAGAAAGATGCTGACGGGGTTCAGTACATAGACATGCAGTGTTTTGAGACCCAGTATGAGCCAGAATGTAACACCCCAAAACCCGAATGTTTATACTCGGTAAATGTTCTAATATGGTACATCATGAAATAAACAACTAGGCTATTTAACCTAGTTAGGAATGTGGTAAAAAGCAATTAAAGTATGATAGTTGTGCCAATATTATTTAGTGGCAAACTTGAGGGACTAAAGTGGGGCAAAATAAAAGTTGAATTTAATATATGAAAAACACACACAAACACACAAATCGTGTGTGTTCTAGAATGAGCAGGAGCTCCATGAGCTCAAGAAACCCTAAGCATGAAGAATCATCAAATTGAAGGGTGAATCGAGGTCTAAATTCATGAATACACACGAATTAATGATCACCTACACTAGAGAATCATAAAGTATGTCTTAAAAGTTAGATTGGTGATCTTTCACGAAGTGGGTGATGATGTAAATTGCGAATTTGTATGAAATTGAGAATGGGTGTGTGTTAGAATCATCATATAGAACATGGATTATGCATGATTTAGGTTAATTTGATGTTTAAGGGTGAAACCCGTTTGTTATGGTGAAGATGATAACATGAGTGAATCATCCATGTCCAAGTTCTTGCTTATTATTGATGTATTTTGATATATATGATGGATTCTTGTTAGAGGAATTGAAAGAAATGTGATACTAGTAGGTTTAATGTTTATATATAGATGATTCATGTTGATTAGAATGAGGAATTTGATGAATTATGTATGAGATTAGAAGGATATGCATGAATTAGTTGTATACTATGCTTAGGAGGTAGTATACACACCAAATGTATGATGAACTTAGGAGGAATTTGAGATTAGATCACTAGTAAGTGATTAACAATGTAGTTATGAAGTGGGTTTTGTATAATATGATGATGTGTTATTGTTAATGATGTTTGAAATCACATACGTGTGTAAATGTTTAAAGGATTTCGGCTAGGATTTGATAGATTAGTATGTTTTGAGTTTGAATGATAATTTCTAAAATAAGATCCGTGTGATGAATGATGAACAAGCTAACTATCTTATGAATGATATATGATAGTTGATGCTTGGGAAGCGACATGGAAACTTGGGAAAGAAGCGGGTCAAACGGGACTAACGCGCACGGGAAGCATATTCGGATGTTAGCTAAGTAAAGCTTACTCCCCTTTTGTAGGATATTCATTCATTGTATAAATTAAGAGCATGATAAGTTAATATATGAAGAATGATGTTTTGGCAAGTTTTGATACGGGTCGGAACATGTGTTTATGATAAGAAACTAAGTTGTGGGTTGAAAGGGGGTAAAAAGGGTATTATGGTAACTTTGATTATGAGTTAACGAAGAAATAAGTTACAAGGAGGAAATAATGAATTATTACAACCCCAGAAGGATGAAATGGTCCTTTAGACCAAACCGGCCAAATGGTGAAGATATCACCATTTGGCGATATCGACTAATGGTTGTTTTGTTAAGTATTATGAATTCACAGGAGGAATAGTGAAAGGATTTGCATTGCTATTAACTAGCAATTTAGTGGATGAAGTACTAAAACGGGTCATAGCTTTGACCCGAGCCAGGCATGTGAGATTGGAGTTATGGTTAAGTCGTAGGGTTTGGTTAAAAATGGATGGAAGTCCTTCATTGCAAAGAACGGGACTATAGTTGACCAAAACGCCCTTGGTGGGTAAATCGGGCAACGACCTTTAAAATTTGTTTAGAAATGAACCATTAGATTAAATGATTACTTTGGACAAGTACGAATGCGGAAAGTATGATCTTTACAAGTCAAAGTCCTTAAAATGCGTAAATACCCTTAACGGGTCAAAACAAGTTTATAAGCGGAAATGGGTTAAGATGTTGTAAGAAACCCGTGATTGGGACCTTATATGATAGACGATGTTGAAATTATAAGGTTCATGGGAAATTTAGGTCAAACAAACAGGTTATGTTGGTAAATGCATAAATGGGTCAATAATTCGTAAATGAATAATAAGCCGAAAACGTATAAGTTAAGAATTTCCTTAACCCGGATGTTGAATTTCAAGTTCACATGATAGAATGTTAATTTACGATCATGTAGGAAGAAACGGGAGGTTAAACGGGTAAACGGTTCAAAAGTTATGCAAGTTTTAGTGCGTACGGACGACGAAAACAACACAGCAGAAAAATGCAATATCTAGAGGTCGTCGCCGACGGCCTTAGGGGCGTCTCCGACGGGGTCCACAAACTCAGTTTTTGCTGACGCGTTATTTTCCTGCCTACGGAGGTTTTTGGCTACGCGTAAATGCAAGGGCCGTCGCCGACGTCCTCCCCATGTCCTAAAAGCTGAAATTTTGTTATTTATGTGATTTGTGCATCGTAGGCTTCAGTACATTATTCGTAGACTACGGTGGGCCTCCCAAACAAGATTTTTAACGTTCCTTTGATGTATATGGGTTATAAATCTAAGTCTAAGTCCAATGTGATTAATGTATGAGTATGTATGTAACAACTCGTGTTTTAGAACTCTTTTGTGTGCTTTGATGTAACATGTCTGAACGTTATGTGATTAGGTGATGCATTGATTTAATGGAATGTTATGATATTGTGTTATGTGGTTTGTGTAATATATGTTATATGTTTATGAGATGCGATCGCACAACATACAACTCTAACCCAATCGCACAAGCCTTTGGGCTTTTTGCTTCACACCCTTCTCGGCCTACACTTAGTGTGCTCGAAACCCGAAAGGGCTACCCATGTGTGGGTTCGGCCCATTCCATTTATGCGCATAACCTCATGAGGAGGGGGTATACTCCTCATTATTTTCTATACACTCTAAACACAAACCCTACTCTCTCTTCCTTCACTCTCGAAGCCGACGGCATACATCCCCTTTCCCATCGAAGATTTTCTTGTTCGGATTAACCCTTGCTATATCCTCTAACCGGTTAGTGTTTCATGAGTATTGTTTTGTTAAATGATATTGTGATTTACATGTTTCCACATAATGATTTAGGGATGATATATGATTGTTTATGATGGTATATCGTTAAGGTTGTTCACGTAGATCGATTCACTTATGTAGAATGTTTAGACTGACTTAGAGTTGATAATTATGTGATGTTGATTGGGAACCGAATGTATGATAACCAACTGTGATATGTTAATCATCGAATGAATTGTGGATGATTGTTATGTTAGTATGCATGCTAGTGATCAAGAACATGAATCATGTTAATATGTTTAAGTGTTATGATTATTGTTCATGTTTTATTCATGATTAGGGTTCATAAGAATGTGATGTTGAAACTTTAATTTGATCGATTGAATGCTAATTGGAAATTGTTAGAATTGATTGGTAAAAATTAAAGATGTAACCGATTGGCTAAATTACAGGAGTAATTAACGGTCGCACAAGTCCCATAGTCGTACAAGAGCTGAACGTACAAGCTCTTGGATCGCACAAGGGCTAAGCGCACAAGTAGGGTACAACTAGGTAGAGCACACAGTACAACTAGGTTATGCATGATCGTACAAGACTTGTGGATCGCACAAGCCTTGGGCCACACACAGTTGATTGAGTTGTTACGTTATTGGGCCGTGTGGCCCAACTCAATCGCACAAGCTGTTGGACTGCCTATTTTGTTTGGGCCGAGTGTTTAATTGGATCGCACAACATGCTGTGGATCGCACAAGGTTGTGCTGATCGCACAACATGTTGGGCCGGGTAGTTGTTTGGGTTTCAACTACCCAATCGCACAAGATGCTATTGGGCTTACACTGTTACTTCAGCCCAATACATCCTGATCGCACAAGTTTGGGCTTTATGTATTTAACTGAGTTGCTTAACATGTTCTACGTGCTTACCATGATCATTACGTGTTCTTGACTTGTTAGTTCTGTGTAAACTTATGTGCTACTTGAACCTAGACCTGACTTGTATGGTAACCATGTTAGGACGTGGTTGACCCCATATAGCTCGAGTGACCTTTTCGTGTATCTGTCGAGCTAACCTAAGGTGAGTTCACACTTTCTACAAAGCATGGTAATTCCCGGTGGGTTGGGAATGGGTTAAGGAATATGGATTTCCTCGTCCTTCTTGGGTAGGACTGTATGGGTTAAGGAATGTAATTCCTCGTCCTCTTGGGACAGTCTTAAGCTCACTAGACCAAAACTCTATCACGAAGTCACTCCTTTTTATATCGACTTAATCGCCGGGCCAATGGCGAGCGGGTCATTAGTTAGATAGCGCTATTTAGGTTCGACAAGCCTCACACCGTGCCGCAGAGGACATGCGTGAACTAATGGATCTGGGCACGTCAATGATGATAGACATTGACGCAGGGCACTTAAGCATGACTCCAGTCAGTTGTCGATATGGTAACGAGTCTAGTAATGTAAACATGGGGTAGCCCTCACGGCTGGATAGCCAGAGTAAATGGGATTAAACAAATCATGTTTTTAAATATGGGGTAACCCCCTCGGCAAGAATGCCAGTTAAAGGAAAAATATGTTTTTGGAATAACTCAAACGAACACCCAACTGTGAACTCGCTCAACTTTGTTATTGACTCGTTACTACATGCTTTGCAGGTCATTAGGTACTTAGCAGGAGCTTGCATGGGGAAGAGTCGTTGTGGGACATGGACGGTTGAGTTCCATGTTAAACATTTAAACTTTATGAATTTATTCCTTAGGTTTGGGTTATACATTTTATGCCTCCGCTGTTGACTTAAAGTTGGTTATTTTCTTTTGGACACCAATTATATTGTGGTTGGTTTTATTACTTAATTACATTGTTCAATATGATTGGTGGCTTGATCCTGGTCAGTCACGCCTCCATGCGGTGATACTTCGCTTGTGGATTTTGGGGGTGTGACAGATTGGTATCAGAGCCATTGATTATAGTGAACTTGGTTTTAAAAGGGAAAAGCTTTTGTTAAAACCAGACTATAACCTGTATAGTGCTCAACGATCCACAAGGACGCTTCGCTCCACGTGCAAGATTCAACATTCTAGGTGATATGGTTTGTGTTTATATTATCTACCTGTTAGTTACATAGTACATTATTCACGGTATGCTTTGGTTAACGTAGTAATTATTGTTAGACACTCATTGTGTGCTTACTCTCTTCTGTCACTCCACACTTACGCATTGTCATGACACTTTTCTCACTTATGGTCTCATTATTGTGAAGATCATGAGTGGACGTATCAACCTAACTCAAGCCTAGCTGACGGCTTTGATCAACGAGCAAGTCGCTGCAGCGCTCGCAGCAGCTCCAGCAGGAGGTATAACCTGCTATTTCAACCTATCCTAGGATGCTTAGATCCTACTCTCGTGAACCAACCCTTGTGTTAAACTTTGTCCTTTCTTACACTCACGACAGGTCAACCTGCACAACCTCCCATGTGCACTATCAAGACCTTTATGGACTGTCGACCTAGTACTTTCAATGGTACTGAAGGAGCTGTAGGTCTCCTCCACTGGTTCGAGAAACTCGAATATGTTTTTGAGATGTGTGAATGCCCTGAGGCTCGTAGGGTGAAGTATGCTACTGGTACTCTTGAAGGTGTAGCGCTCACGTGGTGGAACACTCAGGTCCAAATGCTGGGGTTGGTTGCTGCTAATGCCACCCCATGGAATGTTTTCAAGGAATTGATCAAGGAAGAGTACTGTAATTGTGATGACATTCACAAGCTGGAGGTAGAGTTCTTCAACTTAAAGATGACGGGGTCAGAAATTGAACCGTACACGAAAAGATCGAACGAGCTGGCTATCTTGTGTCCTACTATGGTGGATCCTCCCATCAAACGTATCGAGCTGTGCCAGAGATTCAAAGTCAAGTGACTTCAGCTAACCTCGCCACCATCCAGCAAGTTGTTCGATTGGCTCATCGTCTCACTGATCAGGTGGTGGAGCAGAACAGGTTACCAAAGCGTATCAGTGCTACTACTTCTGATGCTCCCAGCGACAACAAGCGTAAATGGGATGGAGCCTCAAGCAAAGGTTCAACTTCTGTTCAGTCTCAGTCTCATCAGCGAAGGACTGACGACTACAAGAGCCCTAGTCAGCAATCACCTGGTAGCCAAAGTCAAGGTGGGTACAGGGGAATTCACCCTAAATGCAATCGCTGTAACCTACACCACAGCGGGCCATGCACCAGGAGTAACTGTCATCGGTGCAACAAGCCAGACCATGCCGCAAAGGATTGCAGAAGTTTACGCCCCGCGAATCAGAATCGTCAGCAACAACAAGCCCCACAGAATCAACTCAGCAACATCAGCAACAACAAGGCAACAACAAAGTAGGGGTGTGCACGGTTCGGTTCGGTTTTTGGGTAAAACCAAAACCGTAACCGAAAGTTCGGTTTTTAGTTTTTAAAAACCGTTCGGTTTCGGTTATTTCGGTTTCGGTTATTTCGGTTTTAGCAACGTTTCGGTTCGGTTTTTCGGTTTTTTCGGTTTTTGAAACACATTATGTAAGATTCAAAACTTAAAAGTATAATTCAAAGTTTAAGAATCTTGTTAATATTTAGTCTTTTAAATTAATATTATTCACATAAACCTAACTTTCTAATCTATTTTAATGTTTCTCCAAAGTTTTAGTTAAGACGTTTTCTTTTATAATACTTTGAAAACCATTTAATTTTTATATTAAACTTCGTTAGTTCTTGTAAACAATGGATAATTTTAATGATAAATAAACATGGTAATGTTCTTATTATAAATATCTAACAAACGATAATAAAATTAGTAGCATGGGTAAACACTTAAACAACTTAAATATAAAAATATATAGATTTGGTATACTATTAAAACTTATCGGTTCGGTTCGGTTATTTTCGATTATTGAAAATGATTATCCGAAAACCGAACCGAAATTTTCGGTTATTAAAAATCCGAAAACCGAACCGCCGGTTTTTGTTTCGGTTCGGTTTTTTCGGCCCGTATTTTTCGGTTATTTCGGTTACGGTTCGGTTATTTTGGTTTTCTGCTCACCCCTACATCAAAGGGTGCTTTCAATGTGGTGCTGAAGGCCACTTTAAAAGAGACTGCCCACAGCTGAATTGGAACAAGAACAACAACAACAATAATTAGGGGAATGGTAACAATGGGGGCAACAACGATGGCAATGGTGCCAGGGGGCGTGTATTCATGATTGGCTAGGGTGAAGCGAGGAATGATCCCAATGTTGTGACGGGTAAGTTCCTACTAGACGACTTTTATGTTACTGTTTTATTTGATTCGGGTGCCGATACTAGCTACGTGTCCTTAAAAGTTAGTCAGATGCTTAAGCGTATCCCAACACTTTTGAGCACCAAGCACACTGTAGAGCTAGCTAATGGTAAAAGTTTAGAGACCACACACGTAGTTAAGGGTTGTAATCTTGTTCTTGCTGGTCACACCTTCTCTATCGACCTCATTCCTATCGTTCTGGGTAGCTTCGACGTTGTCATTGGTATGGACTGGTTATCTCAACATCAAGCGGAAATCCTTTGCAAGGAAAAGATTGTTCGTATTCCCCGCTCTAGTGAAACACCACTCATAATCCATGGCGACAAGAGTGGTACAGTCGTAGGAATCATCTCTTTTCTTAAGGCCTAGAAGTGTTTGCGAAAGGGCCACACTGCTATTTTAGCCCTCGTCACTGACACCTCTAAGAGAGAGAAGAAGATAGAAGATATTCCGATCGTACGTGACTTTCCTGAGGAATTACCTGGTCTTCCGCCTCATCGATAAGTCGAGTTTCAAATCGAGCTAGCTCCTGGAGCAGCGCCCATAGCTCGAGCACCCTATCGTTTAGCTCCATCAGAACTTGAAGAACTGTCCGCACAACTACAAGAGCTCTTGGACAAGGGTTTTATTCGCCCTATCTTTTTGCCTTGGGGAGCTCTAGTATTATTTGTGAAGAAAAAGGACGGTACCTTCAGAATGTGTATTGACTATCGCGAACTCAACAAGGTGACTGTGAAGAATCGCTATCCTCTTCCACGCATTGATGACTTATTCGACCAGTTGCAGGGGTCGAGTTTCTACTCAAAGATTGACCTGAGGTCAGGCTACCATCAACTGAGAGTCCGAGATGAGGATATCTCCAAGACAACATTCAGGACTCGTTATGGGCACTACGAGTTTCTGGTTATGCCTTTTGGGTTGACGAACGCACCTGCGGTCTTCATGGATCTTATGAATAGAGTGTGCAAGCCTTACCTGGATAAGTTTGTCATTGTCTTCATCGACGACATCCTGATCTATTCGAGGAGTCAGGAGGAACACGAGCATCACCTAAGACTTATTTTGGAACTCCTTCGAGCAGAACAGCTGTACGCCAAATTTTCGAAATGTGACTTTTGGCTTCGCGAAGTCCATTTTCTAGGCCATGTGGTAAACAAGGATGGAATTCATGTTGATCCATCCAAGGTCGACTCGATCAAGAACTGGCCTGCACCCCGTACACCAACAGAAATCCGTCAATTCTTGGGCTTGGCGGGCTACTATAGAAGGTTCATCAAGGATTTCTCCAAGATTGCGCAACCCCTCACCTCACTAACTCAGAAAGGTGTCACCTATCGTTGGGGTGATGCCCAGGAGTCCGCGTTTCAGCAATTAAAAGATAGACTTTGTAGCGCACCAATCCTCTCACTGCCTGAAGGTACAGACGATTTCGTGGTTTATTGCGATGCGTTAATCCAAGGACTTGGTTGCGTGTTGATGCAACGTGATAAGGTCATTACTTACGCATAACGCCAACTTAAAGTGCACGAAAGGAACTACACTACGCACGATCTGGAGTTGGGAGCAGTTGTTTTCGCGCTTAAGATATGGAGACATTATCTGTACGGTACCAAGTGCACCATTTACACCGATCACAGGAGTCTCAAGCATATCTTCAAGCAAAAGGAGTTAAACATGCGACAAAGTCGATGGGTTGAGCTCTTGAATGATTATGAATGCGTGATCAAGTACCATCCAGGCAAAGCCAATGTTGTGGCCGACGCCCTCAGTCGAAAGGATACTACACCTAAGCGCGTGCGAGCGTTTCAACTTACCATTCAGTCTAGTCTTCCCGCTCAGATACGAGATGCTCAGGTTGAAGCATTGAAAGTAGATAAACGAGGATCAAGGAAACGGTTAGAACAAAAGGAAGACGAAGCTTACTATGTAACAGGGCGCATCTGGGTTCCACTTTATGGGAACTTACGCGAGCTTGTGATGGATGAAGCGCACAAGTCTCGTTACTCCGTATATCCTGGTTCGGATAAGATGTACCACGACTTAAAGACTACATACTGGTGGCCTAACATGAAAGCCAACATAGCAACTTACGTTAGTAAATGTTTGACTTGTGCGAGAGTCAAAATCGAGTACCAGAAACCATCAGGCCTACTTCAACAACCAGAGATACCGACATGGAAATGGGAGCAAATTTCCATTGATTTAGTTACTGGCCTTCCCAGATCTCAATGAGGAAATGACACTATTTGGGTGATAGTGGATAGGTTGACTAAGTCTGCACACTTTTTGGCTATAAAAAAAACAGACAAGTTCTCTACTTTAGCAGACGTTTACTTAAAGGAAGTGGTTTCGAGGCACGGGGTGCCAACCTCTATCATATCTGATCGTGACGCGTGTTTTACCTCTGAATTGTGGCAAGCGATGCACAAGTCCTTTGGCTCACGTTTAGACATGAGCACCGCTTATCATCCGCAAATGGATGGGCAGTCTGAACGCACCATCCAAACCCTTGAAGACATGCTTAGGGCATGTGTGATTGATTTTGGCAACGACTGGGAACGACATTTACCTTTAGTGGAATTTTCGTATAATAACAGTTACCACACCAGTATCCAGGCCGCTCCATTTGAGGCATTGTACGGACGTAAATGCCGATCACCTCTTTGCTGGGCAGAAATTGGTGACAGCCAAATCAGAGGCCCAGAACTTGTGATAGACACAACTGAGAAGATTGTTCAGATACGGCAACGAATGGCGGCAGCTCGTGACCGCCAGAAGAGCTACGCTGATAAGCGCAGGAAACCACTCGAGTTCCAGGTTGGGGATCGAGTGCTACTCAAAGTCTCACCCTGGAAAGGTGTTGTTCGTTTTGGCAAACGAGGCAAACTCAACCCGCGATACGTCGGACCTTTCGAAATCATAGAGAAAATAGGCAAGGTGGCCTACAAACTGAACCTACCCGAAGAACTTAGCAGAGTTCACAACATTTTCCACGTGTCAAATCTGAAGAAGTGTCTGTCAGATGAGACCCTCATAGTTCCTCTCAAGGAGCTCACTATCAACGATCAGCTACGATTTATCGAGGAACCAGTAGAGATTACTGACCGAGAGGTGAAGATTCTCAAGCGCACCAGAATTCCTCTTGTTCGAGTTCATTGGAACTCCCGTCGTGGCCCAGAGTTTACCTGGGAATGAGAAGACCAAATGAAACACAAATATCCCCATTTATTCGAGAAAAATGAAACCACTGCTGAGGCTGAAGCTACTGCGGAATTTCGGGACGAAATTCCAAACCAACAGGGGAAGGATGTCACACCCCAGGAAAACCAAGAAACCATGCAACTTAACTAGCTTCCTCAGTGAGTACGTGCTAAATTTCGGGACGAAATTTCTTTCAACTTAGGGATAATGTGACAACTCGTGTTTTAGAACTCTTTTGTGTGCTTTGATGTAACATGTCTGAACGTTATGTGATTAGGTGATGCATTGATTTAATGGAATGTTATGATATTGTGTTATGTGGTTTGTGTAATATATGTTATATGTTTATGAGATGCGATCGCACAACATACAACTCTAACCCAATCGCACAAGCCTTTGGGCTTTTTGCTTCAGACCTTTCTCGGCCTACACTTAGTGTGCTCGAAACCCAAAAGGGCTACCCATGTGTGGGTTCAGCCCATTCCATTTATGCGCATAACCTCACGAGGAGGGGGTATACTCCTCATTATTTGCTAAACACTCTAAACAAAAACCCTACTCTCTCTTCCTTCACTCTCAAAGCCCATGGCAAACATCCCCTTTCCCATCGAAGATTTTCTTGTTCGGATTAACCCTTGCTATATCCTCTAACCGGTTAGTGTTTCATGAGTATTGTTTTGTTAAATGATATTGTGATTTACATGTTTCCACATAATGATTTAGGGATGATATATGATTATTTGTGTAGAATGTTTAGACTGACTTAGAGTTGATAATTATGTGATGTTGACCAGGAACCGAATGTATGATAACCGGCTGTGATATGTTAATCATCAAATGAATTGTGGAGGATTGTTATGTTAGTATGCATGCTAGTGATCAAGAACATGAATCATGTTAATATGTTTAAGTGTTATGATTATTGTTCATGTTTTATTCATGATTAGGGTTCATAAGAATGCGATGTTGAAACTTTAATTTGATCGATTGAATGCTAATTGGAAATTGTTAGAATTGATTGGTAAAAATAAAAGATGTAACCGATTGCCTAAATTACGGGAGTAATTAACGGTCGCACAAGTCCCATAGTCGCACAAGAGCTGAACGTACAAGCTCTTGGATCGCACAAGGGCTAATCGCACAAGTAGGGTACAACTAGGTAGAGCACACAGTACAACTAGGTTATGCATGATCGCACAAGACTTGTGGATCGCACAAGATAGTACCGATCGCACAAGCCTTGGGCCACACACGGTTGATTGAGTTGTTACGTTATTGGGCCGTGTGGCCCAACTCAATCGCACAAGCTGCTGGACTGCCTATTTTGTTTGGGCCGGGTGTTTAATTGGATCGCACAACATGCTGTGGATCGCACAAGGTTGTGTTGATCGCACAACATGTTGGGTCGGGTAGTTGTTTGGGTTTTAACTACCCAATCGCACAAGATGCTATTGGGCTTACACTGTTACTTCAGCCCAATACATCCTGATCGCACAAGTTTGGGCTTTATGTATTTAACTGAGTTGCTTAACATGTTCTACGTGCTTACCATGATCATTACGTGTTCTTGACTTGTTAGTTCTGTATAAACTTATGTGCTACTTGAACCTAGACCTGACTTGTATGGTAACCATGTTAGGATGTGGTTGACCCCATATTGCTCGAGTAACATTTTCGTGTATCTGCCGAGCTAACCTAAGGTGAGTTCACACTTTCTACAAAGCATGGTAATTCCCGGTGGGTTGGGAATGGGTTAAGGAATATGGATTTCCTCGTCCTTCTTGGGTAGAACTGTATGGGTTAAGGAATGTAATTCCTCATCCTCTTGGGACAGTCTTAAGCTCACTAGACCAAAACTCTATCACGAAGTCCCTCCTTTTTATATCGACTTAATCGCCGGGCCAATGGCGAGCGTGTCATTAGTTAGATAGCGCTATTTAGGTTTGACAAGCCTCACACCGTGCCGCAGAGGACGGGCGTGAACTAATGGATCTGGGCACGTCAATGATGATAAACATTGACGCAGGGCACTTAAGCATGACTCCAGTCAGTTGTCGATATGGTAACGAGTCTAGTAATGTAAACATGGGGTAGCCCCCACGACTGGATAGCCAGAGTAAATGGGATTAAACAAATCATGTTTTCAAATATGGGGTAACTCCCTCGGCAAGAATGCCAGTTAAAGGAAAAATATGTTTTTGGAATAACTCAAACGAACACCCAACTGTGAACTCGCTCAACTTTGTTGTTGACTCGTTACTACATGCTTTGCAGGTCATTAGGTACTTAGCAGGAGCTTGCATGGAGAAGAGTCATTATGGGACATGGACGGTTGAGTTCCATGTTAAACATTTAATCTTTATGAATTTATTACTTAGGTTTGGGTGATACATTTTATGCTTCCACTGTTGACTTAAAGTTGGTTATTTTCTTTTGGACACCAATTATATTGTGGTTGGTTTTATTACTAAATTACATTGTTCAATATGATTGGTGGCTTGATCCTGGTCAGTCACGCCTCCATGCGGTGATACTCCGCTTGTGGATTTTGGGGATGTGACAATGTAAGAGGTATGTGAGAACTTGTACGTGTATATATGGTTAGGTACATCTGTAGATGTGTATATGTATGTATGTATGAAGGCACGTCTGAGTGTATGTATGTACGTGAATATGTAGGAAGGTATGTACGTATGTAGATGTGTATGTGTGTATGTGGGGATGTATGTATGCATGATTTCGATACGTTGAGTATTAAAGTTATTAATGGTGCACCTTGAGAAATGAAACGCAATGCAGGTACATGATTGAAGCCTCACCGTGGAAATAGTTACACAGAGGAAATGCTTAAAGTTAGAAAGATAACGGAATGGGAAGTTTACATAAGTGAATCTGGTTTATACATAATGTGCACTAATGTTAAGAATGTATGTGGTGAGTGCAGGTTATACGAATCACGGATTATCATCATGAGGATTAGCGATCGAAGACCGAGTCACAAGATAAATTGTACGGGAAGGCTGGAGTATGTAGTTTGGTAAATACAAGTGATGCTTTTATTTTGTAAAAGAGTTAATTCAAAACGAACTTTCAAGTATGTAAAGAGACTTATAACGAAAAGAAATTTTATGGTACGAATTTCCGCTGCAACTTTTGTCAAATACGTGTTAGGTTCTTACAAGTTGGTATCAGAGCTCTGGTTTGAGGGAAATCAAGTAGAAGGAGGTAAATACTTGAACTCAAACCTGTGTGCTCTTATGACAAGGAACCCGTACAATCCATGACTCGATCAAGATCTAAAGGTAGAAATGGAATGAAAACGTGTATGTATGCATTCACATGAATAAAACTAACAGTATGTTATGTGTAAGGTAAGCATAGTTTCTTGGAAAGGATGATCCGTGAATGCGGTCTAGGACCTGCATCAAGGTAAGTAATAAGACGAATTGACCCCAGGTACGTAAACTTAACGTGTGGGCGTTTGAAATGGTATAATTAAGCAAGTGAAAGAAAATTTTAAATGAAATATAATAATGACATGGTAAAGAAGTTTTGAAAATGTTACACGTGCCGAAACTTAATTCTTCAGACATAAGGTGGCGATTAAGCGAAGACATGAAACTAGTATGTGGATTGTGTACCTGGCCAGTACACAAGAAACGTATGACGTTCGTGAGACCATGATAATTGTTACAGGTATATCCGTTAGAATTAGGTAGTAGGTGGATGTGGGGGTGAAGAGAAATGTAAGACTTCCAGGAATGAAAGTATGAATGATATGTTAGAATCAGCAGGACGGATTCGAAACATGAAAGGAATGAAAGTATGAATGATGTATTAGAATCCGCGAGACGGATTCGAAGCATGAAATGAATGAAGTATGAATGACCTGTTTGAATCCGCGAGACGGATTCAACATATGTAAGGGATGGAAGATATGAATGATATGTTTGAAACCGCTAGACGGATTCAAACATAGAAGGAATGAAGGGTAGGGATGTTACGTTTGAATCCGCAAGATGGATTTAAAACACAAAAAGGATGAAATTATCCCACCTCAGGATGCGTCGATAGTTTGACCATGTTTGCGTCAAACGAGTCATATAAGTAAATGTAAAGCAAATGAACAAAAGAATGATCGTAATTGGCTCGCAAACCTAAATTTTAAAACGAAAGAAAGAAGTTTTGAACATGTTATGTGTTAGATGTGTTAGTAGTCGACTCTTAGGAGTCGTAATGAATGACGGGCTACGACCCAGACAATAGTCTAAGTATGATTGGGAAGAGTGAGTTTTGGCAAGAATACGGAAATGATGTAATGAATGTTGGAATGAAAGGTGCTAACCACTGATTTTGTAAATGTTACTGGTAGAATTATGAATGTGATGAAACCAATCGAATTGGTGAAAGAATGTGCATGAGTGGAAGCCCATTACAAGGATGAATGAAAGTTGGCGTGGTACAGTTAGTACTCGTGAAGAAGCAGATCATTGAATTGTGAAATGAAAACGAGGTTAGTAACATATTTAACTCATGTTGAATAGGTATGGTAGGGTATGTGATGTTTGACTTTTAACATTCAACATAAGGAGAAAATTATATCATTAAAAAGTAAATCTCAAAAGTATTGAACGGAAGTGTCGAGTATTGATTAAACTCTCGTATGATGAACTAGAACAACACATTTACTTAAGTAGAATAAGTAATGCATGATATGGGAGTAATGGTAATGTAAAAAGAATGGGATGATTTGAAGGTAACGTAAGAGTATGTATAGTACAAATAACCATAGGAAACGTAGAACGATGTTAACTTTGGAGTCAAGCACGAATGCATGACTATGAAATAGTAACTTTGTTGCGATAACGAAACAAAACTAAATGTTATGCAATATATGTATATAATATGACCTTAAAGGATGAGATAAAGGTATTAGATCTGTTATAAACAGATCATATGAAAGTAATCATTAGCATAAGATTGGATTAATATGTATATTGACCTGTTACTAACGGGTCAAGGAAATAAGAATGTTAGGTGAAAGTATGCCATGAAAGTATACACTTGCTAAGAAGTTAATTGTATGAATAAACATGAATTGAGATAAGATGCTTACTTATAATTATGATGTGACTATGAAGTCAAACATATATGTGTATGTGTAAAAGGTCAAGAGAAAGGTTTCGGGGACGAAACCTTATTTAAGGGGGGTAGATTTGTAACACCCCAAAACCCGAATGCTTATACTCTGTAAATGTTCTAATATGGTACATCATGAAATAAACAACTAGGCTATTTAACCTAGTTAGGAATGTGGTAAAAAGCAATTAAAGGATGATAGTTGTGCCAATATTATTTAGTGGCAAACTTGAGGGACTAAAGTGGGGCAAAATAAAAGTTGAATTTAATATATGTAAAACACACACAAACATACAAATCGTGTGTGTTCTAGAACAAGCAGGAGCTCCACGAGCTCAAGAAACCCTAAGCATGAAGAATCATCAAATTGAAGGGTGAATCGAGGTCTAAATTCATGAATAAACACGGATTAATGATCACCTACACTAGAGAATCATAAGGTATGTTTTAAAAGTTAGATTTTTGATCTTTCACGAAGTGGGTTATGATGTAAATTGCGAATTTGTATGAAATTAAGAATGGGTGTGTGTTAGAATCATCATATAGAACATGGATTATGCATGGTTTAGGTTAATTTGATGTTTAAGGGTGAAACCCGCTTGTTATGGTGAAGATGATAACATGAGTGAATCATCCATGTCCAAGTTCTTGCTTATTATTGATGTATTTTGATATATATGATGGATTCTTGTTAGAGGAGTTGAAAGAAATGTGATACTAGTAGGTTTGATGTTTATATATAGATGATTCATGTTGATTAGAATGAGGAATTTGATGAATTATGTATGAGATTAGAAGGATATGCATGAATTAGTTGTATACTATGCTTAGGAGGTAGTATACACACCAAATGTATGATGAACTTAGGAGGAATTTGAGATTAGATAACTAGTAAGTGATTAACAATGTAGTTATGAAGTGGGTTTTGTATAATATGATGATGTGTTATTGTTAATGATGTTTGAAATCACATACGTGTGTAAATGTTTAAAGGATTTTGACTAGGATTTGATAGATTAGTATGTTTTGAGTTTGAATGATAATTTCTGAAATAAGATCCGTGTGATGAATGATGAACAAGCTAACTATCTTAAGAATGATATATGATAGTTGATGCTTGAGAAGCGACATGGAAACTTGGGAAAGAAGCGGGTCAAACGGGACTAATGCGCACGGGAAGCATATTCGGATGTTAGCTAAGTAAAGCTTACTCCCCTTTTGTAGGATATTCATTCATTGTATAAATTAAGAGCATGATAAGTTAATATATGAAGAATGATGTTTCGGCAAGTTTTGATACGGGTCGGAACATGTGTTTATGATAAGAAACTAAGTTGTGGGTTGAAAGGGGGTAAAAAGGGTATTATGGTAACTTTGATTATGAGTTAATGAAGAAATAAGTTACAAGGAGGAAATAATGAATTATTACAACCCCAGAAGGATGAAATGGTCCTTTAGACCAAACCGGCCAAATGGTGAAGATATCACCATTTGGCGATATCGACTAATGGTTGTTTTGTTAAGTATTATGAATTCACAGGAGGAATAGCGAAAGGATTTGCATTGCTATTAACTAGCAATTTAGTGGATGAAGTACTAAAACAGGTCATAGCTTTGACCCGAGCCAGGTATGTGAGATTGGAGTTATGGTTAATTCGTAGGGATTGGTTAAAAATGGATGGAAGTCCTTCGTTGCAAAGAACGGGACTATAGTTGACCAAAACGCCCTTGGTGGGTAAATCGGGCAACAACCTTTAAAAGTTGTTTAGAAATGAACAATTTGATTAAATGATTACTTTGGACAAGTACGAAAGCGAAAAGTATGATCTTTACAAGTCAAAGTCCTGAAAATGCGTGAATACCCTTAACGGGTCAAAATAAGTTTATAAGCGGAAATGGGTTAAGATGTTGTAAGAAACCCGTGATTGGGACCTTATATGATAGACGACGTTGAAATTATAAGGTTCATGGGAAATTTAGGTCAAACAAACAGGTTATGTTGGTAAATGCATAAATGGGTCAATAATTCGTAAATGAATAATAAGCCGAAAACGTATAAGTTAAGAATTTCCTTAACCCGGATGTTGAATTTCAAGTTCACATGATAGAATGTTAATTTACGATCATGTAGGAAGAAACGGGAGGTTAAACGGGTTAACGGTTCAAAAGTAATGCAAGTTTTAGTGCGTACGGACGACGAAAACAACACAGCAGAAAAATGCAATATCTAGAGGCCGTCGCCGACGGGGTCCACAAACTCAGTTTTTGCTGACGCGTTATTTTCCTGCCTACGGAGGTTTTTGGCTACGCGTAAATGCAAGGGCCGTCGCCGACGCCCTCCCCATGTCCTAAAAGCTGAAATTTTGTTATTTATGTGATTTATGCATCGTAGGCTTCGGTACATTATCCGTGGACTACGGTGGGCCTCCCAAACATGATTTTTAACGTTCCTTTGATGTATATGGGTTATAAATCTAAGTCTAAGTCCCATGTGATTAATGTATGAGTATGTAAGAGGTATGCGAGAACTTGTACGTGTATATATGGTTAGGTACATTTGTAGATGTGTATATGTATGTATGTATGAAGGCGCGTCTGAGTGTATGTATGTACGTGAAGATGTAGGAAGGTATGTACGTATGTAGATGTGTATGTGCGTATGTAAGGATGTATGTATGCATGATTTAGATACGTTGAGTATTAAAGTTATTAATGGTGCGCCTTGAGAAATGAAACGCAATGCAGGTACATGATTGAAGCCTCACCGGGGAAATAGATACACAGAGGAAATGCTTAAAGTTAGAAAGATAACGGAATGGGAAGTTTACATAAGTGAATGTGGTTTATACATAATGTGCACTAATGTTATGAATGTATATATGTGGTGAGTGCAGGTTATACGAATCACGGATTATCATCACGAGGATTAGCGATCGAAGACCGAGTCACAAGATAGATTGTACGGGAAGGCTGGAGTATGTAGTTTGGTAAATACAAGTGATGCTTTTATTTTGTAAAAGAGTTAATTCAAAACGAACTTTCAAGTATGTAAAGAGACTTATAACGAAAAGAAATTTTATGGTACGAATTTCCGCTGCAACTTTTGTCAAATACGTGTTAGGGTCTTACACAGAAACCAAGTTTTACACTAGTATAGTGTGTAGGGAAGTAAGGACCACAAAACTGCTTTTCTAGGTGATAGTTAAAGTGCCGGAAAGTGCCTAAAACTCACCCAAAGTGCAGAATTCTGCATAATTCAGCAAAAATCAGCATTTTAATAAGCTAGTTACATGCAAAAATATGACTAAATGGTCCTGAATGCTTTCCTAAGTGTCGGGAATTAAAAGTGTCACAAAAGGTAACATAAAGAACACTAAATGGTATAGTTTGACACTTTAACGAACCGGTATCTAACCGAACAACCGGACACTACCCGAAACATTAAAATTATACTAGAAGCCTTGTTTTAATAATTCTAAGCTAGTTATGACCCCCGAACACCCTAACACACTATATAACACATGATATGCATAAACACTAAACACTATACTTAGAATCTAAGCCTCTAACTTAATTACTCATCACCACCCAACTAATACCCCCCCCCCCCCATGTGGACGGTCACAAAGAGTGGCCCCACCAAAATCTTTCCTTGATACACTAAGCTTGGATTAGAGATTTGGTCTTGTACTAATGAAACATAATACCCAATGGTTAAAAGCTTAAAATGGTTATAAGTGGAACATGAGCTCTCATTCTCACACCCACACTTCTCACCACTCTTCTTCCTTCCTCCCTTCCCCCTCTCGGCCGAACATAACCCACCACACCACCACCATCTTCAACTCACTTCCATACATTCCAAGTTCATCCTAAGGTGCAAGAAGGTGTCTAAGGAAGTTTGGAGCTCTTGGAGATTGAAGGACCTTTCCCATTTGCTTTTATCCAACACATTTATCATCTTCAACCTCTTGTGTTCATCCCTAGCCTTAGAGCTAGTAGTAAGGCCCTTATGATCTCTTGTTACTTCATATCTTGTTGGTTAAAAGATGATGAACATTGTTAATCTTGAAGAACACTAAAGAACTTAATCATGAAACTTTAACATAAGCTTAATAACATATAAATACAAGATGATTAGTGTTGATTTGCTTCTTGATGATTGATGATTTGTGTTAGTGATGTTAGACATCATATGAAACCTACTAGATTGTGATTTAACACAAGATCTAGTAAGTTAAGGTGGTGATCTTGTGAAAGACCAAGATCATCATACTTTATGTTTCACATGAACTTGAAGAGTGAAAATGATTTTGTAAATAATGGAGCATGTAACATGTTACTAGACATAAACTTGGATGATTTCAAAAAATAGTTTTCCAAAGAAACCAAGTTAAATAACAAGATTTACATAGATTTGGTTCTTACTTAAACATACACTATTTTTTGTGGTAAAACAAGTGTATAAACACTTGTGAAATAAGAAGATGTCATAAATAAATGTTTTTGTAAAACATGTTTACAAGTTGTAAACACCTAAATCTTTCAAGAATGAAGTTTATAAAGAAGTAAATACATTTTGGAGGGTAACTAAACCTACTAAACACACTACCAAGTTACTACAAGTTTTTATGAAAGTTCAAGTTCATGATTGTTATGTAAATAACATTGTTTTGGCACTTGGTAAGTGTAAGTTGTTTAGGGTTGATTGTTGATTGTTTGTGATGATTTTGAAAAGAAAATGATATGCTTTGTTAGCATGGACACCTCCATTTTTAGGGGAAACTATGGCAAAATTTTCTAAAAATATAAACACTTAGAAAAATATTTTCAAACAAATATTTACAAGTGTATTTTAACTATGGTTTTCAATATAAACTTTGCCATAATTTTTGTAAGAAAAATACAAGTATTGGAGGTTGGTTTTTATAAATAAAAATGGATAAATATGTATTTAGAATATATATTTACATTAGAGACATGATGTGTGTGAATATTTGTATGCTTTGTGTAGTAGTTATATTATTTTAGAGTTACAATAATATAACTTAACAAATACCAAGAAATTACAATCCAAAAACGTTATCAAAAATCAAAAGGAATAATTACACAAGTTACACACACAATATTGGAAAACCGAACAAGAATGTAACTTACAAAATATTCCGAAAAATACATTTATGAGCATATTTTTGGTAAATACTATTTTGGATACAAGAGAAATGAAAGTATGATTTTTATTATTATTACCAAGTTATATCTTATTTTCGACAAGGAGAAAATATATTATTTTTGGGAAGTAAAAATATATTTTCTTGGAATATTGGAAGATATATAATTTTTGGGAAAAATATATATATTTTCTTGTAATACATTATTTTTCGACAAAATAAGTTTATATATATTTTCTAAAGTTGGACTTGAAAATATATGGTTTTGGAAATATATATTGGATATTTATTAAGAAAATACGTACACAAGAATACGGATATACATGTATGAGATACCCCCATCCTTGGGAAGGAAATACAAACACAAATACTTGAGAAGTATCATTACACAAATATTGTTTAACAATTATTCCAAAATTAAATATAATATAAAGTTAAAATATTTATTATTTTAACAAGTAATTATAACTTGGAATAATATTGAAGACTTAAAAGGAAACGTAACTCGAAAACATTAATACTAAGACAAGGCACGAACCGTTCGTCTAATAGACGTTAGCACATTGTAGGTAGTCGTGTTTGCTGAAGAGATTTGAGTTACGATTCTGAAGACGCAAGACTGTGAGTTCATGTCCCCCTTTTCTTTAAACTGTTTTGTTTATTAACTTCGGGGGTGAAATACATGTTACAAAAGGATTACAAACAAATACAATTGGTATGGTTAGCCTAGGAAAGTACCATAGATCATGTGAATGGGTAGGCGGATACTTAAGACCATTAATCCTCGTATAAGGACCGAGGGGCATGAGTGATAGATCTATTTGGGTGTAGCGAGCCCACACCCATGAGGACCAGGGTGGCCCATAGGGTGACTATGTCTTCCAGCCGGAAGCCCGGTACAACTTTGCTAGGTTTGAGCCTTCCTAGGCCGTCACACATATCAGTGGCCTTGCAAACCATTGGTGATATTTTCCTTGTTTGCTTTTATACCGGGATTTACAAATATACATACACTGTTTACAAAGGTTTATACATACTTATACACAAACACATGAACTCGCTCAACTTTTGTTGATGTTTTCAAATTACATGTATTTCAGGGAACTAAGTGGATCTGGCAGGTGTTTGCATGTTTTCAAGCTGTGTCATGAATAAAAGATGTCATCCAAGGTCGTTAGGGTTTAGGAGATGTATCTTAATCCTGGACGAGATACATGGTTCTAAACCCGGTTTTATTTAAAGTCTTTTGTTGAGTCTTCATGAACTCTCTTTAAAACAAGTTGTGGTTGTAACTTAAATTTGGTGTCGATGTTTCAGACAATTATGTTGTGTTATTTTCAAACTTAACTTATGGATGAACATCTAATGGTTTTATCATATAGCATTGTTAAGATTGAATGCTATGGTATTAAGAAGTCACACCATAATCACGCTTCCGCAAAAGTCAGGGTGTGACACTACACCAGTATGGTGTGTAGGGAAGTAAGGACCACTAAACTGCTTTTCTATGTGATAGTTAAAGTGCCGGAAAGTGCCTCAAACCCACATAAAGTGCTGAATTCAGCATAAATCAGCAAAAATCAGCTTTTTAACAAGCTAGTTACATGCAAAAATATGACTAAATGGTCCTGAATGCTTTCCTAAGTGTCGGGAATTAAAAGTGTCACAAAGGGTAACATAATGAACACTAAACGGTATAGCTTGACACTTTAACGAACCGGTATCTAACCAAACAACCGGACACTACCCGAAACATCAAAATTATACTAGAAGCATTGTTTTAATATTTCTGAGCTAGTTATGATCCCCGAACACCCTAACACACTATATAACACCATATTAACTTAAACACTAAACATTACACTTGAAAACTAACTAGATTGCTACACTTATCATTAAACCACAACCAATACCCCCCCCCATGGTGGACGGTCACAACGGTGGCCCCACCCTTGATTTCCCTTGATCTCATGAAGATATGATTAGAGATTTGGTCTTGTACTTAAGAGACACTTTACCCATTGGTTAAACACTAAACATGGTTATAAGAAGATCATAAGCTCTTATCTTTCACCTATAAACACACACACTTTCTTTCTCCCTCCTTCCTCTCGGCCGAACACCACCAACCATACCACCACCATCATTCAATCTTGTTCATACATTCCATACACTCACAAAGGTACTAGAAGGTCTACAAAGGAGCTTGGTGGTCTTGGAGATTGAAGGACCTCTTCCATTTGCTATTATCCACCACATTTGTCACCTTCATCTTCTTGTGTTCTTCCCTAGCCCTTGTGCTAGTAGTAAGCTTTTTGTCACTTGAATTTACTTCTCATTTAGTTGGTTAAAAGATGATATGTGATGATAATCATGTGGAACACTAAAGAACATAATCAAGAAACATGAACATAAGCTTAATATATGATGAAATCTTGATGAAACTAAGTTGTTTATGTTATGAATGCTTGTTGATCATTGATTTGTTTGTAAAGATGATGTTGAACATCATAGCATCTTGCTAAATCATGATTAGAAACATAGTTTAGCAAGATGAGAAATGTAAGAAGTTGTAGGATGAAAAATCATCCACCCCTAAATCATGAACTTGAAAAGAATACTTGATTTCTTGAAAAATAATAATTAAAGTGAGTTAATAATCATATTGATCTAAGATTTATGAATGGTTTTCCAAAAAGAACCAAGTTCAAAATATGATTTTTAGAAGATCTTGGTTCTTACTTAAACATACACTATTTTTAGTGATAAAACAAGTGTAGAGACACTTGGGAAACAAGAAGATTTCATAAAGAAACGTTTTTGTAAAACATGTTTACAAGTTGTAAGCACCTAAATCTTTCAAGAATGTAGTTTATAAAGAAGTAAATACATTTTGGAGGGTAATTAAACCTACTAAACATACTACCAAGTTACTACAAGTTTTTATGAAAGTTCAAGTTCATGTTGTTATGTAAATTGTATAGTTTTGGCACTTGGCAAGTATTGATTAAGTAGTTGATTGATTGTGATGATTTTAAAGAAAATGATATGCTTTGATAGCATGGACACCTCCATTTTTAGGGGAAACTATGGCAAAATTTTCTAAAAATATAAACACTTAGAAAAATATTTTCAAACAAATATTTACAAGTGTATTTTGATCATGAGTTTTCAATATAAACTTTGCCATAATTTTTGTTGCAAAAATACAAATATTGGAGGTTGGTTTTTATAAATAAAAATGGCTAGATATATATTAAAGACACATGTGTGAATATTTGTATACTTTGTGTATTAGTTATGTTATTTTAGGGATAAAATAATATAACTTAACAAATACCAAGGAATTTACAATCCAAAATGTTACCAAAAATCATAAGGGATAAATACACAAGTTACACACATAATATTGTAAAACCGAACGAAAGAATGTGACTTACCAAATATTCCGGAAAATATGTTTACAAGATATATTTTTGGTAAATAATATTTTGGATATAAGGGATGAAAATATGATTTTTATGATTATTACAAAAGTTATATCATATTTTCGACAAAGGGAAAATATATTATTTTTGGGAAGTAAAAATATATTTTCTTGGAATATTTAGAAGATATATGATTTTTGGGAAAAATATATATTTTCTTGGATAAACTTGAACTATATTATTTTTGGAATTACAAATATGTTTGTCAAGAGGAAATTTGGAATAGTTCTTCTAAGAAATGCTTCTTGAAATATATATTTTAGAAATATATATTGGATAATTATTAAAGATAATACACGCCGGAATACTTAACAAATACAAGAATACGAATACACATGAATAAGATACCCCAATCCTTGGGAAGGAAATACGAATACAAATACTTGAGAAGTATTATTACGAAAACATTGTTTAACGATTATTCCAAGAAGCAACAAATATAATTTAAAGTTAAAATAATTATTATTTTTACAAGTAATTATAACTTGGAATAATATTGAAGTCATAAAAGAAACGTAACTCAGAAACGTAAACACTAAAACAAGGCACGACCCGTTCGTCTAATAGACGTTAGTACATTATAGGTAGTCGTGTTTGCTGAAGGATTTGAGTTACGAGTACTGAAGACGCAAGACAGTGAGTTCATGTCCCCCTTTTCTTTTAACTGTTTTCAGTTTTATACTTCGGGGGTGAAATACATGTTACAATTATTACAAACGTTTTATACATGGTATGGTTAGCTAAGGAAGGTTACTGCTTGATCATGTGAGTGGTGGGTAGAACACTTAAGGCCATTAATCCTCGTCGTATGACCGAGGGACATGAGTGATAGATCTATTTGGATGTAGCGAGCCCACACCCATGAGGACCAGGGTGGCCCATGTGGTGAGTATGTCCACATACTGAAGCCGTGGCAAAATCCGCTAGGTTTGAGTTTTCCTTCATCACTTCACACATACCATTGGCCTTGCAAACCATTGGTGATCTGTTTTTCCTTATTGCTCACATAGCAGGATTTACATATATACAGACATACTTTAAAGGTTATTCATACACACAGACAATCACATGAACTCGCTCAACTTTTGTTGATGTTTTCGAATTACATGTATTTCAGGGAACTAAGTGGATCTGGCAGGTGTTTGCATGTTTCAAGCTGCGTCATGAATAAAAGATGTCATACAATGTCATTAGGGTTTAGGAGATGTATCTTAATCCTGGACGAGATACATGGTTCTAAACTTGGGTTTATTTAAGGTCTTTTGTCGAGTCTTCGTGAACTCATTTAAACATGTTGCATGGTTTGTAAGTTAAATTTGGAGTCTACGTTCTAGACAATTATGTTGTGGTATTTTCAAACTTAATTTTATGGATGAACATCTAATGTTTTAATCACATAGTGTTGTTATGATTGTATGCAATGGTATTAAGAAGTCACACCATAATCACGCTTCCGCAAAAGTCAGGGTGTGACAGTTACAGCCTCCCCTACTTTAAAAAATTTTGTCCCGAAATTAAGGCGCAGGCGTAAAAAAGAGTTGTGGATATTTAGCTTTCATATCACTTTCGAGTTCCCAAGTGAACTCGGTGCCGCGTTTGCCTTCCCGGCGAACCTTCACTATAGGAATGCGAGAGCGTCGAAGTTTCTTGGTCTCTCGGTCCATGATTTCTACTGGCTTTTCCATGAAGTGTAATGTTTCGTCCACTTGCAAATCCTCAAGAGGGACATGCAAATTCTCTTCGGCTAGACACTTTTTGAGGTTCGAAACGTGGAAAGTCGGATGTACGTTGCTGAGTTCCTCTGGTAATTCGAGTCGATAGGCCACTTTGCCAATTCTTTCTAGAATCTTAAAGGGTCCAACGTATCGAGACGCTAGCTTTCCTTTCTTGCCGAATTGGATCACCCCCTTCCAAGGTGAAACCTTTAGGAGTACGTGATCGCCAATTTCGAACTCAAGAGGCTTGCGGGGTTTATTGGTGTAACTCTTTTGACGACTCCGAGCTTTCAAGAGATTGTCTCGTATCTGGAGGATTTTGTCAGTCGTTTCTTGTATTAACTCAGGACTGGTAATTTACGCGTCTCCGATCTCGTGCCATACAATAGGCGATCGACATTTTATTCCATATAATGCCTCAAACAGTGCCTTTTGAATACTAGAGTGATAACTGTTGTTGTATGAGAACTCGACTAAAGGTAAATGCGAATCCCAATTACCACCAAAATCTATAACGCACGAGCGAAGCATGTCTTCAAGGGTGCGAATCGTGCGTTCAGTCTGACCGTCGGTCTGGGAATGGAAAGCGATACTGAGATTAAGAGTAGTACCGAGAGCGGATTGAAAAGTTTCCCAAAGGCGCGAGGTGAATCGACCATCGCGGTCAGAGAGTAGTACCGAGGGGCGTCCCATGTCGACAAATAACTTCGTTGGTATAAATCCATGCTAATCATTCAACCTTAAAGTCTTCTCGTATAGGCAGAAAATGGGCGGATTTTGTGAGACGATTGACGATAACCCAAATGCTATCCTGACCTGATGGCGTGCATGGGAGTTTCGTAATGAAGTCCATAGCTATACTCTCCCATTTCCACATCGAGATCTCGGGTTGTTCGAGTAAGCCAGAGGGTCGTTGGTGTTCAGCCTTGACTTTGGAGCAAGTCAGGCATTTCGAAACGTAGAGAGCGATATCCTTCTTCATTCCAGGCCACCAATACCAGGCACGCAGGTCCTGGTACATCTTTTCGGCTCCGTGATGAATGGAGTATCGGGATTTGTAGGTTTCATTCATCAAGATCTCATGGAGATCATGACGATTGGGAATCCAAATTCGGTCGTGGTAGTGAAAAATACCATTTGGTTTGTTCACCAGTTGATCTTCGTTTCCAAGAATTCTTTATTCCTTCAACGTGCATTTGGTAAAACAGGCGTGTTGAGCGTCGCGAATGAGAGTTTCGAGGTCGTATTGGGCTTGAGCATTACGAACGCTATGTAAATAGCTTCATCTGCTAAGAGCGTCACAATGACATTTGCTTTTCCTAGATGGTAGCGTATCTCACAGTCGTAGTCGTTGAGAAGTTCGACCCATCTGCGTTGGCGCATGTTTAGTTCTTTCTGGTTCAAGATGTGTTGTAGGCTCTTATGGTCGGTGAAGACCGTACACTTGGTGCCATAAAGGTAGTGTCGCCAAATATTTAACGCAAAAACAACTGCACCGAGTTCCAGATCGTGGGTTGTGTAGTTCTTCTCGTGGATTTTAAGCTGACGAGACGCGTACGCGATAACCTTGTCTCGTTGCATAAGCACACAACCAAGATCTAGGTTAGAGGCATCGCAATAAACTACAAAGTCATCGTTTCCATCGGGTAGCGCGAGTACGGGAGCGTTGCAAAGTATACGCTTAAGAGTTTGAAAGGCTTCCTCTTGTTCAGTTCCCCAAACAAAAGGCTTGTCTTTATGCGTCAGAGATGTGAGAGGTACGGTGATTTTTGAGAAATCAAGGATAAATCGGTGATAATAACCCGCCAGTTGTAACACCTCGTAAAAACGTGTCCATTTATATGAAGACACGTGTCCTAAATCCTAATCATGTGAAAGATTGAGTTTGAAGGACTAAAGGTGTCAAACGATGAAAATATGTATTCGAAGGGACTAAAAGTGTCAACATGCCAAACTTGTGCCTCTGAATGACCACACACGAAGAATATATTCTTAAACGAGTAATTATTCGGATATAAGAAGCCGTTTGTGAAAATAATCGAAAGATTATAAACTACAGGGGTTAAACGTGTCAACATGTTAATTCTTACCTCTGAGTGACCTTTTAACAAACCCGGGGCTTCATATTATTCAAATATACTCTCAAGAATAAGTGATATCAATCTCACGAGGTTTCGATATCGTTAAGTGATATTTACGCAAATTCCCAAGAATTAGGGTTAAAAGCGTCAATGAGGCGAAACTCGTATTTTCGTTGACCGTTTAACGAAACCGGACCTAACGGTGTTTGGTTATACTCCCTAGTTCATCTACAAACTAACTACAAGGGCTAGAAGTCCTTAAAATGAAAGTTGTAAAGCTTAAAAAGGTGCAGGGACCAATTGTGACAACTTCTGAAAGTTGTTTTGAGGGCTAGCGTCGCGCGACCACCCCCTGTTCACCGTGGCACGACGCGACGGGTCCAAATCGACAGAATGTGCATGGCATCTGCAGGTTTGTCATCTTTCTTGAGCTCCAAACAAGTTTAAACGAATTCTAGGGTTGTTTGATGGTTTAAAAAACCACTATGGACACCTGGAGCCATCATACAACACCCCTAAACACCTGTGATGATCTTGGATGACCCCCATTCACTATAAATAAGCTCCTTTGGGCAGCCTTTACACTTGCACATTCACTCAAAATCACTTCTCTCTCTAAGTTCAAGCATTCCTTGAGCATTCTAGGATTCCTGATAAAAAAGGGAGCTCATTTTATGTAGGATCGAGATTCGATCAATACGAGTCGGTCTGAGTTAGATCTGAATCACTAGAGAGGCGGAATCAATCTAGTAACCTTGAATCGGTGTTAGAATGTGAGTAGAAGCAGATAAATATACTTTAAACACGTTTTCCATTGATATTAAACGTTTTTACACAGAGAGAATTTTGGCAGCACTTTGTGTCAGAAATCTCCAAAAGTTACAAATGGAAAACACAACACCCCTATTTATAGGGTTTCCAGTTCGGACGAGGACAACAACTCAGTTCGCACGAACTGGCATGTTCCAGTTCGTGCGACCTGGCCCTAACTAAACCACTTCGTGCGAACTGGACTATTACATAATAAAACTTAACTTTTCAACCCTAAAACATATAAACGACACGACCTAGACTGATGACGTAGGCGATAGACATTGTGCACCAACAAACTCCCCCTTGGGTATTGCCGGAGTCTTCAGTCAGCCTGTCTTCAAAATCTTCCTTCACAAAGACTTAAACTTTTCTTCTCTCTGCTTCGGTTTTCTCTTCAACAAACTCTTCAGCTTTTCATTCTCTTTAGCAGCTTTGATTTTTTCTTCAGCTTGCATCTTCATCCACTTACCTCGAAGCAGTTTGTCTTTTTCTTCACGTTCCTTTCTCTCCTTCTCAGCTTTTAGAGCTTCTTCTTTCTCAATCTCTCTCCATCTCGATGACCACATATTCTCAGAATTTATTCCTTTCTGAAAACATATCGTAGCAACTTTCTGAAATTGCAGAGCTTGATCTTTATCCTCAGCTTTATAACCAATCTTATGTATGAACAAGCATTCGATATCCTTCGCTGAACAATTAACAATCCACATTGGATCGTACACGTGAATGTATCTGATCACATTATCAACCTTATGAGCAATCACCGCTTCTGTCGTCAAGCAACTGTATATGTCACACCCCCAAAATACCACGCGCAGAAACACCGCGGGACGTGTGACGTACCAGGATCCAAGCCACCAATCACATTGAACCAATAATAAATGTTTAAATAAAGCATTCGTTCCATTGCATATGATAAATCCATGACATAAGTTAAAACCAGAGATAATGTTCAGCGGAAGCATAAAGTAAATTGTTAAGCAACTCTTGCGTAATAAATGTTCAAAACCAATGCATTAAATATCCAAGAGTCTCGATCCATGACCACTCCAACGCTCCCAGATAGCAAGTCCAGAATCAGTAATCTAACGACCTGCAAGCATGCAGACAAGTGTGTCAGACGACGCTGGTGAGTTCAAAGTTTTGTTAACGCGTTTAGTTACCAGTTGTGTGTATAAAACAGTTCAACAGTTTGATTTGATGATGTTATTAACTCGATTACCGTAAATGGCTACTAGATGTGTTTGCCCAAACCCCAATGCCTATATCAAAGCATTGGTCAAGTGGTCAAGGTAATTAGTTCACGCCCGTCCTTCCGGCACAGTGTGAGGGTGCCAATCCTAATAGCGCTATCAACTAAATACCTCGTTGCCTTCCTGGCAACAATCAGTAGATGTAAGGGGTCTTGTATGATAGAAACTGAGTAATAACCAACATCCCATTAACCTGGCATTCCTCCCTGGAATGTTACCCGATATCCCTTCCCGGGATGCATGCTTGGAAAAGAGCAGTGAACTCACCTCGGTTTGCTTGGTTTGATTAATTACTTGTTAACACTTAGACAGTCACAGCCTATGATGTACAAGCACTCGTAATCAGTTTACATTCACGTATAGTCATGATGTGCATACAAGTTATCACAGCAATTATACAACTCATATAATCCCATAGTTCACGTATACGTTCCAAAATAATGCTTAACAGTTGAGTGTGTACTATACTAGCTGTATGAACCAGATTATGTCACTTATCATAAATACACATTATTAATAGTAAGCATCATCATTAACCATAGACATCATTAACAATAGACAGCAGATATCCTTAACAGTAATTATTGTGATTTCATTAACATATTCATAGTCATAAATAAACATCACTAACAGTTTGCTACATGGTTTCCTTTAACAAGGAGTCATTCATTTTTATGCATGTTCAACGTTATAGTCTATTGATGAGCTCCTGTACAACCGACGAACTCCTGGTCGGCGAAACCTCAAGATTTCGTCGATACGCATATGACGAAATCTTATGACTTTTCGTCGGGGTTCTTGCGGCGAAGCCTTAGGGAATTTCTTCGATTAGTAAGTGATGAATTATGAGATTTCGTCGGGTCATATCATGCGACGAAATCTAAAGTTTGTCGGGTTTTAGTATGTGACGAAATCTAAAGTTCGTCGGAGAACAGTTACGCACAACCCTAGTCACGCTTTACAGCCGATCACATCATCATTGGCAGTTCAAATTCAACAGTTTTGTTAAATCATTAGTCGTTTATTTAATCCCTGTATTAAACCAATACATCTCGTTTCCAATCCGTACCATCGGAAACGATTATCCTTGACACGATCAAAATTAATTATAACATGATCAATCAGATTCAATACCCCATATAAACAATATCATGTAGTCAATCAGATTCAACATCACATATAATCAGATTCACTACCACATATAAATGATAACACATATAATATCATGCAATCGATCAGGTTCAATACCACATATAATCCATATCATGCAATTATGAATAACAACAGCGAAGAATCACTAACCGAGATTTTAACCGTACAAGATGCTAACTCGAGTGAGGGGGGGGGGGGTCTGCTACCGAGATCCTGCGTACAGGGGGAAAAGCTCAAGGGTTTCTGGTTTATAATCAAGTTTAATCCCATCTAAATGCATACCACGTATGAATATACTGTGAGGATTTGGGCAGTTTACTCTTTTAGTCGAAGTGGGCTCAAGCCCACTCACTTGGGCTGCCACAGGTAATTAGTAACAAAGTCCAAGTGGTTAATATCATCTACACAGCCCAACTCTAAGGTTCTAATACGGGTGTTGGGTTGGGCTCCAAGTATACGTGTGTGTGTATCGGCCCAAAAGTATAGTCATGCTAACTAACCGAGCTATAACAACTCAGAACGTTCAAGGCAACGTGTTAGAAAGAAACAATTAACGAGAAGTTAGTATCACAAAATTAACGTTACAAACCTTAAAAGTTCGGGCTGTCACATCATCCCCAACTTGAAAGAAATTTCGTCCCGAAATTTGATAAGCAACCCGAAACTGCAAGACGTTAGCTCAGGATGACTGTGGATTTTCCGTGGGTACCACATCATCCCCAACTTGAATGGAAATTTCGTCCCGAAATTCACTCTTTGCGTCAGATCTAGGCTTGTCAGGCTTGGACTTGTCATAAGGGAATAGATGTGGGTACTTGAGCTTCATCTGATCCTCGCGTTCCCACGTGAACTCCGGTCCACGTCTTGAGTTCCAACGAACTCTCACAATCAGAATACGACTGTGCTTACGGACCTTGACTTCCCAATCCATAATTTCTATTGGTTCTTCGACAAACTGCAACTTTTCGTCAATCTTCAATTCTTGAAACGATACTACCAGTGTTTCATCAGACAAACACTTCTTTAACTGCGACACATGGAACACATCATGGACGTTACCCAACTCAGCAGGTAACTCCAACCTGTAGGCCACTTTACCGATTCACTCCAGAATTCTGAATGGTCCAACATAACGAGGGTTAAGTTTGCCGCGTTTTCCAAAACGCACCACACCCTTCTAGGGTGAGACCTTCAACATGACATGATCATTGACTTCAAACTCCAAAGGTTTTCTACGCTTATCGGCATAACGTTTCTGTCGATCACGCGCTGCCTCCATGCGATTCCTGATCGGAACAATTTTCTCGGAGGTTTCAAGTACAAGTTCCGGACCTGTAATCTGACTGTCACCCACCTCAGCCCAACAGAGGGGTGAACGACATTTCCGTCCATACAATGCTTCGAATGGAGCTTCCCGAATGCTGGTATGGTAGCTATTGTTGTAAGAAAACTCTACCAAAGGCAAGTGTTTTTCCCAACCCTTGCCAAAATCAATTACACACGCCCGTAGCATATCTTCGAGTGTCTGGATCGTTCGTTCACTTTGACCATCCGTCTGCGGGTGATAAGCAGTACTCATATCGAGGCGTGAGCCGAACGATTTGTGCATCGACTGCCATAAATCTGAGATGAAACGCTGATCACGATCAGAGATGATAGAAGTTGGCACTCCATGCCTAGAGACCACTTCCTTAAGGTAGACAGCGGCTAGTTGTGAGAACTTGTATGTTTCCTTGATTGCTAGAAAGTGTGCTGACTTCGTGAGACGATCAACGATCACCCAAATTGTGTCATTCCCACTTTGAGTTCTTGGTAGCCCGGTAATGAAATCCATTGCGATTTGTTCCCATTTCCACATGGGTATTTCTGGCTGTTGCAGCAATCCAGACGGCTTCTGGTATTCCACTTTAACTTTTGAGCAGGTTAAGCATTTACTCACATAAGTTGCAATGTGAGCTTTCATCTTCGGCCACCAATACATGATTTTGAGATCTTGATACATTTTATCCGAACCTGGATGAACAGAGTATCGAGACTTGTGCGCTTCGTCCATCACAAGTTCTCTAAGGTTACCAAACAACAGAATCCATACCCGCTCCACGAAATAGTAAATACCATCTGACCTCTTCTCAAGTCGTTTCTCCATGCCCCGTAAATACTCAGCTTCGTAGTTTTCTTCCTTTAACGCCTTGGCTCGAGCCGAACGGATCTGATCAGGCAGGTTAGAATGAATAGTGAGCTGCAAAGCGCGAACACGTTTGGGATTCGATTCCTTTCGGCTGAGGGCATCAGCTACAACGTTGGCCTTCCCCAGATGATACTTGATTGCACAGTCATAATCGTTTGAAAGTTCGACCCAGCGATGCTGTCGTATATTCAAATCCTTCTGATCGAAAATGTGCCGAAGGCTCCTGTGGTCGGTGTATATAGTGCATTTAGTACCGTACAGGTAATGCCTCCAGATCTTCAATGCGAAAACCACAACCCCCAATTCCAAGTCGTGTGTCGTATAATTCCTCTCGTGAACCTTCAACTGACGAGAGGCGTAAGCTATCACATTGTTGCGTTGCATCAGCACGCAACCAAGACCCTGTATGGAAGCATCACAGTATACTACAAAGTCTTCTATACCTTCAGGTAGTGACAAAATCGGCGCACTACAAAGTTTCTGCTTTAATAACTGAAAAGCCTCCTCTTGTTTCATTCCCCATGAGTATACTACGCCCTTCTGCGTTAACGAGGTGAGAGGTTGCGCGATCTTCGAAAAATCCTTAATAAATCTCCGATAATACCCAGCGAGACCAAGAAATTGTCGCACCTCAGAAGGAATCTTTGGCGCCGCCCAGTTCTTAACAGCATCAACCTTTGTAGGATCTACATGTATCCCCATTTCATTAACAATGTGCCCAAGAAAATGTACCTCCCGAATCCAGAAGTCACACTTAGAGAATTTCGCGTAGAGCTGCTCCTTCCTCAGGAGCTCCAAGATGAGTCGTAAGTGCCGCTCGTGATCTTCCTTGCTCTTCGAGTATATCAAAATGTCATCGTTGAATACTATAACGAAATCGTCGAGATACGGTTTGCATACACGGTTCATGAGATCCATGAAGACCGCTGGCGCGTTCGTTAACCCAAACGGCATCACTAAAAACTCATAGTGCCCATAACGCGTTCGAAAAGCCGTTTTGGGAACATCCTCCTCTCGGACCCTCATCTGGTGATATCCCGACCTTTAAGTCGATCTTCGAGTAAAAACTTGACCCTTGCAACTGGTCAAACAGGTCGTCTATACGTGGCAATGGATAACGGTTCTTGATAGTCACCTTGTTGAGTTCCCGATAGTCAATGCACATGCGAAAGGACCCGTCTTTCTTCTTCACAAACAAGACTAGGGCTCCCCAAGGCGAAGAACTAGGTCGAATAAAACCCCTATCCAGTAATTCTTGCAGTTGATTAGATAACTCTTGCAACTCTCCACGTGCAAGACGGTAAGGAGCACGAGTAATTGGAGCTGCTCCTGGTGCAAGATCGATCTGAAATTCTACTTGATGGTGAGGAGGTAGACCAGGTAGCTCCTCAGGAAATATATCGACAAATTCACGTACGACTGGCAGATCCTCGATCTTTCTCTCTTCAAACGGAGTATTAGTAACTAGTGCTAGAATTGCAGGATACCCCTTTCGTAGACATTTCTGAGCTTGCATAGCTGAGATGATGCCAACCATCGCACTACTACGATGCCCCTGAACTGATAATGACTCTCCACTGGAGAGTGGAATACATACGATCTTTTCCTTGCACAGAATCTCAGCTTGGTGTTTGGACAACCAGTCCATACGAACCACTATATCAAAACTACCGAGGGTAACAGGAAGGAGGTCAATATCAAACACTTGACCCACGAGATCTAGTTTACACCCAAAGAGAACATGCAAGGCTTCTATCGTTTTCCATCGGCTAATTCTACTACATGCTTAATCTCTAAAGGTGTTGGAGTTAACCCTAATCGCTGACTAAATTCTATGGACACATAACTCCAATCGGCACCGGAATCAAATAACACAGACGTAATAAAATTGTTCACATAAAACGTACCCGTCACGACATTGCCTTCGTTCCTAGCATCACCGGCACCAATCACGAATCCCCTTCCCCGAGCACCAATGCCCCCATTGTTGCCATTATTGTTGTTGTTTTCGGCATTGTTGTTATTATTCTGGCGGTTGTTGTCGTTGGCATTCTGATTTAACTGAGGGCAATCCCGCTTGAAGTGCCCTCATCCCCACACTGGTAACACCCCTTTTTAAAGCCCTGGTTTTGCTGGGGTTGTTGCCTTTGCTGTCGTTGATACTACTGATTTTGCTGCTGCTGCTTTGGCTACGGGGCTCTACAGTCTTTGGCCTCGTGGCCCACTTTCTCGCACCTACGGCAAGCCCGGACACACTGCCCGTAGTGATGGTAGCCACACTTGTTGCACTGTGGCTTCTTTCCAACATAGGAGCCCTGATTCTGATTACTGCCCTGACCTTGATTAACTGAGGACGATTGACTGAAACTGCGGTTGTTGCTGTTGTCAGGCTTTTTCTGTGATTGACTGGCGCTGGTGGCCTTATCAGAATCATTCCATTTCTGTTTGTTATCACTAGCAGGCGTAGTAGTTGTGGTTGTAGCAGCAGTAGTAGCAGAAACACGCGGTGGTAATGAACCACTCTCCACCTCTTGATCAGTGATTTTGTGAGCCTAACGAACAATCTGAGGTAAGTTGTTGAGGTTCGCTGCAGTAACCAAACTCTTCACTCGTGGAGCTAATCCCTTGATGAACAGTTCTATTCTCCGGTGCGAAGGTCGGGACAAGTTCGGGCACATGGTAGCTAACTCAAGAGACCGCTTCACGTATGCTTCAATCTAAGATCCCACCATCTTAAGATCATAATACTCATTTTCTAGTTTCTGAATCTCATCCCGAGGACAGTACTCCTATCTTATCAGTTCTTAAAAGTCATCCTAAGTGGTAGCATTAGCCTCTTCGATGCCCAATAGCTGAACCTGGGCATTCCACCATGTCAGGGCACCACCCTCGAGTGTGCCCGTAGCATACTTCACTCTGTCCCCAGCAGGACAGTTACACATTGCAAACACTGATTCTGCTTTCTCAAACCATCGCAGAAGTCCTACAGCCCCTTCAGTCCCACTGAAGGTCTGTGGCTTACAATCCATGAATGTTTTAAAAGTGCAAGCAGGCTGGTTGTTCGGATGCGCTGAACGAAAGAAAATACAACGAATGAGTAAGAGTTGTGTACACGACACATGATTAAAAGTATTTGGTACATTTAGTACCAGCTTGGTAGGCTGCCAGAGCCTCAGCCACACGTGTGTTGATTAAGTTGGTCAGCTCAGCTTGGGTCATCGCGATGTGACCACATCCATGTCCTCGTCCACTCATGATTCTATATATGGAGAGAGAACAAATTTAGGAGTCTGGATAAGGTAAGAGTCAAGTTTCACATTGATATTTATAACTACCAAGTTTACACACAATAAGGCAGAACCCTTCTCACCCTCGTTAAGCGTTACTGGGACTTACATGCACCTTATGTTATTATTATGTGTGCACCCATAATAATAAGGCAATTTGCATGCTTATCTCAGCGCCTCTTTACTTGCGCTAGAAGTTTCCCCCACATTCAAATAGCACAACGAAAGGTATCATAGGATTACTAATCACAAGAGTCGATGAGTAGTGTCACACTATCGAATCACCATAATATCTAATATGTCGTTTCATGTAAGCTGTAAGTGTGTGACTACTAAACAAGTAATGCATAAAGTAATAGAAGACGAACCTTGCAATCTGGAGCTGAGTGTCATGGTCAATTTTCGAAGTTGTTTGGTTATAGCCTGGTTTTATAAAACATTTTAAAACTGAGTTCACTATAACCAGTGGCTCTGATACCAAACTGTCACACCCCCAAAATACCACGCGCGGAAACACCGATGGACGTGTGACGTACCATGATCCGAGCCACCAATCACATTGAACCAATAATAAATGTTTAAATAAAGCATTCATTCCATTGCATATGATAAATCCAAGACATAAGTTAAAACCAGAGATAATGTTCAGCGGAAGCATAAAGTAAATTATTAAGCAACTGTTGCGTAATAAATGTTCAAAACCAAATATCCAAGAGTCTCGATCCATGACCACTCCAACGCTCCCAGATAGCAAGTCCAGAATCAGTAATCTAACGACCTGCAAGCATGCCGACAAGTGTGTCAGACGACGCTGGTGAGTTCAAAGTTTTGTTAACGCGTTTAGTTACCAGTTGTGTGTATAAAAGAGTTCAACAGTTTGATTTGATGATGTTATTAACTCGATTACCGCAAATGGCTACTAGATGTGTTTGCCCAAACCCCAAAGCCTCTATCAAAGCATTGGTCAAGTGGTCAAGGTAATTAGTTCACGCCCGTCCTTCCGGCACGGTGTGAGGGTGCCAATCCTAATAGCGCTATCAACTAAATACCTCGTTGCCTTCCCGTTAACAATCGGTAGATGTAAGGGGTCTTGTATGATAGAAACTGAGTAATAACCAACATCCCATCAACCTGGCATTCCTCCCTGGAACGTTACCCGATACCCCTTCCCGGGATGCATGCTTGGAAAAGAGCAGTGAACTCACCTCGGTTTGCTCAGTTTGATTAATTACTTGTTAACACTTAGACAGTCATAGCCTATGATGTACAAGCACTCGTAATCAGTTTACATTCACGTATAGTCATGATGTGCATACAAGTTATCACGTCAATTATACAACTCATATAATCCCATAGTTCACGTATACGTTCCAAAATAATGCTTAACAGTTGTGTGTGTACTATACTAGGTGTATGAACCAGATTATGTCACTTATCATAAATACACATTATTAATAGTAAGCATCATCATTAACCATAGACATCATTAACATTAGACAACAGATATCCTTAACAGTAATTATTGTGATTTCATTAACATATTCATAGTCATAAATAAACATCACTAACAGTTTGCTACATGGTTTCCTTTAACAAGGAGTCATTCATTTTTATGCATGTTCAACGTTACAGTCTATTGATGAGCTCCTGTACAACCGACGAACTCCTGGTCGGCGAAACCTCAAGCTTTCGTCGATGCACATATGACGAAATCTTATGACTTTTCGTCGGGGTTCCTGCGACGAAGCCGTAGGGGATTTCGTCGATTAGTAAGTGACGAATTCTGAGATTTCGTCGGGTCATATCATGCGACGAAATCTAAAGTTCGTCGGGTTTTAGTATGTGATGAAATCTAAAGTTCGTCGGGTTATAACATGTGACGAAATCTAAAGTTCATCGGAGAACAGTTACGCACAACCCTAGTCACGTTTTACAGCCGATCACATCATCATTGGCAGTTCGAATTCAACAGTTTCGTTAAATCATTAGTCTTTTATTTAATCCCTGTATTAAACCAATACATCTCGTTTCCGATCCGTACCATCGGAAACGATTATCCTTGACACGATCAACATCAATTATAACATGATCAATCAGATTCAATACCCCATATAAACAATATCATGTTGTCAATCAGATTCAACATCACATATAATCAGATTCACTACCACATATAAATGATAACACATATAATATCATGCAATCGATCAGGTTCAATACCACATATAATCCATATCATGCAATTATGAATAACAACAGCCAAGAATCACTAACCGAGATTTTAACCGTACAAGATGCTAACTCGAGTGAGGGGGGGGGGGGTCTGCTACCGAGATCGTGTGCACAGGGGGAAAAGCTCAAGGGTTTCTAGTTTGTGATCAAGTTTAATCCAATCTAAATGCATATCACGTATGAATATACTGTGAGGATTTGGGCAGTTTACTCTTTTAGTCGAAGTGGGCTCAAGCCCACTCACTTGGGCTGCCACAGGTAATTAGTAACCAATTCCAAGTGGTTAATATCATTTACACAGCCCAACTCTAAGGTTCTAATGCGGGTGTTGGGTTGGGCTCCAAGTATACGTGTGTGTGTATCAGCCCAAAAGTATAATCATGCTAACTAACCGAGCTATAACAACTCAGAACGTTCAAGGCAGCGTGTTAGAAAGAAACAATTAACGAGAAGTTAGTATCACAAAATTAACGTCACAAACCTTAAAAGTTCGGGTTGTCACAGTATACCCAGCAAACAAATCCTTCACTGAAATTATGTTCCATTTTCGGTAACGGAATATTCTTCATCACTTTGGGCTTCTTCACTTTCTGAATTGTCTCTTCAATACCAGTAACAAGATCAACTCTCTTGACGTTCTTCGGGTGATGCGGTTTCCAGTGTTTAAATTCACTAAACGCTTCGAACTTCATCAATCCCCATGTGGGCATATCATGCTTTCTTACTGGATAAGACAATGTTCGGACTTTGGGAAGCTCTTCGACATCCTACCAAGGTAAAGACATGATGTCTTGAATATACTCGAAGTACTGCACGCCGAACTCTCTTCTGATTGCATAAGCATTAACCTGTGGTAAGTAACCCCAGCTAATGATATCGCCAAGCGAAACACCTCTATCTCTTTGGTAGTACTGCAGTGGTCTTTTGAACTTTCGTTTCGTATCTTTTCTAAACCACTTCTTTTTCTCTTCACGCTGCTCTTTTTTTGACATTTCATTAAAACTCTTGTTCTTCACACTCTCAGCAACTTTTCTTTTCAGTTCTTCTTCATTAGCCAGACTGAAAAATTCTGCGAGTGTAGGAAAATTGGAAGTATCAACATTCACAGACTGTTCGTCATCACTACAGTCTTCAACTTCCACTTTGTCATAGTTATCAGCTTCCTCAACATATTTGTATTGATATTCAAGCTGCTGATTGATGTCGAAATTGTTCAACTCTTCTTCAAAATCAAACTTAAACGCAACATCTACAATATCCATCATTTTTCTGATCTCAGCTTCAGAGTAAACATGTAAGATCTCACCTTCTTCTACATCATGTTCTAGACATAGAATCAATCTTGTAACGTGATCAACATTCTCATCAACCTTTCCAGAATCATCAACATGCTCCCCCTCACCACTAGCATTCTCAGGCTCTTCATTCGCATCATCTTGAAGATAATCATCAATATTTTCTTCATTTGACGCTTCAGTAACCTTGATACCCGAACTACCTTGATTTTCATCATCATTTCCATCATCATCATCATCATCATCATCAGAATGAACAGAATACACTTCATCTGCATCATCCTTCAGATTATCCTCTTCATCTTCCTCATCATCTTCATCATTATCACCAGATACTGAAGATATTCGTAAAATAAACGATACTGGAGCTTTTGTTGGCTCAGACACAACAATTGCCTTTTCAGTAACTTGAACAACTTTTTCACCTTCAACACCTTTGCCTTTATCTTTCATTTGAGCTTCCATATCAGCTTTACATTTGGCTCTAACTTCCTCAAGCTCTATCTCCTCAAATCTTTGTTCAATTGGCTTTCCAATCAAGTCTTCTAATACTTTCTTCAACATATAATCTTCATGTTCTTTTCGAGCATTCTTGGTCTCTAATTCTTTATGCTTCAACTTGAAATACTCATTTTGTTCATCCCTACGATTCTTTTCTTCTTCCAATACCGCTACTCGAACTTTCAGAATATCAATTTCAACTTGAACAGCTTCAACTTTCTTCAACAAAGATGCATTTTCGGATTCTACAGTCTTCACACGTTTCTCTAACTTCTTTTTCTCTTTTGACACCTCATCAACCTTCTTCTGTAATTTCTTTACAAGATCATCATTCATAAAACTGAAATCCTGAATACTTTCAAGTCCTATATTCTCTGGAATCGGTGGAAAATTCGCAAATCCAGATGATCCAGGAGTTGTTTGAACTGATGGTTGTGTAATTGGTGGTGTCTGTTGTGATGAAGTTATTGGTGGTTGTGTGGTTGGTGGTGTTTGTAGAACATGTTGTGAAGTGATTGGTGATTGTTCATGGATAGGTGATAAAGTATGATGTTGTGATGGTGGTTGTGGTGGTGGTGATGGTGGTTGTTGTGGTTCTGTTTGAGCTACCTCTTGATCATTTCTTTAGAAACTGTAAACTGTACAAACAATGGTATGCTTAACAAAGTATGGTGCTTGAAAAAAATTAAATGGATATGATTGTATGCATGTATATAAATAAGAATTCATAGTGAGTGTATGTAGTATGAACTTATAGGTGTATACATGTGTATGGGAAACGTAAGTATATGCTCGGATATATGAACGTGTATGTATGTGTTGTATTCTAATGAATGTAGATTAATATAATGTGTTTATGTGAAGTTGTGGGTTTTCAATATGTTTAAGGGTACATGTTGCTAATCATGTTATCGTTGAGCATGAAATGAAAAGTGCAGGTATGATAACGTTGGGTCCAAGTGACTTGATGCCGGGAAGTAGTGGATGAGTTTGGAAGGATGATCGAACAAGATATCTTGCATTGTTAGAATGCAATATGGGCCTTTAGCTATATGTTTATAATATAAGTATGATGTCACCATTTACTAATGTGTCGGTTGTTTATGGTGACCGCAGGTTACACAGATCATCACCATTTATCACGAAGGACAAGCGGACGAAGATCGAGTTATAGAACATGGATTGAACGGAAGGGTGGTCACTTAGTTTGTATTTGCATGTTATATTTGGTACATTAGTTAAAGATGAATGATGTAATTCTTTTAAAGGAATCGTTTTAAATGGTTTTCAAGTATGTTAGAACATTTATAAAGAAAGAAATTTTGAGCTCCATATTTTCCGCTGCGACTTTTGGTTAAAACGTATTAGGGTCTAACATAAATGCCACTAAAAATGAGTAAATTACTTTAATGCCATCAAAAAGAAAAGTTATTCATATGAATGTGAGTGGAACTTTCATAACTAAAAACAAAATATAGCGTCAATATGTAATTTAATACATAGTATAATATAATTTTGAATTAGATAAGATTCTAATACTTTATTGAGTATCGACGTCAAGGGCCACGGGTGAATTGATGTTAACTGGAAAGGTTGGGGACTCAAGCTGCCGAATTTTAGAAATAGGGATGCATAGTGTCAATTAAAGGAAACCACAGGGACTTAAACTATAGTTTCCTCTATTTTATTTGGTGTTGGTTGGTATTATATAGTTGATTTTCTATTCTGTATTTAAGGCTGGTGGGTGTAGAGTGACGTATCCAGTTACATCGGACCAATAACGTCCCAAACATCGCCTCTTAAGTACCATGTGGCCTTCGCCACCCCACTAACGAGCGCCAACGAGTGTGAATTGGTAGGGGCACAATTTTGCGCAAATCAACATTTTTGTTCTCTTTTCATTTTTTATTAATAGTTAAGGGGCTTTAAACTACACTATTGTTATCAAAGCATGGGGACATTAAAGACTTACTATCTACGTGGCACTAACGTAGTGTCTTAACTACCATGAAGGCTTTATTCCACACCACCTAGCCATAATACGAGAAACTACAACTTTTTTGTTTTACTATTCACTATGGGTAATTTATATGATCCTTGGTGTTAAGATACCTAAAAACCATGCTAAATTTTTATAAATTACTAAAATACCGTTACAAGAAAAGAAAAAAATAAATAAAAATCACCAAACCTCTCCCCTCATTAGGGTTGAGCTCGATACTGAATTGTACTGGTATGAAAAGTAATGATGTGCTTGGTACGGTATGATATTCGAAGATATAAAATGGGAAAAATACTATATTGTAACTTACCTTATCGAACTGAAAGTACCGAACCAAAAAAAGGTCAAAAATGGGTACCAAAATTCAATAGGTATGGTACATTTGAGGTATTTTTAGATACCTAGTATCAATTGCTCATCTCAACCTCCCACCACCCTTCTTGGTTGAATTTTTTCAGTAGTCGATACCTAGTCAAGTTCTTTGGGCAACATCTAGTAGCCGACACACCACTGCGGGTGAAAACGACCTATGTGATGAGGGATTAATTGTTTGAATGGCAAAATTGTACATGGAACAGTGAGAATGCGAATAAGAGTGAAGAGAACAAAGACTATTTTCACCCACATTTTGAATTTGAATTTTGAGTCAAAATCAAATTTGAAGATTTTTCTTAAGGGTCTGTTTGGTATGGGGTAATGCAATGGAAAAAGGAATGAAACGGACAAGGGAAAGAAATGGATCATTACCATTCCATGGTCTTTTTCGATTATCATGTGGGAATGGAATGAATCATCACTTTGTGTTGTTTAGTAGGCAGGAAAGAGGAAAGAATAAAATCGGCATGGGTAGCGATAGTGGGTGGCGGGTGGTGGTGGTGGGGATAGCAGTGGTGGTGGGTGGCGATGGTGGTGGTGGCAGTGTTGGCGGTGGGTGGCTATGGCGGCAACGGGTGGTGGTGGTGCCGGTGGTTGGTGGTAGAGGGTGGTGGTGATGAGAGGTGAGATAAGGAACGAAATGAAAAAAAAATGTAACGCTCATTCTTTCACGCGGTCAAAACCAAATATTAAACAACGAAATTTTACGACCAAATTTAAACTTTTATACATTACTTGAAATTCGGCCAAATTATACAAAGTTAACCTTTTAAAAACTAGTACAATCAACTACCATTTAACAAAAGTTATAATCACATGTATTTGGAGCATGTCTAACAACTAGACTTTAACTACATAAACAACCAAAAGTTTTGACCCATTGCATAAACTAGTTCGGAAGCACGTTGATGGCTAAAAAGAGTTGTGCGTGTGTTCGTTCCAAGCTTGCGAGTCATCTTATAGTGTGGTTTTACCTACAATATAATCCAAGATTTATTTAAGTAAGACAAGGGTAAAGTCCTAACTATCATTGAACATGACATTCCACCATTTTCATTATTCCCATAAACTTTCATGTTTATATTCCTTCCATTACATTAGATTTGGCTTACTCATCTACTCGATTTCATCACTTTAATCCGTTCAAATAATAATCAATTTATAAATATTTAACCCGCTCATAACGGAATAAATACATGACTATTTCAAACATTATATTCTAGTTCGTTGACCCGCTTGTACCGGATTCGTCTATATGACCATTCCAAACATAACATTCTTATTCTTTGACCCGTTCGTACCGAATCGTCTATATATTTATTCTAAACATAACACTCTTGTTCTTTGACCCGTTCATACCAGATCGTCATATATATTCATTCTAAACATAACATTCTTATTCTTTGACCCGTTCATACCGGATCGTCTACATATTCATTCTAAACATAACATTATTGTTCGTTGACCCGTTCGTACCGGATCAGCTGTATAACCATATTAAACATTTCATTTTAGTCTGTTGACCCGTTTGTACCGGATCAACCATATAACCATATTAAATATTTTATTCTTGTTCATTGACCCGTTCGTACCGGATCAACTGTATGACCAAATTAAATATTTTATTCTAGTTCGTTGACCCGTTCGTACCGGATCAACTGTATGACCATATTAAATATTTTATTCTAGTTCGTTGACCCGTTCTTACTGGATCAACTGTATGACCATATTAAATATTTCATTCTAGTTCGTAGACCCGTTCGTCCGGATCAACTGTATGACCATATTAAATATTTCATTCTAGTTCATTGACCCGTTCGCAATGGGTCTATTACATGATCTCTTTAACATAACATTCTAGTTTGTTTGACCCGTTTGTGATGGGTCTATTACATGACCATTCTTTAACGCATTACGAATACCACAATATATATCAATAAACATTACTACAAGTAAACTTTAATCATACAAGTAACGCACCTCGGTCTTGTGAGCCTTGAGGGTTCCGGCCGCTTAAACTTTCCTCCTTCACGCCTACATTCAACACATTCATTCTTTAGTTTTAACAATCCATTCCATTTCATACAAAGATTCCTCACATTCTAAACTTCAAACAATATCAATAATCGTCATAATTCACACATTTATCAACTAATGCATTTCATCGAGGACTTGGTATGAATCTATCAAAATGTTTAGAATCTACAACTTGTCATGTTATTATATACCATTTTCTATCTACACAAAATCTCACTTATTCTCAATATCACAAATTTCTTCAACGATAATCATTAAATCTACAATCATGACAATTTATCAACATAAGTCTTATCTAATACTTCATAATCTACGATTATAACTCAAAACCCACTTCATGATTCATGGGGATTTTCTATAAATTACATAAACCCATCAATTTCATACAAATTAGCAATCACATATGTTTCCTAACAAGGGTTCCATATCCAATTTCTCATTATACATACTTGACACATAAGATATAACCTCCTTCACATCTTCTCATTACATCAAAACTCTACAAACTTACAAATTATGACTTACCTCTTGTTAGACAAGATTAGATGATTCTGAATCAATGTTCATGCATAAGATTTGTACGGATTTGCCTCTTCAATTTGTTAGATTTTAGACTTTCGATTAAGATGAAGTTCTTCCTCTTCCTCCCTCTCTCTAAAACACGCACACACACACACACACCTATCTCTTCATGCACTTTTTTTTCTCTAATTTAGTTACCATATATTCACATCTAGTCCATCTAGTTTAGTTCATGTTTTTCTTTCATTCATAGTGTTATTATTTTTTATAACAATTCATAACTAGATTAAATTTATTATTTTAGACATCATTCATCATGCTAAAATATTCTAAACAAAATAAAACAACTTGGTCACAACATCTAACTTTTTGGGGTGTTACAGAAAACAAGGAGCCGGGTGGATGGAATGAATTTGAGGTTTTTAGAGGGAATGAAATTCCTTATGTAATGGGTGATTCCATTAACTTGACCAACCAAACACATTTTTTTTCATTCACTCGCAATAGTCCATTCCATTCCGTCTCTCATTCATGCCTACAAAACACTACCTAACTCTTCGTAATAAGGAAAACACAAGATGTCACAAACTTATGCGATTCACTAATTTTCTTGATTGTCGTATTAATTTCTTAATTGTCACGCTGACGAAAAAATAACTAAAAATCCATATAAAAATAGTCATTCAATAATATATCATTTTCCTCTTAAAAATTATTTCTTTTTGCTTATCTTTCTCTGTTTTGCCTCGTATAATACGAGACAAATTACAATTCCATTATACTCCACTATGCCCCTCATTGGTTCAATAATCACCACCATTCTCTCTTATCTTTGTCCCTCCCCATTTTCTACCAAATGTACCAACTTCGTCCCTCTCCATTCTCTATTTTAACTACGCTTTCGGTAATCATCAAGGGTTTTTTTACCCAATACACCAATTGCAACAACAAGTTCGTGATATTAAAGATTGATAGTGTTACACCCCAACCGATGGCGGAAATATCGGGGCATGGCACTGAGCGAAACAGATTGTCCAGAAGTTTCCATAACAACTATATTTACCAAATATTTAAAGCAACACCCCATACCATGTCATAAGTGATAAAATAATTATTACAGACAAACTCTAGTCAAGTAGTTATGTTCCGACAACTCAGATTTACAAAATAGTATAAATTGTTTATTTGTTTCTAGAGCCCCTTTTTCCCTAGCTTTCGATTTCATCACATAGCAAACAAGAGGCCCTAGGTCTTTCCTAGCCTCGATTTCACAGCGAGCTAAGCATGTAAACACCCTAAGCACCTGTCACATACGTTAAAGTAAAATTCAATACACATAGTGTAAAGGTGAGCATACAAGTTTAATAGATATAATAAGTTTGAAAATTCGTTTACGCATAACCAGCACGTACACATAGTGAAATGAGGGCACGTTAGTTATCGACATGGGTCTATCGACACCAATGACTGCAGGTTGACTGTCCGGGACAGTTCGTAATACATAATCACCACTGTGATCCATGCAAATAATAGTCCTTAACAACCCCCGCGAACGGGTGCTGAGTCCAAACTATAGGACTATCGTTGCTAAGGCAGATGGACAGCATTACATGTGTAAACAAAACAAACAAGCATTCATTAAGCCACGTAATACATGCAATAACGGTTAGCGTTTAAATAGTATTGAGTAGTGTGTTCGATGTGATTTGAATATTCGTAACGTATGTAACACCCAAAAGTGCATAAAGCAAAAAGGGATCGAGTATACTCACAGCGATGGATGGAATGAAGGGAGCGCTAGAGAGTAGGGTTAGCCTGAACAGATTGATAGCATAACGATAAGTGACGCGTAAAAACGATGCAAAGTACAAGTGGTTCGGACAGCAGTTCGATCGGACAGCCAGTCGTGCGAGTGGTAGTCCGTTCGGACGTTCATCCGGTCGGATGACTGTTCGAGTGGATTGTTTCTTCCTCTGAGAAGGATGTGTTTGTGTATGATGACTTGACTTTTGAAGTTTTCGTTGTAGTATTTTGAAAACACGGAAGTATCTCTACCTTTCAGGTCGGTCGATCGGACGGTCGTTCGATCGGACGACTACCCGATTGGTTGGACACTTCAGCGAGAACAAGTTCACAGCAGGTTTGGCACTCGTTCGGATGGTGGTCCGATCGGGTGGCATCCTTGGTGCATTGAACATGTTTAAAATTGTTTAAGTGTTGAAGTTCAAATGTCTCATGATTCGGATGGCAGTTCGACCGGATGGTAGTCTGATCGGATAACAATTCGTTCAACATTCAGACTTCAAATGTTGGCAAAATGGTTAAGTGTGGAACCCAAGGTGAGAGTCGTTCGGATGGCCCAGTCGTACGGTTTGGCTGTTCGATCGGACGGCACCCCGTCCTGGTTGTCCTGTTCATCTTACACTTGGTTGTTTTGATAGTTTGTCGTTTTATCGAGGTATTTTGATAATGTGTTAAGCAATAGAAACCTCATCAATACTTGGTGCTCCTGATCGGACAGGAATCACCCAAACCCGACTAGTGGATGGTTCGAGACGACGTTCCATGCTTAACCCGAAATCGATAATCTCATGGATAGAATACGGATCTTGAGCCGACACATCCACAATAATGAGTAGTAAGTTGGCACGAGCTCCGATTCTATCGGTTTAGAGTGCATTGAGTGTAAAAGAGTTGAAAGAAAGTTGGAAAACCATCTTTCAATCCTTTTTATAGTGAATATGTTCAGATCTATGAAAGATCCTTGTTTGTTTATGTGGAAATCGATTAGATCCAAGTTATTCTTTGTGACAACTCGAAATTTAGAACCTTTCGTTGTATGCTTAAACGTGTGACTAGTTAACTTATGTGATTAATGACAAATGAACCTTTATGTGATTATGTGTTATGTGTGTATGCTTGTATGTATAGTATGCGTATAGGTTTATGTGAGCCGAGAACCAAGAACCCGACTCGAGACCATGTGGTCTCGAGTAAACAGTAACAGTGGGCCGGATGGGCCACGCACCCCATTTAACCCAACCGAAACCCATTAGGGTGCACCATGTGGACAAGTATATAAACCTTAGTGATGGCCATGTTTGCCATTTCTTTGGACAACACACTCACTCTCACACACACACCCTCTCCTACAAACCTTAAACCCTAGAGAATCAAGCATCACCCCTCCTCCTTCATTCTCGGATCAAACTGGTGACCACTAGGACTCGCGGATCGGCACACACACACACACATTCGGAAGCTTCATACTCACCTTTGAAACCCATCAATCGGTTAGTGCCTTTATAATGTTTGTTAAATGATAGTATGAATGGTATGATTTAACTAGTTGTATGCTTGATGATGTTGTTGTGAATCGGATGTGTGATGTTGATAATCGGCTAACATGTTTTGATTTCGGAGATGTTACATAATGAACTTATGATGTCTTGTGTCTAAATGTGATTTAAACCATGGTTGTTAATGTTCATGAAATCGGCTTGCACATGTATGTTAGATAATGTTCATATAAATCGGATTGTATACTCTTGTGTTAAGAACCGAAAGCTTACTATTAGGGTGATTTATTGTGTTGATATCATAGATGTTGATAAGTTGTTGTTCATGATTTCATTTGATTAAGGCTCATATGAATGTTGGTATGATGAACTACATGAATATTTGAAGAACATGATGAATGTGATATGAATGTGTTATGATATTTGAAAATTGCCATGTTTGATCTATTTTGGTTAATTGTTAGACAATTAGACATGTTAGTGCATTGTTATTGGATAGTACAGAAAATCACAACAGTGAAATCCCATTGGTCTAGTATAATGTGGAATTCAGCACATGTCCCCAGCCGAGAACTTCAGTCTCGACTCGAGACCACCACGGAACAAGTCGAGATCCCCGGTTGCGACACAGATTGCGAGTCGAGGACCCATAGTCTCGACTCGAGACCAAAACAGCACAACTCGAAATCGCAGTTGCGAGTCCGGTTGCGACTCGAGACCAGAACATGCGTGACTCGAGACCTCCACGTTCGCGACTCGAGAACACATGAGCACAACTCGAGGCCGCACAGTCTCGAGTAGAGACCGTACAGTCTCGACTCGAGACCACACACTTGTGCACGCTGAATTGGACTTGCATGATTATGGGCTTAAGTAATTGGGCCGGACTCTTGGGCCTGATGCACAGATCTTATACGTTACTGATTGAACGTGAATGTTAATAGACTGCCATGAATGATACTTGAGTACAATGTGCTAGCATACGTGTAGAACATACGTGCAATACGTGGTTTGAATCTGACTTGTATGATACGACTATGATAGGACGCGAGTGACCACAATATTGCTTGTTTGACTTTTCTGTGTATCTGCCGAGCAAACCAAGGTGAGTTCACACCCTCTACAAAGCATGGGATTCCCAGGGGTTGGGAATTGGGGTTAAGGAACATGGGTTCCTCGTCCTCCTTGGGTAGGACAGCAATGGTTCAGGAATTTAATTCCTCGTCCTCACGGACAGATAACTCGTACTAGACCAAAACTCTATCATGAAGTCCCTCATTTTTATATCGACTTAATCGCCGGGCCAATGGCGAGCGGGTCATTAGTTAGATAGCGCTATTTAGGTCTGACAAACCTCACACCGTGCCGCAGAGGACGGGCGTGAACTAATGGATCTGGGGCACGTCAATGATGATAGACATTGACAGTTTCAGGGCACTTAAACATGACTACAGTCAGCAGTCGATATGGTAACGAGTCTAGTGTATACATGGGGTAGCCCCCACGGCCGAAATGCCAGAAAACTAACACGGGGTAGCCCCCACGGCTGGATTGCCAGAGTAACCGGGAATAAACAAGTCACGTTTTAACTATGGGGTAACCCCCACGGCAGGATGCCAGATAAAGGAAACAGTTTTCAGAACAACTTAAAACAAACACCCAACCGTGAACTCACTCAACTTGTTGTTGACTCGTTACTACATGCTTTGCAGGTCAATAGGTACTTAGCTGGAGCTTGCATGGAAGAGAGTCGTTGTGGGACATGGACGGCTGTGTGCCATGTTAAACTTTGAAACAATTAAACTTATGTCTTGATTTTAACGTTATGCTTCCGCTTGCAACTTAAACTATGTTTTGTTTGAACACCAATTGTATTGGTTGGATTTTATAACTACTTATATGCGTGTTCAATATGATTGGTGGCTGGATCCTGGTCAGTCACGCCTCCAAGCGGTGGTATTCCGCAGGTGGATTTGGGGGTGTGACAGATTGGTATCAGAGCCATTGGTTATAGTGAACTTGGTTTTAATAATAAGGGAAAAGTTTTATTAAAATCAGACTATAACCTGTACAGTGCTCAACGGTCCACAACGACGCCTCACTCCACATGCAAGGCTCGACATTCTAGGTGATATGGTCTGTGTATATTGCCTACTTGTTAGTTATATAGTACATTGCTCATAGTATATTTGGTTAGTATAACTACTGTTGCTCGAACACGTGCGTGCCTGCTCTATCCTATCATTGTGCTTTCACGAACCCCTCTCACTCACGTTCTTCTTGATATGAAGATCATGTCTGGACGCGTTAACCTGACACAAGCCCAGTTGACGGCTCTGATTAACGAACGAGTTGCCGCAGCACTTGCAGCCGCACACGCAGGAGGTATATCCTGCAGTCCGAACTCATTCTAGGGTCTTTAGAATCCTACTCTCGTGAACCAACCTTTGTGTTAAACTCTGTCTTTTCTTTCACCTACGGTAGGTCAGCATGTTCAGCCACCCGTGTGCACTTTTAAGACTTTCATGGACTGCCGACCAACTACTTTTAGCGGCACTGAAGGAGCAGTAGGTCTCCTACACTGGTTTAAGAAGCCAGAATCTGTGTTCGAAATGTGCGAATGCCCTGAGGCGCGCTGGGTGAAGTATGCAACTGGTACTCTCGAGGGTTTAGCCCTCACATGGTGGAACGCTCAAGTTCAAATGCTGGGGTTGGTTGCTGCCAACGCCACCCCATGGGAAAATTTTAAAGAGATGATCAAGGAGGAATACTGCAGTCGTGATGAGATTCACAAGCTGGAAGTGGAGTTCTTCAACCTCAAGATGACGGGGTCCGAAATTGAAGCTTATGTGAAAAGGTCGAACGAACTGGCAATTCTGTGTCCTACTATGGTGGATCCTCCCATCAAACGCATCGAACTATTTCTTCAGGGCTTAGTGCCAGAAATCCAAAGTCATGTGACTTCAGCGAACCTCGCCACCTACCAGCAAACTGTTCAGTTGGCTCACCGTCTCACGGACCAGGCGGTGGAGCAGAACAAGTTACCAAAACGCATAGGTGCTGCAACTACTTCTGGTACCTCTAGTGACAACAAGCGGAAATGGGATGGAACTTCAAGTAAGGGTTCGACTTCTGTTCAGTCCCAGTCTCAGCAAAGAAAGACTGATGACTACAAGAGCCCTAATCAGCAATCGTCTGGTGGTCAAAGTCATGGTGGGTACAAAGGAAATCACCCCAAATGCAATCGTTGCAGCCTGCACCACAGCGGGCCATGCACCAGGGGCAACTGTCATCGGTGCAACAAACCAGGTCACGCTGCAAAGGGATTGGAGGAGCTTATACCCCGCCAATCAGAATCGTCAGCAAGCTCAACAGAACCAGCGCCAGCAGCAGCAGCAGGGCGATAACAAAGGGTGCTTTCAGTGTGGAGCTGAAGGCCACTTCAAGAGAGACTGTCCTCAACTGAACAGGAACCAGAACAACAACAACAACAATAACAACAATCAGGGGAATGGTAACAATGGGAACAACAACAACAATGGCGCCAGGGGGCGGGTGTTTGTGATTGGCCAAGGTGAAGCAAGGAATGACCCCAATGTTGTGGCGGGTAAGTTCCTTCTCGATGACTTTTATGTTTCAGTTTTATTTGATTCGGGTGCCGATACTAGCTACATGTCACTAGAAGTTAGTCGAATGCTTAAGCGTATTCCAACACTTTTGAACAACAAGCACACCGTAGAGCTAGCAAATGGTAAGAGTTTAGAAGCCACACACATAGTCAAGGGATGTAAACTTATTCTCGCTGACCAGGCCTTCTCTATCGACCTCATTCCTATTGTCTTGGGTAGTTTCGACGTTGTCATTGGGATGGATTGGTTATCCCAACACCGAGCAGAGATTCTTTGCAACGAGAAGGTTGTCCGTATTCCAGGTTCCGGTGGTGAACCTCTCATGATTCATGGCGACACGAGGAGTGCTGTTGAGAACGTCATTTCTCTCCTTAAGGCCCAAAAGTGCTTGCGAAAGGGCCACACTGCCATTTTGGCTCTCGTTACTGACACCTCAGAAAAAGAGAAGAAGATAGAAGATTTTCCAGTTGTACGCGATTATCCAGAGGTATTTCCTGAGGAATTACCTGGTCTTCCGCCCCATCGCCAAGTCGAGTTTCAGATTGAATTAGCTCCTGGAGCTGCACCTATAGCTCGTGCACCTTATCGTTTAGCCCCATCAGAGTTGAAGGAACTCTCTGCGCAACTACAAGAGCTCCTGGATAAGGGTTTTATTCGTCCAAGCTCATCGCCCTGGGGAGCCCCAGTACTATTTGTAAAGAAGAAAGACGGTACTTTCAGAATGTGCATCGACTACCGGGAACTCAACAAGGTGACGGTGAAGAATCGTTATCCTCTACCGCGGATTGACGACTTGTTCGACCAGCTGCAGGGGTCGAGCTACTATTCAAAGATCGATTTAAGATCGGGTTACCACCAACTGAGAGTCCGGGAAGAGGACGTCTCCAAAACAGCTTTCAGAACTCGATACGGGCACTATGAGTTTTTGGTCATGCCTTTTGGGATGACAAACACACCTGCGGTTTTCATGGACTTGATGAACCGAGTGTGCAAGCCTTACCTGGACAAATTCGTTATAGTCTTCATCGACGACATCCTGATCTATTCCAAGAGTCAGGAGGAACATGAGCAGCATCTACGACTTATTCTGGAACTCCTTCGAACAGAACAGCTTTATGCAAAGTTCTCGAAATGCGACTTCTGGCTTCGAGAAGTCCATTTCCTAGGCCACGTGGTAAACAAGGATGGGATCCACATTGATCCATCCAAGATAGACTCGATTAAGAACTGGCCTGCACCTCGTACACCAAAAGAGATTCGCCAATTCTTGGGATTGGCAGGTTACTACCGGAGGTTCATTAAGGATTTTTCTAAGATTGCCCAGCCTCTCACCTCACTAACGCAGAAGGGCGTTGTTTATCGCTGGGGAAACGCACAGGAGTTGGTATTTCAGCACCTAAAGGATAGACTTTGTAGCGCACCTATCCTTTCCTTGCCGGAAGGCACAGACGACTTTGTGGTTTACTGCGACGCATCAATTCAGGGTCTTGGTTGCGTGTTGATGCAACGAGACAAAGTTATAGCCTACGCCTCACGCCAACTTAAGGTTCATGAAAGGAACTACACTACGCACGATTTAGAGCTGGGAGCTGTTGTTTTTGCACTAAAGTTATGGCGGCATTACCTGTATGGTACCAAGTGCGCAATCTACACCGACCACAGGAGCCTCGAGCATATCTTCAAGCAGAAGGAACTGAACATGCGACAATGACGATGGGTCGAACTACTGAATGACTACGAGTGCTCAATCAGGTATCACCCGGGCAAGGCCAATGTTGTGGCTGACGCCCTCAGCCGGAAGGATACTGCGCCTAAGCGCGTGCGAGCTTTACAACTCACGATCCACTCTAGTCTCCCTTCCCAAATACGAGCTGCTCAGATAGAAGCACTGAAACCAGAGAACGTCAGGGCTAAAGCCCTACGCGGATCAAGGCAACGACTGGAACAGAAGGAAGACGGTGCTTACTACGTAACGGGACGCGTTTGGGTCCCACTCTACGGCAACCTACGAGAGCTTGTGATGGATGAAGCACACAAGTCTCGCTACTTAGTACACCCTGGATCAGATAAGATGTATCATGATATCAAAACTACGTACTGGTGGCCTAGCATGAAGGCCCACATAGCAACCTACGTCAGTAAGTGTTTGACTTGTGCGAGAGTCAAGTCTGAATACCAGAAACCCTCAGGCCTACTCCAACAACCAGAGATACCTCAATGGAAATGGGAGAAAATTTCCATGGATTTTGTTACTGGCCTACCTAGATCCCAGCGCGGAAACGATACTATTTGGGTGATCGCGGATTGACTCACAAAGTCCGCACACTTCTTGGCTATCAAGGAGACGGATAAGTTCTCCACTCTTGCAGAAATATACCTTAAGGAAGTCGTTTCGAGGCACGGGGTGCCCACCTCCATTATCTCGGATCGAGATGCACGTTTTACTTCAGAGCTGTGGCAAGCAATGCACAAATCCTTCGGCTCACGATTAGACATGAGCACAGCGTATCACCCTCAGACGGACGGGCAGTCCGAGCGCACTATTCAAACCTTAGAAGACATGCTTCGTGCATGTGTAATCGACTTTGGCAACCGCTGGGAAAAGCATCTGCCACTCGTGGAATTCTCGTACAATAACAGCTACCACACCAGCATTAAAGCTGCTCCGTTTGAGGCATTGTACGGACGTAAATGCCGGTCACCTCTTTGTTGGGCAGAGGTGGGAGATAGTCAGATCACTGGTCCAGAACATGTGGTAGACACAACCGAACAGATTGCTCAAATACGAAAACGCATGGCGGCAGCTCGCGACCGTCAGAAAGTTTACGCCGACATGGGCAGGAAACCGCTTGAGCTCCAGGTTGGGGAGCGGGTACTACTCAAAGTTTCACCCTGGAAGGGTGTGGTTCGTTTTGGAAAACGCGGCAAACTTAACCCACGATACGTTGGACCTTTCGAAGTCATTGAGAAAATAGGCAGGGTGGCCTACAGACTGAACTTACCAGCAGAACTCGGTGCAGTTTACAACGTTTTTCACGTGTCGAATCTGAAGAAGTGTCTGTCAGATGAGACCCACGCAGTTCCTCTGAAGGAACTCACTATCGACGAGCAGTTACGATTCGTCGAGGAACCAGTTGAAATCACGGACCGGGATGTTAAGGTCCTCAAGAGCACTAGAATACCTCTCGTTCGAGTTCGTTGGAACTCACGTCGCGGCCCAGAGTTCACCTGGGAGCGCGAAGATCAGATGAAACAAATGTATCCCCAACTGTTCGCAAACAGTACACCCACTACTGAGGCCGAAGCTACGGAATTTCGGGACGAAATTCCAGATCAACGGGGGGTGGATGTGACACCCCAGGAAAACTGGGAACACCATACAACTTAACTAGCTTCCTCAGTGAGTGCCTACCAAATTTCGGGACGAAATTTCTTTCAACTTGGGGATGATGTGACAACTCGAAATTTAGAACCTTTCGTTGTATGCATAAACGTGTGACTAGTTAACTTATGTGATTAATGACAAATGAACCTTTATGTGATTATGTGTTATGTGTGTATGCTTGTATGTATAGTATGCGTATAGGTTTATGTGAGCCGAGAACCAAGAACCCGACTCGAGACCATGTGGTCTCGAGTAAACAGTAACAGTGGGCCGGATGGGCCACGCACCCCATTTAACCCAACCGAAACCCATTAGGGTGCACCATGTGGACAAGTATATAAACCTTAGTGATGGCCATGTTTGCCATTTCTTTGGACAACACACTCACTCTCACACACACACCCTCTCCTACAAACCTTAAACCCTAGAGAATCAAGCATCACCCCTCCTCCTTCATTCTCGGATCAAACCGGTGACCACTAGGACTCGCGGATCGGCACACACACACACACATTCGGAAGCTTCATACTCACCTTTGAAACCCATCAATCGGTTAGTGCCTTTATAATGTTTGTTAAATGATAGTATGAATGGTATGATTTAACTAGTTGTATGCTTGATGATGTTGTTGTGAATCGGATGTGTGTGATGTTGATAATCGGCTAACATGTTTTGATTTCGGAGATGTTACATAATGAACTTATGATGTCTTGTGTCTAAATGTGATTTAAACCATGGTTGTTAATGTTCATGAAATCGGCTTGCACATGTATGTTAGATAATGTTCATATAAATCGGATTGTATACTCTTGTGTTAAGAACCGAAAGCTTACTATTAGGGTGATTTATTGTGTTGATATCATAGATGTTGATAAGTTGTTGTTCATGATTTCATTTGATTAAGGCTCATATGAATGTTGGTATGATGAACTACATGAATATTTGAAGAACATGATGAATGTGATATGAATGTGTTATGATATTTGAAAATTGCCATGTTTGATCTATTTTGGTTAATTGTTAGACAATTAGACATGTTAGTGCATTGTTATTGGATAGTACAGAAAATCACAACAGTGAAATCCCATTGGTCTAGTACAATGTGGAATTCAGCACATGTCCCCAGCCGAGAACTTCAGTCTCGACTCGAGACCACCACGGAACAAGTCGAGATCCCCGGTTGCGACACAGATTGCGAGTCGAGGACCCATAGTCTCGACTCGAGACCAAAACAGCACAACTCGAAATCGCAGTTGCGAGTCCGGTTGCGACTCGAGACCAGAACATGCGTGACTCGAGACCTCCACGTTCGCGACTCGAGAACACATGAGCACAACTCGAGGCCGCACAGTCTCGAGTAGAGACCGTACAGTCTCGACTCGAGACCACACACTTGTGCACGCTGAATTGGACTTGCATGATTATGGGCTTAAGTAATTGGGCCGGACTCTTGGGCCTGATGCACAGATCTTATACGTTACTGATTGAACGTGAATGTTAATAGACTGCCATGAATGATACTTGAGTACAATGTGCTAGCATACGTGTAGAACATACGTGCAATACGTGGTTTGAACCTGACTTGTATGATACGACTATGATAGGACGCGAGTGACCACAATATTGCTTGTTTGACTTTTCTGTGTATCTGCCGAGCAAACCAAGGTGAGTTCACACCCTCTACAAAGCATGGGATTCCCAGGGGTTGGGAATTGGGGTTAAGGAACATGGGTTCCTCGTCCTCCTTGGGTAGGACAGCAATGGTTCAGGAATGTAATTCCTCGTCCTCACGGACAGATAACTCGTACTAGACCAAAACTCTATCATGAAGTCCCTCATTTTTATATCGACTTAATCGCCGGGTCAATGGCGAGCGGGTCATTAGTTAGATAGCGCTATTTAGGTCTGACAAACCTCACACCGTGCCGCAGAGGACGGGCGTGAACTAATGGATCTGGGGCACGTCAATGATGATAGACATTGACAGTTTCAGGGCACTTAAACATGACTACAGTCAGCAGTCGATATGGTAACGAGTCTAGTGTATACATGGGGTAGCCCCCACGGCCGAAATGCCAGAAAACTAACACGGGGTAGCCCCCACGGCTGGATTGCCAGAGTAACCGGGAATAAACAAGTCACGTTTTAACTATGGGGTAACCCCCACGGCAGGATGCCAGATAAAGGAAACAGTTTTCAGAACAACTTAAAACAAACACCCAACCGTGAACTCACTCAACTTGTTGTTGACTCGTTACTACATGCTTTGCAGGTCAATAGGTACTTAGCTGGAGCTTGCATGGAAGAGAGTCGTTGTGGGACATGGACGGCTGTGTGCCATGTTAAACTTTGAAACAATTAAACTTATGTCTTGATTTTAACGTTATGCTTCCGCTTGCAACTTAAACTATGTTTTGTTTGAACACCAATTGTATTGGTTGGATTTTATAACTACTTATATGCGTGTTCAATATGATTGGTGGCTGGATCCTGGTCAGTCACGCCTCCAAGCGGTGGTATTCCGCAGGTGGATTTGGGGGTGTGACATTCTTGGTGGATTAAGGCCAAAACATGAAGTTCTTCAAGAACACATGATGACGTCATCCTAGAACACCTTGAATCTTGATGATTTCACGGTTAAAAGTTAAGATTCAAAAGATAGAGAGGTGTAGGAGTGCGTGTAGATTAAGGAAGTACAATATTTAGGACGAGATCTTACCAGAATTGAGAGAAATCGAAGAAAAGGTGGGGAGCACGAGCTGGTCGGACGTCAGTTGCCAAAAGTAGAAAGTTTGAGAGTGTTAAGGGGTATTTATAGGGTTACCCAAAGAGGAAAGGGCTGGTCGATCGGTTAGGCAGCTTGATCGAACAGCCTGTCCGATCGGACGGCAGTCCGATCGAACGGCTGGTCGATCGGTTGGTCGCCTGATCGATCAGTCGCTTGATTCGAGCGTTCGGTGCGACGAGTTTTGCCGTTTTGATTTCGATTGCGAGCGATGCGAGTGCGATAGAGTTTCCTATTTAAATTACTTTTAATCCCAACTACTCATATCTTGCACTATCTCTTCTCTACCAATTACCATACCGTTTCGATTGATTACCACACATAGCATAAATAAACATACACAAGTAACACATAAGGCACACACACACACGTATATCAATAATCAAAATGCGTAATTCGAGTTGCGAGTTCGATTTCGATTCGATGTTGATTAAATTAGATTGATTAGCGTTTAGTTGACTTTATCGCATTGTTCCTTCCTATAGTTCACAGTCGTACGTCGATTACTGTTATTATTGACAATTACTCCACATAATACAGCTAAAATAAACACATAAAAAAATTCACTACTAGTTAAGTCACGCGATCGGTCGTTGACTTTGACCTTGACTTTGACTTTGGCTTTCGAAACACGGGGTGTTACAGCCTCCCCTAGTTGAGGGAATTTCGTCCTGAAATTAGGCCGAAGCCGTAACAAACAACTGCAGGTACTTCGCCTTCATGTCGCTTTCGAGTTCCCAAGTGAACTCTGCGCCTCATTTTCCTTCCTATAGGACTTTCACAATAGGAATGCGCGAGCGTCTGAGCTGCTTGGTTTAGCGATCCATGATCTCAACAGGCTTTTCCACGAAGTGTAATGTTTCGTTCACTTGTAGGTCCTCTAACGGAACATGTAAGTCACGCTCGGCTAGGCACTTTCTGAGGTTTGGGATGTGGAAAGTTGGGTGAACGTTGCTAAGTTCCTCCGGTAGTTCGAGTCTGTAAGCCACTTTGCCGATTCTTTCCAGAATCTTAAAGGGTCCAACGTATCGAGGTGCGAGCTTTCCTTTCTTGCCGAATCGGACCACATCCTTCCAAGGTGAAACCTTTAGGAGTACGTAGTCACCAACGTCAAATTCAAGGGGCTTGCGTCGTCTATCGGCGTAACTTTTCTGACGATTCCGAGCTTTCGTTAGATTGTCTCGAATTTGGAAAATTTTGTCTGTCTTTTCTTGCAATAGCTCGGGACCGGTTAACTGCGAATGCCCGATCTCATGCCACACAATAGGCGATCGACATCTTCTTCCATATAGTGCCTCAAATGGTGCCATTTGAATGCTGGAATGATAACTGTTGTTGTACGAGAATTCGACTAACGGCAGGTATGCATACCAATTACCACCGAAATCTATGACACACGAATGGAGCATATCTTCAAGAGTACGGTTCGTTCTTTCAGTCTGGCCGACGGTTTGAGGGTGGAATGCGGTACTCAGATTAAGCGTAGTACCGAGAGCCGCTTGAAACGTTTCCCACAGTCGCGAGGTAAACCGAGCATCACGGTCAGAGATGATCTAGCGAGGCATCCCATGTCGACAAATAATCTCATCGGTGTAGATTCGGGCTAATCGTTCTACCTTGTAGTCTTCTCGTATGGGTAGAAAGTGAGCAGATTTGGTTAGACGGTCAACAACAACCCAGATGCTGTCGTGACCTGATGGCGTGCGCGGGAGTTTGGTTATGAAGTCCATAGCTATACTCTCCCACTTCCACATAGGGATCGGGGGTTGTTCGAGCAAGCCAGGGGGTCTTTGATGTTCAGCCTTGACCTTTGAGCAAGTCAGGTACTTTCCAACGTATAGAGCGATATCCCTTTTCATGCCCGGCCACCAGTACTTGTAGCGAAGGTCCTGGTACATTTTGTCGGCACCAGGATGAATAGAATATCGGGATTTGTGGGCTTCGTCCATCAATATCTTTCGCAAATCGGTCCGTTTAGGGATCTAAATTCGATCCAGTTTGTGGAATATCCCATTCGACTTATTTACAAGTTGAGCTCCATCGTGGTAGATTCTTTCCTTCTTCAGAGTGCGTTCATTAAAACAGGCATGCTGGGCTTCGCGGATGAGGGTTTCGTGGTCGTATTGGGCTTGGACATCACGAATGCTGAGCAGATAGCTCCACCTGCTGAGGGCGTCATCAACGACATTTGCTTTGCCTGGGTGATAACGAATCTCACAGTCGTAATCGTTGAGAAGTTCTACCCATCGGCGTTGACGCATATTAAGTTCTTTCTGATCAAAGATGTGTTGTAGTCAACTATGATCGGTGAAGATCGTACACTTGGTACCATACAGGTAGTCTCGCCAAATCTTTAACGCAAAAACAACTGCGCCTAGCTCGAGATCATGGGTTGTATAGTTCTTCTCGTGGATTTTGAGCTGACGAGATGCGTAAGCTATAACCTTGTCTCGCTGCATAAGAACACAACCAAGACCAAGGTTGGAAGCATCACAAGAGACAATGAAGTCGTCGTTTCTGGCGGGTAGAGTGAGAACAGGAGCATTGCAAAACATGTGCTTGAGGGTTTGGAAAGCAGTCTCTTGTTCAGTTCCCCAAACAAAAGGCTTGTCTTTATGCGTGAGAGCGGTAAATGGCACAGCGATCTTTGAGAATCCTTCGATAAATCATCGATAATAGCCCGCTAGTCCAAGAAAAGAACGGACTTTAGACGGGTTCTTAGGTGTAATCCAACTCTTAACGGCTTCAATCTTTGTGGGATCGACATGGATACCTTGACTATTTACAATGTGACCGAGGAATTGGACTTCTTTCAGCCAGAATTCACACTTAGAGAACTTGGCATAGAGTCGATTCCCCTGGAGTAGTTCGAGAACCAAACGTAGATGTTGCGCGTGTTCGGCCTTCGATTTGGAATAAATCAAGACATCGTCGATGAATACGATGATGAAACGGTCGAGATATGGTTTACACACGCGATTCATCAGATCCATGAAAACCGCGGGTGCGTTGGTTAGACCAAAGGGCATAACAACGAACTCGTAGTGGCCGTATCGAGTGCGAAAAGCGGTTTTGGGTATATCTTCCTCCTGAATGCGTAGTTGGTGATAGCCTGAGCGTAGATCGATCTTCGAGAAACACGTAGCACCTTGGAATCGATTAAACAAATTGTCAATGCGAGGCAGGGGATAGCGGTTCTTGATAGTTAACTTATTCAATTCCCGATAGTCGATGCACATCCTGAATGACCCGTCCTTCTTTTTGACGAAAAGGACTGGCGCGCCCCAAGGAGAGGTGCTCGAGCGAATGAAGCCTTTCTCAAGTAATTCTTGAAGCTGACTCAAGAGTTCACGCATTTCGGACGGCGCGAGTCGGTAAGGAGCTTTGGCAACAGGGTTGGCTCCAGGAATGAGGTCGATACGGAAGTCGATATCACGACTTGGCGGTAAACCGGGAAGATCGTCAGGGAACACATTAGGAAATTCACGAACCACTGGAACGTCTTTCACTTTAGTCTTTCCTTTTTTTCCTTCTACGCTACTACAATGTTCGCCAAGAAAGCTCTGTATTCCTTGCGGAGATACTTGCTAGCTTGGACACATGACATGAGCTTGAGGCCTTTCGAAGCAGTTTCACCATAAACACACAATAGATCACCATTCGCAAGCGAGAATCGAATCATCTTGTCGAATCACACAACTTCAGCATGGTTTTCGCGAAGAAAGTCCATGCCTACTATGACGTCAAAACTTCCGAGTTGCATCGAAATAAGGTCGATTGGGAAGATGTGATTGTTGAGCTCAAGAGTACAATCACGAAGAACAGAATTAACGGCGACAGTTCTTCTGGTGGCGACTTCAACATCGAACGTCGAGGGGAGATGGGAGCGTTTACGACTAAGAAGTTTCTCGAATTCGAATGACACAAAGCAATTATCGGCTCCAGTATCAAACAAACATGAAGCATAAATACCATTCACAAGGAACGTACCATTGACCACATTGTTGTCAGCCTGGGCTTGGCGCACATTGATGTTGAAAGTTCTGGCGCGTGCGGCTTGTTGCTGTTTCTGTTGAGGTTGTTGTTGCTGGTGTTGCTGAGGCTCTTGTTTCACAACCCTGTTCGGGCACATGTTCGCAAAGTGGTTGGGATCACCACATGTGAAGCAGACTCGGGCGTTGACCGCGGGTTCCTGAGCCGCTTGTTGACCTTGTGGGGCTGGGAGCAGAGCTTGATGAGCAGTGGCTTGAGCTGGGGCTTGACGGGGACCAGTACGACAATTAGTAGTGAAGTGGCCGTACATATTGCAGTGAGCGCAGAAACGACAGGCGAGACCCACCGGGTGGTGATAAGAACATGTTGGGCAAGCCGGGTGGGGGCCTGTGTATGCACGCTTTGCTGGCGGTGCATAAGTAACTTGTGCTGGACGGTGGTGAGAGTGCTGCTGAGCTGGTACGGCTTGAAGTGGAGTAGCAGTGGTAGTGACATCACAGTTCTTGTTGCTGGAGTTGCTGTTGTTGTTCTTCTTCTTGCGGCGTGAGGACTTGGACGGTTGAGCGGTGGCGGTTTCAGCGGTTGATGCGGTGGCGGTGACTTGGTGCAGGTTCTTCGAAGTTTTATCCCAAAAACCAGCTTTTACCCGCTTGTCGTTGATTTTGGCGGCAAGCAAGTAAGTTTCTTCGATCGTTGCTGTCTTTGCGGCATGCACAAAATCCGCAACACAATCGGGTAAGGCTCGGATGTACTTCTTGATTGCCATGTCGGACGTCTTCACTTGATCGGGATAGATAATGCTGAGCTGCTTAAAGCGAGCAGTTAGGGCAGCGTTGTCACCTTCCTTCTGCTTAATGTTCTAGAATTCGTCCTCCAGCTTTTGGCGTTCATGGGGAGGGCAGAACTCATCCATCATGATGGCCTTCAACTCTTCCTATGTCAGCTCATAAGCTGCATCATTACCGCGTTTGTTTCTCTCGACCATCCACCAGTCTAATGCGCGGGACTGGAAGACGCCGGTAGCATTTAGAGTGCGGAGATTTTCCGGACATCCACTCTGGCGCAGAGTGACTTTGATGGAATCGAACCATTGAAACATAGCCGTTGGGTCATCTTCTCCAGTGAATTCCTTTGGACCACAAGCCTTGAACTGCTTGAAGCTGAAAGCAGTCTTGGCAGCAACTTTAGGAGCTTCGGTTCTGGACTCCTCAGACGATTTGCTGACATTCTCATAAATCTCACTCACGATCTGAGGTACAACCTTGGCCACTTGTTTCGCGAGGATGGAAGCAAGGCGTTTGTCCCTCTGTTCTTGACGAGAGAGTCGTGGGTGACGGGGTCCAGATGATGGTCCAGTTGACATTGTCTGCAACAGACATCGTCATAGGTCTCAGACACATCATAATCGAATCTCACCTCACACGTCTAACACTATTAAAGCTCAGGAACACGTATAGTCACGTAACCACGTAGGCACATAATCACAGATTCACATAAACACAGAAGCACATAATCACGTAAGCACGTAGAGCACAGAAGCATATACACATGTAATCATAGAGGCATATAAAGGCACATAGCACACACAAAAGCTTCTGACTGCCTTAGAATACAGACACCTATCATTCCAAGTCCGTGAGCGTTCGAGAATAGCGATCGCGGATAACATAGCGAGTAGTATAGTATAATATAGCGGGTAGTATAGCATAAGCGTACCATAGGGACGTCCACAATTTAGCGATTTGTCAGCTCTTTGAGATAGAAAATGCAGTGCGAGTCGTGCGTGTCGATCGAAGTGAGAGAAAAAATCGAATAATTCTTCGATATTAAACACATAAACAGGGAAGCACACATATAAACACATAAAATCGACGAATCATCAGAGTCAGCAGTTGCGGGCTCAGAATCGAAACACATAAAAATTGAGAAATGGATCGTCTGCGGCTATTAGACATTGACTATCCAAGGTGATTCGACTATTCTCAAGGACTTGTTGTACACATTTTGACTTTCAGGTCTGTGCTTTTGCCTCGATTCTTGGGCGTTTAGCACGTATCATGTTAGTCATACCGTGACTTCAGGTCGTTGGAGTCCGTCGAGACTTTGGTGAGAGTTTTGAAAAACCAAGTGGAAGTTGGAACAAGATGTCAAGGTTAGGGTTTCACCCCTAGCTTAATAACTTCATTCCTGTTTTGATAAAGTAAAGGAGAATTATGCATCAAAGTGTGGATTTCACTCCTGGTTTAACGCAAATTCTAGTGTTTATAGAGGAAAATACGGGTTTGAACAAGCAATTTAGTCGAAAGTTTGCGGTTTTCACACCTAATCTCGACTTAATCACCCATTCATAATTTGAAAATTTGAATGAAGTGATAGTGCAGCGTAGGCGAGAATAGCGAGGAGTAGCAGTAAGCTCATACGTAATCCCTACTGGACAGGTACGAGTCGGTCTGTTGGTTCTTAACTATAGACTAGGCCTCTAAGACGTCGACCTAGACTAGGTCGAGTCTTGCCTAATTCCCTATAGTTATGGCTCTGATACCAATCTGTCACACCCCAACCGATGGCGGAAACATCGGGGCATGGCACTGAGCGAAACAGATTGTCCAGAAGTTTCCATAACAACTATATTTACCAAATATTTAAAGCAACACGTCCCATACCATGTCATAAGTGATAAAATAATTATTATAGATAAACTCTAGTCAAGTAGTTCTGTTCCGACAACTCAGATTTACCAAATAGTATAAATTGTTTATTTGTTTCTAGAGCCCCTTTTTCCCTAGCTTTCGATTTCATCACATAGCAAACAAGAGGCCCTAGGTCTTTCCTAGCCTCGATTTCACAACGAGCTAAGCATGTAAACACCCTAAGCACCTGTCACATATGTAACTTACCTTATCGAACTGAAAGTACCGATCCAAAAAAAGGTCAAAAATGGGTACCAAAATTCAACAGGTACGGTACATTTGAGGTATTTTTAGATACCCAGTATCAATTGCTCATCTCTACCTCCCACCACCCTTCTTGGTTCAATTTTTTCAGTAGTCGATACTTAGTCAAGTTCTTTGGGCAACATCTAGTAGCCGACACACCACTGCGGGTGCAAACGACCTATGTGATGAGGGATTAATTGTTTGAATGGCAAAATTGTACATGGAACAGTGAGAATGCGAATAAGAGTGAAGAGAACAAAGACTATTTTCACCCACATTTTGAATTTGAATTTTGAGTCAAAATCAAATTTGAAGATTTTTCTTAAGGGTCTGTTTGGTATGGGGTAATGCAATTGAAAAAGGAATGAAATGGACAATGGAAAGAAATGGATCATTACCATTCCATGGTCTTTTTCGATTATCATGTGCGAATGGAATGAATCATCACTTTGTGTTGTTTAGTAGGCAGGAAAGAGGAAAGAATAAAATCGGCATGGATAGCGATAGTGGGTGGCGGGTGGTGGTGGTGGGGATAGCGGTGGTGGTGGGTGGCGATGGTGGTGGTGGCAGTGTTGGCGGTGGGTGGCTATGGCGGCAACGGGTGGTGGTGGTGCTGGTGGTTGGTGGTAAAGGGTGGTGGCGACGATGGCAGAGGGTGGTGGCGGTGGGTGGTGATGATGAAAGGTGAGATAAGGAATGAAATGAAAAAAAAATGTAACGCTCATTATTTCACGCGGTCAAAACCAAATATTAAACAACAAAATTTTACGACCAAATTTAAACTTTTATACATTACTTGAAATTCGGCCAAATTATACAAATGTAACCTTTTAAAAACTAGATACAATCAACTACCATTTAACAAAAGTTATAATAACATGTGTTTGGAGCATGTCTAACAACTAGACTTTAACTACATAAACAACCAAAAGTTTTGACCCATTGCATAAACTAGTTCGGAAGCACGTTGATGGCTAAAAAGAGTTGTGCGTGTGTCCGTTCCAAGCTTGCGAGTCCGCTTATAGTGTGGTTTTACCTACAATATAATCCAAGATTTATTTAAGTAAGACAAGGGTAAAGTCCTAACTATCATTGAACATGACATTCCATGATTTTCATTATTCCCATAAACTTTCATGTTTATATTCCTTCCATTACATTAGATTTGGCTTACTCATCTACTCGATTTCATCACTTTAATGTCACACCCCGACCACGTAAAGCAACTAGACGTGGCGGATACGTCGGGGAGTGTTGTAACAGAATCATTGCTTCATAACCATGGAATAAATAAATTCTGTTTTATTGAATAAATGAACTCATTGTTTTAATACAATCAAATAAGTACAACTATGATCTTCCAAGTTTTAAAGTTGCTAAGGCACGAGTCCATCCTAAATGTAGCATGTATCAACAATCATTGCAAAGCAGTACCTGAAACATGTGTAAAAATAGGTACGTCAGCATAAAAATGCCTGTGAGATACATAGGTTTTGTGAAAATAGGATTCATGACTTATGTTTAAGAAAATGTTTAATAAAAGTCAGTCATGAACCTTGTAAGTTGTTTTGTTTTGTAAATCGCTTGAAAAACAATAAGTTCAGATGATATGTATAAATAAGAGAATAATGTATGGTTAAATGTATAACCAAGTAAAATGAGTTGTATAAAGTAAATTGTTTGTAAACCAAAATCTTGTATGAGAATTGTGTTACTTGTGTAAAATGTATAATTCCAAATCGAATGATTCAAATAACGCTACGATATGTAATACCATACAAACACTTATATATAGGAAGTACCAGCGGCGTATCCACCATGCTTGTATCATATTACATACGCCTCGTTACCCAAGTCACTTACTCAAACCAAACCACCAATATAGAATGTTCATGTTTAAACCAATAGTCCAATATTATTGTATAACCCAAGCTAAATGTAAACCATGTAATGTGAAAACAAAAGTTATGCTCCGTAAAATAATGTAAGGTTAAACGAATAACCTTATAGTAGCATATCAAAAGTATACTTTGGATTTGTAAGTAACATATTAAACTATGTTTTGGTTTCTGTAAATAACATATCAAAATATGCTTTGGATGATTAACAAAATATATGTTGGTTTTGTACAATACCACACATGAGAGTATATCAAACTATACTTTAAAAGTGTGATTTAAGAATTCATTCAGACCTAGTGCATCAAAATACACCTTTGAGACTATAAGGATACCACAAAGGCAATCCCTATTTGGATGGAGAAACAAATTGGTTTAAGACATTCCATGACAACAGGAATGGGGTGTCAAATCCTATAGCGCTATATCATACTAACAATCGGTCTGGTGAACATAAAATAAGTACAATTCAACATTTTATTTTATGTTCTTTGAGAAATCAATGATTAAACCATAGATAGTCATTTAGTTTGTCAAATGATAAGTAATAACACGTATATTCAATTATACTTTGAAATCATGAAAATAACATATAGGTACACATGCTTCACCCCAAAACAGTTGAAATCAGTAAAAGAGGGGACTATGTACTCACATGAGATTGCTCAGAAGTCCTAAGATAACCACCAAGCAATGCTAGAGATCACGGATATCAAACGACACCTAATATAGGTAACTATGTTAATAAACCGGACCTAGATCGGAGGGTTTAGATAGAATGAGGGTTCGTAAACCAAACGAGTATGGAGACTCGTGTCATATGGTTTTAACAAAGACTACATACTAAATGAAACCTGACATAAGCTGCTTTCGACCCATTGCGACCCATTAAGGTAGCTTATGCTACTTTAACGCTTCGTGCGCGCATAAGCGCACTCGAGACGTCTAACTAGCCCTATGACAAGTGTTATATGCCTAAACATGTTACATAATCAGTTATGTGACAAAAGTTTAGGTTACATATGCTTAATTACCAATTATACATGAAAAGGGTATTCTGGTAATTTACCTAAGGCATATAAACTACCTATCATACAACTACTCAAACGATGTGACCATAGGGTATAACCTCGGAAGGTTATTCCCTATATACTATGGTCACCTAATGTATTTGGTCGGATCCTAATGATCTACCAAATGGGTCGGGTTCGAAGGTATAAGCGATTTATTAGATCGCTTACCCTTACGACCCTAGACAACGTGGTAATCAGTAGGCATAGTCACAAGGGACTATAACCATCGTGATTACAATCACGTTGCGAAGTTCAAACGAACTTCGCATTGACCATAAACTGGTCAATGCAGAAAGTCAAACAAAGTTTGACTTTCAGACTCGAAAAACAATAAAAGAATGAAGGAATACTTACAAAGGGTCCCCGAATGCTAATCTAGATCAAAATAACTCAGGTATGAAACAATGGTTCCAACTTAGAGTCTTTTTGATCAGATTCTTGTGGGTTTGAAGCAAATGGGGGTGGGGTATTTATAGTATTTCCCGAACCGTTAAGATCGTTTCTTGAATAACGTGATCGAATCTCGTGCGTACACTTGTTGGAAAGTTGTGGTAACTAAAAATGACCCCTAATGAGCTGAAAGGGCAAGTGTGGGTTTGTGGTTGTGGGTTAAACAGCTGTAATCTGCTGACAAATCGATCTTATCTGATCTGAGACCCTGACGCGGGCCGCGTAAAGATGCACACAAACCTTACGCGGGCCGCATGGCCATGTCTGATCAGAACCAAGTTTGTTAAATGACAGTTTCAGTCCCTGTTATGTGTTTAAGCCATTTCCGACACTTCTAAGGCCCGTAGAGCCAACTTTAAGGCCCTAAAATGATGCCTAAACATTTTGGACATGAAACATGCTCAAAAATATGCCGGATGTTGGTTCGTTTGGTCGTACGATCGCGATGTTCGCTTAATTACGACGGAATGCGCATAAGCGCGAAAAACGATCCAAAATGCGTGACGAATGGATTTTTCTCAAGCCAAACACTAAAATAAAATATTTTAGAGCTTACATAAATTTTTGGATGTCCGGATGTATTCATAACGTAAGTTATGCGCGAAAGTGCAAACTTGTGCACTTTTTGACGCTTTTAGTCCCTGAATGACCCAAAAGTTTATTTTAGCACACCAAACCCCTCAAAGCCTATTTCTAAGCTATGTGAAGGATATTTATGGTATGTTTAACTTATGGTCATGTTCCGGAATGTTTGTTACAGTTCAAATTGGCATACTTTCGCAGTTTGTCAAGTTTAGTCCCTGTAAACGAATTAACTTGTTTTTGCCATACCAAAGCCTTCAAAACTTATTTCTAAGTTATGTAAAGGTTATTTAAGGTATGTTAAGCCTATTTCACTATTCCGGAGTGTTTGTTGGATTTAAACTGGTTATATTTACGCATCAGAGCGCGTATAACCCTCCAGAAAGAGATTTAAAGCTTAAAATCGAACAAGAGTTGATATGTGCAAACGATACACATATTTTTACAAATCCCAAGTATGAAATACAATATTTCATTGGTTTGGAATTTGTTTGATGGTTGAAGTGACACAGGTGTCACATTTAATCCGTTCAAAAAATAATAAACTTATAAACATTTAACCCGCTCATAACCGAATAAATACATGACTATTTCAAACATTATATTCTAGTTCGTTGACCCGCTTGTACCGGATTCGTCTACATGACCATTCCAAACATAACATTCTTATTCTTTGACCCGTTCGTACCGAATCGTCTATATATTTATTCTAAACATAACACTCTTGTTCGTTGACCCGTTCATACCGGATCGTCATATATATTCATTCTAAACATAACATTCTTATTCTTTGACCCGTTCGTACCGGATCAGCTGTATAACCATATTAAACATTTCATTTTAGTCCGTTGACCCGTTTGTACCGGATCAACCATATAACCATATTAAATATTTTATTCTAGTTCATTGACCCATTCATACCAGATCAGCTGTATAACCAAATTAAATATTTTATTCTAGTTCATTGACCCGTTCGTACCGGATCAACTATATGACCATATTAAATATTTTATTCTAGTTCGTTGACCCGTTCTTACTGGATCAACTGTATGACCATATTAAATATTTCATTCTAGTTCATTGACCCGTTTGCAATGGGTCTATTACATGATCTCTTTAACATAACATTCTAGTTTGTTTGACCCATTTGGGATGGGTCTATTACATGACCATTCTTTAACGCATTACGAATACCAGAATATATATCAATAAACATTACTACAAGTAAACTTTAATCATACAAGTAACGTACCTCGGTCTTGTGAGCCTTGAGGTTTCCGGCCGCTTAAACTTTCCTCCTTCACGCCTACATTCAACACATTCATTCTTTAGTTTTAACAATCCATTCCATTTCATACAAAGATTCCTCACATTCTAAACTTCAAACAATATCAATAATCGTCATAATTCACACATTTATCAACTAATGCATTTCATCGAGGACTTGGTATGAATCTATCAAAATGTTTAGAATCTACAACTTGTCATGTTTTTATATACCATTTTCTATCTACACAAAATCTCACTTATACTCAATATCACAAATTTCTTCAACGATGATCATTAAATCTACAATCATGACAATTTATCAACATAAGTCTTATCTAATACTTCATAATCTACGATTATAACTCAAAACCCACTTCATGATTCATGGGGATTTTCTATAAATTACATAAACCCATCAATTTCATACAAATTAGCAATCACATATGTTTCCTAACAAGGGTTCCATATCCAATTTCTCATTATACATACTTGACACATAAGATATAACCTCCTTCACATCTTCTCATTACATCAAAACTCTACAAACTTACAAATTATGACTTACCTCTTGTTAGACAAGATTAGATGATTCTGAATCAATGTTCATGCATAAGATTTGTACGGATTTGCCTCTTCAATTTGTTAGATTTTAGACTTTCGATTAAGATGAAGTTCTTCCTCTTCCTCCCTCTCTCTAAAACACGCACACACACACCTATCTCTTCATGCACTTTTTTTTCTCTAATTTAGTTACCATATATTCACATCTAGTCCATCTAGTTTAGTTCATGTTTTTCTTTCATTCGTAGTGTTATTATTTTTTATAACAATTCATAACTAGATTAAATTTATTATTTTAGACATCATTTATCATGCTAAAATATTCTAAACAAAATAAAACAACTTGGTCACAACATCTAACTTTTTGGGGTGATACAGAAAACAAGGAGCCGGGCGGATGGAATGAATTTGAGGTTTTTAGAGGGAATGAAATTCCTTATTTAATGGGTGATTCCATTAACTTGACCAACCAAACACATTTTTTTTCATTCACTCGCAATTGTCCATTCCATTCCGCCTCTCATTAATGCATACAAAACACTACCTAACTCTTCGTAATAAGGAAAACACGAGATGTAACAAACTTATGCGATTCATTAATTTTCTTGATTGTCGTATTAATTTCTTAATTGTCACGCTGACAAAAAAATAGCTAAAAACCCATATAAAAATAGTCATTCAATAGTATATCATTTTCCTCTTAAAAATTATTTATCTTTGCTTATCTTTCTCTCTTTTGCCTCGTATAATACGAGACAAATTACAATTCCATTATACTCCACTATGCGCCTCATTGGTTCAATAATCACCACCATTCTCTCTTATCTTTGTCCCTCCCCATTTTCTACCAAATGTACCAACTTCGTCCCTCTCCATTCTCTATTTTAACTATGCTTTCGGTAATCATCAAGGGTTTTTTTTACCCAATACGCCAATTGCAACAACAAGTTCGTGATATTAAAGATTGATAGTATGAATATAGATTTGTTATCATGTGTAATGGATTGGCATGTTTGTCCCTGAGATTTCGGAGGCTCTGCTCGATAAGTAAAAATGTGCCCTTTAGAATATATATAAACAAAATTCATTAGTATAATGATGATTTTATAACAATTGTAAGTCCTAAAAATCGGATCAAACAACGATATCAAACAATAACCAAGGATGGGCGGAATCCAAACTGATGAACTTCAAGAAATCAAGAACAAGAAGAAAGATTTGTTGAATTGAATGCTTAAACTTGCATACAATAATTTGTCTAATACAAGTTTCTAAAACAAACAACCAACCCTTTGCTCCTAACCATCATTTACTATTTATAGTAAGGGTTTAGGGAGCATTTCCCCCAAAAGCCTAGGCCCATTATCACCTAAGCCCACTCTAATACCCCACTTTCTAGAAGCTTGGTCCACATTCTACTGATCCATAAACCTATAGGTCCTAACAATCTCCCCTAGGTTTATTGGATTAGTTGTTGATTTAGTTTGGAGGACCACCATGCAACAGAGCAGGATCAGCAAACAAATGATTCTTGATTACGTTCCCGAACTTCTTTTCTAGCTTCGCTTTCAAATCATACACAACAGATATCAGCATGCCCACATCACCTTGCAGTTGTTCGATCGTTTAATCCTTGCTTGAGATTTGAGCCTGCAAGGATGAGATATAAGCTTCTTTCAGGGCAGCATCTTGTTCCTACACAATCACTCTTCTTTGCATCTTCGCTACATCAACAGCCGTATCATTATCACTATCTCCTTCTTCAATAAATTTCATATTGTTGGCAACAAAGCGCATGGCTGCTTCATCATGCTCAGAGAAACCGGCACCAGTGGAACTTCCTACATCGAACCTGATGCCTCTTGAGCTTTCTGGTTGCGAGTGAGTTGTTTCAGGCAGATCGAAATCGAAATCGAAATTAAAATCAAAATCGAGATCTTATGTGCTTGTTTCTTGAGTAGCAGCATTGATTGTTGGATCGGTGGGCATAGTAGGCTCTGGTTCTAGCTAACTTTCAATGTTGTCAATTGTAGGATCATGAGGGCATTAGTATGTGTAGAATCGACCATGTATTTATATGTGCATATAACTAGGTGATCATGTAGTTGTATGTACCACACAACATGAATATGAAATGTGCATAACGTTGTTATTATAGTCTGCCATATCGATATGAGTGTGTGTTCATAACTCATAAGTTGGAGTCAACAATGTATACATAGCATAGTTAGGAATTGTGACACAAATGTAAAATTTGGGGGATCATACGACATGTGTTAGTCTGATTATGTCTTATGTATAATGACGTATTGGAATTCATTGATGTTGAATGATGTGATTATCGATTCATGTCTTATGCATATTAATGATTGACTAATAAACGTCAATGTAACTAAGGATTTGAAATGAAAGTATTATGAAAGAATATGCATGCTAACGTTGTTGTGCATATGATGGCATGAAAGGATAGGAATCACATTAGGATGGACTCACGTGCGGAAGGCTACGGGTCAAGAAGAGACAAGGAAACAAGCACGAACACGAACGCTTGAGGTAAGTGATTACCGAACTCACTTATTAATTTATTTAAATGAAGTTAAATATGCTTATTACTGGGAATCATAAAAGGATGGGAATGTAGTAGTCGTATCAAGGTAAGAATGACAGAATTTGATTATATGTAGTTAATTAAGTTTGAAATCATATAGAATAAGCAAACAGGTCATAAATACGAAAGTGATTAACCAAGTTGTGAAAAATTGGATGTTGGGAAATGAGAATTATAATAGGAACGATTTGGGGACTTAGGAAAATGTCAATTCGTGTTTTGGGACCCTTGGGGTACGCAAAAAGGGGGTCGAAACGCTTAAAGAAACGAAATTTGGCGTCGGCCCTGCAGGTCGCGTCGCCGACGCCCCTGCAGGTCGTCGCTGACACCATGCACTTTAAGCCAAAGCCTTAAGTTGTTGTCTACGCGGGTCCGATCCTGGAAACTAGTTTTTCTTGTTTTTCTTTGTTTCCAAGGCCCCGTTAAGCTTCCTAATGGTACCCCAAACCTACTATAGAGTTTTGTGGGGTACAAGTAAGGACGGAACCCGTACGGGAGCTTGCACAGAGATGTAGCATGCATATTGATGCGTGTAAATGTGGATTTCATTACGTGTGTGAGTGATTTTCGTAGGAATGATTATACTTGGATGTAACGCACGTGTGAATGGACAAAACTACTACATAAGCATGTTTATATACGGAAAATGGTATGCTTAACAAAGTATGGTGCTTGAAAGAAATTAAATGGATATGATTGTATGCGTGTATATAAATAAGAATTCATAGTGAGTGTATGTAGTATGAACTTATAGGTGTATACGTGTGTATGGGAAACGTAAGTATATGCTCGGATATATGAACGTGTATGTATGTGATGTATTCTAATGAATGTAGATTAATATAATGTGTTTATGTGAAGTTGTGGGTTTTCAATATGTTTAAGGGTACATGTTGCTAATCATGTTATCGTTGAGCATGAAATGAAAAGTGCAGGTATGATAACGTTGGGTCCAAGTGACTTGATGCTGGGAAGTTGTGGATGAGTTTGGAAGGATGATCGAACAAGATATCTTGCGTTGTTAGAATGCAATATGGGCCTTTAGCTATATGTTTATAATATAAGTATGATGTCACCATTTACTAATGTGTCGGTTGTTTATGGTGACCGCAGGTTACACAGATCATCACCATTTATCACGAAGGACAAGCGGGCGAAGATCGAGTTATAGAACATGGATTGAACGGAAGGGTGGTCACTTAGTTTGTATTTGCATGTTATATTTGGTACATTAGTTAAAGATGAATGATGTAATTCTTTTAAAGGAATCATTTTAAATGGTTTTCAAGTATGTTAGAACATTTATAAAGAAAGAAATTTTGAGTTCCATATTTTCCGCTGCGACTTTTGGTTAAAACGTATTAGGGTCTAACATAAATGCCACTAAAAATGAGTAAATTACTTTCGTAACTAAAAACAAAATATAGCGTCAAGATGTAATTTAATACATAGTATAATATAATTTTGAATTAGATAAGATCCTAATACTTTATTGAGTATCGGCGTCAAGGGCCACGGGTGAATTGATGTTAACTGGAAAGGTTGGGGACTCAAGCTGCCGAATTTTAGAAATAGGGATGCATAGTGTCAATTAAAGGAAACCACAGGGACTTAAACTATAGTTTCCTCTATTTTATTTGGTGTTGGTTGGTATTATATAGTTGATTTTCTATTCTGTATTTAAGGCTGGTGGGTATAGAGTGACGTACCCAGTTACATCGGACCAATAACGTCCCAAACATCGCCTCTTAAGTACCATGTGGCCTTCGCCACCCACTAACGAGCGCCAACGAGTGTGAATTGGTGGGGGCACAATTTTGTGCAAATCAACATTTTTGTTCCCTTTCATTTTTTTATTTTTTATTTTTTATTAATAGTTAAGGGGCTTTAAACTACACTATTGTTATCAAAGCATGGGGACATTAAAGACTTACTATCTACATGGCACTAACGTAGTGTCTTAACTACCATGAAAGCTTATTCCACACCACCTAGCCAAAATACGAGAAACTACAACTTTTTTGTTTTACTATTCACTATGGGTAATTTATATGATCCTTGGTGTTAAGATACCTAAAAACCATGTTAAATTTTTATGAATTACTAAAATACCGTTACAAGAAAAGAAAAAAATAAATTAAAATCACCAAACCTCTCCCCTCATTAGGGATGAGCTCGATAATGAATCGTACTGGTATGAAAAATAATGATCCCAAAAAATAGCCAAAAATGGGTACCGGTATCAAAAGTGCTTGGTACGGTATGATATTCGAAGATATAAAATGGGCAAAATACTATATTGTAACTTACCTTATCGAACTGAAAGTACCGATCCAAAAAAAGGTCAAAAATGGGTACCAAAATTCAATAGGTACGGTACATTTGAGGTATTTTTAGATACCCAGTATCAATTGCTCATCTCTACCGCCCACCACCCTTCTTGGTTGAATTTTTTCAGTAGTCGATACCTAGTCAAGTTCTTTGGGCAACATCTAGTAGCCGACACACCACTGCGGGTGCAAACGACCTATGTGATGTGGGATTAATTGTTTGAATGGTGTTAGTGCACTACATCTGTCGACTTCGTCTTGTATCGAGTCTTAGTTTTAGATTGTTAGATCAGGGCACGTTTTAGGAGAAAATATGATGGCATATAGGTTTAAACTGGTAGGTCTGCTTATATGGACATAGGAGGTCCGCTTATGTGTCAGGTCCGCTTATATGGACATAGGAGGTCCGCTTATGTGTCAGGTCCGCTTATTCGTCAGGTTCGCTTATTCGGACATGTCCCTTGAAGGGAACCTCATCACCTATAAATAGGTGCACATAAGCGAACCTCATTAGATTTTGGTGAGATTCCATACCGAGGTGCTGCCGGTGTGAGATTTGGATGTAAACTGTTATAAATCAATACAGAAAGGTGTTTAAAGAGATTTGCTAGCTGTTTCTACGTTGATTACTTGTTTTCTGCACCTATAATTGATGAAAACTCCTCTGAACGACTCGTTCGGGTCGAAACACGATCCTACAATTGGTATCAGAGCTTCAGGAGGAGGAGTTCTGCAGAGAATAGCTGGATTTTATCATCATTTCTTACTTCTACACCTTCTTTCTTCAGTTCAGATAGTTTCACCGGTCAAAATCAGCTCAAAATCTCACGGATTGTGCGTAATAGAATATAGACAAACCCTGGAAAGTTTGATGTTAAAATTCACATTAAAAATGGGTCAAAAGTGCTCATGAATAGGTTCCGCTTATACGGACACTCCATAGGTTCGCTTGTTAGGTCCGTTTTTAAGATCAGTTTTGTTGTAGTTCCGCTCAAGAGGTCCGCTCATAGGGACTTGATTGTTGAAGGTTCGTTCTAGAGATCCGTTTTTAGGGACATATTGTGTATAGGTCCGCTTCAGTGGACAACAATCAGTTTCGCTCTTGTGAACAACTCTGGTTCGCTTTTCTGTCACATCAGAGATTCGCTTGTGTGGTTCCTTTGTTGTGACATAGTCTGATTCGCTCTTGTGGTTCGCTTATTCAGTTCAAGATTCCGCTTTTGTGTCAAATAGGGTCTCGTTCTTGTGACATTTAGTCATCGAACAGGATAATCACGTGAAGTTGTCAGTAGTTGGGAAAAGATATCACTTGGTTGTGTCAGTTTGCATGTGAATTTTTAAAAAGTTATCAGCCATTTTCAAGAAGTGATATGCATGTGATATGTATTATGTGATCTGATCAGTTTGTATAAGAGGTCCAATGAAATTATCATATGCTTTAGAGTTGTCGACATAGTGTTGTGTGTATTGAAAGCATCGTTCAAGTGATTACATCTTAGCAGCCTAATAGATTTTTTTTAGAAAGATTGATTTGTTGTCGGCCCAATCACAGTCTTCTAACAATCAGTTGTCGAATTAGTGGATTAAAGGCCCAATCATAGTTTTTGAATTAAAATTGAGGTCCAATGGAAAACTGTTGACTTTAATTGACAGCCCACATGACTCTCATTTGCGGCCCAATCATAGTTATCAAAGTTGTCGATTATTATAAGTATGCATGTGTTTGTCGGCTACAAGTTGTCAATCATTGTTGATCATTGTATTTGAGGCCCAATCATTGTTGACGGCAAATCAGTTCACAAGAGAGGTGGTTCAGTCCGTTTTGAATTCAAACTCATTCTAGGTTGTGTGGTTTAGCAAGGTCATTGGAAAGGGTCGTTTGAAATTGTTCCGGGTCATAGTAGTTCGCACAGTGTGTCAACCTTCAGTGCGCACAGTTTGTCAACCTTCAGTCCGCACAAAATATTCATCAGTTCGAGTATTAGTTTGTTTCAGTTAATTGATAAGTCCGCTTAAACTGATCGTTTGTTTGTTCGTTCAGGTTTTTCCCGAAATATCTTCTGATTACTGAAGCATGGAAGAGGAATTCTACAACGCATTTGCCACACCAGTCGCTCCGGTTACTGCTGCTGAAAATTTATACAGTGAGAATGAAACGGGAACGCATCAGAAACCACCAAAGTTGATGTATATTGAAGATTTTCAGGGTTGGAAAAACCGTTTTGAGAATTGGGTTCAGGCTTACAGATTCGATGCTTGGTGTTCTTTACTGAAAGATTACGAGAAACCAAAGAATGAACGTGGTTTGGAAAAGGGTTTCAATGATTTTACTGAAGCTGATAAGTTGAAATACACTAGTGAGAAGATGATGATCAGCATTTTACAGCAAGCAGTTAAAGAAGACATCTTTGTCTTACTTCAACATAATGGAACTGCTAGATCAATTTGGGAAGCTTTACTTCAGAAATTCCGAGGAAGTGCTGATATGATCAAAAACAAAAAGGCCTTATTGAAGAAGTCGTTTGACATATTTACTGCATTTGATCATGAAACCACAAAGGAAACGATAGATAGATACTGTCATCTGGTTCTAGAAATGAAAAGATTGGATATTCAGAAAGATGATGATGAGTGGGTTGATAAGTTAGCAGAGGCATTAACCCAACAGAAGTGGGGAACTTATTTGATGATTGTGAAACTCATGAGGAAGACTGAGAGTATGAACTTGGAACAGTTTATCCAGAAGATTGAGGAACAAGAGCTGGATATTCAAAAGACTGCTATAATGACGAATCCTAATGCAAAACAAGATGTCAGTTTGTATTACAGAGGTAACAAGTTTGAGACCACTCCCAGCCATAGTCCAAAGATTCAAACTGGTTTTAGTGCTGACAACTCATCTGGAACAAAGATTAGTAATGCGACTCAAAGTGGTGGATTTTCTTCATCATTTTCAAGTTTTGATCCAAATAGCGCAACATCAACTTCTCAACGACAAAATTCAACACATCTTCAGTGCAATGTTACATTAAACATTCAAAATGGTCAGAATTTGTCTCCAGAAGTTGCCAAGCAACACATGGCATCACTGGTTACTATGTTAGAATCTTACGAAAGTTTGATCGATGGGAAGATTGGCAATCCGATGCTTACCAAAGAAGATTACGACCAAATTGATGCTGAAGAACTTGAAGTGATGGATATCAAATGGTGCTTAGCAAGTGCTTGGAGGAGAGCTGAAAAGTTTCAAGAGATTACTGGTAGGGATGAATTTCGAGGAATGGCTACCTCTCCATTGGGATTTGATAAATCAAAGGTTACCTGTTTCCGTTGTAAAGGAAAAGGTCATTTTAAACGAGAGTGCAAAAGTAAAGAAGCTACCGGGAATCAAGATAGAAACAATTATTATTAGAAATCAATTTTCCATCAGACTACTCAACAACCTCAACTTGCACATGCTCATGCTACTAATGATGGAAAGAAGAAAGCTTTACTGATTCATCAAGATGATGAAAAAGTTGCAGAGGGATTTAGTTGGGATAAATACATTCCATCTGATTCAGGCTTTGTTGCTAGAATACTAGATGAAGAGGCTAGTGAGAAAAGAATCCCGATATTTCCTGATCTTGGAAGCGATGTGGATACCGATGATGAGGAAGAACATCTCAACAAAGCTAGAAAAGGCATTGATCTAACTAGTTTTAATTTGTTTTTTGCAGATAAAATGGAGATGTTGTACCAGAAGAAGATGGCAAGATTGAGGAAAGAGCTGGAAGCAGCAAAAATGCAAGCTGCTGAAAAGACAGAAGCAGGAGAAGAAATTGTCGAAGTAGAGAAAGTTGTTGATAAGATTGTTGAGGTCGAAAAGATTGTTGAAATTGAAAAACTTGTCGAAGTTGAAAATATTGTTGAGGTTGAGAAGATAGTTGAAAAGGTGGTTGAAGTTGAAAAACTATGTTTGAAATGTTCAGAATCTTGCACAGCTTGTGAAGAAAAAGACAGGAAGATTGCTGAATTAGAGAAAACGAAGGAAGATTTACTGTCTGATGTGAAGTATGTAAAAGATTCATACGATGTGCTGAACAGGACAGTTGATAGTCTGAGAAGGACGAATACAGAGATTGAAAAGGCAATGGAAAAGATGAGCGCAACATTAATGACAAAGCAGAGTGTTATCAATGAATATATTGAAGACTGTGCTAAGCTGAAGAAAGAAGTGGAGCTTGAAAAGATTGAAAGTGAAAGGATTAAACGATTACTGTTGAGTTATACTACTTGTGATTATCTGATTGATCGTGTTTATCCTACTGTTGCAGGTCTGGAAGCGTTCATGGACAAAAAGACTGAAGATACTGATACTGGTAAGAAACCAAGTGTCAAGTATAACAGATGTCCGCCCCCGATCCATGAAACTTATTCTCCAAGGAATCCTAACGAGGAGCGTCTAAAAAAGGCAGTCAACATCAAGTTAAAGTCTGAAATCATTGATGAATTACCAGACAATATTGATGTTACATTCACAGCGTCTGACACTGATCATGAGTCTGAGTTAGTAAAGAAAGTTGTCGATCAGGTGTTGGATATGGATGAAGAGTCAAAACCGAAGTCTAAGTCTGAAAGTTCGAGTTCATCATAAAAGAGTCCGAGTTCATCGGTTAACAGGGTTTACAATAGAGAATTCATGTTATCAAGATCTAATTTGAATAACGGGTTAATCAAAGTGGCTTATACTTTGTTTGATTCAGACAAATTATATTCTGATGAGGAATTTCCAATAAGAAGTGTAAAAACTGAAATGATCAAACAGGTTTTCAAATTGACAGAAATTAATATTTCTAAAATAAAAGATTTAAATCTTGCTGAAAAACCTAAAAAATACATTTCGAGAGTTCAACAGAGATTGAACAAGAAAAAGGGTTACGGTTATGGTTCAGGTTTTCGAAAGAAACCAAACTACAACGGTAATCTAAAAAAGAAAGGACTTGGTTTTATTCCTCCAGAAAATTATAAAAATGAGAAAAATTATAAACCAAAAACAACATTTGTTGCAGGTGGAAGTTGTGAAGATGAGCAGAAGAAACCATTCTGGAAACAGTCAAATCAAGAGTTTCTTGCTGAAGTAAAGAAGAATGTGAGAAGGTTTGCTGAAAGAGTTGACAGAAGAAGCTGTTTCAAATGCCAAGAAGTTGGACATATAGCTTGGAATTGTCCCAAGACCAACTACCAAAAACAGGAAGTTTCTTCTAACTCTGTTTTGAGAAAAACTTGTGTTGATAAGAAAGAACAATATGTGAAAAATGTTAAAAAGTTTGAAAATTCTACTTCTGAGGAAGGAGAAAGTTCAAAAAGATTTTACAAAAGAAGAGGTGATTTGAGTAAACAAAAGTGGGTGGTTAAATCTGAGAGTAATTCTGACAATGAATCTGATTCCATAAAATCAGAGGAGTCATGTGTTGAGAAAAAGGTTGATAATTCCGTTCCTGAGATGAACGAAGAAAACTTTCCGTCATTGACAAAAGATTATTTGAAATCAAAAGGTAGGGTTGAGATTTCAGATCAATTCTTTGCTGATAAGAAAGAATTTGATGCTGAAAAGGTGTTTAATGGAAATGTTAAACATATTTTTGGTAAGATGGTTGCAGGAAAAGTGAAAGGTGCTAAAGAGTTCTACAAATCAAAGTGCTAGTGGGACAGATGTGTTCCAGAATCTCCCAAGGATGGTCAGCCTTGGGGGAAAGTTTTTCCAAACTGAAAAAATCTGACTTGCCGGAGATCCCAAGTTTATAATCGTGGATCAGGAATCGGCATCATTCTTGTTAAACTTGTTTTTGTGAAAAATTTTAAAATTGTCTAAATTTTTACAGATTGAGGAATTGCCGGAGCTTCCAGGTTGGTAAGTGTGAAGCAGGATTTGGCATCTTGATTGGTAAAATGGTTTATGTAGATGTTTTTATTTCTACATGTGGTTATATGTTTGGATATACTTACAAGTGGTTATTCTTACAAGTGGTTATTCTTACAAGTGGTTTAGAGGTTGTTTGATTGCAAACAGTGAATCAAGGACATTAAGTTGTACTTGATTTACTACAGTTGATAAAACTGACAAGATGATGAACCATATCCCCATACTTAACAAGTGGTAAACCTACAAGTGGTAAAAACAAACTCATTTTCCGGAAAAATCATTTTGATTAAAACAAACTTAAGTGTTTTGAAATCTAAATGAGAAAATAGTTTGTTGAAAGGGGAAGTTCTGATGGTTTATTCCAAATGAATGGCGATTTGATGTCAGTTGTCAAGTTTTTGTACAGTTTATGTTATGTTTCAAGTGGGTCAAGAGTCTAGTAGTTTTCAAATTTCCTAAAATGTGTTTGCATTTTAGGGGGAGTAGAAATTTCAGAAAATCCAAAAACTTTTGAAAATTTGAAAAAGGCAAAAACATGATAAAATTCAAAAATGAGTTTTAGTGTCAAAGAAGAGGAAATGATAGTACATCAGTAGACAGTCACAGTATGCTAAAGAATTGTATTGTTTAAATAGTGTTAAACAGTCTCACTGATGATATGCTGATAGGTTTTTACACATTTAGTAAGTTTTTTCGGGATATAAACATAAATTCAAACTTGCTTATTTCGTGGGGAACACTACTTGGATATATAGGTAACCCCTGAAATCTCGTTTGAAAGGTCCCTCTTTCTGAGATACTAGGTCTTTATGCTCAGTGATATCTGGGGTATTATCCCGGGACTTCTGCTGAAAGAAATTTCTGACCTAGTCCCCGGAGAATACTTTCTGCATGCTTGAAATATAGCGCAGCCCTCAGCAAATTGATGAAACAATAAAATTGATAGTCATTGCTGTTGTAATCAAAAGATCCTCTAAAGGGAACTCACCGAAAGTCGAAGCCGTCATCTCTCTGCGTATCGAAAGATCGACCTGAGCTCTCACGGCCCTCGCACTATAATTTATTCCCCTGACAGATATCATCTGTGGTATACTCACCTGTAAGACTGAATATTGGAATCCGGATACGGGAGTATATTCAAGAGGTGGGACACATGAATGAGTTTAAGTTCTTAAAACATCTAACTCATATCCTGAATCAGTTGAAATTTGTGTGAAAATTTAAGTGGATCAGTATATCGGCAATCTAAGTGAATTGTTTAATTCTTAATGTGTAACTAAGCTCAACGGTACTTGTGACTTGTTATAACTGATATGATCCTCTTGCACGAACTCACAAAAATATTGTCTGTAAATATTTCTTTATTGCATTTTTTTTTATTTCATTTCAAAAATTCCAAAAAGATTTTGAATGTGTTTTAGCATAATTTTTTTTTAAAAATTCAAAAAGATTTTCGACAACTGATATTGAAAAGCTGATTTTCAAAATTCTGAGTGCTAAACATGATGAGTATAATTTGAGGGGAAGTTTGTCTTTAAAACTGATTAATTTTCAAAATCTTAAAGTGGTTCATCAGTTTGAAGTGAAAGATCATTTTTGTTTGGGTTATTGGAGAAAAGTCGGAGTTAGTGCAAGTTTATATGTTTGAAACGTGTAAATTGTAAAATTTATTGTGAGGTAGAGTTTATGCAGGTTTAAAGTTTGAGCTAAGTGATGATTCTGAAAAGTCAAAATTGTGAAAATCAGACAACGATCCTAAAGTTGATGATGCTGATGAATTGAAGAAATACCAGCATATCGCAAGGGGGAGTCTGAAGACATGTAAGAAAAGATTGAGAGAGAGAAGCCCAGAGTCAGATCAAGACTGAAGATGTGAAGACATGATATTGTCAAAGACTCGACACTGCGACTCGTCAACATCTGAGGGGGAGTCTGTTAGTGCACTACATCTGTCGACTTCGTCTTGTATCGAGTCTTAGTTTTAGATTGTTAGATCAGGGCACGTTTTACGAGAAAATATGATGGCATATAGGTTTAAACTGGTAGGTCCGCTTATATGGACATAGGAGGTCCGCTTATGTGTCAGGTCCGCTTATATGGACATAGGAGGTCCGCTTATGTGTCAGGTCCGCTTATTCGTCAGGTTCGCTTATTCGGACATGTCCCTTGAAGGGAACCTCATCACCTATAAATAGGTGCATATAAGCGAACCTCATTAGATTTTGGTGAGATTCCATACCGAGGTGCTGCCGGTGTGAGATTTGGATGTAAACTGTTATAAATCAATACAGAAAGGTGTTTAAAGAGATTTGCTAGCTGTTTCTACGTTGATTACTTGTTTTCCGCACCTGTAATTGATGAAAACTCCTCTGAACGACTCGTTCGGGTCGAAACACGATCCTACAAATGGCAAAATTGTACATGGAACAATGAGAATGCGAATAAGATTGAATAGAACAAAGACTATTTTCACCCACATTTTGAATTTGAATTTTGAGTCAAAATCAAATTTGAAGATTTTTCTTAAGGGTCTGTTTGGTATGGGGTAATGCAATGGAAAAAGGAATGAAATGGACAAGGGAAAGAAATGGATCATTACCATTCCATGGTCTTTTTCGATTATTGTGTGGGAATGGAATGAATCATCACTTTGTGTTGTTTAATAGGCAGGAAAGAGGAAAGAATAAAATCGGCATGGGTAGCGATAGTGGGTGGCGGGGATAGCGGTGGGGGTGGGTGGCGATGGTGGTGGTGGCAGTGTTGGCGGTGGGTGGCTATGGCGGCAACGGGTGGTGGTGGTGCCGGTAGTTGGTGGTAGAGGGTGGTGGCGACGATGGCAGAGGGTGGTGGCGGTGGGTGGTGGTGATGAAAGGTGAGATAAGGAATGAAATGAAAAAAAAATGTAACGCTCATTCTTTCACGCGGTCAAAACCAAATATTAAACAACGAAATTTTACGACCAAATTTAAACTTTTATACATTACTTGAAATTCGGCCAAATTATACAAAGTTAACCTTTTAAAAACTAGATACAATCAACTACCTTTTAACAAAAGTTATAATCACATGTATTTGTAGCATGTCTAACAACTAGACTTTAACTACATAAACAACCAAAAGTTTTGACCCATTGCATAAACTAGTTCGGAAGCACGTTGATGGCTAAAAAGAGTTGTGCGTGTGTTCGTTCCAAGCTTGCGAGTCCGCTTATAGTGTGGTTTTACCTACAATATAATCCAAGATTTATTTAAGTAAGAGAAGGGTAGAGTCCTAACTATCATTGAACATGACATTCCACTATTTTCATTATTTCCATAAACTTTCATGTTTATATTCCTTCCATTACATTAGATTTGGCTTACTCATCTACTCGATTTCATCACTTTAATCCGTTCAAATAATAATCAACTTATAAACATTTAACCCGCTCATAACGGAATAAATACATGACTATTTCAAACATTATATTCTAGTTCGTTGACCCGCTTGTACCGGATTCGTCTACATGACCATTCCAAACATAACATTCTTATTCTTTGACCCGTTCGTACCTAATCGTCTATATATTTATTCTAAACATAACACTCTTGTTCATTGACCCGTTCATACCGGATCGTCAAAAATATTCATTCTAAACATAACATTCTTATTCTTTGACCCGTTCGTACCGGATCGTCTACATATTCATTCTAAACATAACATTATTGTTCGTTGACCCGTTCGTACCGGATCAGCTGTATAACCATATTAAACATTTCATTTTAGTCCGTTGACCCGTTTGTACCGGATCAACCATATAACCATATTAAATATTTTATTCTAGTTCATTGACATGTTCGTACCGGATCAGCTGTATGACCAAATTAAATATTTTATTCTAGTTCCTTGACCTGTTCGTACCGGATCAACTGTATGACCATATTAAATATTTTATTCTAGTTCGTTGACCCGTTCTTACTGGATCACCTGTATGACCATATTAAATATTTCATTCTAGTTCGTAGACCCGTTCGTACCGGATCAACTGTATGACCATATTAAATATTTCATTCTAGTTCATTGACCCGTTCGCAATGGGTCTATTACATGATCTCTTTAACATAACATTCTAGTTTGTTTGACCCGTTTGTGATGGGTCTATTACATGACCATTCTTTAGTTTGTTTGACCCGTTTGTGATGGGTCTATTACATGATCTCTTTAAACTTTAGTCATACAAGTAACGTACCTCGGTCTTGTGAGCCTTGAGGTTTCTGGCCGCTTAAACTTTCCTCCTTCACACCTACATTCAACACATTCATTCTTTAGTTTTAACAATCCATTCCATTTCATACAAAGATTCCTCACATTCTAAACTTCAAACAATATCAATAATCGTCATAATTCACACATTTATCAACTAATGCTTTTCATCGAGGACTTGGTATGAATCTATCAAAATGTTTAGAATCTACAACTTGTCATGTTATTATATACCATTTTCTATCTACACAAAATCTCACTTATACTCAATATCACAAATTTCTTCAACGATAATCATTAAATCTACAATCATGATAATTTATTAACATAAGTCTTATCTAATACTTCATAATCTACGATTATAACTCAAAACCCACTTCATGATTCATGGGGATTTTCTATAAATTACATAAACCCATCAATTTCATACAAATTAGCAATCACATATGTTTCCTAACAAGGGTTCCATATCCAATTTCTCATTATACATACTTGACACATATGATATAACCTCCTTCACAACTTCTCATTACATCAAAACTCTACAAACTTACAAATTATGACTTACCTCTTGTTAGACAAGATTAGATGATTCTGAATCAATGTTCATGCATAAGATTTGTACGGATTTGCCTCTTCAATTTGTTAGATTTTAGACTTTCGATTAAGATGAAGTTCTTCCTCTTCCTCCCTCTCTCTAAAACACGCACACACACACACACACCTATCTCTTCATGCACTTTTTTTCTCTAATTTCGTTACCATATATTCACATCTAGTCCATCTAGTTTAGTTCATGTTTTTCTTTCATTCATAGTGTTATTATTTTTTATAACAATTCATAACTAGATTAAATTTATTATTTTAGACATCATTCATCATGCTAAAATATTCTAAACAAAATAAAACAACTTGGTCACAACATCTAACTTTTTGGGGTGTTACAGAAAACAAGGAGCCGGGTGGATGGAATGAATTTGAGGTTTTTAGAAGGAATGAAATTCTCTTTTGCCTCGTATAATACTACGAGACAAATTACAATTCCATTATACTCCACTATGCGCCTCATTGGTTCAATAATCACCACCATTCTCTCTTATCTTTGTCCCTCCCCATTTTCTACCAAATGTACCAACTTCGTCCCTCTCCATTCTCTATTTTAACTATGCTTTCGGTAATCATCAAGGGTTTTTTTACCCAATACACCAATTGCAACAACAAGTTCGTGATATTAAAGATTGATAGTATGAATATAGATTTGTTATTATGTGTAATGGATTGGCATGTTTGTCCCTGAGATTTCGGAGGCTCTGCTCGATAAGTAAAAATGTGCCCTTTAGAATATATATAAACAAAATTCATTAGTATAATGATGATTTTTATAACAATTGTAAGTCCTGAAAATCGGATCAAACAACGATATCAAACAATCACCAAGGATTGGCGGAATCCAAACTGATGATCTTCAAGAAATCAAGAACAAGAAGAAAGATTTGTTGAATTGAATGCTTAAACTTGCCTACAATAATTTGTCTAATACAAGTTTCTAAAACAAACAACCAACCCTTTGCTCCTAACCATCATTTACTATTTATAGTAAGGGTTTAGGGAGCATTTCCCCCAAAAGCCTAGGCCCATTATCACCTAAGCCCACTCTAATACCCCACTTTCTAGAAGCTTGGTCCACATTCTACTAATCCATAAACCTATAGGTCCTAACAATCTCCCCCTAGGTTTATTGGATTAGTTGTTGATTTAGTTTGGAGGACCACCATGCAACAGAGCAGGATCAGCAAACAAACGATTCTTGATTACGTTCCCGAACTTCTTTTCTAGCTTCGCTTTCAAATCATACACAACAGATATCAGCATACCCACATCACCTTGCAGTTGTTCGATCGTTTAATCCTTGCTTGAGATTTGAGCCTGCAAGGATGAGATATAAGCTTCTTTAAGGGCAACATCTTGTTCCTACACAATCACTCTTCTTTGCATCTTCGCTACATCAACAGCCGTATCATTATCACTATCTCCTTCTTCAATAAATTTGATCTTGTTGGCAGCAAAGCGCATGGCTGCTTCGTCATGCTCAGAGAAACCGACACCACTGGAACTTCCTACATCGAACCTGATGCCTCTGGAGCTTTCTGGTTGCGAGTGAGTTGTTTCAGGCAGATCGAAATCGAAATTAAAATCAAAATCGAGATCTTGTGTGCTTGTTTCTTGAGTAGCAGCATTGATTGTTGGATCGGTGGGCATAGTAGGCTCTGGTTCTCAGCTTGGGCCTGTAGAATGAATATCAGGAGTAGTTTCGGTTCTTCGTTTCTTGTTGGATGCTTGTTCAGCATCATCTTCACCGTGAACTTCTTTTTCAAGAATAGGTATGGAAGGAGGGTTTCCGACACTATTCTTTAAAGATTTAATCAGGGCCTGTAGGTTTTCAACAGTCATTAACGTAGGTTCTCGAACGGGTTCCTCAGCTTTCTCAGATACAATCACTTCCACATCACTGTTGTCATTTGTTTCCTCTTCATCCATCTCTAAAACTTCAGCTTCTATCTCAGCTTTAGCAGCATCATTCATGAGTTGTTCGCCATGATCTTCGGCAACTGTGGTATTCAAAGGCTTTGGTTTGAAAAGCATAGGAACCTGCAAGCCTTGTAATTCGAATAAGTGGTCCGGGAAGACAATGAGAGAATTCAAAATGCTTAGGAAATGAGATTAGTCCGAAATGTGACTCGAATGAGAAATGGTTGACAATATATAGTGTTTCGGATTGGGCCAGACCCAATTCGGAACAATGGTCCGACTTACATTCGAGAACAATGGTCGGATCTGATTTGTTTTATCCAAAACAGTTGGTCCCAATCTAAAACAGTGGGCCAGACTATAATTTTAATGCTTTGCTTTTTCATGATAGAAAGCATCTTTCTCAAAATCAACGATCCAACCAATCAAGCAAACTTTTGAACATAAAAATAAGAAAAAATAATAATAATAAAATACAAAGGGGTAATATTGGGAGGAACTGCCATGAGATCAAATCGTTTTCGAACTGATTAAGGAACATTTTTCAGCACATGCTTACTTGGACTGGTCCACATGATTGTTAATATACTTGTCCTCTTAAATCTAACGCTCATCTTTCAACTTTCAACCTCGTGATACGCTTAGGGTAGAATTATACTGTGACATCCTTGTGTCCCATACCAAGACATACCCCCGCGATCAAGGTAAGCACAACACTTCATCGTAGCAGGTGAGTATACTGAGTCCATCCTTTTGTTTTTACAACACAAGACTTTCTGATGAACAGGTCAGTACTTTTGTAGAGCAGAGTGACCGGTAAAGTCTGACGAGGGCTAGGCAAATACCTTTTACGGTACGAATTTGTCTTTAGAAGCACACGGAATTCTCCTTTTTATGAGATTTTATTCAGTTTAAGGTTTTGGCCCTTCTTGCGGCTCTTTTTAAAGATGTCGTGACTATGCCTAGGTATGCATATAATCTAGATGCAACAGAAGGACAGTCATGATATCCCGGATGACTCATCAGTATAAAGACCCAAAACCTCAGATATTGACTATCTATCAACGCAGGATTTAAGACTATGAAATCATACGCCGTTGGTCTGTTACCCACGCGATGTCCAGTCCATTATATTTATATCACTTGGTATCTCTTTGCTTTTTGAGCGTTAAACCTATCAACACATCACAGTAGATCCTAGTCTTTTCAGCTTCGATACCTTACATGTATTAATCAAATTCTTTAGCATGATTTTTGTTTTTCTCCCCCTCAAACAATGTATATGTACATATATGTCCCTCTTTTTTTGTTGTTTTTTTTTGCTTTTCTCCCCCTCAAACAATGCATATGTACATAGATGTCCCTCTCCCCCCCTAAATTTGTATATCACACTTTATGCGCAAATTTACTTATTTATTTACCTTAGTATAGAAACCCCGTTTTTTTGTTTTTGTCGCTCAGTCGGTGAAACGCATCATTTTCAAAGATCCATAAGCACATTAAATCTCGAGATGCTTATAGGTTTTGTAAAAAAGATCCGCTGAATTAGCATCAATGTGGATCTGTTTAAGTTTAATCAATCATCTGTCATAGCAATCTCGAATAAAGTGCACCTTGATATCAATGTCCTTGGTTTTAGAGTGAAAGACAGGGTTTTTTATAATTTGGATAGCGGCATCCATATCAAAATAAGTAATAGAGTTTAGATAATTCAAACCGTAATCCTTGAGCTGGTGTTGCATCCAAAGAACCTGAGAGCAGCAGGCAGCAGACGTTGCAGCGCACTTTGCTTACATTGTGAAAGTGAGCTGTTACTTCTTGCACTACCATGAGATAAGTCTGTCCCCCAAAAATTGGCATCCAGCCGATGTAGATGTTGGTGCATGCGTCTGTCGACTTCGTCTTGTATCGAGTCTTGTATTAGAATAGATAGATCAGGGCACGTTGTACGATAAAATGTCAAAAATGGGCTTGGAGGTAATTCCGTACGAAATTACCATATGGTAATTTCGCACGAAATTATGGTCTAATTTCGTACGGAATTTAATTTCGCATGAGATGTTATTTCGTGTGAAGTAATTCCGCATGAAATTACAAGTCTATAAATAGGAGTGTTTTGATTTCATTTGTAACTTTTCCGGTCAGAGCAACGAAGTGCTGCCGAAGTGTCGTCTCGCTGTAAATCATTGTGAAATCAATATAACGACAGTTTAAAGTGTATATCTAGCTGAATTGACCCCGATACGTCTGTTTCCTCCTTTCGTATTGAGTAAAACTCTTCTAATCGACTCGTTCGAGTCTGAAAACGATCCTACAAGTGGTATCAGAGCTCAGGAGGAAGAGTTCTTACCAATTCAGCTGCATATTCTAATTTCTACACCTTCTTTTTCAAAATTAACAAGTTTTCACGGATAAAATGTCTTGATTTTCAAGTATTATGTGCGCTTTATTGTTTTAACAAACCCTAGAAAGTTTCAGATCTTAAAACGGCTTAAAACCTGATCAATTTTGATAAAGTTTCGCACGAAATAACATTTTCAGGTTTATTTCGCACGAAATAACAGGTTCAGTAATTTCGCACGAAATCAACGGATAATTTCGTACGAAATTAGCTATTTCGCACCAAATCAGCTTTTTCGTTTGGGTATTTCGTACGAAATCACATATTTCGTTTGAAAGTGTGTTATTTCGCATGAAATTAGTAATTTCGTTTGTAAGTGTCTTGCAGGTAATTTCGTTTGAAACTGATTTTTTTGTGAAATTTGAAAAAAAACCGAAACATGGAAGAGGAATTTTACAACGCATTCGCTACCCCAGTTACCTCGATTACTCTCGCACAAAACACGATGTTGGAAAATGAAACAGGGACTATGCAAAAACCGCCTAAGCTCATGAACATCGAGGAGTATAAGGGTTGGGAAGGTCGTTTTGAAAACTGGGTACAAGCAAATTATTTGGATGCTTGGGAATGTGTCGAGACAAAATACGTTAGACCGATGAACGATGAAGAAGAGATTATTGCAATTAAAGATCTTAGTGTTGTAGATAGAAAGAAATACAAAGATGAAAAATGATGCTAAGTCTTTTACAACAAGCTGTGAAAGAAGATATTTTGGTGTTATTGCAACACAATGGAACTACTTATTCAATTTGGAAAGCTTTAAGATCAAAGTTTGTTGGTAGTCAAGAGATGGTCAAGAACAAAAAATCACTTATAAAGAAAGAGTTTGATTTATTTCGTGGGTTGAAAAATGAAAGCACAAGACAAATCATTGAAAGATACTGCAATTTGCTAGCTAACATGAAGAGGTTAAGCATCGAGAAAGATAATGAGGAGTTAATTGAGAAGCTAGATGATGCATTTCCATATGAGACTTGGGGTACATATCTCATGATGTTGAGGAACAAGAAAGGTTTTAGCAATCTGACTCTGAGCAAATTCATTGAAAAGATTGAGGCCCAGGAAATGGAGCAGAGAAAGGTTTTAAGAATGAAAGATTTCGATGGTGAACAAGACATTGGACTCTATTACAAAGGTGGGGTCAGTGATAAAACCACCAATATGTCACCGAAGATTGAGACAGCATTCAATGCAAAGAGTTCATCTGGAAGTTCTTCTAAAGGATCAAACAGTAACACAAGTTTTTTCATCATATCCATTATTTGATCCGAACTTTTCAGGAACAAAGAATGGCAAGAAGCTACAATGCAACATTGTACTGAATCTGGAAAATGATGAGGATTATTCAGCAGAAATTGCTAAGAGTCACATGTCATTGTTGGGAACTGTGTTAGAATCTTATGGTAGTTTTGTTGCAGGTCGGATCAGGAATCCAATGTTGACAAAAGAGGATTACGATCAAATAGATGCTGAAGAGATGGAATTGACGGACATAAAGTGGTGTTTGGCAAGTGTGTTGAGACGAGCTGAGAAATTTAAGCAGATCACAGGAAGAGATGATTTACGTGAAGCTAATGTTTCAACTTTAAGTTTTGATAAATCTAAAGTCACTTGTTTTCGTTGCAGGGAAAAGGGACACTTCAAGAGGGAGTGCAAAAACCGCGAAGCAAGTGGAGCTCAAAATCCGTTCAACAACAACAATGATTACTACCGGAAGGCCATTTATCATCAAGTTGCTCAACAACAACAAGAACCACAAGTGGCACATGGAAGAAAAGTGATTGAAGAATCTTCAAAGAGAGCTTGTATGGTGAATCAAGATGACAAAAAGGCAACAGAAAGTTTCAACTGGGACAAATATTCTCAGCTGATAATAAAGCATGCCTGATTAACCAAGATGATGAAAAGTTACCTGAAGGATTTAATTGGGAAGGTTTTAGTTGGGATGATTATGATCCAAACAAAACTACAAATCACAAAGCTTATGTCGCTCGTGTTGAAGACGATAGTGATGATGATCGTGAGTATCATGCTAGAAGATTGGCAGCTTTGATGGAAGAGAGTGACAGTGATGACGATAAAGCTAAAAAGAAAAAGAAAAAGAAGAAGATCAAAACACCAGTCAATAGTGATGATGAAGAAGTACCAGTGATAAAGAAAAAAATGGACATTCCAAAGTTCAAAGTTGATGCAGAAGCTAACGCTAAAAATGTTCCGGTGATTTGTGAGAATTGTGAGATTATCAAGAAGAAAAAGAGTGAAATGATTAACAACATAAACCAGTTGAAGGAATCATACGATGTTCTGAACAAAGCCATGAATCAGTACAACCAATCAAGCGAAGAACAAGCAACAGCAATGAAGACACTTCAGGGAGCTTTCATGATAAAGCAGAAAAGTGTGAACAATTACATTGAAAAGTGTGCTGTGCTTGAGCAAAAATTGGAAACCCAAAGAATTGAAACTGAAAGAGTAAACCATTTGTTAAAAAGTTACTCATGTACTTCTTATGTCACTGACAGGATTTATCCAACTGTTGAAGGCATGAAGGCATTTGAGGATGATGAAGTAGCTGAAGAACAAAAAGTTTCTGAAGAAAAGACTCCTGAAAAGAAGAAAGTAAAGAAGAAGGATACTAAAGTGAATGATTCTGGTAAGAAACAAGGATTCAGTTACAACAAGTGTCCACCCCCACTTGAAAATGGATACTCTCCGAGAAATCCAAATTCAGAAAGAGTCGAAAAGGCAACAAATTTACAGTGGGAGTCGGAGTCTTCAGTAAAATTGCCAGATAATATTGATGTCATGTTTACGTCATCTGACACTGATCATGAGTCCGAGTTAATTAAGAAAGTGGTCGATCAGGTGTTGGATAAAGATGAATCCGAGGAGTCAAAGTCGGAGTCTATGTCTGAGTCAAAGTCTGAGTCGAGTATTCCGAGTCAAATCGACAAACAGGGAAAAAGGGTTTACAATAAAGAATTTATTCTATCAAAATCTAATTTGAATGACGAAACATTCAAAGTTGCATATACATTGAATGATTCCGACAAATTATATTCTGATGAGGAATTTCCAATAAGAGGTGTTAAACCAGACATGATTAAAAAGGTTTTCAAACTAACAGAAATTAATATTTCTGAAATAAAAGATGTAAATCTTAATGATAAACCTAAAAAGTACACCTCAAGAGTCCAACAAAGAGAAAACAAGAAAAAGGGTTACAGTTCTGGTTCTGGTTATCGAAAGAAACCAAACCATAACGGTAATTTCAAAAAGAAAGTCTTGGATTTATTCCATCAGAAAAACAGAAAAATGAAAAATATGTTCGAGATTTTAAATCAAAAATGATATTTCTTTCAGGTACAACTACTGAAGAAGAAAAAGAAAATCTGTTCAGAAAGCAGTCAAACAGAGAATTCCTTGCGAAGAAGCAAGAAGAGATGAAGACTGTTGATAAAATGATAGAAACGAGAACCTGTTTCCAATGCAACATTGTTGGACATATTGCCAAAGATTGTTCAAAGGCAATAAAATCAAAACAGGGAGTTTCTGGTAAACTGAAAGATAAAGAAGTTGTATTTGAACCACCAATTGATAGAACACAACTTTTCAAAAATTCAATTTTTGAGATTGGTGAATGTTCAAACAGGTTTTAGAAGAAAAGAGGAAATCTTGACAACAAAAAATGGGTTGTTAAGAAGTCTGATGATAGTTCTAGCAATGATTCTGATTCATCAAAATCAGAGGAGCTATCTTCTGGCGATGAATCTGATTCCACAAAATCAGAGGAGCCACAGGTTGAGATTAAATGTGAGAATTCAGTTCCTCCAATGGATGATGTTCATTTTCCACCATTAAAGGCTGAAAAATTTAAACAAAAAGTTGGTAAAATTGAATTTTCAAATCAATTTTTCTCTAAAAAGAAAGATTTTGATGTTGAAAAAGCGTTTAATTCTACTGTTCATAATATTTTTGGAAAAATGGTTGACAGGAAGGTAAAGGGAGTCAAGGAATTTTACGAGAAGAAAACAAAGAAGCAAGGTAAAGTATCATCCCTGGTTTGTGACTGGGATGGTACCTATTACGAACAATAAAATCCTGGACTTGCCGGAGCTCCCAAGTTGGTAATCGCGGAGCATGAATCGGCATCATTCTTATATTGTTTGAAAAAATTGGTCACTAGTATGACTTGCCGGAACTCCCAGGTTGGTAAGTGAGGAGTAGGAATCGGCATCTTGAGAATTCAACCTACAAATGGTATTGGTTGGTAAGCCATGTGGTTGAAAATGAGGTTGTGATTTTATAAGTAGGATAATCAAGGTCATTAGGTTGAACTTGATTAGACTATTCTTACAAGTGGTATTTTGAGAAACAATGTGATGAACCTCTAACCTACAAGTGGTTTTATAAAAACAACTAAACTTATTTTCCGGAAAAACCATTTGATTAAAACAAACTTAAGTGTTTTGAAATCACAATGGGAAAATAGTTTGTTGTGAGGGGGAGTTCTGATTGTTTATGCCAAGTGGATGGTGAATTGAAGTGATTCGATATCGGTTGTCAATTTACTTGTATTTTTTTGTTTCCAAATTTCTTTAAATGTGTTTGCATTTTAGGGGGAGTAAGAATTTCTGAAAATCCAAAAACATTTGAAAATTTGAAAAAAGACAAAAACATGATAAAATTCAAAAATGAGTTTTGTTGTTTAAAAGAGGAAATGATAGTATATCAGTGGACTATCACAGCATGCTAAAGAAATGGAAAGTAAATATGTGATAAATGGTCTCACTGGTGATGTGCCAGTAGGTTTTTACACATTTAGTAGATTGTGATGAGATATAAACCTAAATTCAAACTTACTTATATCGTGGGGAAACATCTCTCGGATATATGGGTAACCCCCGAAATCTTGTTTGAAAGGTCCCTCTTTCTAAGATACTAGGTCTTTATGCTCAGTGATATCTGGGGTATTATCCCGGGACTTCTGATTTTGCGGAAGCAATGGCCTAGTCCCCGGAGAATACTTTATACTTGCTTGAAATATAGCGCCACCCTCAGTACAAAAAATGATGAAACATTGCAAAATGATAATCATGTGTTGTTGAAACAAAAGATCCTCTAAAGGGGACACACCAAAAGTCGAAGCCGTCATCTCTCTGCTGAACGGAAGTTCTGACCTGAGCTCTCACTGTTTTTCGCAATATAACCCCTTACAGATATCATCTGTGGTATACTCACCTGTAAGACTGAATATTGGGATCTGGATACGGGAGTATATTCTGAGGTGGGATACGCGATTAAGTTTATGTGCTTAAAACATTAATCTCATATCTCGAAACAATTGAACTTTGTGTGAAAATTTAAATGGGTCAGTATACTGACAATCTAAGTGAATCGTTTAGAACTTAAAATGTTTGAAGCTTAACGGTGTTGGTGATTTGTCTCATAAACTGATATGATCCTCTTACACAAACTCACAAAAATATTGTTTGTAAATATTTCTTCTCTGTATTTTATTACATTAAAAAATCCAAAAAGATTTTAGTGTGTTTTAGCATAAATTTTGAAATATACAAAAAGATTTTCAACGACTGGTGTTGGAAAGCTGATTTTCAAAATTCCAAGTGCTAAACATGATGAAAAAATGGTTTGGGAGAGTGTGTTTTGAAATAAAAATGATAATTTCTACAAATGATTCATCAAAGATTAACATTGTAAAATCATTCTTTGATTGTATAATTCCTGCAAATGTTTATTAGATAGTGAGATTGTTTTTACAAGTGATCATCAAAAAATTTATTTTTGGATAGAGATTTGTGCAGGTAAGAGTCAGGAATCGATCCTGAACCTGAACCTGTAGAGAATGTGCAGGAAAAAGGATAATAGCTAGGTGATCTTGAGATAGATGATTGAGAGCCAGGTTCAGATACCTGAGGACTATGTGATTTTAACAAGCCAGGCTGCGATCCCAGCATATTGAGAGGGGGAGTTTGAAGACACCTAAAGAAATGAGTGTGTTGGTGTTGATGAAAAGAGAAGAGAGAAGATTTGAGAATGCTTTACAGTGTCAAGATACTTCAAAGAGTTCGAGAGGACTGATAAAGACTGAAGATGCGAAGACTCGACACTGAAGACTCGTCAACATTCGAGGGGGAGTCTGTTGGTGCATGCGTCTGTCGACTTCGTCTTGTATCGAGTCTTGTATTAGAATAGATAGATCAGGGCACGTTGTACGAGAAAATGTCAAAAATGGGCTTGGAGGTAATTCCGCATGAAATTACAAGTCTATAAATAGGAGTGTTTTGATTTCATTTGTAACTTTTCCGGTCAGAGCAACGAAGTGCTGCCGAAGTGTCGTCTCGCTGTAAATCATTGTGAAATCAATATAAAGACAGTTTAAAGTGTATATCTAGCTGAATTGACCTCGATACGTCTGTTTCCGCCTTTCGTATTGAGTAAAACTCTTCTAATCGAATCGTTCGAGTTTGAAAACGATCCTACAGTAGACTTCATATCCATGTTCGTCTCTCCAACGTTAATTGACAGACGACAAACATGATGCGTGGCCGACTTGCATTCAAGTAAGGGTCGTTCCGCAATTAGAGTCCATAGGCTTTGAATCTGTCATGTCGAATTTGGCAAGAACGTCGTGAACATATTTGCTTTGATGAATCAAGATTCCTTGACTGTTTTGACGAACTTGCAAGCCTAGAAACATTTTCACTTCTCCCAACGAGCTCATTTTGAACTTCTTTCTTATCATACGGAAATACGAACGGCCTTCAGAGGCGCCACCAGTGCGTATACCTCATCATGATCCAGACCTTCAACTTGCTCGAAACCTTGGACTACCAATTGTGCCTTATTCTTCACGATCACGCCGGGGTCATCCTGTTTGTTTCTGAATTTCCAGCGTGTTCCAAGGGCACGTTTTCTTTTGGTGAAGAGAACCTCCATCCTTTTGTCGCACATCTGAGATGCTCTCAAAATGTTGTACTTCAGTTTAGGGACATAATTAACGTCTGAGAAGTTGTGAACCCCGTCTTTTACAGTGCCCTTCATAGATATTTTTCTAGTTTCCCTTCATGCGAAGTTGACAAATCCACCGTCGGATATATTGTTTTTTGTTATTCAACTTGGATCTATCTCCTGTCATGTGTTTGGAACAACTACTATCGATAAACCAAAGTCTAACGATAGCCCTCCATAGCCGTTCCTGCACATTTAGCGGAATTAGTTAGGAACTGGAACCCAGGCCATTGTTGACCTGAGTTGACCATCACTATCTGTGTATGAAACCTCACGAAAGATCATATAACTTTTAGTAGAATTAGAGGTTTGAGGTGAAGATGTAGATGTTGACGGTTGTGAAACTGAGACTGGGATCTAGCAAGAACTTTGGGTTTCCAAATTTTGGTGTCTGAAATGTTTGAAACATTTACTTGAAATGGTGTAGCTTTTGACTTCATTTGATATCTTTGAAACCCGCTTGTATTTGAAAAATTTTTACTGTTCTTTTTCGCTAGATTTTACTCTCCATCAGAATGCTTGACTTTAGGAGGTCGATTTTTGACTGATTGATAGTGCATAGCCTTCTGATGATGCGTGTTACCAGAGTAGTTGGGACGATGAACACAGTTTCTAGCAATGTGCCCTGGAATTCAACAATTAAAACACGTTTTTCTTTTTAAGAAAAAGACATTCAGTTCTGCTTGTGTTATTCTCGGGAACTAATCAAGTCTTTTCTTTCCATTTAGTGCTGAATGCTTGTGTGCATGTTTGATCTTGGAAGAACCCTGCTCACAGTTATCAGCACAAGAGTAAGTTCAACAACTTTACCCTTCAGTTTAGGTTCAGATTGCTTGAGAGACGGGTTTTCCTTTTGAACTTTCTTTTTCCGTGATCTTCTGTTTTTACGTGATCAGTTTTTCTTTAAAGGAACAGATTCAGTGGACCTTGTTTCATTTGAAACACTTTCTTCAGAATCTGATCCTTTGGGGTCAAGAGTTGAATCATCTTTTGAATTGACTTCCACGGATCCCTTATCCTCAGAAAACATATTCTCAGGAGTCTCCGCAGAATCAGTTTCCACATATATCTCTTCTTCAGTTTCATTAGTTGAATCAACTGTTGAATTGATTTACATGGGTCCCTTTTCTTCAGGCTCCGAGATCTCACGAGTTTCTTCAGAATTGGTTTCCACAGATATCTTTTCTTCAGCTTTATCAATTTCTGAGTCCCTGACATCAACTGATTCTGGTTCGTTAGACGATAAGCAGTCTACGTCTGAAATGGTTTGACTCTCTTCAGGCACAACACTACTTGAGTCTAATTGCTCATCACAATCAGAATCTATGGAAGAGTTATGTTCATTATCTGATGTTCCAGACTCTGCCACTTGACTATCAGGTTCATCAGATGCCCCCTGTTTATCAATTTTTTCACTATCACAATCAAACATATCAAGTTTCTCATCTTTATCATGAATCTCTGATGTATCATTCGAGATACACTAGAATAGTTGCCCGAATCACCAGAACTGATTTCTGAGTCACTTGAAACAGGTATTTTAAGTTTATTAGTCAATACATCAGGTTTTCCTGTTAAAACATTTTCATTACAACCATAATCTAAAAACATAGCACTAGATTCATCAGTTTTAGTGGGAAAACCCTAAGTCTCAGCAAACCAAGAAAAAAACATAGTTCCAAGCATAAAGATCACGTTTATCACGTAAAGAAAATAACATCATCAGCAACACTTTGGTGTGATTCATCATCCGCTTTAGACTTCTCCTCTGTTTTTACTGACTCTGCACATGAACTAGAATAGTTAGTATTGTCAACAAAATCAGAATTTGACAATCTTTCTTTGGTCTCCTCTGTGGATGTTTTAACTGGTTCTGTTTCCAGTTCTGTTTTATTTTCTATCTCATATACTTGTTCAGATTTCCCAGCTGACTCATTTGAATAGTTTTCATTTTTAACAAAATTCATTGGATTTTTAAAATCAGTGGGTTGGCCATTTTTAGATTTTAACGGTTCCCAAGGAACATAATCACTTGGTTTACCATAAATCATTTTATCATAGTTTTCAATTTCTTGCTCAGTAGTGGGCAATCTCGAGTAGTTATGATTATATGGAGGTGGAACCTGTGTATATCCCAAACCCTTTCCCTTGTTTTCCTTGAATGCCAGTTGGACATTGCACAGATTACAAACAGTGTCACTGGAAGTATCAAATTTTTTAATTTTTAACTCATTTTGCTTGTACTCTCCAGTGAGAAGTTGCAGCTCAACTCTCACAGAGTCGCACTCCAAAGTTTTACAGTAAGTCTGTGTTTCTAGTCATAAACCTAACATTGTAGTTGATTTACGTCTCAATGGACCTGAGCTATATCCTTCTTAAGTGCATCAATCTTTTCATAAAGAATTTTATTGTTCTCTCGAAGACTGATGCACTTTGCCATGGCACTGTTGTAATAAGTGATTAAAGCAGAATTTTGTGCTCTCATTAGTGCAATTTTCTTTCTGCAATGTTCAGAACATAAAAAAGAGTTTAACGTTTCAGAAAGTGATTTCGGTTCTTCAGTCTGGGCCATTTCATCGAGATGAGATACTGTTAATTGTGGGGTATTCACATTAGATGATGCAGCAGGCACAGGTGAAGGTGAGGGAATCTGAGCAGCGTTGGGATCAGTAGCAATGGCCTTCTGACAGTTAGACATCGACGACGATGTGTTTGTGTGATTCTGACTCCTCTGCTTGTCCTCCTGGATATATTCATTAACTAAGGAGATCACATCTCTTGTTTCCATTTTACAATGATTGTATGTCGTCATGATAATTGCAACACAATAGTCCCATGTCTTGTTACGTTGTAAACCGTATAGAAAAGCCCTGTTAATCATACCACGTGTCACATTTAATCCGATCTTCTCGATTTCAGAAAGTAGCTACGTAAACCTTCTGATCACGTCCTCTACGGTTTCACCCTCAATGTAACAGAAATTATCAAGTTGTTGCCAGAGCAACTGATGTTGAGGATCAATACTTGGAGAATTCATCATTTACTGATGTGTACAAAATGCAACATATAAATTACATCAATAGAGGTATAAAAGCAACTCTTTTTTTAGTACTAATGTTGGAAAAAAGCGCGTTTCTTTCTTCGTTTTTGAATTTACAGGACCAAATGAGCATAAAAAACAAAAGGAACAAATAAGCAGCCAAAAACCAACATAAATACAAGAATAAGGAATAATGTGACATGCCCGACCCCTCGGCAGCATCTCGCAAGACAAAAACAAGAAAATAGAAGCTAACCACGGGGTCGTGCCTAGCAAGGCATGGGCCGTGGTCAGACCTCACACATAAAGACAAAGACTGCAGAAGCTTCTACGCTCACCACGGCGCCGTGCCCAGATCACCATAGGGTGTGGTCAACTCTAAGATTTGTAGAATCTTGATAGTACAGCAAAGAGTTGACCACGGGGCCGTGTCTAGAAGCCACGGGTCATGTGGGTCCCTCTGCTGACAGCTGCAATTAATGAAGGGATAGAAGAAGCTGGCCACGGGCCGTGCCAATGGACACGGGGCCATGGCTGGGGTACTGTTCTGGCTATAAATAGGGGTGCTTGGCTCACTTCAAAGGCATCCATTGGCAAACCACTTCTCTCTCACTTTGCCACCACTCCACCACCACTACAACACCAACACCCATCACCATCATCTATCTATCATCTTTAGAATGTGTAGTAGTATCGGGATCCAAGATTGATAGTAAGAGTTTTTATCAATCAAAGGCCATGCTTGGCTAATCTCTTACATCACTTGGTGAAGACAAGTCTTTAATGTACTAATTTTGATTTTTAATCTTTTGGCATTTTTTAATTGGGTATGTATTAATGACTTTAATAACTAGTTTCTTATGTTGAAAGTTAATTTTCTTTACCATTTCTTCATGATGTCATTGATTTGCTCATTCATGTCTTTACAGTCTATATAAAGCGCATTAACTACTTGGAAGGGGTTAGAAGGGTGGTTTGGTAAAATTCTTGTCTCGTTCAGTGTATAGTGTAACGCCTTGCTTCTTCGTACTTTCCATTTATAGCAAGTCTTGCTTGTATTTCCATTTTTCGTAGTCTTGTGTCCTTGTAATCGTTCCTTCGTTGTAATCTTTGTAAAATTCGAGACTTGGATCATAAATAAAACTCGTATTTCTTTAAAATTGTGTTATACGTACTTCATACATGCTCATACATTTAATATCATGAAACAATTGATGCTTATTCGTAATTCTTGGAAACTATGTGCTGAAATTGCAAATATGTGAAACTTATGCATATAACGTGTTTTGATCGTAAACGATACTTAAATACGACATTCATACACATTATTAAACTTGGTTTATGTTCCTCATACTTAAATTTATCTTACACTATGCCTTTATGACGAAAATAGTCCCTAAAACCCTTAAAACCCCTAAAATATGAACTACAGGAGGCTAAAATGTCAATTTTTAAACTTAATTCCGGAAAATCACACCATGGCGTCGCGCGACGGGGAAACCTCCTTTGTGGTCGTGTGTGGCGACGGCCTCAATCCGGCAGCAAGTTGCTTCTAGCTCATGGATTGGTCATTTTTGTGCTTCTTTGGTGTGTTTTCTTCATTTATCCCTCAACTAACCTCACCTAATCACCTCCTATAAAACCCAACTCAATCCCACACTTGATTCACTTTACAAACTCACTAATCCACTCTCTAATCACTCAAAAATCTGGTGCAAAACAGTAGCAAAAGTCAGAAACATCTCAAGTTGCAAAAGTGAGTTAAACCTCACTTATCTTCCATTTTCTTCATCCTTTCTTGCTTCTTAGCACTTAGAACAACCCTAGGGATGTTTCCATAGGTTTTCCATGGAAAACCAAGGATGGAACATCATCATAAAGGGTTATAAATGCAAGAAACTTTCTGTTTTGTACAAACACATTGTTAAAACTTAATTAAACTTGAGGAAACTCATCTCAAACCTATGTCCTTATGCTTATAACCACTTCTATGGTTAGTTAAGCTTAAAAACAAGGTTGAGACATTCAAAATCAGAGGATTAATCCTCACAAACTTTCTGTTTTGGTTAGGGTTTAACCCACAAGTAGTGCTCAAGCTTGAAGCTTGATGATTGTGTGATTATGGGACAAGCTTGGGCTATACCACTTGAAAATCCACACACTATTTGATGTTTTTCCATAGATTAGTTGTTCTTATTCATTTCATACTTGTAAGTTCATGACCCTCCTTAAATGTTTATAACATCAAGTGTAGTGGTGAACACCAAGATGTACCTAAATGGAAGACTTGTTCTTCCTACCTCCTACATGACTTCCATGATAAACAAAGAGGTTCCTAAATGGGGGATTTATCCTCCTACCTCATGCTTGATCTATATGACTATTATATTATCCAAATAATCGAATCTTTGATGATGAATTAGTATTCATATGTCAAGGTACTAGATTATATCATCTTAGACTTTGATAACTTGTTACGATTCTAATGGAACCTTGTTCCATGAAAACATTTAAACTCCTTAGAGTTTCCTAGTGTCAAGAACAAGTGTCATATGTACTAGATGATTAATTTCATATGTTATTTTCATGTTATTTAAATTCCGAATTTATAATCTTCCATTAACTCCCAAAACTCACACACCTACGTTCCTTTGTGTAGAAGGACAAGGTGCTCCAACTAGCTAAATCCAACAACCAACTTACTCTCGGATTCAAGTAGGAACGACTTGCAAAACCGTGAGTATACTCGAATTCCCCTCTTTACTTTTACCACTTTTTTGGGGTGTAACATGTTTACTTACCAAAACTTACACATGAACATTTTACTAAAATGCACAAACATTCCTATAACATACTTGTATACGTGATTGCTTGATACTTTAAACTTTGGTTGAGGATATCTTGTGTTAGACTTATCATTAACTTCGTATAAACCTATCCATGACATATATAGCGCCATAGGATTAACGCACCGCCCGTAGACTTGTGGTTATGTCATGAGCATACTGCGTTTCATCATTGGTTTGATATGTTAGGCACATGCCGAATTTAATGTTTATCTTGTATCACATGCTTGCTATGAGGAATTGTTTAAAACTTGTCTTTTGCTATGTACCTAACAAACTTGTATACTCACCTTTGCTTTTGCATTGAATTGTATTTTAAATATGTTACAGGTTAATGATGACGATGCTATGAAAAGAAGTAGCGTCGATGCCTAGATACACATATAGACACTTAGGTTTAATATGTAGTATCAATTTTGCTTATGATTGTTATGTATTTCATTTGAACTTGTTGTATTTGAATTTCTTTGTAATGTTTGACAATCTACTTTATGAAATGAAATCGGTTTAATTAAATATTGTCACAAATAGTGTTATGAAGTCTCTTGCAATCTCGTTTTCATCTCACTCCGATGTTTCCGCCATCAGTTGGGCTGTGACAGATTGGTATCAGAGCCATAACTATAGGGAATTAGGAAAAAGTAGGAATGCTTTGCCCTAGTCTATAGTTTTAGGAACTTTGACTCGTATGTGTTGTTTAAAATTTTGTACTCTACCTTGCATGCTTCCTAGCAATACTTCCTATTTGATAAGCTTACATACCTTTCCTAAGGCTAACATTAATACACTTTTGAAGACTTGAAGACACTTGTTATAAAAAAGAGACGAGTTTACCAAAATAGGCGTGAAACCCACAATTTGGTGAACGACTCTCATCCCGCTTATACTTTATTTTTGCACGAAATTACGCCATTAAGCTAGGAGTGAAATCCACAACTTAATGGTAAATTTCCAACTCAAACTCTAGTGGACCCTCGTCAAAGTGTCAAAATTATATTTTGACTCGACGAGTACCAACCACATTAGGGTACGAAATCGCCAAGTTAGGGGTGAAACCCGCACCTTGTCGATTAAGTCCCATTCCTCGATTTTCGATCTCGCCAAAGTTTTGATTGTTTCATTCGATTAGGGATGTGTAGTAACTAGAAGGGTAAGATACCGTTAATCGCTTCTCGACGAGAGTATCTTACCTATAGGCCAAAGCACGTTTCTCTAATTTGAAAGGACTTTCGATTCACTTTGGAATAGTCGACGTTTCTAAACCCGAAACATTCCCATGTTTTATGAGCCTCTCTTTTATGTGATTCAATTTATATGTGATTTTTATACTTGTTACCTCGTTCGTTTGAAAAAAACGTTACATATTTCGCACGTCTCGCGCAATCAAAAACAATAATAACTCTCGTGAACAAACTAAATTTATACCTTTTTTTCACGCATTCATACGTGTTATACTTGTTGAATACATGTTGAAAATTTGTGCTTTATGTGAATTATACATGATACGCGAACCCTTACATGCTTTTACATGCAAAAACCTTGTTTTAAAATTTATGATCAAGTCTCATCCTTTCCTTTTCTTTCGAACTTCTAGATGGCATCTCCAAGCTCATCAAAGAAGACTAAGTCAAAGAAAGGATCCAACAGCGAATCCATCTCCAAGCAAGAGCTAGTTGCGCTCATTGCTGAGCAAATGGCTGACCAAATGGCTCGAGTTATACCCGACATCGTTAGCTGCATTCAAACCAACACCGATTCGCCTCATGACTCTGTGGACTCCAAGGTGGAGAAGCCAAAGCCACCTTTTCTCTTCAAACAATTCATGGCTTGCAGACCATTGGAATTTACTGGAAAAGATGGTGCTACCGCACTACTCTCTTGGTTTGATGCCATGGAGATCACCTTTCGTCAGAGTGATTGTCCTGACGACCTACGTACCCAAAATGCCACAGGGGTGTTCCGATCGAGAGCTCTTGATTGGTGGACCTCTGAACGAGGCACAAGAGGTGAGGACGCCGCCCACGCGTTGCCATGGGCTGAATTAAAAAGGATTATGAAGGAGGAATTTTGTCCGCCGCACGAGATAAGGAAACTAGAGAGTGAGTTTTGGCACTTAAAGCAGGTGGATGACGACAACGATGGTTTGACCCTTCGTTTCAAACAGCTTAGTGTCCTTTGCCCAGGACAGGTTGATACCCCTGAAAAACCCATCAACAAATACATCCACTGCTGCCCTGATTCCTTCATGAACCTTATGGAAGCTGCTTGCCCAACCACTATTGAGGATACCTTTCGTTAAGCTGCCCGTTTGAACAGTAACCATGTCATGCATAGAAATGCCACAAAAACCCCCACTGAAAACAGCCCATCGAGCCACCGTTGAACCCACTGATGAACCCTCCTCATCCACCAAGAAAAACTGAGGCAAGAAGCGGAAGGCTTCAAGCCAAAATTGCGCGGTTGTCACTCCGCCAAACCCGCAACCCCTACAAGCCATGCCTGCTATAGCCAACGATGAAACTCCACGCAAAGGTTACACTGGGACACAACCTAAGTGTGGCCAATGCTAGTACCATCACCCTCCCAACGTTCCGTGCCGCAAGTGCGCCAAGTGTGGCCGATATGGGCATTTTTCTCAAAACTGCCGCGTATCGACTCTGGCCAATCAAAACCAAGCCTTGGTAGCTCAGAACCCTATCCCTAATCAAGCTCAGAACCAAGTCGCTCCTGTGCGAGCATGTTTTAAATGTGGTGATGTCAACCATATGGCTAACGTCTGTCCCCAACGAAACCAGCCACAACAAGAGCAACAGCCACAACAGCAGCAGCAGCAACAGGCTCAACAACCTGCTAGAGGCCGAGCCTTTCTCCTCACCACTGGTCAAGCCCAAAACGCGAACGATGTCATTACTGGTACGTTTCTTGTAAACCATGTTTATGCTCCATGCTTATTTGATACTGGAACCGATAAAAGTTTTGTGTCGTTAGAATTCGAATCCTTGCTTAAGTGTAAACGCTCTAAGTTGCCAAGATCTTTCGTTGTCGAAGTCGTTGATGGTAAAACCGTCGCTGTCGATTCTGTTATCTCCAATTGTTCTTTGATTCTTAACGATCATACGTTCTCAATCAATCTTATACCTATGCAAATGGGTAGTTTTGACGTCATAGTAGGTATGGACTGGCTTAGGCGAGTTCGTGCTGAAGTTGTTTGTTCTGAGAAGTTCATCCGCCTTCCTCTTCCAAATGGTGATTCCATACACGTCTATGGCGAAAAACCCTCTCAAGGTCTTAAGCTTATGTCGTGTATTCAAGCGAATAAATGCTTGCGCAAGGGTACCTTCGCCTTTCTCGCCCACATTGTGGAAAAGAATGACAGAGGCCCAAGCATAAGCGACGTACCCGTTGTACGTGACTTCCCCGATGTGTTTCCCAACGATCTTCCTGGTCCGCCTCCTACTCGTTCTGTCGACTTTCGAATCGATTTAGTGCCTGGCGCTACGCCTGTCGCTAAGTCTCCATACCGTTTAGCACCCTCTAAGATGCAAGAGCTCTTAAGTCAACTACAAGAGCTTCTTGTAGGACCGGTTTTGACTCCGAAACGATTGCGAACCGAACATGTGACGTGCGGAATCCGTACACGAACGTGACCGAACACACGAGACGTAATATAATCTGTGATTTTATTGATAGATCTGAAATCTTACAACACCTGAATCACGTGGAGAACACTTTGTCTCTCTAGACTTTCTCTCTCTAACCTCTATCTCTCCAAAGCTCCAAATGACAAAAAGTCCTGAATGAGAACCTTAATGGTTCTATTTATAGGCCAAGGGATATAATGAGAGGTCTCATTATTTACAGAATTACCACCTTGCCTTTTACTAAACATAACAATATAAAGCCTAGAATTAAACTGTTTCAGCTACGACTCGATTGACGGAGGCGAAAGACATGCTGCACTAACAGACTCCCCCTTGGATATTGCCGCAGTCAATCTCGACCATTGAGTCAAACTCATAGCGTCTTGTCTTTCTCTCTCTCTTGAGTCTTCTTGAAGCTTTAACACATCTTCAATAACATAGACTCCATCTTTCTCGAACAGAATCCCCGTGGATCTGTCTTCAACTTCAGCTTCTTCCCCTTTCGGTAGACTCTTCAGGCTCCCCCTTTCGTTAAGCTTCCGTGCTTTTGGGATCGAGACCTGGCTTTCTGGTTACAAGCTCCTTGAGGGAAAGTTACCTGGCTCTTTGCACGCTTCCCCTTGCGTTGAGCTCGTCTTCAGATTCCCCCTTAGACTTGGCTATCGGGATCGTAGTCTGGAACACCATCTGTAATTCTCAAACATTCAAAAGTAAAAACATTTTGAACAACCAGGATTGATGACCTGGCTCTCTCAACATAAGCTAAAACATTTTGACAGTAAAAGCGTTTTCGATTGTCCAGGAATCGTGACCTGGCTCTCAAACACTTTTAATCCAAAACCTGGCTCTAAGATATAATAATATGAATATATCCAGGATTACTTGATTCTCTCCCACTATCAACATACTTTATAAATCTGGCAGTGTCAGCAACCAAAACCGAACACTGGCTCTATCATAACAGATTTTAACAATCCAAGCATCCAAATCCCTCACAGTTAATCATCCAAGTCCAAATTAATGACCTTGGAGATATTACAAACTGTTTTTGATTTTTGATTAAAAACTTTAAGTTTCAACTTAATGAACTTGTTTATTTTCAGAAACACGATCAGCATACTTAGATTTTGAAACTCAGCTTCTCAGACATCGGTTGTCGAAATTAAAGTAGAAATCAAAATCTTTTTGTGATTTTTCTGAAACACAAAGCAGTAAAGAAATATTTACAAACATATATACAGACAGTATTTTTGTTTGAGTTCGCGTCAGAGGATCATATCAGTTTATGACAAATCACTAGCACCGTTGAGCTTTAAACACTTTAAGTTCTAAACAATTCACTTAGATTGTCAGTATACTGATCCACTTAAATTTTCACACAAAGTTCAACTGATTCGAGATACGGAATTAGTGTTTTAAGGACTTAAACTTATTCGTGTGTCCCACCTCAGAATATACTCCTGTATCAAAATTCCCTAGACTCAGTCTTACAGGTGAATATACTAATCTGATATCTGTATCAGGGTTGTGTGAGACCATGAGAGCTCAGGCTAGAACTTCCGTTCAATCAGAGAGATGATGGCTCAACTTTCCGGTGTGTTCCCCTTGGGAATCTTCTTTACAACTGCTCTTGACTTGTATCTTTCGATATTTATCAAATTTTAAGCAGAGGGTAAGCTTTTACAGCGCGTAAAGTATTATACGAGGTCTAGGCCATTGCTTCCGCAATATCAGAAGACCAGGTATAATACCCTAGATATCAAATAGTATAAAGACCTAGTATCTCAGAATCAGGCAATCTCTCAAACAAGATTTCGAGGATTACCCATATATCGGAGAGATGTTCCCCACGAGATAAGCAAGTATTGATATTTATGTTTATATCTCGAAAAAAATCTACTAAGCGTGTAAAAACCTACTGGCGCATCATCAGTGAGACCATTTATCACATTTTACCATTCCATTTCTTTAGCATACTGTGATTGTCTACTGATGTACTATCATTTCCTCTTTTTACAAAAACTCATTTTTGAATTTTATCATGTTTTTAGCTTTTTCAAATTTTCTAATTTTTTGGATTTTTCTGACAACGATTACTTCCCCTAAAATTCAAAACCATTTAAAGAAAATTTGATAAACCGATGTAGATAGCTTTGTCTCGCCATCCATTTTCTGCTTTTTGTGCACTGTTTTGCAGAAAAATATAATGTACCCCCATGATTTACAACCCATTGATTTTCGATAGTTTGAAAATCGTTTTTCAATCTTGTGAATGTAATCATGTTTGTTCAGTCGTGAGGGTTTCGGCGTATTCAAGCAACATATTTGAATATTTTGAATTTTTGACAAAATTTAAAAAACAAACATATTTTTGATTTTTCAAATATTGAGAAAATAAAAACATATTTTTGGTTTTTAAATTTTCAATTTTTAGGGTTTTGAAATATTGTTTATTTATGTACAGAATTCAAAAAAACTCCCTGATTAATTATCGCAGGGATCAGCAGCCTCCTCCTCGCGTGCCAGGCTGCTTCGATTCTTCTTTGGTTGACATTCAGTTTTCTTCGGAAGCACCTGCACATTTAAAGTATTCAATTACTTGAACAATTTAGCCCAGGTCTGTTGGACCTTAGGCATTTCAACACAAAATGCATTATTTAACTACGGAAAATCTTTGTCATTTTGTACAAAGACTTTTTCAATTTTGTCATCAACTTTTTCCTCATTTACCGAAGCGATTTGTTTCTTAACAGACCATGTTTGACCTTTTGGAGTACCTCTTTTGTAAAAATGTGAATCTTTTTGAACATTTTTATTTTGAACAACCGTTGGTTTCCAAGACTGTTGTGGTTTTGTTGCATCGACATTTGTTCTCCAACTTTGTGTTGTTCTAAATCTGGGTGTGTGAGACTTCCAGGTCTGTCTTGAATCGAACCTATTTGAGTTTGATTTCCAAGTATGATTCGAAGCAAACTTGTTTGTATTGTACCTCCAAGTTTGTGTTGAATAAAATCTGGTTGACCTTTGTCTCACATCCTTAGATTTTTCAACATCAGGCTTCTTTTTCTCAACATCAACAGGTTTAGGATTTGGACACTTGCGAGCAAGATGTCCTGTTTGATCACATTTGAAACATGTTCTTTTGGACACATCTTTGACCTGTTGTTGTTGCTTTTTCTGAGCATAGAACTCTTCATTAGATTGTCGTCTAAATTGGAGTTCTTTCTCTTCTTCTGAACTTGTTCCGTGAACAAAGTTCATCTTTTGTTGATAATTTGGAGCTTCGTTTCTTTTCCAATTTTGTTTCTTTTTATAACCCAAACCAGCCTTCATGTTTTTCTTCTTGAAACCAGGTTTGTTATAAAAAGTTTTGTGACCTTTTCCATCAAACTTTGGAATCTCAGATTTTTCAATTTCAACCATTTTGAAAACTTTATCAATCTTTTCTGAAATCACATTCTGAATCGGGAATGCAATATCTAAGAATAATTTGTCCGATCCAATCATGGTATAAACCAATCCTTTTGAATCATCATTCATATTTTTCTCAGATTTTGAATTTTTCAGATAACCCTCATGAAAACTACCTTCATTTTCATCCTGTGATTCAGATTTACCTGTATCAACCGACTCTTCTTTCAAAACACTTTCAACGACCTTACCTACCACCTCTGAATCACTAGAATCATCAGATTTGGAATAGGTTATGTCAATGTTGTCTGGAAATTGATCGACCATGTTGAAAGCTTTTTCTACCTTCTCATCATCATAAGATGCGAACTTTTCCGGTGGTGGAACTTGATGAAACTCTGAGCCTATACCTTTCTTGTTTTTCTCAGAATCATCATCACCCGGTTTTATGTTGAAAATTCTTTCAAGCACATATGATGACGCATGATAACTTTTTAACTTGTTGTTATCATGTTCTAAATCAGCTATTTGACGCTTTAGCTTAGCAATATCCTCAATGTAAGAATTTACAACTTGTTGCTTTATTTCATATTGTCGCTTAAGCATATCAGTTGTTTCAGAACAGTATCTCAGTCTAGATTGAACAAGTTTCATTTGACTCTTCACATCTTCATCTGATTGTTTTGTAATGTGGTAAGCCAATTTTATTGAATCATACTCCTTTTTCATTTCCTGACATGCATTTTCTTTTTTAACACAGTCTTCGGTCATTTTCGAAACCTTTTCTTTCAAAATTTCATTTTCTTTTTCTAAATTCTTGCATTTTTGTGTGAGTTTTTCGTCATTATCTTTCAAAAAATTTTCATTTTCTAACATCTCTTTGCATTTATTTTTGAAAACTTCTTCGATTTTAGTGAATTCAAGATCTCTTGTTCTGAAATTTTCATCTTTTTCAGTACAAGCACTGCATGTTTCCATGCATTTCTTGCACTGTTCAATTGTTTCTTTTAAGATTTCAGGATCAGATTTTACCTCAGTGATTGGCACTTCGGTTTTCGCTTCCGTTTGCGTTTGATCAGCATCTCTCTTTTGCTGTTTCTCACCAACACCAACACCAACACCAACACCAACACCAACACCAACACCAACACCAACATCATCATTCACTTCAATCGAACTTTCCTGCTTTTTATCAGCTTCTTCATTCTTCTTCTGATCTTCTTCTTTCTGTTGTTCTTCGGTAACAGCTTCTTCGACAACTTCAACTTTCACTTCTTCAGCAACCTTCTTCAAATCATTAACCAACTCTTCAATATTCTTTTTCATTCTTTCTTCATCCCTCTTTTTCAAACTCGCGGTCATCACGTCATGAATTATCTTCTCCAGTCTTTTCAGATAAGTTTTATCTTTTTCTACATTTGAGTAGTATTCTCCGGACAAAGGGATTACTGCAAGAACATCGTTGAAAACCACATCTTTTCTGTGAACGACGGGATCACCATTTTGGTTGACATAGCAATCTCTCTTCTTGTCGTATCTTCTACAATACTTAGCATCTTCATATTCTTCGTGCATTTTATCAATCCTGCACCCTGCAAGGAATATTTCTCTTTCGGTTTTCTCTTTCATAATTTCTTCTCGAGATCTCTCTTTGATTTCAGCAACAAAGACATGATGTTTTCTCTCTGATATTGTTCTGCCATGAGCTGTGAATCGATCACCAACACGATCTTCTTCTGGAAGAATCTCACTCCAGTCAAACCCTTCATCGTCATGGATTACTGCAAATGCTCTTGATTTCTCTTTTGGATTATTTTCAATAAGTTTCGGCTCTTCTTTGCTACGGTGGTAAATCGCCTTTCGATAATAATCATCATTGAAAGGTTTCTCAGTTTCATCAACTTTAGAGTTTTTGCATTCTCTTTTGAAATGACCCTTTTGTTTGCATCTAAAACAGGTCACTTTGGATTTATCAAATCCCAGCTTTGTTGACGGACCACCTATTGACTGCTTCCCAGTAATCTCCGTGTATCTCTGAGCTCTTCGAATACAGCTTGCTAAACACCAGCGTATGTCAATGAGTTCCATTTCTGCTGGGTCGATCTGGTCGTAGTCTTCTTTTGTCAGCTCTGAGTTTCCAATTTTCCCAAACACTAAACCTTTGTATGAATCTAACACAGATGCCAGAAAACTCATTTGTTGCTTAGCTGCATTAATGCTCATTGCCGGAGAGTTCTTTAATTTCAGAGCGATGTTGCAAAGAACTTCTTCAGATTCTTCAGGGCCTGCTGTTGAAGAAGATGAATGGTATCCTGGATTGTAGCTTGATGAGCTTTTCTGTGGTTCTTTTGACTTTTCAGCACTGAATCCGGTCTTTGGTGATTCACCAACTTTCACCGAATGTGTGCTTCCTTTGTAATAAAGAACAACATTCTGTTGATGCGAAAAACTGTTCATCTTGCTCTGTTTCTGCAATTCAAGCTCATGAGTTTCAATCTTTTCAATCAACACATCGAGAGTAATTGTTTCATACAATACATCATTTTTCAAAATAAAAACAAACGTTTGCCACTGATCAGCTCGTGGTAACGCTTCAATTATTTTGTCAATTACTTCCTCACGTGTTTTCACAATCCCAAACCTATCTAACTCAATTTTTAAATGGCAAAAACGTTCAAACATTTGCCTCACTGTCTCTCCTTTCAAACTGTTAAACAAATCAAATTCTTTTTTTAGTAAAGCAATTTTGTTCTTTTTAATTTGTTTGCCACCCTCAGCTTTAACCCTTAATGCTTCCCAAACCTATTTTGATGACCCATCATGATTTAACAATGAAAATATATCATCTGGAATGGACTGTTGAATCAATGCGATCATCTTCTGCTCATATGATAATTTCTGTTTGTCTTCATCTGATAAGCCTTTGAGTGAAATTTCTTCTCCTTTGTCATTGACATGTCTATCATATCCAAATTCTAAACAAAACCAACTTTCATGTGCGTAAGCTTTAGTCCAGTTGATAAACCGTTCTTTCCACCATGTGTAATCCTTGATATTTTCAAGCTTTGGTGGTTTCGAATAAGTTCCATAGAAATTATCATGTTTAATGTTGTCGTTAATTGATTTTGTTATTGATTTGGGTGTGACGGTTGAAGTTTCCGACGAATCTGACGTAAACGCTTTGTAGAACGTGTTGTAAAATTCTTCAGCCATGATGTTATCTTCTTGAATCACCTGAATCAACAAACAAACAAACACAATCAGTTTAAACAATATCAAACAGACTGATCGGACGGGTATCCGATCGGGTGAGTCAACAAACAGTCAACAGTGAAATGATGATCGTATGACAACGGATCGGGTGGAGAGCCGATCGAGTGACAGTGTGCTTTGGATCGGGTCGCTACTCGATCGGATGAGATGCTGTCCGATCGGGTGGGATGCTGTCCGATCGGGTGGGATTTTATCTTGAATCAGGTGGTTGTCCGCTCGGGCGGGTGTCTGATGCTATGACCTGAATCACAACAACAAATAGAATGATTAGGATCGGGTGGTAATCCGTTCGGATTGCCACTCGATTCGTTGCACTTTAAACAAATAAAATTCCTTGAATTGAAATATGAAACAAATAATCCTTTGTTCTTTGAAACGGGTGGTTGTTCGCTCGAGTCACAATGTATTTTAATAGGATGGCACAAAAATACAAAATGATGTTGTCCGATCGAGTGACTCAACCTAAGTCAACTTGTTGTCCGATCGGGTAGCTCTTATTGACAAAAATGATTAATGTTGTTCGATCGAGTAGCCATTTGACTTCTTTGATCACAACAGTGAACTATAAGCTCACATGGAAACTGGCATATCAATTAAATGTTTTAAAGAATCAAAAAGATGAATGGCCGACAACACTGTTACTTATTGAAATTCATTCGATGGATGAAATGGGAGAGGATTGTGGCGTCTAAAAACATGGGGGTCTAGGAATTGGTGGGATAAGAGAGATGAATCAGTCTCTTTTGCTGAAATGGAGGTGGAGGTATAAAGTAGACCCGAATCAAATGTGGGTCAAGGTTATCGAGGCATTACATAATAACAGGAGGAAATCACAAAGTGTTCCGGTAAAAAAAATCAATAACAGGTGTGTATGGAAAACGATTATAGGGATCGAAGACGAGTTCAAGAAGGTAGGTGTTGATGTGGCCCGTAACCTTAGGAGTAAAGTTGGTGATGGAAGTAAAACAATGTTTTGGCTGGATTCATGGGCGTCTTCTCGGCCACTTAAAGATGAATTTCCACTCATATTCAGCATAGCTAAGGAAAAGAAGAATAGAGTAAAACAAAATTACAAGGTGAATAATGGGGGGGTCTTATGGGATTGGAAATGGAACAGACTTCCTAGCACTGATGATGAAAGAACTGAATGGGGGATCCTAAAAACATTATTATTACAGCAAGCCGTTGGCCAAGGTGAAGACTTTTGGAGCTGGAAGAACAATATAGAGATTCTCAGTGAAAAGCATTAGAAAGGAGCTGGCTGGCATTATCGACATCAACAATGTACCGAACGGTTTCGAGTGGTGCAAGATCGCTACGGCCAAGGTTAATTGTTTTGCATGGCGAGCGGCTGAAGGCAAAATTCCAACGACGGATGCTCTAAGGAGAAGGGGGTTCAGTTGGGTTCGGCACTATGCAGTGCATGCGACGCAGCCCCCGAAACAGCGAACCACGTCCTCATCCATTGTCCGAATGCTAGGAGTGTGTGGCTGCAGTTGTGGTCTTGGCTGAAACTTCCGTTCCGGGACCATAGTGAAGATCTTATACCTCGACTCGCTGATAAAACAGAGTGGCCTCATAACAAAGAAAAATTAATTTATGCAGTTTACCTCCTTGCTGTATGGCACTTGTGCAAAAATAGGAACAACAGAATTTTCAACAATTCGCATCTGGAACCTAGCAGGTTGGTGGAAGAGATAAAAGAGGAGTCGTTCAAGTGGATAAGGATCAGATCAAGGCGCACAAGAATAACATGGGACGTATGGAAGAACTTTTCTTTCACGGAGCATAGTTTATGAAGGTTCATGTTATTAGTTCTTGATTTGTTTTTTCGATGTATAGTTTTGTTATCCTGGTCTTTGTTACTTGACTTGTTTCTGTGACTTCATAGCACCTTGCTATTTGTCGTTTTGTTCTTGATTTGATGAATAAAGGTTCCATTGTTGCTGTTAAAAAAAAACTTATTGAAATTTCATTGGGCCGCAATCTTTTGATAGTAAACTCAATCACATTAAAAAATATTTAATGGCCGACATGTATAGAATCAATTTTTATAGGACCTCCACTTGTCTTGAGCCAAGAGATTCACATGACAAACTGACAAATTCTTTAATATGCAATGTATGAATTTTTGTATTCAATGGAATCACGTGACCACTAAAGTATTTTATTAATGAGGCCAAGAATATTAGACTAACAAAGTTAATCAATGTTGACAAATAGACTCGATCGGGTGGGGAGACTAGGACTCGGATTGCCGCCCGCTCGGGTGGCAGTCAAAGTCAAACAATTTTTAAATGTAAAGCAATGAAAACTGTGACTTTGGATCGGATCACCACCGTTCGGGTGGTGACTCGATTGATGAACTTCAAGAACAATAACAATAACAGCAAACATATTCACTATTATTTTCGAACCAAAAAATCTAGATTTCTCTTAAACCGCTTAGAATTAGGTTCTGAAAATTTGTAGGCTAGTAGATCAAGTATTTTCGCACAACATATCCAAAAATCATCAATTTTGAACCGTTAAAACCCGTTTAATTTGGCGATTTTCAGATAAAAACGTGAAGAAGATGAAAAATGTAGAAATTGATCAAATCTGAGTGAAATTTGAATCTGATTCTGATGATTTTCTGTGCGAAACAGTGTGTTTGATCCGTGCAATCAAGCTCCTGCTCTGATACCACTTGTAGGACCAGTTTTGACTCCGAAACGATTGCGAACCGAACGTGTGACATGCGGAATCCGTACACAAACGTGACTGAACACACGAGACGTAATATAATCTGTGATTCTATTGATAGATCTGAAATCGTACAACACCTGAATCACGTGGAGAACACTTTCTCTCTCTAGACTTTCTCTCTCTAACCTCTATCTCTCCAAAGCTCCAAATGACAAAAAGTCCTAAATGAGAACCCTAATGGTTCTATTTATAGGCCAAGGGATATAATGAGAGATCTCATTATTTACAGAATTGCCACCTTGTCTTTTACTAAACATAACAATATAAAGCCTAGAATTAAACTGTTTCAGCTATGACTCGATTGACAGAGGCGATAGACATACTGCACTAACACTTCTTGATAAAGGCTTTATACGCCCTAGTACTTCTCCTTGGGGCGCTCCTGTCCTATTCGTCAAAAAGAAAGATGGGTCATTCCGTATGTGTATTGACTATCGTGAGCTCAACAAGCTTACTGTCAAGAACCGATACCCACTTCCTTGCATTGACGATCTCTTTGATCAATTGCAAGGCGCGACCTGTTTCTCAAAGATCGATCTTCGTTCTGGGTATCATCAACTTCGAGTTCTCGAAGAAGATGTACCTAAAACCGCCTTTCGTACACGTTATGGTCACTATGAGTTCGTGATCATGCCCTTTGGTTTGACCAACGCACCTGCTGTTTTCATGGATTTGATGAACCGCGTGTGCAAAGCATTCTTGGACCGTTTCGTGATCGTCTTCATCGACGATATCCTTATCTACTCCAAGACGCGAGGAGAACATGAGCGACACTTGCGTCTTATCCTTGAACTTCTTCGTACTGAACGTCTATACGCCAAATTCTCCAAGTGCGAATTTTGGTTGAAAGAGGTTCAATTCCTTGGTCATACTGTCAACGAACTTGGTATTCACGTTGACCCCGCTAAAATCGAAGCCGTGAAGAATTGGATTGCACCAAAGTCACCATCCGAAATTCGTTCGTTTCTTGGTCTTGCTGGTTACTATCGTCTTTTTATCTCCAACCTCTCGAAAATCGCCGTTCCTTTGACTTCCTTGACTCAAAAAGAGAAACCTTTTGTTTGGGGTCCCGAACAAGAGGAATCCTTTCAAACTCTCAAGGACATGCTTTGTAATGCTCCTATTCTCGCGCTTCCTCATGGTAACGACGACTTCGTCGTATATTGCGACGCTTCAAACCTTGGACTTAGTTGTGTGCTTATACAACGAGACAAGGTCATCGCTTATGCGTCGAGGCAACTCAAAATACATGAGAAAAACTATACTACTCATGACCTTGAACTTGGCACAGTTGTTTTTGCGTTGAAGATTTGGCGACACTACCTCTATGGTACTAAGTGTGACAACTGTCAAATTTGCATGCACCCGTACGTTTAATTAATATTAATTTATGCTTAATGACTGTGCTTGATTTCAACTGATGAATAAACTGCTTTCTGATTTTTGTTACATATATACATATGCGTCACATTTCATACTGTCACTACATTCATTACATACAACCTTTAGTGACAAACTTGATGCACAAAGCACAGTTAGCACAGTGAGCGGATAACGCAGAAACATGCTGACAATGCCAGCACATAGACAGACAATATATTGAGGCCCGGTATGAGCCAGGGACAGGGTACTACACTAGTAGGGAGTGTAGGGAAGTGAGGACCATAAAACTGCGTCACTAGGTGATAGTTTAGGTGCCGGAAAGTGCCTAAAACCCATTCAAAATGCAAAATTCTGCATTTATTAATAAAATTCAGCATTTAAACATGCTAGTCACTTGCAAAAATATGGCAAAATGGTCCTGTATGCTTTCCTAAGTGTCAAGAATTAAAAGGGTCACTAAAAGTTACATAAAGGACACTTTACGATATAACTTAGCACTTTAACGGAACGGTATCTAACCGAACAACCGGACAATACCCAGAACACTAAAATATTGTTAAAAACATTGTTTCACTTTTTCTGAGCTAGTTATGGTTCCCGAGCACACTAACACATTGCATAATACATGAAACACACTAAACACTAGACTTTTACCTATAACCTTCCACTTATTACATTTTACCATTTAAATTTTCATTTTACCCCCCCCCCCCGGCTGATTTACGCTGATAGCCATGACCCCACCACAAGATTGATTAAATCCTTCCTAAATCCTTCCATATCTTTCATTGGAATTAGTGTGATCTTGAATTGATTATGGATGTACTTAAGGGAACATAGGACCCTTTGGATAATAAGGTCTTGGAGATTATAAACTACCTACATCTTCATCATCCTCAACACTTATCACCACTCCACTTTCCTTCTCCCTCTTTATATAAGCTACGGCCAAACATGTGACACCCCAGGAAAACCAGGAAAACCATGCAACTTAACTAGCTTCCTCAGTGAGTACGTGCTAAATTTCGAGACGAAATTTCTTTCAACTTGGGGATAATGTGACAACTCGTATTTCAGAACCTATCTTTGTGCTAAGTGTAACATGTTTTGAACTTATGTAACGTATGTGAACATTATGTGACTATGTGAATTTGATGATTAAATGGAATGTTATGTTGTTATGTTTTGTGATTTTGTGTAATACACCTATGTATGTAATATGAACACACAACACAACCCAACCGCACAAGTCTAATCCAATCGCACAAGCCCATTCGGGCTACACAACTTGTGCTCGAATCTTTAGGGCAACCCAAGTTTGGGTTCGGCCCATTCCCATTGGCTCGATTATCACATAGGGTGTTAGTACATATCCCACACTTTACCTAATCACTCAAAGTTTACAAAACCCTACTATCTTTCTCTCCTCTTAAAGCCGACGCCAAACAACACCCCATCCCCATCAAAGCTCTTGATTCGGATCACCCTTATCTTATCTTAATCGGTTAGTGATTCATGACTTGTGTTTTGTAAATGATGTTTATGTGATAATGTTTGTGTGAACCGGATATGTATGATGATGTTAATGGACTACCATGTCTTGTTTTCGGATTTGTTTGCATAATGGTTCAGGATCAAATGATGAAATCGGTTGTATGTATGTAATCGGCTTTACATGGGTTTGAATCCGAATGAGTTGTTTGTGTTAGTACAAATTAGATTTATTGATGAATGAGAAACCAAATGTTGGATTATTCGGCTGTGATATGTTTAAGATAGGATGTTTGCTAGTGATCGAGATTATGAATCATGTTAATATGATTGGTGTTATGATTATTGTTCATGTATTGATTATGTTATTCATTAGGGTTCATATGAATTGAATGATTAAAAACCTTGGTTTGATCGATTAGTGGTTGGTTTAGAAACTGTTAGTGTTAATTGATTGAATGGAAATTTGGAAACAAGTGATTGATTGTAACTAAACAGCATGAAATTCGGGTGATTAAAACTAATCGCACAAGAGTCCTTGGTCGCACAAGGACCCAAAGCGCACAAGCTGTTGATCGCACAAGATCAGGTCGCACAAGACCTGATCTGATCGCACAAGTGTCAGTCTCAAAAGGTACCATCAGTCGCACAAGATTAAATGGATCGCACAAGACACATGTTTGTTGTTTGGGCCGGATTAGTTGTCAATCGCACAACCCATTGTGGATCGCACAAGTCATGCTGATCGCACAAGGGGTTGGACCGCCTGTTATTGGGCTTCACCTTCTAGGTTGCACAAGTTTGGACTTGATGAGTACTTAACTGTTACTGTTAATGTGTTAACATGAATTATGTGTTTGCCATGATTAACCCGTGTTCATAACCTGTTAACTATGTGTAAACATACGTGCACTACTTGAACCTAGACCTGACTTGTATGGTAACCATGTTAGGTCGTGGTTGACCTCTAGCAGCTCGATTGACCTTTCGTTTATCTGCCGAGCTAACCAAATGTGAGTTCACACACTATCTACAAAGCATGGGATTCCCAGGGGTTGGGAATGGGTTAAGGAATATGGATTCCTCGTCCTTTCTTGGGTAGGACAGTACGGGTTCAGGAATATAATTCCTCGTCCTCATGGACAGTTAACTTTCACTAGACCAAAACACTATCACGAAGTCCCTCCTTTTTATATCGACTTAATCGCCGGGCCAATGGCGAGCGGGTCATTAGTTAGATAGCGCTATTTAGGTTTGACAAGCCTCACACCATGCCGCAGAGGACGGGCGTGAACTAATGGACTATGGCACGTCAATGATGATAGATATTGACAGTTCAGGGCACATAAACATGACTACAGTCAGCAGTCGATATGGTAACGAGTCTAGTAGTATATACATGGGATAGCCCCCAAGGCCAAAGAGCCAGATAATTAAATATGGGGTAGCCCCCACGGCTGGATTGCCAGAGTAAACGGGAATAAACAAAACACGTTTTCAACTATGGGGTAACCCCCACGGTAGGGATGCCAGTTAAAGGAAACCATTTTCGAAACAACTTAAAACAAACACCCAACTGTGAACTCGCTCAACTTTGTTGTTGACTCGTTAATACATGCTTTGCAGGTCAATAGGTACTTAGCTGGAGCTTGCATGGGGAGGAGTCGTTGTGGGGCATGGACAATTGTGTGCCATGTTAAACATTGAAACATTTGAACTTATATCTCGTTTTGGGTTTTTAAACGTTATGCTTCCGCTTGCAACTTGAACTATGTTTTTGTTTGGACACCAATTTTATTGCTTGGATTTTATAATTACTTACATGCTTGTTCAATATGATTGAAGGCTTGATCCTGGTCAGTCACGCCTCCAAGCGGTGATACTCCGCATGTGGATTTTGGCGGTGTGACAGATTGGTATCAGAGCCATTGGTTATAGTGAACTTGGTTTTAATAAGGGAAAGTATTTTGTTAAAACCAGACTATAACCTGTACAGTGCTCTACGATCCACAACGACGCTTCACTCCACGTGCAAGACTCGACATTCTAGGTGATATGGTTTATGTTATATTGCCTACTTGCTAGTTACATAGAACATTGCTCATGATATGGTTAGATAACATAGTAGCCATTGTTTGCAACAACGCGTGCTTGCTCCCTTCTGTCACTTCACACTTACACACATTCGCGACACCTTTCCTACTTGTGTTTCCTTCGATGTGAAGATCATGAGTGGACGCGTTAACATGACCCAAGCCCAGTTGACGGCTTTGATTAACCAACAAGTTGCCGCGGAACTTGCAGCAGCACAGGCAGGAGGTATACCCTGCAATTTAAACTCATTCTAGGATCTTTAGATCCTACTCACGTGAACCAACCTTTGTGTTAAACTTTGTCCTTTCTTACACCCACGACAGGTCAACCTGCACAACCTCCTGTGTACACCTTCAAAACTTTTATGGACTGCCGACCCACTACTTTCAGCGGCACTGAAGGAGCCGTAGGTCTCCTCCACTGGTTCGAGAAGCTTGAGTCAGTCTTCGAAATGTGTGAATGCCCTGAGGCTCGTAGGGTGAAGTATGATACCGGTACTCTCGAGGGTTTAGCGCTCACGTGGTGGAATGCTCAGGTTCAAATGCTGGGGTTGGTTGCTGCTAACGCCACCCCATGGAACAATTTTAAGGAAATGATCAAGGAAGAGTACTGCAATCATGATGAAATTCATAAACTGGAAGTCGAGTTCTTCAACCTCGCCAGAAAAGGTCGAATGAGCTTGCTATTCTGTGTCCTACTATGGTGGATCCTCCCATCAAACGCATCGAACTATACCTTAAGGGCTTAGTGCTAGAGATCCAAAGTCATGTGACTTCGGCTAACCTCGCCACCATCCAACAAGTTGTTCAATTGGCTCATCGTCTCACTGATCAGGCGGTGGAGCAGAATAGGTTACCAAAGCGTATAAGTGCTACAGCTACTTCGGATGCTCCTAGCGAAAACAAACAGAAATGGGATGGAGCTTCAAGCAAGGGTTCAACTTCTGTTCAATCTCAGTCTCAGCAGAGAAGGACTGACGACTATAAGAGCCCTGGTCAGTAATCGTCTGGTGGTCAAAGTCAAGGAGGGTACAGGGGAGTTGACCCTAAATGCAATCGCTGCAACCTACACCACAGCGGGCCATGCACCAGGAGTAACTGTCATCAGTGCAACAAGCCAGGCCACGCCGCAAAGGATTGCAGAAGTCTATACCCCGCAAACCAGAATCGTCAGCAACAACAAGTCCAACAAAATCAACGCCAGCAGCAGCAACAAGGTAACAACAAAGGGTGATTTCAGTGTGGAGCTGAAGGCCACTTCAAGAGAGATTGTCCCCAACTGAACAGGAACCAGAACAACAACAACAACAACAATAATAACAACCTGGGGAATGGAAATGACGGGGGTAACAACGGCAATGGTGCCAGGGGTCGTGTGTTCGTTATTGGCCAGGGTGAAGCGAGGAATGATCCCAATGTTGTGACGGGTAAGTTCCTTCTCGACGACTTTTACGTTACAGTTTTATTTGATTCGGGTGCCGATACTAGCTACGTGTCCTTAAAAGTTAGTCAAATGCTTAAACGTACCCCAACACTTTTGAACACCAAGCACACTGTAGAGCTAGCTAATGGTAAGAATTTAGAGGCCACACACGTAGTCAAGGGTTGTAGTCTTGTTCTTACTGATCACACTTCTCTATCGACCTCATTCCTATAGTTTTGGGTAGTTTCGATGTTGTCATTGGGATGGATTGGTTATCCCAACACCGAGCAGAGATTCTTTGCAATGAGAAGATTGTCCGTATTCCTCGTTCAGGTGATGAACCTCTCATGATTCGTGGCGACAAGAGTGGTGCTGTTGTGAGCATCATCTCTTTCCTTAAGGCCCAGAAGTGTTTACGAAAGGGCCACACTGCTATTTTAGCTCTTGTTACTGACACCTCGAAGAAAGAAAAGAAGATAGAAGATTTTCCCATCGTACGTGACTATCCTGAGGTATTCCCTGAGGAATTACCTGGTCTTCCGCCTCATCGTCAAGTCGAGTTTCAAATCGAGCTGGCTCCTGGAGCCGCGCCCATAGCTCGAGCACCTTATCGCTTAGCTCCATCAGAGTTGGAAGAACTCTCCACGCAACTACACGAACTCTTGGATAAGGGTTTTATTCGTCCTAGCTCTTCGCCATGGGGAGCTCCAGTGCTATTTGTGAAGAAGAAAGACAGTACCTTCAGAATGTGTATTGACTATCGCGAGCTCAACAAGGTGACGGTGAAGAATCGTTATCCTCTTCCACGCATTGATGACCTATTCGACCAGCTGCAAGGGTCGAGCTTTTACTCGAAGATTGATCTAAGATCGGGATATCACCAGCTGAGGGTCCAAGAAGAGGACGTCTCCAAAACAAGTTTTAGAACTCGTTATGGACATTCCGAGTTTTTGGTCATGCCTTTTGGGCTGACAAACGCACCTGCGGTCTTCATGGACTTGATGAACCGAGTGTGCAAGCCTTACCTAGATAAGTTCGTTATAGTTTTCATCGACGACATCCTGATCTATTCTAAGAGTCAGGAAGAGCACGAGCAGCATCTATGACTTATTTTGGAACTCCTAGGAACGGAACAGCTTTATGCAAAGTTCTCGAAATGCGACTTCTGGCTTCATGAAGTCCATTTCCTAGGCCACGTGGTAAACAAGGATGGGATTCACGTTGATCCATCCAAGGTAGACTCGATCAAGGACTGGCCTGCACCTAGAACACCAACGGAAATTCGCCAATTCTTGGGCTTGGCAGGTTACTATAGAAGGTTCATTAAGGATTTTTCCAAGATTGTACAGCCTCTCACCTCACTAACGCAGAAAGGCGTTGTTTATCGATGGGGAAATGCACAGGAATTAGCATTTCAGCACTTAAAGGATAGACTTTGCAGTGCACCTATCCTTTCATTGCCAGAGGGCACAAACGACTTTGTGGTTTACTGTGACGCATCAATTCAGGGTCTTGGTTGTGTATTGATGCAACAGGATAAAGTTATAGCTTACGCCTCACGCCAAATCAAAGTTCATGAAAGGAACTACACGACACATGATTTAGAGCTGGGAGCTGTTGTTTTTGCACTTAAGATATGGAGAAACTACCTGTACGGTACCAGGTGCACCATTTACACCGATCACAGGAGTCTCGAGCATATCTTCAAGCAAAAGGAGTTGAACATGCGTCAACGTCGATGGGTCGAGTTGTTGAATGATTACGAATGCGCGATCAAGTACCATCCAGGCAAAGCCAATGTTGTGGCTGACGCCCTCAGTCGAAAGGACATTACGCCTAAGCGCGTGCGAGCATTACAACTCACCATTCAGTCTAGTCTTCCTTCACAGATACGAGATGCTCAGGTAGAAGCATTGAAACTAGAAAACGTCAGGGCTGAAGCCCTACGCGACTCAAGGCAACGATTAGAACAAAAGGAAGACGGTGCATATTACATAACAGGACGCATTTGGGTCCCACTCTATGGCAACCTACGAGAGCTTGTGATGGATGAGGCACACAAGTCTCGCTACTAAGTACATCCTAGTTCAGATAAGATGTACCATGACTTGAAAACTACGTATTGGTGGCCTAGCATGAAGGCTCACATAGCGACTTACGTCAGCAAGTGTTTGACTTATGCGAGAGTCAAGACCGAATACCAGAAACCCTCAGGCCTACTTCAACAACCAGAGATACCACAACGGAAATGGGAGCAAATTTCCATGGATTTTGTTACTGGCCTGCCTAGATCTCAGCGTGGAAATGATACTATTTGGGTGATCGTGGATCGACTCACAAAGTCTGCACACTTCTTGGCTATCAAAGAAACGGATAAGTTCTCCACTCTAGCAGACGTATATCTTAAGGAAGTTGTCTCGAGGCACGGGGTGCCCACCTCTATTATCTCTGATCGTGATGCACGTTTTACTTCTGAACTGTGGCAAGCAATGCACAAGTCCTTTGGCTCACGTTTAGATATGAGCACAGCCTATCACCCGCAAACGGATGGGCAGTCTGAACGCACCATCCAGACTCTTGAAGACATGCTTAGGGCATGTGTTATTGACTTTGGCAACGGTTGGGAAAAACATCTGCCACTAGTGGAATTCTCGTATAATAACAGTTACCACACCAGCATTCGGGCCGCTCAATTTGAGGCGTTGTACGGGCGTAAATGCCGATCACCTCTTTGTTGGGCAGAGGTGGGGGATAGTCAGATCACTGGCCCAGAACTTGTGGTAGACACAACAGAAAGGATTGCTCAAATACGACAACGAATGGCGGCAGCTCGTGACCGTCAGAAAAGCTACGCCGATAAGGGCAGGAAACCACTCGAGTTCCAGGTTGGGGATCGAGTGTTACTCAAAGTCTCACCCTGGAAGGGTGTTGTTCGTTTTGGTAAACGAGGCAAACTTAACCCACGATATGTTGGACCATTTGACATCATAGAGAAAATAGGCAAAGTGGCCTACCAACAGAACTCAGTGCAGTTCACAACATATTCCACGTGTTGAATCTGAAGAAGTGTCTGTCAGATGAGACCCTCATAGTTCCTTTGAAGGAGCTCACTATCGATGAACAATTGCGATTCGTCGAGGAACCCGTTGAAATCACGGACCGGGACGTTAAGGTCCTCAAGCGCACTAGAATACCTCTCGTTCGAGTTCGTTGGAACTCACGTCGTGGCCCAGAGTTCACCTGGGAACGCGAAGATCAAATGAAACAAAAGTATCCCCAATTGTTCGCAAACAGTACAACCACTACTGAGGCTGAAGCTACGGAATTTCGGGACGAAATTCCAGATCAACGGGGGGAGGATGTGACACCCCAGGAAAACCATGCAACTTAATTAGCTTCCTCAGTGAGTACGTGCTAAATTTCGGGACTAAATTTCTTTCAACTTGGGGATAATGTGACAACTCGTATTTCAGAACCTATCTTTGTGCTAAGTGTAACATGTTTTGAACTTATGTAACGTATGTGAACATTATGTGACTATGTGAATTTGATGATTAAATGGAATGTTATGTTGTTATGTTTTGTGATTTTGTGTAATACACGTATGTATGTAATATGAACACACAACACAACCCAACCGCACAAGTCTAATCCAATCGCACAAGCCCATTCGGGCTACAAAACTTGTGCTCGAATCTTTAGGGCAGCCCAAGTTTGGGTTCGGCCCATTCCCATTGGCTCGATTATTACATAGGGTGTTAGTACATATCCCACACTTTACCTAATCACTCAAAGTTTACAAAAACCCTACTCTTTTTCTCTCCTCTTGAAGCCGACGCCAAACAACACCCCATCCCCATCGAAGCTCTTGATTCGGATCACCCTTATCTTATCTTAATCGGTTAGTGATTCATGACTTGTGTTTTGTAAATGATGTTTATGTGATAATGTTTGTGTGAACCGGATGTGTATGATGATGTTAATCGACTGCCATGTCTTGTTTTCGGATTTGTTTGCATAATGATTCAGGATCAAATGATGAAATCGGTTGTATGTATGTAATCGGCTTTACATGGGTTTGAATCCGAATGAATTGTTTATGTTAGTACAAATTAGATTTATTGATGAATGAGAAACCAAATGTTTGATTATTCGGCTGTGATATGTTTAAGATAGGATGTTTGCTAGTGATCGAGATTATGAATCATGTTAATATGATTGGTGTTATGATTATTGTTCATGTATTGATTATGTTATTCATTAGGGTTCATATGAATTGAATGATTAAAAACCTTGGTTTGATCGATTAGTGGTTGGTTTAGAAACTGTTAGTGTTAATTGATTGAATGGAAATTTGGAAACTAGTGATTGATTGTAACTAAATAGCATGAAATTCGGGTGATTAAAACTAATCGCACAAGAGTCCTTGGTCGCACAAGGACCCAAAGCGCACAAGCTGTTGATCGCACAAGATCAGGTCGCACAAGTTTCAGTCGCACAAGGTACCATCAGTCGCACAAGATTAAACGGATCGCACAAGACACATGTTTGTTGTTTGGGCCGGATTAGTTGCCAATCGCACAACCCATTGTGGATCGCACAAGTCATGCTGATCGCACAAGGGGTTGGACCGCCTGTTATTGGGCTTCACCTTCTAGGTTGCACAAGTTTGGACTTGATGAGTACTTAACTGTTACTGTTAATGTGTTAACATGAATTATGTGTTTGCCATGATCAACCCGTGTTCATAACCTGTTAACTATGTGTAAACATACGTGCACTACTTGAGCCTAGACCTGACTTGTATGGTAACCATGTTAGGACGTGGTTGACCTCTAGCAGCTCGATTGACCTTTCGTTTATCTGCCGAGCTAACCAAAGGTGAGTTCACACACTATCTACAAAGCATGGGATTCCCAGGGGTTGGGAATGGGTTAAGGAATATGGATTCCTTGTCCTTTCTTGGGTAGGACAGTACGGGTTCAGGTATATAATTCCTCGTACTCATGGACAGTTAACTTTCACTAGACCAAAACTCTATCACGAAGTCCCTCCTTTTTATATCGACTTAATCGTCGGGCCAATGGCGAGCGGGTCATTAGTTAGATAGCGCTATTTAGGTTTGACAAGCCTCACACCGTGCCGCAGAGGACGGGCGTGAACTAATGGACTATGGCACGTCCATGATGATAGACATTGACAGTTCAGGACACATAAACATGACTACAGTCAGCAGTCGATATGGTAACGAGTCTAGTAGTATATACATGGGGTAGCCCCCACGGCCAAAGAGCCAGATAATTAAACATGGGGTAGCCCCCACGGCTGGATTGCAAGAGTAAACGGGAATAAACAAAACACGTTTTCAACTATGGGGTAACCCCCACGGCAGGGATGCTAGTTAAAGGAAACCGTTTTCGAAACAACTTAAAACAAACACCCAACTGTGAACTCGCTCAACTTTGTTGTTGACTCGTTACTACATGCTTTGCAGGTCAATAGGTACTTAGCTGGAGCTTGCATGGGGAGGAGTCGTTGTGGGGCATGGACAATTGTGTGCCATGTTAAACATTGAAACATTTGAACTTATATCTTGTTTTGGGTTTTTAAACGTTATGCTTCCGCTTGCAACTTGAACTATGTTTTTGTTTGGACACCAATTATATTGGTTGGATTTTATAATTACTTACATGCTTGTTCAATATGATTGGTGGCTGGATCCTAGTCAATCACGCCTCCAAGCGGTGATACTCCGCATGTGGATTTTGGGGGTGTGACAAAACATCACCCTATACACACCACCATTTTTGTTTCAAGATCAAGCATTTCAAGTGTACTTCAAGGTATTAGAAGGTGAATTAGGAGGCTCGGTGTTCTCGGAACTTGAAGGACCACCTTCGTTTGTTTTTATCCTCCACATTTCCAAGCTTGATCTTCCCTAGCTTAAAAGCTAGTAGTAAGCTTCTTTCATCCTTATTTATTTCATGTTTGAGGTGGTTAATAGCTATATGATGTTGATTCTTACAAAAACACTAAAAGAACATGAACATAAATCATGAAACATAAGATTACAAAAGATGAAATCTTGATGAAATAAAGTTGTTTTGTTATGTTGTTGATTACTTGATGCTTGCTTGATGATTACTAGTAATGTGATGTTGAACATCATGGTTGAACTTGTTAAAGTAAGATTATAAACTTAAGTTAACAAGTTAGGAGGTGATTAGTGATTTACATAAAAGAATCACCTCCATGTTTCAACATAAACTTGGTAACAAGATAATTTCTTGAAAAATAAGTAAACAAAGTGAGTTGATGATCGTATGGATCCGAGGTTTACAAACGGATTTTCCTAAATAAACGAAGTTTAAAAGACGACTTTTGAAAGATCATGATTCTTACACTATTTTTGGAAAGAGATAAGTATATGGATGTTAGTGAAACATGAAAATGTGATAAACAAATATTTTTGTAAAATATGTTCACAAGTTGTGAACATCTAAAAATCCCGAGAATGAGATTTTAACAAAAGTAAACACACTTTGGAGGGTAACTAAACCCACTAAACACCCCACTAAGTTACTACGCGTTTTTATGAAAAACCAAGTTCATGTTATTATGTAAAGTGCATTGTTTTTGCACTTGATAGGTGTAATATTGTTTAGTAACTTGTTGATGATTGTTTGGAGGAATTTTTGAAAAGAAAATAATATGCTAAATAGCATGGACACCTCCATTTACAAAGGAGACTATGGCAAAATTTTCTAAAAATTCCAACACTTAGAAAATATTTTCTGAACAAGTGTTACAAGTATATTTTATAACTTGTGTTTCAAATATAAACTTCGCCATAAATTTTGTTACGAAATACAAAGTATTGGAGGTTGGTTTTCGTAAATAAAAATGGGTAAATATATATTTAGAATATATATTTTATACTAAGACACTTGTGTGATTATTTGTATATTTTGTGAACTAGTTATATTATTTTAGGGTAAAATAATATAACTTACAGAATACCATGGAAATTACAACTGCAAAATAATACCAAAAATTGCAAGGAATAAAATATTTAAGTTACACACATAATATTGTGAAACCGAACAAGAAAACGTAACTTATGAGGTATCCCGGTAGTTACTGATACAATATATTTTTGGTAGATATTATTTTGGAAATGAAAGGAAAGAAAATGTGATTTTTATACATATTACCAAGTATATCATATTTTTGGGACAAGAGAAAATGTATTATTATTTGGGAAAGTAAAAGTATTTTTACTTGGGTTTATTAAGAAATATAGTACTTTTGGGAAAAATATATATTTTCTTAGACTGTGTTGTTTTGAATAAAAATAAGGTTTATTTATATATTCCTAAGTGAGACTTAAAGATATATATTCTCTTGGATTAACACACCGGAATACGACGCCATTACATGGCTAGATATGCAAATACAAGAATACGGATAACCATGTATGAAATACCCCATCCTTGGGAAGGAAATACGAATACTTGAGAAGTATTAATACAGAAATACTGCATAAACAATTATTCCAAAACTAAATATAATTATTATAACTTGGAATAATATCAGAAACGTAACTCAAAAACATAAATACTAAGACAAGGCACGACCCGTTCGTCTAATAGACGTTAGACCATTGTAGGTAGTCGTGTTTACTGAGGAGATTTGGGTTACAAGTACCGAAGACGCAATACTGTGAGTTCATGTCCCCCTTTTCTTCTAACTGTTTTTAGTTTTATACTTCTGGGGTGAAATACATGTTACAATTATTACAGACACTTTTATACATGGTATGGTTTGCTTAAGGAGGGTTTACTACTTAGATCATGTGAGTGGTGGGTATGACACTTAAGGCCATTAATCCTCATTGTAGGACAGAGGGACATGAGTGATAGATCTATTCGGGTGTAGCGAGCCCCACTCCTGAGTCCGCTGAGTGGACCATGAGGTGACTATGTCTTGTTGACGAAATCTGCTAGGTTTGAGTACTTCCTGCATCACTTCACACATATCAATGGCCTTGCAAACCATTGGTGATCTCTTTTTCCTTATTGCTACATACCAGGGACTTTCATGCATACAGACATACTTTAAAGGTTTATATACACAGACATACACATGAACTCGCTCAACCTTTGTTGATTTTTCAAACTACATGTATTTCAGGGAACTAGTGGATCTGGCGGGGTATGCATGTGTCAAGCTGCGTTTGAATAAAAGATGTTATCCAAGGTTGTTGAGTTTAGAGGGTGTATCCCTTTCCTGGACGGGATACAAAATTCTAAACTCAGGTTTTATTTACGTACTTTTGTTGAGTTATTGTGAACTCGTTTAAACACGTCACGGTTTGTAACCTTATTTGGTATTGATGTTTTCAAACAATGGTATTGTGGTAGTTTCTAAACTTTATTAATGGATAAACATCTCATGTTTTTATCATATAGCATTGTTATGATTGTTGCTATGGTATTAAGAAGTCACACCAAATAAACCACGCTTCCGCAAAAGTCAGGGTGTGACAGCTTGGTATCAGAGCCTCGATCATAGCGAACTAGGATTCTTTCTCGAGTCTAGACTATGATCATCAGGTCTCTCACGAAAACATTTTCAAACATGTTTTCATTGCATACACAAAACGTCCAGATCCAGGGAACAAACGTTTTTACAAACAAAAGGCACAAATACACATTTCAAAAGTTATGTTTATAATTCAGTCTTAGAGATTGAGGGAGGATCAGTCTTAGAGACTGAGGGAGGATCAGTCTTAGAGACTGGGGAGATTTGGTCTTATAGACCAGGGATTTAGTCTTAGAGACTGGGGAGATTTGGTCTTAGAGACCAGGGATTTAGTCTTAGAGACTGGGGAGATTTGGTCTTAGAGACCAGGGATTTAGTCTTAGACTGGGGAGATTTGGTCTTAGAGACCAGGGAGTTAGTCTTAAAGACTGGGGAGAATTGGTCTTAGAGACCAGGGAGTTAGTCTGAGAGACTAGGGAGGTCAGTCTGAGAGGCTGGGTGGGATAGTCGGGGAAAACTAGGACGAATATATGGATACATGATTACATTATGAATTGTCTTTATTTTCAATACACAAAGTGTTAAAAATTACTGTGAATATGCATGCTATGACTATTATGTACCGGCACACACGTCACCTTCCTCAGGGAACGAATTGTCAGATGATGATGACCCTACGGCCACCGCCACAGATGATGAGGCTGTACCTGCGCCGGAGATATTTACGTCAGACACTGAGAGTGACCCTGACATGCTGACCAAGGACGAGGACGACTTCCAACCGTCCGCGCTGCCAGACTTTGGTGATGAATTACCCTTGCTGATGGCTTCCTTGACGAGAATCTTCCTGTCATTCTTGTTTCGGTCCACGACCACCTTACCATTTGGACACTTCGGTGGAGAGCACCTCCTGGCTCCGATCCTCGACGCCGTACCTCTCGTGGTTATTTCCCCCGAGGATCTGCCTCTATGACAAATTGTTTGATGACAACATTAATTTGCTTGTTGATGATCCTCCCGTTGACACCCAGGATGATGGAAAATTAGATGAGAACGTTGTTACTAATTTTACGTTTTGAGATCGTTGTTATCAAGCTACCATCTGATTTAGTATACATTCGATTTCAGACCCCTTTGAGTCTGTGACATCTACAGCCTTACAGACAGCCGGATTACAGTTTTTTACTACTGACGCAGACGACGATGACATGTCTGTTGCACTATCACCTGCTCAAGGCACCACACCGTTAGACGACCCAGAGCCTGCTCCTGAGCTAGCTTCTGCACCTTTTGGGTCAGTTTGATGTCGCACCTGCTGAACCTGCACCTTTACTTGATCATGACCCTGTTTCTTTTGGTTTACCAGGCATTGCACCCCTTATATCTGACCCAGTACCTGCACCTGACGATCTCCTTATTGGTTGAGACGTTTGTTTTTGCACCCGCAACTGATGATGTTGCTCCTTTTCCCCTATGGAGACCGACGTCCATTGCACTGGCATTCCTATCGCTTTCCTTCAAGACATACCCGCACCCCGGGAAGGTACCCCAGGTCAGCACCCGCGTAACGATCCCTTTTGCTACAGCAGCATTTTCTACGACCTCGCAGGCCGCACCGTTTGCTACACTCACCTCTACATCGCTGGACAAGCCGTTTGGATGGTTCCTATAATAGGAGTCGCAGAATGTTGGAGCTTGAGCTGACACCACATCCTCCACCCTGTCTATCGCCAGCATACTTTGATCCTCCACATTTACCAAGGTTCCTTTGCGCTCTCAACCGTTTCTATTACACATTTACCAGGTTTCTGATGCTCATTTCTTTACTGTCGAGCGGCAGAGCAGATAATTACTTCGACGTGTACACAAGCCCAAGGAGGAAGTCCACGCATGTTAACAGTTTACTCTTCTTTCCTCTTCCACCTCAGTCACCCGTATAGTTGGTTTCTGGATTATGCGGATTGCATTACTTTTAGGAAAAGACACTAATGATAAGTCGGGATTGTGGAGACTTTTGAAGGCCACATCTGACCACGTAATTTGGATACACTAATATATTTAATGGACAAGGGTAGGGTGACCCTGTGCCCCTTTGATGTGATACGTTTTGTAAGACAATGCAATTATGGTCAGAAAATAATGAGAGCCCAATCATCATTAAACATGCGACAATACTTTGTGGCCAATGACCAACGAAAGCTCAGTCGCTATGTCTTTGTTAAGCACGTTAGTTGATCTATATGTGTGTGCTATAACGCTACGTGCTTGCTTGCTATGCTCTCATTAAACATAATTCCCAAATTACTTGGTTATGCTATGATTATGCTATTGCTTGATTGGTTGATATAAAAATCAAATACGTGTATGTACATATGACCTCTAAATAAATATATGCACGCTTTGAACGAATACAACCTGACCTAACCAATCTTCTTTTTAGAAGATGTCGATACAAGGGAACATCGCTACCAATAACCCTCCGCCAACAACAGCGGCAGAACTACAAGAGCGCATCTCACAGGCCATTGCACAGCTCGAGGCCCTTCGCTCCGAACATAGCGAAGGCTGCACCTACAAGCAGTTCTTAGACCACAAACCTCAAGAATTCGACGGCACCGGGGGTGCCTTAGCCTTCGTGTGCTGGGTTGAGAAGACGGATTCCGTATTACGATTGAGCAAATGTGCCCCAGAACATCAGGTCATGTATATAGCTGGACTATTTGTAGATGGGGCTCTGTCATGGTGGAACCTTCAGGTTCAAACGTTGGGGGAGACTGCTGCGAATGCTTTGACGTGGGATGAACTAAAGGAATTGATGCGTAAAAGATATTGCACCCCGGAGGTATTCAGCTTTACGGTTTTCTTCCTTAAGAGCTTCTTGTTGTGCGTCACGAATACGTGCAGTGAGGTTCGTTCGAATACTCATTTCTAACGCTCGAACCCTTAAGGTCTTAACCCTTTCTTTTCGGCTCAAGGCCTCCGCTACAACGTTCGCCTTTCCAGAATAGTACTTAATCTCACAGTCGTAATCATTTAGCAACTCGACCCATCGCCGTTGGCACATATTCAATTCCTTCTGATCAAATATGTGTTGTAGGCTTTTGTGATCTGTGAAGATTGTACATCGAGTACCATATAAATAATGTCGCCAAATCTTCAAGGCGAATACCACCGCACCAAGTTCCAAGTCGTGAGTGGTATAGTTTCTTTCATGAACCTTCAATTGTCTTGAAGCATAAGCGATGACTTTTTGGCGTTGCATGAGCACGCAACCCAAACCTTGTCGTGAAGCATCGCAGTATACCATGAAGTCTTCAGTACCTTCGGGTAATGATAGTATTGGTGCATCGCATAGCTTATTTTTAAGTAGCTGGAAGGCTTCTTCCTGTTTGTCACCCCAGTCGTACTTCTTGTCTTTTTGCGTAAGGGTCGTCAGCGGTTGAGCTATCTTTGAGAAATTCTCAATAAACCGTCGGTAATAGCCCGCTAAGCCCAAAAATTGTCAAACTTCAGTTGGGGTTTTGGGAGCTTCCCAATTCTTTATTGCTTCAATCTTGGATGGGTCTACATGAATGCCCTTCTCATTCACCACGTGACCAAGAAATTGAACTTCGCGAATCCAGAATTCGCATTTCGAGAACTTTGCATAAAGTTTCTCTTTCTTTAGTAGTTCTAGGATAGTTCTAAGGTGTTGCTCGTGTTCTTCTTTCATTTGCGAGTAAATCAGGATATCATCGATAAATACAATCACGAATTTATCGAGATATGGTTTGCAAACGCGGTTCATCAGATCCATGAAGACCGCTGGTGCGTTGGCATCACAAGAAACTCGTAGTGCCCATATCATGTTCTGAATGAAGTCTTTGGCACGCTTTCTTCTTGTATCTTTAACTGATGGTATCCATATCGAAGATCGATCTTGGAATAGTAGCTTGATCCTTGCAACTGATCAAATAAGTCATCAATCCTCGGTAGTGGATACCGATTCTTGATAGTGAGCTTCTTTAATTCTCTGTAATCAATGCACATCCGCAGTGTCCCATCCTTCTTCTTCAAGAACAATCTGGAGCTCCCCAAGGCGAGAAGCTTGGCCTTATGAATCCTTTATCCAACAACTCTTGGAGTTGTGTAGATAATTCTTGCATTTTGGATGGTGCAAGCCGATAGGGTGCCTTGGCTACAGGAGCGGCTCCTGGAACCAAGTCTATACGGAATTCGACTTGTCGTTGCGGAGGTAGTCCTGGCAGGTCTTCGGAAAAAAACATCAGGGAATTCCTTCACCACAGGAATGTCTTCGAGTTTCGGCTCCTCAGCTTTCTTATCTACCACGTGAGCTAGGAAGGCAACACATCCTTTCCTTAAGCACTTCTGTGCCTTCATGCAACTGATGATTCGCAGAGGCGCGTCTCGCTTTTCCCCATGTACGACGAGAGTTTCATCATTCGCCAAAGGGATGCGAATGATTTTCTCATGACAAATAACTTCAGTTCTGTTCTTGGACAACCAGTCCATTCCGACCACTACATCGAAGATACCCAATTAAATAGGTAAGAGGTCGATGCTAAATCTTCGTTCACCAAGTTCCAATGTGCAACCTCTAACAACTTCGCCCGACTTAACAAGTTTACCATTGGCTAGTTCTATGGAATAAGGAATTTCTAATCTACTAGATTCTATTCCAAGCATGCGCTTAAATTCCACAGACATGAAGCTATAATCGGAACCAGTGTCAAATAATATGGATGCAAAGTGATTGTTATTGAGAAACGTACCGGTGACCACATTTGGGTCCTTGCGTGCGTTCTTTGCTCCAATCACAAATGCTCGAGCCTGAGCATTGTTTCCCTTTGGGCAGTCTTTCATGAAATGATCATTGCTTCCACAGCTGAAGCATCCTTGGTTTCGCCCAGCTCCATTCCCAGTTCGGCTACCATTGCCATTCCCATTTCCACCATTGTTTCTATTACCAGTATTGTTGCGGTTTTCATTCCCGTTCTTTCCTTTACCCCAACAGTCTTCAGTGCGGTGGCCCAGCTTTCCACACTTGTCGCATTTTGGGATGTGACAGACTCCTTCGTGATGACGCTTGCACCGATTTCATTTGGGCAGAGTGCCCAGCTATCCCTTAGCTGGAGGGTCATTCATGGCTGCAAGAAATCTCGCCCCCTGAGGCGGGTTGGTGTCACGCTTCTTGTTGGCACCCTTATTGTTACGAGTTGCTTGGTTCAGGTTTGCATGTTTCCTTTTCTTGTCGCCGGATGACTCAGCATGTGTCTCGGTCTCTTCTGTTGGGTTCAGTGATAGCTTCTTCATACGAACACAATCTTCAGTAAGGCTGACAGCCAGAGTTACAGCCTCGGTGATTGTTTGAGGTTTGGCCGAAGTTACCATGCCACGAAATTCTGGGGCCAGTCCCCAAATGTAGCGTTCAACGCGCTTAAATTCGGGAGTCACCATGTAGGGAAGTACTCTAGACAGATCGTGGAACCTTCGAGTATACCCATTAATGTCAGCACCTTCCATGGTCAAGTGCCAGAACTCAGTTTCCAATCTTTGGAGTTCAGCACGAGAGCAATACTTCTCTCTCATTCTTTCCTTTAGTTCATCCCAAGTCAGGCCATAAGCGGCATCATCATCCAAGGTTTGGACCTGCAAGTTCCACCAGGTCAAAGCTTCATCGACAAATAACCCAGTAGCAAAAGTGACTTGCTGATCCGCGGTACACTTGCTCATACGGATAGTGGCTTCAGTTTTCTCAGTCCAGCGTACAAACGCTACTGCACCTCCTGTGCCGTCATAGTTCATTGGTTTGCAGTCGAGAAACTGCTTGAAAGTGCAGCCCTGAGCTGCATTGCCTCCAGATGAATCTCCATTCCCATTACGTCTGGCGTTGCTTGGACCGCCACTGTCTGCAGTACGGGTTGCCTCGTAGTGGGCGATAGCTGCGGAGATTCTTTCCTCCAGTAGAGCGTTCAGCTCTTCAGCAGTCTTTGGCAGTCTTTGGCAGTCTTTGGCAGTGGGGGAGGAGGAGGTTGGTCATCATTGCGAGTATTCACAGTTTTCCTGGGCGCCATGTTCTATCAGAACACAACACAGCAGGGTTAGATATTTGTTTGATATCGTCGTACTAGACAGTAATAGTATATATATCCACAGGCATATACCACATAAATGACATCAAACAATTATTACTCCAGCAGAGTACTTAGTAGTCTGGGGCAGAGGTATTCACATTTGACCTTTCCTTGCACTGAGGGAATCTTTACGTGATAAGACTTGCTGTGGTTTCTGTGCACGGAATTCCATAATTACGTATGCATCCATAATTATGTAACCCCTTGCACAGTCTGCACAGTTCGTTTCGTCCTCGTATCTCTTCCTTCATGTAGGCCATTGTTTCAGGTAAAGTCACGTGTATCTGTGACATTCTACTTCTAGTATATGTATATGCTAATTATCACACATAATTGCAAGTAATTTTTAATCACAGACAAGTGCTACCCCAGTGCACCCTAAGTCTCGTAGTGTCTTTTCTAGACTCCTGTAAACAGTTTCAGGTAGTGGATGTCGTGAAAAGTTTTATGCAATGAAAACTTTTTGAAAAATCGTTTTCGTGAAAGGATCCTAGTGATTGTAGTCTAGACTCGAGAAGGAATCCTGGTTCACTACAATCGCAGCTCTGATACCAATCTGTCACACCCCTTTCTGCGGCGGAAGCACGAGGTGTGATCATGAAAGGTTCTCATTGCATACGAAAGGTAAACATACTACATGCTCATAAAATAACTTCAAAATGCCAAACATTACATAACCGAAGACATGGTTTAAGTGTTTACATCACAAGACAGCATTTTGTCTGATAAGTTTACAACTTTATTCAAAGATAAACAAAAGCGACATCCAAGAGCATGAGTAAAACCGCGCGCACATCCACTAGTTACCTGAAATACATATGAGTTTTGGAAAAACGTCAACATAATGTTGGTGTGAATTCATGCAATTTTTGTATTTCACGTTTGTATACTTTGTATGAAAACATAATTTGTATCTTGTATAAATCAAGTCTTTTGTGTACACCACGTACTCATGTATAAATCAAGTATTCTTGTATAAATTATGTATTTCTGTATATATCAAGTGTTAATGGGTTGCAAAGCCATTAACATGTGACACGACATAGGAAGTCACCAAACCATAGGCATTTTTCTAGTAGTCGATTCACGACTGAGACACAAAAACACTACTCGGTTCTAGTGGTCACCAAGAGTGGGGCTGCCCTGAAACCCATTAGATCTAACCTTTTGTTCTGCGGTCTTAGTATGTACACGATTAATGGTGCTTATGGTACCCTATTCGTGACACAATTTCTCGTATCATTCCTCAATTCTGGTATCCATCATACCATTTGTAAACATTGTAATATTTGTAACATGTATTTCACCCCCGAAGTTATAAAGCTGAAAACAGTTAAAAGAAAAGGGGGAGCATGAACTCACAACTTTGCGTTCCTTGCGTCGTAAACTTCACCGGATTTTCTTAATTAACGTCGTGACCTATACGTGTTTTCTTAACGTTAGTCACTAGACTTGTATCATACAAGTACAAGTCACTGTCTTTTATGTATATGTTTTCTTGTGTTAAAAATAATTCATATTTTTAACTAAGTGTCTTACTTATATTATTTCTTCAAAAATAAATACAAGTTTCTTGTATTTTGCACTTTGAACCCGAGTTATGTATCTTGTATGTTGTATGTGTATTTTTTGTTACAAAAATTATGGCGAGGTTTATATTCGAAAAACATAGTTTAGAACATACTAGCAAACATTTGTCTAGAAAATATTTACTAAGTGTTAGGATTTTCAGAAAATTTCGCCATAGTCTCCTTTGTAAATGGAGGTGTCCATGCTAAGTAGCATATCATTTTCTTTAACATATAACACATTAGATCATTCTCAAATAATCAACCCGACATTCTGACATGCAAGATACTACTTTTGTCGTTTCAGTTTTAATATATAAAACTGGACTGTTTTCGGACATTTTAATAAAATGGTTATCTTATTCCAATAATTCCCAAATTTTTGCAGAATGTCTTATACGAATCAAATATTATTGTGTAAAAATATCGGGGTCCAGTTCTTTATCAGTATTTTATAGAAAATCATTTACCGAACTGCGATCAGATTTGTTACTTTCTGACCACAACCTACGGAATAATTCGTTTAAAATTCATCGTAAGTCCGATTTACGAAATTCCAGTGGGAGAATTACTACGACAACAGTGGTCATCTACAGTACAATTTTCATGAGCTGATTCAATATGGGTTTCAAGTTATTACTAAAAACATATCACCCATTTACTGTAGTAAAAACTCAGCTTTAGCTGGTGTTACAAAACGGTTCTTTAAAAATAGTAAACGACTTCTAAAAATTACGATTCCAGTGCCATTTGATCCGTTTTTCGAAAATACATAATTTAGGCTTCAGAAATTATGTTTTTCGACTTATTATGGTCTGTTTACAGCCATCTGAAGTTGGATGAAAATGTAAATCAGCATGTTTCTTTATAGTTTAAATGTTACTAAATCGTATCAACAAATGTCCGAACAACGGGTTTATCAAGAAACCAACAATCAAATATCATGTATGATTTAACCAACCCTCATCCAACAAGATTTCATCTTCAAGTAAACTTTAGCTGGTGTTCATCTCTTTAGTGTTCTTGTTTCTTTAGTGATTTTGAACATACTAACATACTACAACTTTTGATCACAAAAACAAGATGAACAAGGATGTACAAGTAACTTACTACTAGCACAAGGCTAGGGTAGGATCTAGTGATGAAGATGATGAGAAAAAGATGAAGAACAAGCAAGAAACAAAGCTCCTTTGAAGCTCCACAAGTTCAAGCTCCTATAACCCTTCTTCTACACTTGAATGATGCTCAAAGGTGGATGAATATGGTGGTTATGTGGTGGTGATGGTGACGGTTTGGGATGAACCGAAAGAGGGAGAGAGAAGGGAGTGTGAGGGTGTGATGATGAGGAATAATGAGAATGATCTTCAAGACCATGCTTTTATAAGATTCATTCATATATTATGGTCATCCACACAAGTAATATCTAAATGATATCTAAGCAAGATCATTTGCAATCCCATGAGATCAAGCAAGGTCTTTGGTGGGACCACCATAACCGTCCAACATATAAGGGGGGGGGGGGGGGGTAATGTGTAATTTTCAAAGGAAGTTAGATAATATAGTTAGAAACCAAGTATATAATTAGTTAGGCTAGTTACTAGACATTTTAGTGGGTGTTAAGGTGTTCGGGGATCAAGACTAGCCAAGAAATAAATAAACAATGTGTTTGGCAAAAATTTGGTGTCCCGGGTAATGTCCGGTTGTTCGGTTAAATACCGGTTCGTTAAGTGTTAAATTGCACCGTTTAGCGTCTTTCTTGTACCCTTTTGCACCCCTTTCAATTCCCGACACTTAGGGAAATATTCTGGACCATAGAACGTAAATTCTGCATGATATTTATATGTTTAAAAGCTGGTTATAGCTGAATTTAATAAAATTCTGCACTTAAAGTGCGTTTCGGGTGCTTTTTAGTGCGTATTTTAGTCTCCGGAAAGTCTATATGTTAACCCTTGTATGAACTCTTCGGTTTTAATGCATTCTTGTCATTGGACCTACACCTAGGCTCCAATTTTAGTGTCTGACTGCTTTCTACAGAGTTGTTGACACATTGTGTTTTACCGGTGAGTTTACTAGTATTTCTGACGCAACGCTCTCGTTAATGCATAAAGCAATATTTTGTAGTATTAATCGTGCATGAATTCACTTGTATAGTAGGTAATCAGACAATGTTGACGTTTAAGCACATAATTGTAGTCATTAAATAATAATTAAAGTGTACGGAAATTACCGGTTTGGTGCCAGTTGTCACAGTCGCCCCCCGTTAGAAGAATTTCGTCCCGAAATTTAGTCTGCTTATCGAGAGAAGGAAGATAACGGACCAAGTTTTCCATTTTGAGTAACCCCAGTCTGCTCGTCGAGAGAAGGGACGATAACTTCCGTGCGAATATCAGACTACCAGGAGCCGAACGAGCTAACCAACAAGAGTCGGTGACTCTTACTAAGGATTAACGAATTACTTATTTAACTAACTGTGAGGATCCAACTACTATTACACGACTGATTGACGATCGAGTGCCATTAGCGGTAAATTCAGGAAGAAAGAATACCGGGGAAATTGTGGGACAATAACTTGTTTTAACGTACACAAGAATGGTGTTTCCTACACGATGCACAGAACAATTCTACACCGAATACGAAACTATGAGAATCTAGGAAACATGTACTTAGGACCCTTGGGAACCCAGGTCCAAATTCACAAAGGTTGTTACATAGGAACCACATCTGTTAACTCAAGCAGACACCATTAACCTGACAAATATGCCAGTTCCGTTGACCAAACAGAAAGTAATTGAATTTCTTTTACTTCTAACGAGTAGAGGTTTGCATCTCTACTCCCCTTAATGATAGTTGCATCACGTTAATTTTCTTCGCTGAGAGTGAACACACATTTGCTTTGATATTTGGTCATTTCTCCACTTTAGCAGGTACTCATTGTTTCTTGGAAACTCATATGTTACGCATGCACCATTTGCTACGCATGCGGTTTCATTTCGAATAAACGCTTCATTGAAGTTCAAATATTATGTTGCTAAATCTAATTACTGACTGGTGATTCGAATGACCTACCTTATTGTAATTGTTGACTCTTTGGTTACCAAGTCAACACACCTCCTTGAGACTTCTCTTCTTTCAAGTTACACTCATGGTTTATTTTCGTAACCATGATGAGATTCCAATGTTGATACATACGTTTATTGTCGGATTACGCTGAACCCAAGTTCAATTTCTTGAACTTATCCATTTCACATGTTTGATTTGAGACGCTATATGATGTATTGAGAGCATCACATGCAAATATTCTTGCAAAGGTTCTTTTGTTTCGAGTCATAATGGACTTGACTGATCTACGACTCCACTAAATCATTTGTTGATTTCGATACCTTACGATGGTACTTTCACAAAATTGAAGCTTGCGCTAATTTGGTTACTCACTTCATACACTGATTTAATTATTTATTTACTAATTTGCTCTAAATTCGTCTTGTTTTTCACGATTAAAGCAGTCTCAACACAGTTGTGTGTTAAGGCAATGGTACATAGATTCATTTCATAAGCACAATGTACCTCCTAACGATTCTTTCATTGTCAATCGAACACCTTGCGGTACTTAATACTTTTTCACCTTCGATAAAAAAAAACAGTGGCTCTTTGATATTCCGTATTTAACTGAAAACTTTACGACACTGTGTAAATCAAATCTTCAGATTGTCTCAGTACACTTTCATTTGATTTTAGGCATGGTGAACTTGTTCAGTCACCACCATTATTGAATCTCGTCATTACAACACCTTGTGGTGTCATGGTCAACTGTTTCACACAAAACTACATATACTTTTGTTGACTTATCATTTAAACATTTCTGATGCAACTACGAATTAAGACAATGATACACCAGATTCGCTTGTACTTCATTCGGTGTATTTTCGCAATTCAAGAATGTCGACACACTAAACCTTACCACCCATCTACTCGGGAGTTGACAGGTCAGTTTACTATTACATTTGAGTTGGTAATTCATATAGCGGATGCTATGGTTTGTGAAAACTCGTTTGCATATTCCGATTGATCGTTTGAGAATCCTATTAGTCAAAACTCCTCTTTTGCGGAACCCCTGTTAACTGAATTACACTAGACTATACGTCAAATACATCTTGCACCTTTGACATCAAATGCTAAAAGCACACACCTTTTAACCATAGGATTCGGTTTGTTATATATTCTTGGACTCACCTGATGTGAGTAAGGTTTGATTCGGTTTGATAATTACCTACCTCGGTATTATTCATATACATACACGAATGATGTAACCATAAGGAGTTAAGGTGGTACAAATTTCGAGGACGAAATTTTCTTAACAGGGGGAGAATGTGACAACTGTCAAATTTGCATGCACCCGTACGTTTAATTAATATTAATTTATTGTCACACCCCGACCGCGTAAAACAACAAATCGCGGCGGAAACATCGGGGCGTGTTGCAACAGAATTAATGTTTCATAACCATGGATACAAAAAGTGTTTCGTTTTATTAAACATTGAATAATTACATCGTCTGGAAATCTAAATACATAATTTAAACATAATCTATCATTGTTATTGAGTCACTAAGGCCTTGTCCAGTCCTATGTGAGCATGCATCTTATCAATCGATATCATTCAACAATACCTGAAACATATGTGAAAACGAGGTCAGCAAAGAAATGCTGGCGAGTACATAGGTTTTGTGAAAATAAGATTCATGACTTCTGTTTAAGAAAATGTTTAGTTATGAACCTTGTAATTTGCTTTGTCTTTGTAAATCATTTGAAAAATAATAATTTCAGGTGATATGTATAATAAGAGAATAATGCATGATTAAATGAATAACCATGTAAAATGAGTTTGTATAAGATAAGTTGTTTGTAAATAAATGTCTTGTGAAAAGTATGTTACTTGTATAAAATGTTCTATGTCTCAAACTGAAATGATTCAAATAACGCTACAATATGTAATACCATACAAACACTTATATATAGGAAGTACCAGCGGCGTATCCACCATGCTTGTATCATATTACACATGCACCGTTACTCAAATCACTTACCCAAACAAACCACCAATGTAAGATGTCCATGTTTAAACAAATTGTCAAATGTATTGAATAATATAACAAAATGTTTATGTTAAGATGTAAATCATGTCATGTATTATCAATGTCAAAAGTGTTTGTGTCAAATGTAAACCATGTAATGTGTAACCAAAAATGATATGTATGGCTAGTGAAATGCATCAACTAAACCATAGATGAAACGCACAAAACAAAGTATTGAAGTAAAACTTGGTTTAAATCAATACTATGTTCCATGGAAATGCATGATTAAATGTAAATCATGTCCAAATGTTTACCCAATCGTTAAACCATCTTGTTTTAATCGTTCAAATCGTTCTTGTTTTAATTGTTCAAATCGTTCTTGTTTTAATTGTGAAACTACTTAATGGTCGATTCTCTAATAACATTCAAACCTTCTTGACGCGTTCCTCGTTCCAACTCGCTCTCGCTCTCGTTCTTAACAAACCCTTACCAAAGGGTAAGTTAATAATTACAGATTCAGTCGCTACCCAAAATATCCACACATAACCATGGGTATAGAGAATAACGGGATTTGTCAGATCCTATGGTACCATAACCTAATACTGGTCGGCTTGATCACTGCTAATGAATGTCATCGGTTATGTAACTACAACCAACAAGTTTGTTCACTTTATTGAAATCGTTCTTGAAACTATTGTAATTGTTTTTGAAACGATTGTTATCGTTCTTGAAACTACATTGTAATTGTTTTTGAAACCATTGTTATCGTTCTTGAAACCACATTGTAATTGTTAAAACATTTAGCACATATGAGTCACCCCAAAACAGTTTGGAAAACAGTAAAAGAGGGGAATAATGTACTCGCCTGAGAATGCTTAGAGGTCTTGAACAACAACCAAACAAAGCTTGAGGGAGCACGGAATCAGTCGGCAAATCTAAAACTATATAATTAAACCGGACTTAAATCGGGAGATCGGATAGGATGAGGCTTGGTAAACCAAATGAGTATTGGAACTCATATGATATGGTTTAACAAGGCCTACATACTACAATGAAACCAAACCTAAGTGCTTTCGACCCATCGCGACCCATTAAGGTAGCTTATGCTACTTTAACGCGTCGTGCGCGTGAAACGCGTTCGGACCGTCTAACTAGTCCTATGACAAGTGTTATATGCCTAAACATGTTACATAATCAGTTATGTGACAAAAGTTTAGGTTACATATGCTTAATTACCAATTATACATGAAAAGGGTATTCTGGTAATTTACCTAAGGCATATAAACTACCTATCATACAACTACTCAAACGATGTGACCATAGGGTATAACCTCGGAAGGTTATTCCCTACCTACTATGGTCACCTAATGTATTTGGTCGGATCCTAATGATCGACCAAATGGGTCGGGTTCGAGGTATAAGCGATTTATTAGATCGCTTACCCTACGACCCTAGACAACGTGGTAATCAGTAGGCATAGTCCCAAGGGACTATAACCAACGTGATTACACTCACGTTGCGAAGTTCAAACGAACTTCGCATTGACCATAATTGGTCAATGTAGAAAGTCAAACAAAGTTTGACTTTCAGACTCGAAAGACTCGAAAAGCAATAAAAGAACGAAAAAATACTTACCCAGGGTCCCCGAATGCTAATCTCGATCCAAGAACTCAGGTATGAAACAATGGTTTCAACTTAGAGCTCTCAAATCAAGATTCTAGTGAGAAATGAAGTTGGGGATGGATGGGTATTTATAGTAAATGGTCCACCGTTAGGATCGTTTGATGGAAAACGTGCCATGATCCAAGGCGTACACTTGTCGGAAACTCATGGTGGCTAAAAGTGATCCTTATCAGCTGACTAAGCGAAAGAGAATGTGTGGTTGTGAACGAAACAGCTGGAAACTGCTGTTAGATTCGATTAATCTGGTCAGAAGGGGCCTCGCGGGCCGCCTGAGGATGTAAGGATCCTGAGGCGGGCCGCCTAGCAGTCACAGATCAGACATAAGTTTCAGAAATGACAGTTTCAGTCCCTGCACGTGTTTAAGGCCATTTCCGACACTTCTAAGGCCCGTAAAGCCAACTTTAAGGCCCTAAAATGTTGCCTAAACATTTTGGACATGAAACATGCTCAAAAATATGTCGGACATTGGTTCGTTTGGCCGTACGAACGCGATGTTCGCTTAATTACGACGGAATGCGCATAAGCGCGAAAAACGATCCAAATGACGTGACGAATGGATTTTTCTTATGCCGAACACTAAAATAAAATATTTTAGTGCTTACATAAATTTTTGGATGTCCGGATGTATTCAGAACGTAAGTTATGCGCGAAAATGCAAACTTGTGCACTTTTTGACACTTTTAGTCCCTGAATGACACAAAAGTTTATTTTAGCACACCGAACCCCTCAAAGCCTATTTCTAAGCTATGTAAAGGATATTTATGGTATTTTTAACTTATGGCCATGTTCCGGAATGTCTGTTACAGTTCAAATTGGCATACTTTCGCAGTTTGTCAACTTTAGTCCCTGTAAGCGATTAAACTTTGATTTCACCACACCAAACCTTCCAAAACTTATATCTAAGTTATGTAAAGGTTATTTAAGGTATGTTAAGCCTATGTCACTATTCCGGAGTGTTTGTTGCATTAAACTGGTTATATTTACGCATCAGTGCGCGTATAACCTTCCAGAAAGCGATTTAGAGTTTGAAATTGAACAAGAATTGATATGTGCAAATGATACACATATTTTTACAAATCCCAAGTATGAAATATAATATTTCATTGGTTTGGTATTTGTTTGATGGCCGTGGAGGCACAGGTGTTACAGTCTCCCCTACTTTAGGAAATTTCGTCCCGAAATTTATTTAGAGGAAACTTGTGAGAGCTTGGAAATATGAAGTTGAAAAGATCGAACAACATTGGTTAGGGTTCTTGAACTTCTAGTAACCTTAATAACATTATGTTTGCAATGTAAGAGGGACACTTATATACAAGTATATGAAGCGTCATTGGTGCGTCCACCGTACCTCCATTACATCGTTCTCATTTCGTTATTTTTGTCACTATCGGTTCTTACACATAATAAATCTTATTGGGTTCCTATGCACTAAATTTCATAATTATGTACACGTCCATAATTAGACAATTCCTTGCACAGTTCACACAGTCTATTTTATAATGTGTAGGGTAAAACCAAATGAACAAACCTGTGATGAGTGTAACTAGACCGCCATAGAGTCCTTTTAATTAAATCAATAAATGATCTAAATAGACTATCAAGGAGTCTGTTCAGCTACATCACTAGATGTCGTTCTTTAACCAAATTGTGAATCAATCTTTTAGACTAGACCACTCAAGGGTCTCTCATCGAATCATGGAATGGTACTATATAACCCAAGGGTCTTAACTACTACGTAGAAGCCCATAAGGATTTAAGGTAGTACTTTTTGAATATCCTACTATGAATCCCTCATATGAAGATATGAAAGATTCTATGAGGATTTGAAAAATCGTAACACACAAAAACATAGAGGAGAACACATAAACACATATCATATAACCACAAAATTGTTCGTTAATTTGTCTTGTAAATTGCGTACATGCATTTAAAGCACACTAGGAATCCATTCCGTGGATTTCATTTGGTACTTTAAACGTTACCAAGAATCCAACTATAAAGATAGAAAGATTCAAAAAGAAAATTCGATTTCGATTATTAGGAACCGAAGTGTTCGAATTAAGGTACATAAGGAATCCAATTAAGGACTCTGATTTGAATGATAATCATCCACAAGGATCTAATTGTGAAGATAAAAAGATCCCATATGAATTTTAGAAGTTGAAGATGTTTTGAAACCTTGCACTGGATGTGCTTAGGTCAAAACATGTTGTAAAATGCTTATGAAGTTGAGATGCTTGATATGTCAAGGCGACATATGAAGCAGAATTTTGAAGGTTAAGTCAATGTATGAGGAAAAATATTTTTGAAAACTATGCATGGGGTTCTTTTAAGAAAAAAATATGTTTAACGTTTTTGAAACCTTATATATAATACTTTTTGAAATCATAAAGTAGGTGTATTAGGTAGATATATTTACAAAAATGTTTTAAAAGCATGCGAGATGAATTTTGAAATTATGTATAAGGTTTTTGAAAGACATGAATGATGTTTTTCGAAATCATGCACTTGATCAGAAAATGTATTGTGTTAATATTGTCTTCAGACTATATGAAATATTTTGAAATTAGAAAGGTTGGTTTTGATAACATGGCCAATGTTTTTGAAATAACATAGACAATACATCTAGAAAAATTGTTTTCAAACTATATGAAATGTTTTGAGATCATGAAGATTGTTTTGAAATACTGGTACTGTGTATGTTGAAAAATCAAAACGTAATGGGTATGAGATTTGAAAATACCCTTAGTTATCTAACCAAGGATTTAAAGGCGCAGATGTGCGAAAAGCACGATTACTCATAATGTCACTTAATTTTCTGTACTTTGTTTCTTAGAGTGAAACGAGTACTTAAAATTTTCGAGGGAATCGTGAGCAATTATTTGAAAGAGAGAAATCACAAGAGTAGTTTGTAAGGTACATAGTTCCTTGATGTAGGTATCATAGGAAAAGACATACACACCTAGCAGGGGGTTGAGCTGGTTGGTTGGGGACTGCTTTACCATTGTGAGCGACCATGGCAAAGTTCTGAGAAGCCTTTCGCTTCTTTGACTTCTTAGGGGATCGTTCATCCGTGGTCTTTGATTCCTCGATTGGTTTATTGGCTGATGGTGTTGTCGCCTGACTAGGTCCTGCCTGTCTTGGTGACTCTTGAGTGGCTTCATCCTGGAGATGATACATGGCAGTAGCTAATTCAACAGTCTTCAGGACTACTTCGCCTATTCGCTGAGCGAATTTTGGCTGCTTGCTCAGATATCTGGGCGTCATCGTGAGGAAGAGACATTCTTGAAGAAAAAGAAAGGCATAGGGAGAAACAGGTGAAAGATTATTGGACAATCAAAACAGAATGATAACGCATGAAGATTGCGATCATTTGTTTGTTACCTAAGGCAAACAAATGAGACGGTGACTGATCAAAGTAAATGGGTCAAAAATAATGTATCGCGAAGACATGCTCGCCTATAAGTGAACACTCATCCCAAAAATTCCCAGGTAAGCACAACTGGTCTCGCGTCTGATGAGATGTATACGAAGTGCTTGCCTAGACAGAAAACCCAGAATACAGGCATTCACCCTTCCAGTTTGCACGTGTTCACATTATTTAAAACCCAAAATCTTGACGAAGTTTTGAAAACTCAAAGGGGTTCAAAACCATATAATAGAGAGTTCAAAACCTTACAATAGAGGGTTCAAAACCTAGTAATCAATCATCTTAGAACAGATGATTAGTTTTCAAAGCGGTTTTGAAATTTATGTTCTTGTTGCGGTCGTCGCCTAAGGATAGGTGACGGTATTGTTTTATGACTAAACGTAAGTAAACTCGCGTTAGGGTCCTAAGAAGGTTATAGACTAGGTCAAAGAATTACTAATAACCTAATTCCCTATAACCATTGGCTCTGATACCATCTTTTCTGTCACACCCCGACCGCGTAAAACAACAAATCGCGGCGGAAACATCGGGGCGTGTTGCAACAGAATTAATGTTTCATAACCATGGATACAAAAAGTGTTTCGTTTTATTAAACATTGAATAATTACATCGTCTGGAAATCTAAATACATAATTTAAACATAATCTATCATTGTTATTGAGTCACTAAGGCCTTGTCCAGTCCTATGTGAGCATGCATCTTATCAATCGATATCATTCAACAATACCTGAAACATATGTGAAAACGAGGTCAGCAAAGAAATGCTGGCGAGTACATAGGTTTTGTGAAAATAAGATTCATGACTTCTGTTTAAGAAAATGTTTAGTCATGAACCTTGTAATTTGCTTTGTCTTTGTAAATCATTTGAAAAATAATAATTTCAGGTGATATGTATAATAAGAGAATAATGCATGATTAAATGAATAACCATGTAAAATGAGTTTGTATAAGATAAGTTGTTTGTAAATAAATGTCTTGTGAAAAGTATGTTACTTGTATAAAATGTTCTATGTCTCAAACTGAAATGATTCAAATAACGCTACAATATGTAATACCATACAAACACTTATATATAGGAAGTACCAGCGGCGTATCCACCATGCTTGTATCATATTACACATGCACCGTTACTCAAATCACTTACCCAAACAAACCACCAATGTAAGATGTCCATGTTTAAACAAATTGTCAAATGTATTGAATAATATAACAAAATGTTTATGTTAAGATGTAAATCATGTCATGTATTATCAATGTCAAAAGTGTTTGTGTCAAATGTAAACCATGTAATGTGTAACCAAAAATGATATGTATGGCTAGTGAAATGCATCAACTAAACCATAGATGAAACGCACAAAACAAAGTATTGAAGTAAAACTTGGTTTAAATCAATACTATGTTCCATGGAAATGCATGATTAAATGTAAATCATGTCCAAATGTTTACCCAATCGTTAAACCATCTTGTTTTAATCATTCAAATCGTTCTTGTTTTAATTGTTCAAATCGTTCTTGTTTTAATTGTGAAACTACTTAATGGTCGATTCTCTAATAACATTCAAACCTTCTTGACGCGTTCCTCGTTCCAACTCGCTCTCGCTCTCGTTCTTAACAAACCCTTACCAAAGGGTAAGTTAATAATTACAGATTCAGTCGCTACCCAAAATATCCACACATAACCATGGGTATAGAGAATAACGGGATTTGTCAGATCCTATGGTACCATAACCTAATACTGGTCGGCTTGATCACTGCTAATGAATGTCATCGGTTATGTAACTACAACCAACAAGTTTGTTCACTTTATTGAAATCGTTCTTGAAACTATTGTAATTGTTTTTGAAACTATTGTTATCGTTCTTGAAACTACATTGTAATTGTTTTTGAAACCATTGTTATCGTTCTTGAAACCACATTGTAATTGTTAAAACATTTAGCACATATGAGTCACCCCAAAACAGTTTGGAAAACAGTAAAAGAGGGGAATAATGTACTCGCCTGAGAATGCTTAGAGGTCTTGAACAACAACCAAACAAAGCTTGAGGGAGCACGGAATCAGTCGGCAAATCTAAAACTATATAATTAAACCGGACTTAAATCGGGAGATCGGATAGGATGAGGCTTGGTAAACCAAATGAGTATTGGAACTCATATGATATGGTTTAACAAGGCCTACATACTACAATGAAACCAAACCTAAGTGCTTTCGACCCATCGCGACCCATTAAGGTAGCTTATGCTACTTTAACGCGTCGTGCGCGTGAAACGCGTTCGGACCGTCTAACTAGTCCTATGACAAGTGTTATATGCCTAAACATGTTACATAATCAGTTATGTGACAAAAGTTTAGGTTACATATGCTTAATTACCAATTATACATGAAAAGGGTATTCTGGTAATTTACCTAAGGCATATAGACTACCTATCATACAACTACTCAAACGATGTGACCATAGGGTATAACCTCGGAAGGTTATTCCCTACCTACTATGGTCACCTAATGTATTTGGTCGGATCCTAATGATCGACCAAATGGGTCGGGTTCGAGGTATAAGCGATTTATTAGATCGCTTACCCTACGACCCTAGACAACGTGGTAATCAGTAGGCATAGTCCCAAGGGACTATAACCAACGTGATTACACTCACGTTGCGAAGTTCAAACGAACTTCGCATTGACCATAACTGGTCAATGTAGAAAGTCAAACAAAGTTTGACTTTCAGACTCGAAAAGCAATAAAAGAACGAAAGAATACTTACCCAGGGTCCCCGAATGCTAATCTCGATCCAAGAACTCAGGTATGAAACAATGGTTTCAACTTAGAGCTCTCAAATCAAGATTCTAGTGAGAAATGAAGTTGGGGATGGATGGGTATTTATAGTAAATGGTCCACCGTTAGGATCGTTTGATGGAAAACGTGCCATGATCCAAGGCGTACACTTGTCGGAAACTCATGGTGGCTAAAAGTGATCCTTATCAGCTGACTAAGCGAAAGAGAATGTGTGGTTGTGAACGAAACAGCTGGAAACTGCTGTTAGATTCTATTAATCTGGTCAGAAGGGGCCTCGCGGGCCGCCTGAGGATGTAAGGATCCTGAGGCGGGCCGCCTAGCAGTCACAGATCAGACATAAGTTTCAGAAATGACAGTTTCAGTCCCTGCACGTGTTTAAGGCCATTTCCGACACTTCTAAGGCCCGTAAAGCCAACTTTAAGGCCCTAAAATGTTTCCTAAACATTTTGGACATGAAACATGCTCAAAAATATGCTGGACATTGGTTCGTTTGGCCGTACGAACGCGATGTTCGCTTAATTACGACGGAATGCGCATAAGCGCGAAAAACGATCCAAATGACGTGACGAATGGATTTTTCTTATGCCGAACACTAAAATAAAATATTTTAGTGCTTACATAAATTTTTGGATGTCCGGATGTATTCAGAACGTAAGTTATGCGCGAAAATGCAAACTTGCACTTTTTGACACTTTTAGTCCCTGAATGACACAAAAGTTTATTTTAGCACACCGAACCCCTCAAAGCCTATTTCTAAGCTATGTAAAGGATATTTATGGTATGTTTAACTTATGGCCATGTTCCGGAATGTCTGTTACAGTTCAAATTGGCATACTTTCGCAGTTTGTCAACTTTAGTCCCTGTAAGCGATTAAACTTTGATTTCACCACACCAAACCTTCCAAAACTTATATCTAAGTTATGTAAAGGTTATTTAAGGTATGTTAAGCCTATGTCACTATTCCGGAGTGTTTGTTGCATTAAACTGGTTATATTTACGCATCAGTGCGCGTATAACCTTCCAGAAAGCGATTTAGAGTTTGAAATTGAACAAGAATTGATATGTGCAAATGATACACATATTTTTACAAATCCCAAGTATGAAATATAATATTTCATTGGTTTGGTATTTGTTTGATGGCCGTGGAGGCACAGGTGTTACATTTATGCTTAATGACTGTGCTTGATTTCAACTGATGAATAAACTGCTTTCTGATTTTTGTTACATACATACATATGCATCACATTTCATACTGTCACTACATTCATTACATACAACCTTTAGTGACAAACTTGATGCACAAAGCACAGTTAGCACAGTGAGCGGATAACGCAGAAACATGCTGACAATGCCAGCACATAGACATACAATATATTGAGGCCCGGTATAAGCCAGGGACAGGGTACTACACTAGTAGGGAGTGTAGGGAAGTAAGGACCATAAAACTGCGTCACTAGGTGATAGTTTAGGTGCCGGAAAGTGCCTAAAACCCATTCAAAATGCAAAATTCTGCATTTATTAATAAAATTCAGCATTTAAACATGCTAGTCACTTGCAAAAATATGGCAAAATGGCCTTGTATGCTTTCCTAAGTGTCAGGAATTAAAAGGGTCACTAAAAGTTACATAAAGGACACTTTACGATATAACTTAGCACTTTAACGGAACGGTATCTAACCGAACAACCGGACAATACCCGGAACACTAAAATATTGTTAAAAACATTGTTTCACTTTTTCTGAGCTAGTTATGGTTCCCGAGCACACTAACACATTGCATAATACATGAAACACACTAAACACTAGACTTTTACCTATAACCTTCCACTTATTACATTTTACCATTTAAATTTTCATTTTACCCCCCCCCCCCTGGCTGATTTATGGCTCATAGCTATGACCCCACCACAAGATTGATTAAATCCTTCCTAAATCCTTCCATATCTTTCATTGGAATTAGTGTGATCTTGAATTGACTATGGATGTACTTAAGGGAACATAGGACCCTTTGGATAATAAGGTCTTGGAGATTATAAACTACCTACATCTTCATCATCCTCAACACTTATCACCACTCCACTTTCCTTCTCCCTCTTCATATAAGCTACGGCCAAACATCACCCTATACACACCACCATTTTTGTTTCAAGATCAAGCATTTCAAGTGTACTTCAAGGTATTAGAAGGTGAATTAGGAGGCTCGGTGTTCTCGGAACTTGAAGGACCACCTTCGTTTGTTTTTATCCTCCACATTTCCAAGCTTGATCATCCCTAGCTTAAAAGCTAGTAGTAAGCTTCTTTGATCCTTATTTATTTCACGTTTAAGGTGGTTAATAGCTATATGATGGTGATTCTTACAAAAACACTAAAAGAACATGAACATAAATCATGAAACATAAGATTACAAAAGATGAAATCTTAATGAAATAAAGTTGTTTTGTTATGTTGTTGATTACTTGATGCTTGCTTGATGATTACTAGTAATATGATGTTGAACATCATGGTTGAACTTGTTAAAGTAAGATTAAAAACTTAAGTTAACAAGTTAGGAGGTAATTAGTGATTTACATAAAAGAATCACCTCCATGTTTCAACATAAACTTGGTAACAAGATGATTTCTTGAAAAATAAGTAAACAAAGTGAGTTGATGATCGTATGGATCCGAGGTTTACAAACGGCTTTTCCTAAATAAACCAAGTTTAAAAGAAGACTTTTGAAAGATCATGATTCTTACACTATTTTTGGAAAGAGATAAGTATATGGATGTTAGTGAAACATGAAAATGTGATAAACAAATATTTTTGTAAAATATGTTCACAAGTTGTGAACATCTAAAAATCCCGAGAATGAGATTTTAACAAAAGTAAACACACTTTGGAGGGTAACTAAACCCACTAAACACCCCACTAAGTTACTACGCGTTTTTATGAAAAACCAAGTTCATGTTATTATGTAAAGTGCATTGTTTTTGCACTTGATAGGTGTAATATTGTTTAGTAACTTGTTGATGAATGTTTGGAGGAATTTTTGAAAAGAAAATGATATGCTAAATAGCATGGACACCTTCATTTACAAAGGAGACTATGGCAAAATTTTCTAAAAATTCCAACACTTGAGAAGTATTAATACAGAAATACTGCATAAACAATTATTCCAAAACTAAATATAATTATTATAACTTGGAATAATATCAGAAACGTAACTCAAAAACATAAATACTAAGACAAGGCACGACCCGTTCGTCTAATAGACGTTAGACCATTGTAGGTAGTCGTGTTTACTGAGGAGATTTGGGTTACAAGTACCGAAGACGTAATACTGTGAGTTCATGTCCCCATTTTCTTCTAACTGTTTTCAGTTTTATACATCGGGGGTGAAATACATGTTACAATTATTACAGACACTTTTATACATGGTATGGTTTGCTTAAGGAGGGTTTACTACTTAGATCATGTGAGTGGTGGGTATGACACTTAAGGCCATTAATCCTCGTTGTAGGACCGAGGGACATGAGTGATAGATCTATTCGGGTGTAGCGAGCCCCACTCCTGAGTCCGCTGAGTGGACCATGAGGTGACTATGTCTTGTTGACGAAATCTGCTAGGTTTGAGTACCTCCTGCATCACTTCACACATATCAATGGCCTTGCAAACCATTGGTGATCTCTTTTTCCTTATTGCTACATACCAGGGACTTTCATACATACAGACATACTTTAAAGGTTTATATACACAGACATACACATGAACTCGCTCAACTTTTGTTGATTTTTCAAACTACATGTATTTCAGGGAACTAGTGGATCTGGCGGGGTATGCATGTGTCAAGCTGCGTTTGAATAAAAGATGTTATCCAGGGTTGTTGAGTTTAGAGGGTGTATCCCTTTCCTGGACGGGATACAAAATTCTAAACTTAGGTTTTATTTAAGTACTTTTGTTGAGTCATTGTGAACTCGTTTAAACACGTCACGGTTTGTAACCTTATTTGGTATTGATGTTTTCAAACAATGGTATTGTGGTAGTTTCTAAACTTTATTAATGGATAAACATCTCATGTTTTTATCATATAGCATTGTTATGATTGTTGCTATGGTATTAAGAAGTCACACCAAATAAACCATGCTTCCACAAAAGTCAGGGTGTGACACTAAGTGTGTGGTCTTCACCGACCATAAGAGCCTTCAACATATCTTCGACCAAAAAGAACTGAACATGCGTCAATGTCATTGGGTGGAGCTATTAAACGACTACGACTGTGAAATCAAATACCATCCAGGTAAAGAAAATGTAGTAGCCGACGCTCTTAGTCATAAAACTCATGTCAAGAGTATCCGTTGTTTCCAACTCGTACACGATCTTCAGAACCGCATACGTGACGCTCAATATTCATCTGTTAACGGGGGTAACCTCTAAGATGAGATGCGATGTGGTGCTGAAGAAAGACTCGTAACCAAATCCGATGGTATTCAATACTATCTCGATCGAATCTGGATTCCCAATCGTGGCAACCTTCGAGAGTTCCTGATGAAGGAGGCTTATCACACGAAATATTCTATTCACCCTGGTGCCGATAAGATGTACCATGATATGCGTGCATCCTATTGGTGGACTGGAATGAAGAAGGATATAGCCACTTTCGTCTCAAAATGTCTCACATGCTCAAAAGTGAAAGCCGAGCATCAACGACCCTCTGGCCTGCTCGAACAACCAGAAATCCCTGTCTGGAAATGGGAGAGCATCGCTATGGATTTCATCACTAAACTTCCTCGTACTTCTTCTGGTCATGACAATATTTGGGTGATCGTGGATCGATTGACCAAATCCGCTCACTTTCTTCCCATTCGTGAAGATTTCAAGGTCGAGAAATTGGCTAGAATCTACACTGATGAGATCATCTGTCGTCATGGTATCCCCATTGACATCATTTCCGATCGTGATGCTCGTTCTACGTCTCGTCTTTGGCAAACCTTTCAATCTGCTATGGGTACTGTTCTTAACCTTAGTACAGCTTTTCATCCTCAATCAGACGGTCAAACCGAGCGTACTATCCAAACATTAGAGGATATGCTTCGTTCATGCGTAATAGATTTTGGTGGCAACTAGGATTCACACTTGCCTTTGATCGAATTCTCATACAACAACAGCTATCATGCGAGTATTCAAATGGCACCCTTCGAAGCATTGTATGGTCGCAAGTGCCGTTCGCCTATTTGTTGGCACGAGATTGGTGAAGTTCAAATCACTGGTCCCGAGCTCATACAAGAGACGACGGACAAGATATTACAAGTTCGAGACAACTTATTGAAAGCCAGGAGCCGACAAAAGAGTTACGCCGACAAGCGTCGCAAACCCTTGGAATTCGAGACAGGTGACTTCGTACTACTCAGGGTATCCCCTTGGAAAGGCATGGTTTGATTGGGCAAGAAAGGGAAACTTGCACCTCGCTATGTTGGTCCTTTCAAAATCCTCGAAAGGATTGGCACGGTGGCATATAGACTGGACTTGCCAGAAGAACTCAACAACGTTCAGCCTGTATTCCACGTTTCAAACTTGAAGAAGTGTCTAGCTGACGAAGGACTACAAGTGCCTCTAGAAGACTTGCAAGTCAACGAAACACTTCACTTTGTGGAAAAACCGATCGAAATCATGGATCGAGGAGTCAAGCAACTGAGGCGCAGTCGAATTCCTATCGTCAAGGTTCGATGGGAAGGAAAACGTGGCGCTGAATTTACTTGGGAACTCGAGAGTGATATGAAGACCAAGTATCCATACCTGTTCGACGTTGCATCTTCCTAAATTTCAGGACGAAATTCCCTAAAGGAGGGGAGACTGTAACGCCCTGCTTCTTCATACTTTCCATTTATAGCAAGTCTTGCTTGTATTTCCATTTTTGGTAGTCTTGTGTCCTTGTAATCGTTCCTTCGTTGTAATCGTTGTAAAATTCAAGACTTGGATCATAAATAAAACTCGTGTTTCTTTAAACTTGTGTTATACGTACTTCACACATGCTCATACATTTAATATCATGAAACAATTGATGCTTATTCGTAATTCTTGGAAACTATGTGCTGAACTTGCAAATATGTGAAACTTATGCATATAACGTGTTTTAATCGTAAAAGATACTTAAATACGACATTCATACACATTATTAAACTTGGTTTATGTTCCTCATACTTAAATTTATCTTACACTATGCCTTTATGACGAAAATAGTCCCTAAACCCTTAAAAACCCTAAAATATGAACTACAGGGGGCTAAAATGTCAATTTTTAAACTTAATTCCGGAAAATCACACCGTGGCGTCGCGCGACAGGGAGACCTCCTTTGTGGTCGCGTGCGACGACGGCCTCAATCCGGCAGCAAGTTGCTTCTAGCTCATGGATTGGTCATTTTTGTGCTTCTTTGGTGTGTTTTCTTCATTTATCCCTCAACTAACCTCACCTAATCACCTCCTATAAAACCCAACTCAATCCCACACTTGATTCACTTTACAAACTCACTAATCCACTCTCTAATCACTCAAAAATCTAGTGCAAAACAGTAGCAAAAGTCAGAAACATCTCAAGATGCAAAAGTGAGTTAAACCTCACTTATCTTCCATCTTCTTCATCCTTTCTTGCTTCTTAGCACTTAGAACAACCCTAGGGATGTTTCCATAGGTTTTCCATGGAAAACCAAGGATGGAACATCATCATAAAAGGATTATAAGTGCAAGAAACTTTCTGTTTTGTACAAACACATTGTTAAAACTTAATTAAACTTGAGGAAACTCATCTCAAACCTATGTCCTTATGCTTATAACCACTTCTATGGTTAGTTAAGCTTAAAAACAAGGTTGAGACATTCAAAATAAGAGGATTAATCCTCACAAACTTTCTGTTTTGGTTAGGGTTTAACCCACAAGTAGTGCTCAAGCTTGAAGCTTGATGATTGTGTGATTATGGGACAAGCTTGGGCTATTCCACTTAAAAATCCACACACTATTTGATGTTTTTCCATAGATTAGTTGTTCTTATTCATTTCATACTTGTAAGTTCATGACCCTCCTTGAATGTTTATAACATCAAGTGCAGTGGTGAACGCTAAGAGGTACCTAAATGGAAGACTTGTTCTTCCTACCTCCTACATGACTTCCATGATAAACAAAGAGGTTCCTAAATGGGGGATTTCTCCTTCTACCTCATGCTTGATCTATATGACTATATGAACATTATATAATACTATTATATTATCCAAATAATTGAATATTTGATGATGAATTAGTATTCATATGTCAAGGTACTAGATTATATCATCTTAGACTTTGATAACTTGTCACGATTCTAATGGAACCTTGTTCCATGAAAACATTTAAACTCCTTAGAGTTTCCTAGTGTCAAAAACAAGTGTCATATGTACTAGATGATTAATTTCATATGTTATTTTCATGTTATTTAAATTCCAAATCTATAATCTTCCATTAACTCCCAAAACTCACACACCTAGGTTCCTTTGTGTAGAAGGACAAGGTGCTCCAACTAGCTAAATCCAACAACCAACTTACTCTCGGATTCAAGTAGGAACGACTTGCAAAACCGCGAGTATACTCGAATTCCCCTCTTTACTTGTACCACTTTTTGGAGTGTAAAATGTTTACTTACCAAAACTTACACATGAACATTTTACTTAAATGCACAAACATTCCTATAACATACTTGTATACGTGATTGCTTGATACTTTAAACTTGGGTTGAGGACATCTTATGTTAGACTTATCATTGACTTCGTACGAGCCTATCCGTGACATATATAGTGCTACAGGATTAACGCACCGCCTGTAGACTTGTGGTTATGTCATGAGCATATTGCGTTTCATCATTGGTTTGATATGTTAGACACATGCCGAATTTAATGTTTATCTTGTATCACATGCTTGCTATGAGGAATTGTTTAAAACTTGTCTTTTGCTATGTATGTAACAAACTTGTATACTCGCCTTTGCTTTTGCATTGAATTGTATTTTAAACATGTTACAGGTTGATGATGACGATGCTATGAAAAGAAGTAGCGTTGATGCCTAGATACACATATAGACGCTTAGGTTTAATAAGTTGTATCAATTTTGCTTATGATTTTTATGTATTTCATTTGAACTTGTTGTTTTTGAATTTCTTTGTAATGTTTGACAATATACTTTATGAAATGAAATCGGTTTAATTAAATATTGTCACAAATAGTGTTATGAAGTCTCTTGCAATCTCATTTTCGTCTCACTCTGATGTTTTCGCCATCGGTTGGGGTGTGACATATAGATCCTGCGAGGACTTAGTTAAAGCTTATTAGGACCTCCTATAATACCCCCAAAGGTATTGTATGGCGGGGGTGCGAATAACTTCAACCCCTCATATATAAACTACTATTAAAACATTAAACCGGCTTCTTGGGATTGTATCCTTGCTGACTCAAACCACTTAGCCGAGGGTAACGTCACCTTCAAAAGAGGGGCCCTACCACTTTTCGCATTAATAACTTATTTAATTATCTTTCAATATTCCTACCCTTTTGGGATTGTATCCCTACTGACTCAAACCACTGGGTTGAGGGTAACGTCACCTTCAAAAGAGGGGCCTACTACTATAACTAAGATAATCTCTTAAAAAGTCTAAAAGTGCTAAAATCATCAAAGGTTACATTAAAGAGGAGTTGGATCCAAGTGATTCTATCTTGTCTATTTGTTTTTCATTTCATTTATCTTTTAAATTTTTAGATTTTCTTTCATGTTTAAAAACATTTATCAAAAAATTTAGATCGATTAGATGTTGACAATAAACCGGTATTAAAAGCTCTTGTGTCCTTAGACGACCTCGGTATCTTACCAACACTATACTACGCTCGCGATGGGTGCACTTGCCCTAGTGTGTGTTTAATGTTAGTACAATATCGTGTTTTATAAATTTAAAACTTGACTAATGCGTAAAATGAACTTAAAATATTAATAAAATTATATCACGCTTCACGCACACCATTTACCTAAGCAATAACCCGTAAACTCGCTAAAATCATATCGCTGCAGCACGCCCCCGTGTCCAATAAACAACATCACCAATCATGTTTTAAGTCAGACAGTAGCTGACCACGGGGTCGTGTCCGTCCCGCACGCCCCCGTGTCCAATCTCTAGTTACTAAAAACAGGACCGTAAGATCCCGACGATTGGTAAAATCTGACAAAAGCATGGATGATATTGATTATTTTTACTTTCGCCACTCTTACGGTGAGTGGTGTCAACTATGTGGTGGGTTTCATCAAGATTTAGAATGTTACATTCGAAAATTTGATCCCCATTACTTTGTAGACCCATCGTTTTCATGTAATAATCACCTTAAGATGGTCGAAAGTAAAAACGATCACTTTTACCCACCCGAATACCCTCAACCATCTCCTCCAACTGACATAACCTCCAACGAATTATGTCAAATGGAAGAAAGGATTCTCCAAAAATTAAAGGAAATAGAGCTTATGGTGAAAAGGAGGTATTCATCACAAGACAAAAATCAAGGAGAAATGTTGAGATCACATTCGGATATAACCAACATCAATGCCATCACAAGTGCCTCAACCTCTTGTGAAAACAAATAGTCGTCCCTTTGTCGATTGTGCCGTGAAGGACTCTCCATCGACCCCCACCGATGCGCTCATAGACCTGAGCGATTCGTCATATACCTTCTTTAACAAGAGCCCGGATAAGGGGAATAAAGGTTGGTTCTGCCCACCAGTAAGTAGTTTAGGTTTTACCTTTTCCGATAACCTCTTGCGTTCTTGCATGAATCCGGAGCAATTAAGGTACCTTAGGCACTTCGGTGTTGTTCCCTCCAGCAAGAAACCACCCGATCTGAATAAAAACCTTAAAAATAATTTAGACATTACTTCATAAAACTTTAGCCACGGGGCCGTGCTCAGGTCAATGTCACGGCCCCCGGCCCGGTTATACCCGTTCCATGAGTCGCGAGACAGAAACCTGTGGTAATTATTACGTTGGTAGCGGAATTTTTAACAGGATCTTTTAAAACTTGAAATGCCAAATAATCTTATTTCATAATTTGGGGATAACACCCATAATTTACAATAAAGGTGATTTCTCACGGAAATCCTCTGTTTTACAAAAACATGTTTCTTTATTTTATTGAGCCACTTCTTCAAGCTTGCAGTGCTATATGGCACTTTTTCCTTGATCACAGTAGATCACCTAAAACATGTTTTAAAAAGGTTTTAGCAGCAGGGAAATACTGGAGAGTCACTCAAGTTGCACAAAACGACATATTGTTATAATATACAGTATTAAGGGTGATTACATTGTTTCTATCAACCAATTACCCCAAATTGGTATTTGTCACTCGACTGTATCTGTGACTATGGTCAGATCACCCATTGGCTAACCCGTTGTCCAATGGTGACGGGTATCAAGTAATGTATACAAAACCCCACATACCGGCAGTAATTGAAGATTACAAAGACTTAATCCCTGTAATTATAACTTTGAAAACAAGTAGAGTTTTAAGAAAACAATTTGATAAAAAGAGAATGACTCACATTGCAAATTTAGACGGGCAGAGTTTAGCCTACTGATTTAGCCTTGTTAACCTAATTCAAATAATAATGCACACGAAAACTAGGTCAGTAACTTAATACAACTTTTACGACAACTCACGAGATCAAAACCTTCACGACGAATGACAAAGTATAGCCCAAATACGGGCAGCACTTAAACATCCATTGGATTGGTTTTTTATCGATCGGACATTGAATCGTAGCAGTGATCGAGTTATTACCCTGTTATCGCGGCAGAATTTCGTGCTTGTGTGTGTTTTTGGAGTAAACTGATGATATCTCAACGTACAAAATGAATGTTTACGTCGAACCAACGCCAAAATGCAAGTGCCAAACCCCTGATACTTATACTAAAAAATGGTCTATGTCGCGTGTCACGAGAGGCTCTCGCGTGGCGCGACGGGTCACTTCTAGGATATGGTAGCCTTGTGTATTTCAAGCCTAGGTGAGTCAGCCGTTCGACGAAATTCGCATTCGACAACAAACAGTGAGGATAATACCAGTTAGGGAATACCCCCCCTGAGTTTTAGGGGGCCCTGATCCTAGTTCCGATTGTTCTGAAAATTTTAGGGGTCATGCAATATTATTTGGGGGTCTCAATTAGGGTTTCCTATTGGACATAATAAAATAAGAAATAGTAATTTTGGCGAGAGTTGTTACATCCTCCCCACCTTATTAAAATCTCGTCCTCGAGATTTACTGGAACAAGTAGGGATACTTTCGCTTCATCTCTGATTCCAGCTCCCAAGTGTACTCAGGTCCTCTCTTTGAATCCCACTTGACTTTAACCAGCACTAGTCCTTTGTGCTTGAGAAACTTGACCTTTCTGTCTTCAATTTTGAGTGGTTTCTCAACAAATTTTAACTTTTCATTTACCTCTACATCTTGAAGAGGTACTACCAGGGATTCGTCAGATAGACATTTCTTGAGATTGGATACATGAAACACATCATGTACTCCAGCTAGTTCTTCGGGTAGTTGTAAGCGATAAGTGACTGGTCCTATTCGCTGGATTACTGGGAATGGTCCTACGTATCTTGGATTTAGCTTCCCTTTCTTACCGAACCGAACTACTCCTTTCCAAGGAGAAACTTTCAAGAGTACCTTATCTCCGACTTGAAATTCCAGTGGCTTGCGTCTGTTGTCTGCATAACTCTTCTGGCGATCTCGAGCCATTTTCAGTCTTTCCTTGATTTGAGTGATCTTGTCGGTGGTTTCTTGTACAATCTCGGGACCTAATAATTGGCTTTCTCCTATTTCTGCCCAACAAACTGGAGTTCCATACTTTCGTCCATCCAGTGCTTCGAATGGGGCAGCTTCAATGCTTGAATGGTAACTATTGTTATAGGAGAATTCAATTAAGGGTAGGTGGTCATCCCGATTTCCACCAAAATCTATTACACATGCCCTGAGCATGTCTTCCAGGTTTTGGATCGTCCTTTCACTTTGTCCGTCTGTTTGAGGATGGTATGCAGTACATAAATTCAATCGTGTCCCCATTGCTTCTTGGAAACTCGTCCAAAAATGTGAAGTGAAACGACTATCTCTATTCGATACGATAGAGAGTGGGACTCCATGTAAGGATACTACCTCATCTACGTATAACTTGGCTAATCTTTCCATACTAAAAGTTTCTTTCATGGGTAGGAAATGAGCTGATTTGGTTAATCGATCCACAATTACCCAAATCGCATCATTACCTTTTCTGGTTTTGGGCAACTTAGTAACAAAATCCATGGTTATTAGTTCCCATTTCCAAACAAGCATTTCTAATTGTTGAAGTAACCCTGAAGGTTTCTGGTGTTCTGCCTTAACTTGTGAACAAGTTAGACACTTAGATACATATCTAGCTATGTCCTTTTTCATTCCTATCCACCAGAAATTATTTCTTAAATCTTGGTACATCTTATTATTTCCAGGATGCATGGTATACCTAGATTTATGGGCTTCCTCAAAAATCTTATTTCTTAATTCTCCTTGCTTAGGTACCCAAATCCTCTTCTTGTGGAATCTCCAAATTCCATCAGCTCCTTGCTCTAATTCCTTTATTCTTCCTTTCATTCCTTCAACATCATCCTTGATTGCTGTGGCTTGAACATTTTTCAGTTGTTCCATTAAGTCTAATTGTAAACTTAATCTAAGAGCACGAACTCGCTTTTGCTTTTCGTGATACTTACGACTTAAGGCATCTGCAACTACGTTTGCTTTTCCTTCGTGATATTGAATATCACAGTCGTAGTCACTTAGAATTTCCATCCATCTTCTTTGCCTCATGTTCAATTCTTTTTACCCAAATATGTACCTTAAGCTCTTATGATCTGTATAAACTGTAAACTTACTTCCATACAGATAATGCCTCCAAATCTTAAGGGCAAAAATTATTGCTCCTAATTCTAAGTCATGTGTCGTATAATTTTCCTCGTGCTTTTTCAATTGCCTTGAGGCATACGCAATTACCTTTTTGCGTTGCATTAGTACACATCCTAATCCTAGCTTAGAAGCATCACAGTAAACTTCAAAATCTTTTGTCCCTTCTGGTAAGGCAAGAATTGGGGTGTTTGTTAACCTTTGTTTTAAAATCCTAAAAGCCTCTTCTTGCTTAGGTCCCCGTTCAAACTTAACTGTTTTACAGGTTAGCTTAGTTAATGGCACAGCTATCTTAGAGAAACCCTTAATGAAACGCCTATAGTATCCAGCTAAGCCTAGAAAACTTCTAACTTCTGTAGCTGATTGCGGGACCTTCCATTTGGTGATCGCTTCTATCTTGGAGGGATCTACGTGAATACCTTCGTGATTCACCATGTGTCCTAAAAATTATACCTCCTGTAGCCAAAACTCACACTTCGAAAATTTGGCGTAAAGCTTTTCCTTTCTTAACAAAGTTAAGAGTGCATGCAGGTGCTGATAATGCTCATCCTGACTTTTGGAATAAATAAGTATATCGTCAATGAAGACAATTACAAATTTATCCAAATACGGTTTACAGATTCTATTCATCATGTCCATGAATGCTGTCGGAGCATTTGTTAGTCCAAAAGGCATAACTGTAAACTCGTTGTGACCATACCTAGTTCTGAAAGCGGTTTTAGGTATGTCTTCTTCTTGTACTTTCAACTGATGGTATCCGGAGCGTAAGTCTATCTTAGAAAAATATCTAGCCCCCTGAAGTTGATAAAAAAGATCATCAATCCTAGGCAATGGGTATCGATTCTTGATTGTAACCTTATTCAGTTCCCTATAATCGATACACATTCGCATCGAACCATCCTTCTTCTTTACAAACAACACTGGTGCTCCCCAAGGGGATGAACTAGGTTGTATAAATCCTTTGCTTAATAATTCATCTAACTGCTTTTTCAATTCTAACATTTCGGTGGGTGTTAACCGATAAGGTGCCTTGGCTATCGGTGTAGTTCCAGGAATTAGATGAATTCTAAATTCTACTTCCCTATCGGGTGGTAATCCAGGTAATTCTTCTGGGAATACATCTGAGTATCCTGATACTACTGGAATTTCCTTAAGTTCCTTACCCTTAGTGCTAATGATTACCGAAATCATATACACTATTCCTTGCTTTCGTTCGTAACTAGCAACTTTCATTACTGACCGGGTTTACGCGGCTTATCCCCTGTAATCATAATTACTTCTCCCGTGGGTGCACGTATTTCTATGGAGTTCTTATCACAGAGGATTTGAGCATGGTTGGCTACTAACCAATCCATTCCTAATACGACATCGAATCTAGCTAAATTCATAGGTAATAGGTTTGCAGAAAATTTATGACCTGAAAGTTCTATGTTTTCATTTTGCAAAACCGTATCTATGTTAACAGAATTCCTGTCTACCGTTTCTACTGTATAAATCTGCCTAAGTTTCGTTAAAGGTAGCTTAAGAGCTTGGCAGAATGAAGTATTTATAAAACTTTGGTTTGCACCAGAGTCGAATAATACTTTCGCATACACGTCATGAAATAAGAACGTACCAGCTATTACATCAGGAATCAGTTCAGCTTCCTGCGTGGTCAATTGAAAGGCTTTTGCGTTCTTCTTATTAGTTCCTTCTGCAAGTTTGGCCTTGTTATCAGCTGGTTTGACCAATTTAGGGCATTCGGGTCGGAAATGCCCAGCTTCTCCACAGTTGTAGCAAATCTTTGTTTCTTTCTGCAATCTTCTTCACGATGTCCTATAGCTTTGCAGAAGTTGCAGGGTTCATTACATTTTCCAAAATGTTTCTTTTTACAGTTCCTGCAGAACGGCGGAGTGGAAGATTACCCAGTTCCTCTTTTCTTGAAATTGCTATTATTACCCACACGAAATCCTTGGGTAATTTTCTGAGCCAATTCCTTCTTCATGTTTTCTTCTCGCGTACGCACCAGTCCGTCAGTCAAAGTGTTGGCTAATTCCACTGCATCATCGATCGTGCGGGGTCTCGCAGCTTTGACAATATCCCGGATCTCGCTAATTAAACCCCAAATGTAGCGAGAAATAAGTACCGGTTCTGGCGAGGCCAGAGTTGGTACAATTCGAGCATATTCGAAAAACTTCGAAGTATACCCTCGGCAACCCACATCCACCATTCGGCGGCTCAGGAATTTATTTGCCATTTGTTCTTTTTCATACTCTGGGCAGAATTTTCTTTCCACCAATTGCTTAAACTCTTCCCAGTTCATGGCATAGGCCATGTCGCTTCCCTTGGCTTGCAACACGGTGTTCCACCATTCTAATGCTTCTTCCTTGAAAAGATGAGAAGCATGCATGACTTTATCCTCCTCGACACATTTACTTATTTTAATTACTGCCTTGGTTTTCTCCAACCAACGCAGTGCAGCAGTCGCCCCTTCATTGCCTGCAAATTCAACAGGTTTACAGGCCAGAAATTCCTTGTAAGTGCAACCAGGCGTTGCAGCTTTCATTCTTTTAAGAAATGGGGCTTGCATCCCATCATTATCATTATTATTAACGTTGCCGCCTCCATTTACGCTATTACTGAAGTTGTCTTCATGAGTACGTTTGCTAGGAATAATTGGTTGAGGTTCAACTGGATTTTGGGCAGCATCAAGGATTGCTGGAATAGCATTGGCTATTCCTTGAGCAACGATGTTTTCTATATCTTGTCTATTCAGAAAATGGTCCTCATTGTTTTGCTCAGATTGGTTAACCTCGTTAACTAGTTCATTACCAGCGTGTTCCATCTGGTAATTAATATATATATAACTTATTAGCATAAAATGAATAACAACCAAACATAATAAAACAATCGCACATAATCAAGTTAACACGTATAACCAAAATTGTCGACTTTGCGACGTTGATATTGTTATATATTAGTATGCGTCCGTACATACCGGTTATCTTACAAAGTTTTATTTTAAGTTATTTTACAAGATTATAATTTTATTATTATTATTTTTATTATATAATCACAACCACACAGTCACACCACCACCGTCAGCTGGCATCTCAGAAGCGACGTTCCCTCTCGTCGTACTTCCAGGAGATCATTTCTCCCACCTCCCGGATTCGATTCCATGCGTCCACCAGCTCCTCGCCAAAATGGCGGAGTTCAGCCAAGTTCTCATTGCTCATAGGTGGGTTTGGTGCAGGCTCGGGGTCAAACTGAGGGAAAAAGGTATTAGGGTTATTTAAGAGATTCTGAAATTGCCAGTCAGTGGTCCACCATTCTTCCAGCTCTCCTGGTAGAGGTCGGGGGTGGATAATAGGATTTGGGATAGCAGGTTCCCGATTAACTGGAAGTTGTGCTTCCGCTGGGTAATTGAAGAGGTTTTCATCGGCAGGTCCGATGAGGTCACTAAGTGCCAGTTTACGATCCAGCTCCTCCCATGATGGCATTTCCTGGGCTTGCCCTGAACTTTCCCCGATCTCCTTTCCTTTGCCTTTATCATTTGGATCCTCAATCTTTATAATTTTTCATGTTGCTGGTTTCTTCCTACGCTCACGCCTCCAGCCCACGAATCGTCTTCTCTTTTTCGGTTTGGGTTTCACCTAAGATTGGGCTTGGAATTCCATAGGTTTCTCAGTGTCGGCCCAATAACCGGAAAAGCCCTCGGAAACTTCCATGTCAGCAGAATGGATAGTGATATTCTAAAGAGCTTCAGACAACTCATTCATGCTGTTAGCATATATGAAGAAACACACAAAATTCTAAGTTAAAATTTTGTAAATTGGATTTTCACATAATCACAGAATGGCAATCAGAAAAATTAAGTATTTCTAAATACTTAATTGGCTTAAATCAGTGGCTCTGATACCACCTTTTTCTGTCACGACCCCCGGCCCGGTTTTACCCATTCCAGGAGTCGCGGGACAGAACCCCGTGGTAACTATTATGTTGGCAGCGGAATTTTTAACAGGATCTTTTAAAACTTGAAATGCCAAATTATCTTATTTCATAATTTGGGGATAACACCCATAATTTACAATAAAGGTGATTTCTCACGGAAATCCTCTGTTTTACAAAAACATGTTTCTTTATTTTATTGAGCCACCTCTTCAAGCTTGTAGTGCTACATGGCACTTTTTCCTTGATCACAGCAGATCACCTGAAACATGTTTTAAAAAGGTTTTATCAGCAGGGAAATACTGGCGAGTCACTCAAGTTGCACAAAACGACATATTGTTATAATATACAGTATTAAGGGTGATTACATTGTTTCTATCAACCAATTACCCCAAATCGATATTTGTCACTCGACTGTATCTGTGACTATGGTCAGATCACCCATTGGCTAACCCGTTGTCCAATGGTGACGGGTATCAAGTAATGTATACAAAACCCCACATACCGACAGTAATTGAAGATTACAAAGACTTAATCCCTGTAATTATAACTTTGAAAACAAGTAGAGTTTTAAGAAAACAATTTGATAAAAAGAGAATGACTCACATTGCAAATTTAGACGGGCAGAGTTTAGCCTACTGATTTAGCCTTGTTAACCTAATTCAAATAACAATGCACACGAAAACTAGGTCAGTAACTTAATACAACTTTTACGACAACTCACGAGATCAAAACCTTCACGACGAATGACAAAGTATAGCCCAAATACGGGCAGCACTTAAACATCCATCGGATTGGTTTTTTATCGATCAGACATTGAATCGTAGCAGTGATCGAGTTATTACCCAGTTATCGCGGCAGAATTTCGTGCTTGTGTGTATTTTTGGAGTAAACTGATGATATCTCAACATACAAAACGAATTTTTACGTCGAACCAACGCCAAAATGCAAGTGCCAAACCCCTGATACTTATACTGGAAAATGGTCCCTGTCGCGTGTCACGAGAGGCTCTCGCGTGGCGCGACGGGTCACTTCTAGGATAGGGTAGCCTTGTGTATTTCTAGCCTAGGTGAGTCAGTCGTTCGACGAAATTCGCATTCGACAACAAACAGTGAAGATAATACCAATTCGGGAATACCCCCTGAGTTTTAGGGGGCCCTGATCCTAGTTCCGATTGTTCTGAAAATTTTAGGGGTCATGCAATATTATTTGGGGGTCTCAATTAGGGTTTCCTATTGGACATAATAAAATAAGAAATAGTAATTTTGGCGAGAGTTGTTACAGTCAACACCCCCCGTTCCCACCTAAAAGTTCCACCATGGGGCCGTGGTAAACAAACACGCCTTGTGCTCATAATACGGACAAAATTGTCTGACCCATCTCTGACCACGGGGCCGTGTCCAGCCAACACTGGGCCGTGGTCAGTGTGCTGTCACTTTCTATAAAGTCAGCTTTGGGGCAGCGTATTTGGACCCATTCCAAAGACAAAGATCTTCCCTGATTTGCACACATACCCAAACAGGTATATTCTTAAAAAGGTTTCACTCAAACCATATTGTCTTTGCCACTTTTGTCAATTTCCTTCTTATCTAAAGCTCTCCCACCTCCATTAAAGGTTGAAGCTTCATAACTTCAAGCTTTATCTAAGTAATTGCAAAGTTTTTAACCACGAAGTCTTAATAAACATAAGCTTTACAACACTGTTTTGAGTTATTTATGTTCAGAAATGCTTTAAAACACAGAAAAATAATTTAAAACAATGAGTTTCTGGGTTCAAAAATCTTGTAGAGGTGTCACCATGGGGCTGTGCCCAGCAGGCACAGGGTCGTGGCTGGAAGTTTCATCTTCACTTTTTGAGATTTTTCTCTTGTTTTCTTAGTATGTCAAGCCAAAATAGTGGAACGTCATCAACAGGCTCAAGAAACAACCGGAGGGGAACAAGACCATCAATTGAAGCCACCCTAGTCCGCTATGTGTGTGCTTTAAGGGAGGCCATCGACGAAATGACATCGGTGGAGGATATCCTCATCGACCGTATCAACTACTTGATGGTGGGACTAGAGAATAGCTTTCAAGAAATCAACATTTTGCACCAAAGGTTGAACATTCTTGATATGCCACCCATGGAACCAATATTCCCATAAGAGGATTGGAACCTTGCGCAAGAAGTTAACAACCCAACCGGACGGGATGACCTTCCCCAACCTCCTCAAGGAAATCTACACGAGGTTCCGGTCACCATCGCACCTCCCCCACAAAATGTTGTGGATGATAAGCCCTTCCTCTTTCTCCCTCGGGAGATTGAGGAGATGCTCAATGACATTTGAGGAGCACCCTCCGGAGTGAAGCTCTAAAAAGCCCCTACTCTCCGAAAAATTATTTTCGGGTTTTTGTTGTTTTAACATGTGAAATCTTGGGTAGAGCTTCCTTATGGTTTTAAAATTTCTTGCATATTAGGACCTATCTATCTAATCGTAGGACTTTTGTAATTTTTAATTTGTAGGACTAATTTCAGGACCGTTTGTATCTCGCATTCTAATATATGATGGTTTAAGTTATTGTTGTGGTGTTTGGATTGTTTTATGGCCTAAACAAACGAGAAAAAGATGAAAACTGCCAATGGGACTTTAAAACCGCACCCCATGCACGTAAACAGTGCCTTTCGACAACTTTTTCAGCTTCCCAGCATGTGCAGCACGGGGCCGTACCCAACCCATGCCCAGAATTTGCAGAAAACAGCAACTAGTCAGGTAACTGACCACGGGCGGTGCCCAATGGACACGCCCGGTGGTCAGCCCTCTGTTCATTTTTGATACTGCCACTCTGACCAACGGGCCGTCCACGGACCACACGGGCCCGTGGCGAGACGCCCAGTACCAGTAACATAAAAACTTGTTTTCAACACGCTTTTACACATTCGAATCAATCTAAAAACTTATTTTTGGACACATTGAGGACAATGTGTAATTTAAGTGTGGGGGGGGGGGGGGAGCTAAAACCTTGAATCTTGCAAGTCCTAATAACAAGCCTTACACAAAGCTCGTATTGGAACCGCTAGTCACCCCAAATCTTTTCAAAATTTTTCAATTTTTTTACTTGTCTTGGTTTAATTTGGGAATAACAAGTTCTAAAAAGGTTATGTTTTTACAAATTTACAACCGATAGCATCATCATAAAAAGAACCAAAAAGAATAATTATAAAAAGGCATGACAAATCTTTTTAAATTTTTATTATATATACTTGTTCACACTATAAACCCATACCCACAATAAGTGAGTTTTGAGCCTTTATTGAGCATACATGCATACATCTTTAAACTAAATGCTCATTTTCATTTCTTGTGTGAATAGCCGCTTGGTTATTACGACTTTAGAACTTGCCAAGACAATACATTCCCGGTCCTTACCAACTTAAACCCAAGTAAGTAAATGATGGAGGCATTAGGACTAACCTTTTCTTTCAAAACCATTGTTTTCCTTCTTTTTACTTCCCTACCTAAAATCCCCCTAGTTAATCCCTTTGAGTCTAAACCTTTTCGTTTCAAAAACCTGTAAAAAAAACACCCATTACCCACCAAAACCTTTTTCCTTTCAAACTCATTTGTTTTAGTAAAATGCTCGGTTATCATGTGACATGAAAAACAAATTAGAGAATTTTTGCAATAACCAAACAAGTTCCTCAAAAATCTTGTTTGAATATGCTTAGTTTGAATAAATGTCGCAAAAACAAAAAAAAAGTTTTACGACAATCGACGCTTTTCGCCACTTTACTAACTACTAACCCAAAAACCGCCTATCCTTAGCCCAAGCCTAACCCTTCCCAAAGTCCTCTTGATATTTACAATGGTTTATAGTTAAAACGGAGGAGGTTTGATCGCTTAGCAAACATATGGTAGAAGTAAGTCCCATGCCGGAATCAAGTGTTTCACAAAAATACACCTTCGGCCGAGTGTTGAGTGGTCTCCCGTGAGGTATGTGAACTTGTATATAAACAAATAGAATTTTAAAAAGGCATGTTATGCCCAAATGAATAATTTTTCTTAAACAAGTGTTCTAAATAAATCATGACGAATAGGATTGCAAATAAAATAAAATTTAAATAAAGATCTTGGATTCCCAACACTCAAGATAAGCCACAAAACTTCTTCTCTACCTATTCCATTTGGGTGTGTAAGCCAGATTTAAAAAGTTTTGCTTAAGGACAAGCAAAGATTCAAGTGTGGGGGTATTTGATGTGTACAAAATGCAACATATAAATTACATCAATATAGGCATAAAACCAACCCTTTTTAGTACTAATGTTGGGAAAAGCGCGTTTCTTTCTTCCTTTTTGAATTTACATGACCAAATTAGCTTAAAAGAACAAAAGAAACAAATAAGCAGCCAAAAACCAACATAAATACAAGAAGAAGGAATAACGTGACATGCCTGAACCCTCGGCAGCATCTCCCAAGACAAAAATAAGAAAACAGAAGCTGACCACGGGGCCGTGCCCAACCAGGCATGAGTCGTGGTCAGACCTCACACATAAGGACAAAGACTGCAGAAGTTTCTACGCCCACCACGGGGCCGTGCCCAAATCACCACGGGGCGTTTTAACAAAACAGTACCACGGGCGTGCCCCGTGCTCAATGAGCACGGCCCCGTGCTCAATGAGCACGGCCCCGTGTTCAACTTTCTGCAGATTTTTAGAACAAGGAATCTTGGGGTTTTAAATTATTCTCTTAACTTATGAAGCTTTTTTGAGCAGAAATAACTTAAAACAATGTTGTGTAACTTATTTTTAACAAGATTCCTTAAACAAAAATTCAATAAACATCACAACAAAGCTTGAAATCAAGCTTCAATGGAGTTCTTGGTGCAAGAAAGATGAAGAAGAAGGCAAAAGATAAAAGAGGAAAGGACAAGATGCTTGTAAGAACCTTCTTTTAGAACATACCTAGGATGGTAAGTCAGAAAATCCTTTCAAATCTCTGTCCCTGGATGGTCCAAATGTGCAGGGTTCTTGGCTGCATTTATAGAAAACGACAGCGTGCTGGACACGGCCCCGTGTCGGCTGGACACGGCCCCGTGTCGGCTGGACACGGCCCCGTGTGCAGGCAAGATCCTGACACGTTTTGTCCGTATTCTGACAAAAGTCAGAAGGGAATATTTTGGTGGACACGGGGGCGTGTTGACCTGGGCACGGCCCCGTGTCGAAAAACTGTTTTATGAAATTTGTCTATTTTTAAGGAACTTTTCCGGATCGGGCGGTTCCTTACTGGATGGAACAACCCCAAAGTGCCTAAGATACCTCAATTGATCTAGATTAAGACGAGAACGCAAGAGGTTGTCGGTGAGGGTGATTCCTATGCTATATGTAGGTGGACAAGTCCAACCCTTTTCCGGGCTCTCGTTAAAGAAGGCGTATGTCGAATCGCTCAGGTCTATGTATGCATCGAACGAAGTCGATGGGGAGTCCTTCACGGCACAATCGACAGAGGGACGACTATCGCTCAAGTCCTCACTAGAGTTAGAAGTATCATTGGAAACAATGAAGTCGTTTGAATGCGTTTCCAACCTTTCTTCTTGGTTGTTGTCTTGGAAAAGATTATTGAAATCTTCCCTAAGTTCTTTTAACCAATTAAAAATTAAATCTTCTAGTTGAAATAATTCATCGAGAAGCATTTCCCCTAGAATATCCGGTTGGGCGCATTCGAGGGAGCGATAGGGATTATTTTTACTTTCGCCCCTCTTAAGGATACTAGGAAAAGATGGGTCTATATAGTGGGGTTTATAATTTAGAAAAAAGCATTCTAATTCTTTATGATTACCACCACATAATTGACACCACATAGTACCATAAGAGTGCCGAAAGTAAAAAGTATCAGTATCACTCATATTTGTGTCAGAAATTACCAACCGTCGGGATCTTACGGTTCTGTTTTCAGTAACTGAAACTTGGGCACGGGGCGTGTTTAGTGGGCACGGCCCCGTGTTCAGCCTACTGTCTGACTTAAAACAGGATTGCCAGTTCCAATGATTGGGCACGGGGCATGTTCAGCAGGCACGGCCCGTGCTGAGTTCTGCAGAAGCTGAAAAACTAAAAAAAATCCTAAAAAATATGAAAAATAAGAAAAACGATTAGGCCGTTGATTCCTAACTTTCTTAAAATCCTTGTGTCCCCGGCAACGGCGCCAAAAACTTGATGCGTGTGAAGTGTTATATATATTAGGTGTATATTTTAAGCCCCTTTAACACTTATTTTTAGCCAAGTTTTAAATTTGTAAAACACGATATTGTACTAACACTAAACACACATATGGGCAAGTGCACCCATCGTGAGCGTAGTATAGTGTTGGTAAGATACCGAGGTCGTCCAAGGACACAAGAGCTTTTAGTACCGGTTTATCCTCAACGTCTAATCAAAATAAAAAGTTTAGAAAAATGTTTTAACTAAGAAAAATAAAAACTAAATAAAATGCTGAAAATAAAAATAAAAATAAAAACAGATAGACAAGATGAATCACTTGGTTCCGACTCGTATCTAGTGTAACCTTTGATTATTTCCGCACTTTTGCACATAATTAAGAGATTATCTTAGTTATTGTAGTAGGCCTCTCTTTTGAAGGTGACGTTACCCTCACCCCAGTAGTTTGAGTCAGCAAGGATACAATCCTAAAAGGGTGGATTATTGGAAGATAATTAATTAAGTTATTAATGCAATATTGTGGTAGGCCCCTCTTTTGGAGGTGACGTTACCCTCGACTAAGTAGTCTGAGTCAGCAGGGATACAGTCCTAAATAGCCGGGTTATAGTATTAATAGTAGTTAACTTATGAGGGGATCAAAGAGTTTGGACCCCCGCCATCTAATACCGTTAAGTATTGAAGGAGATCCTACTAAATTTGACCCAGGTCCATTGCAGGACCTCTAAACGCTGAACAATGGCAAGACCTTTACCAAACCGTTCCCTTAACCCCCGACCAGGTAGCCAACATACCTCCATATAGACCGTGGAGATATGAATGGTGAAAATCTTTTATTTTATATAGACAGTAAAATAATGCCAAGACACCATGGACAAACGATAAGGAAAGATCACCTTCAACATAAGCAACTAGTTATTAAAGTTATTAATACAAAACCAAATAAAAAGTGCAAAAGATTATGAATAAAAAGTATTACACTAGACACTTTGTCTTCACCAAGTGATGTAAGAGACTTAGGCAAACATGGCCTTGATTGTCAAGAACTCTTACGATCAATCTTGGATCCCGAGACGACTCACACACTCTATGATGGACAATGGATGATGGTGGTGGATGATGGTGTTATGGTGGTGGTGGGTGGTGGGTGAAGTGTGAGAGAGGTGGTGTGCCAAGGGATGGTTTGAGCTTGAGCCAAGCACTTCTATTTATAGGCTGAACAGAAGCTCGGGCACGGCCCCGTGTCCACATCCTTCTCTTTCTCCATTTAATGCAATTTTGTCTTTTTAGTTGACCACGCCCCCGTGTCCGCTGAGCACGACCCCGTGGTGCAGAAGAATCTTTGTACTATGCAGATTTGCTGGATTGTGCGAATCTTATAGTTGACCACGGCCCCGTGTCCGCTGAGCACGGCCCCGTGGTGGGCAATAGAAGCTTCTACCACTTTGTCTTTTCTGCTGTCACTTGGGCACGCCCCCGTGCTGGCTGAGCACGGGGCGTGTTCAGGCCTCTGATCTCTTGTTTTGCTTGGGAAGATGCTGTCGTGGGGTCGGGCATGTCATGTCTTGTCCCTTTTCTTGTATTTATGTTAGATTTTGATGTCTTTTTGCTTCTTTTGTTAATTTGAGCTCATTTAATCCTGAAAATACAAAAGGAAGACAAAAGCACACTTTTTCCAACATTAGTACTAAAAAAGGGTTAGTTTTATGCCTCATTTGATGAAATGTATATGTTACATTTTGAACACATCAATTACAACCACTTGTTTTCAATGGGGATGTAATGTAATGATTTCTCTCAATTGAATAAACAGACACTTGCTTCATAGCACTCACTTGAATCGTCTCTGAAGTACTGAACAATAGAAATAACAGCTTCGGTTTCATCAGATGCAACGTTTACCGTGGAATGCATCCTTATTTTTGTAAATCGCACAAAACAGGCATGCGTTGAACGAGTCTAGAACACTCGTAATCCTCAACCGGCTTTGAAACCGGACGAAATCTGTTAAGGAACTGTTTGATTTCACGGTGAGTGGAGAAATTAGCGACGGAGAAACTGTTCGACACAGACATGCATCAGGAAAGAAGCATATAATGATTCCTCTCAATTGAATAGACAGACACTTGCTTCATAGGACTCACTTGAATCGTCTCTGAAGTACTGAATAACAGAAATAACAGGCATGCCTTGAATGAGTCTAGAACTGCTCGAAATCCCTCAACCGGCTTTGAAACCGGACGGAATCTGTTAAGAAACTGTTCGATTTCACGGTGAGTGGAGAAATTAGCAAGATAAGAAGGATGAGATATCGGCAGTTAGCTCGAAGAAGTTTCTCTCAATCAGGTCTTCCAATAGATTCTCCCTTTTAACAATGTCCTGTTAATTGTTTCAAATGACATGCTCGATTGAAGATGTAATTGCAAGACTATTTGTCGGGCTTCTAATGCTCACACAGGGTGATAAACAACGCTGACACGTGGGAAGAAAGTCATTGGACTGCCGCAGATGAAGTCAAATGTGATCAAACTTAGACATCAGACGTAAATCTTGAAGAAAGATCCGTGGGCCCTATTGTCGGATCTGTCACTCCATGGAAGATGTGATTAAGGTAAGCGTGCCGTGTCATGTGTCATAAAATGGAACATAATCCCAGATTGTCTAAAGAAGCGCTTTTATCATGTGTGATCCAGAGGTCGGTCTCGGGTGGGCATAAGATCCGTGGGCCCTATTGTCGGATCTGTGACTCCATGGAAGATGTGATTAAGGTAAGCGTGCGGTATCATGTGTCATAAAATGGAACATAATCCTAGATTGTCTAAAGAAGCGCTTTTATCATGTGTCATATTAGAGTAGTATGAGTCTGAGTCCATTGTGGTTCGTGAATGTTTCGAATCATCGTAGAAGACGTATCGGGTGAGTTGTGGTTGATTTATAGGAGGAGGTTATGAAACGAATATATGTTTATGCGAATTTAAAGGACAATACTGACAGAGGTGCTAGTCTTTTCTCCCACTGTGTAAACTTAAAAAATCTCACCATAACACATCTAATATGACACATGATAAAAGCGCTTCTTTAGACAATCTGGGATTATGTTCCGCAAATTGGGAACCACATATTCGTGTGTAAAAGCTTGGAAAGATGACCGAATAGAGATCTGTATACACCCTTGGTATTTGTTTACCACATGACACATGATAAAAGTGTTTCTTTAGACAATCTGGAATTATGTTCCGCAAATTGGGAACCACATTGTAGACTGGTGGGCTTGAATGGTTTTAATAATACTTGAAAATGGAAATAATCGTGTCAAGATCTTTATCTATCATATCATCGATCAACTGCTCGAAATCCCTTTCGTTTCTCGAGTTCGCATTCGACACAACACAACACAACAAAAAATAAATTCAAAAAAAACAGTGGCCTGATACGCATCGTATAGGCCTATACGATGCGTATCAAGCCCGCCGCCAGACATAACCTGCACCTGTCAGTCTGGCATGTCTTTTACTTTATTTCAATACGCATCGTATAGGCCTATACGATGCGTATTGAATTGAAAAAGTGTGCAGATAGACAGGGGGTGTGCCATTAGAAAACCCCTTATATAATACTAGGTTAGAACCCCGTGTAATACACGAGTTAAATAAATGTAATTTTATATACCAAATAATAAAAAAAAACATACTTTTAAAAACCTCGTTTATTACATGGGTTGAATTAATGTAACTTTTGTATACCAAATAATAAAACAATATATCTTTAGAAATCTCGTTTATTACATGAGTTGAATAAATGTAATTTTATATATTAAATAATAAAAAAGTTATATCTTTAAGAACCATGTGTATTGTACGGGTTGAGTAAATTTAATTTTATATTTTAAATAATGAAAAAAGTTACATTTTTAAGAAACTCATGTATTGTATGCGTTGAGCACATGTAATTTTATAAACCATATGTATTATATGGATTGAATAAATCTAATTTTATATACCACATAATAAAAAAAGTTATATTTTTAAAAACCCGGTGTATTACACGTGTTGCATAAATGTAATTTTGTATAGTAAATAATAAAAACATTATATCTTTAAAAAATCTCGTTTATTACACGAGTTGAATGAATCTAATAAAAAATTATATCTTTAGAAAAACTAACGGATATACTCGATATATGATAGGTGGGGTGATTGCGGTGATGGTTCTTATAAATGTCATATAAACATAGTGAATATTGTATTTGAGTTGAGAGTTGAACATGAAAATAAAAGTATAGAACCAATAAACATTGATTAATCTTTTTGTTTACCCCTTATACACATTTTTGAAATATGTTATACCCTTAACTATTTTAGTTTAATAAAATAAATAAATCATTTACATTATATTAATTTATATTTAGTGTCCGTCTTTTGTTAATTTCAGGATAAATAATTTTGAAATCTAATAAATATTTTAAAATATTATATTATCTCCTATAAGAATTGTTTAAATTTATATTGAATTTAATTTTATAATTATCTTTTAATTAATATTAATTATCTATAATTAACTAGAAGAGATAGAAAAAAACTAAAAAATAAATAACTCCAATTAATGAAATGAAATGTGTCCTCAAATTGGTTGTAGACTTGTAACCCTACTAATGGCAATTAAATCAACGAATGGCAATTAAATCAATTAATAAATCCAAAACCAGTTGTTTGTTGACTCAAAACAAAACAATTGTTGAATTCTCCTCAAATTGGTTGTAGACTTGTAACCCTACGAATGGCAATTAAATCAATTAATAAATCCAAAACCAGTTGTTTGTTGACTCAAAACAAAACAATTGTTGAATTCTCACAACACACCTTACTTACCTAACCTTACCTTATCTTTTCGATTCATCATTATATTAATTTAAATTAAATATTATTATTTTTAGTATTATTAATAATTTTAACCAATTAAATGAGAGAATGACAAGTGTCTCAAAACAGGTTTCTTTTCTTTTATTATTTTATTATATAGTATAGATAGAAGATTAATTAAAAATCTTTGTTTCTTGTCGTCTTCTTCAACGTTAAACAACAGAGCCAAAACCCTAAAATAACGTCCAGCCGCCAAGAACAATGATGATGACGATGGAAACGACGCAGTTGCCGGAGATGGTTAAACCAGTGATGACGATGATGAAGGTGGACGATGAAGTTAATCGGCAGAAGATGACCGGTGAAGAGGATGACGATGACCAGTGATGGAGATGAAGTGTAGTTCAGTCGGGATATTTCGGAGGTGATCGGAGATCAAAGAAGATGACCGGAGGTCGATGTGGTGGTTGACAGTGTGTGAAGATGAATGGAGGTGAAAGATCGCTGATCGGAGGTGGTTGTCGTCGGAAGTTACGATGAAGGTGGAGGTGATGGTCGCCGGAGATGGTTGACGACGGAGGTGTGAAAGGTGATCAGAGAACGGCGGTGGTCGGCGACGATGTTGAGTTGCAGGTTATGATGATCGTCGGAGGTCGAAGATGATGATACGATGTCGATGACGGTGGTTGAAGATAGGTTGAAGGTGACGGAGAAACAGAGGTGACGAATGAAGAAGGTCGCCGGAGGAGAAGGTGATCGTCGGACTGTTTAAACGGAGAAGACGAGATGGTTTGAAGATGATGAACGGGAACGATGATGATGGTGTGTATTTGAAGGAGCAAATCCGAGATGGTTTCGGTTGGAAGGAAGGAAGGTGTCTCAGATGAAAGCTGTGAGGATGATCTCGGATTAAGGAAGATGTAAACTGATATTCAATGAAAGCTGGAAGTGTTTTGGATGAAGTAGATGTAGATCTTGGATGAAGAAGTATGATCTCGGATGAAGAAGGATGATCTTGAACAAGATATCTGGATAATCTCGGATGAAGAAGGATGATCTCGAACAAGATATCTCGAACAAGTTGTCTCGGATGAAGCAATTATCTGGATGGAGAAGGATGATCTCGGATGTCGTGAGGATGTAGATGACTGGTGATGATGATATATCTCGAATAATCTCAGATGATGGAATATGAATGAAGATGATGATCAAAATGAATGTTACGGATAAAGATGAATGATGATGATGTACGATGATGACGGCTGATGATTTTGATATGATGATGATAGTAGATGTTGGATATTGATGAATGATGATGATAGAACCTATTAAATATTATAGTATTTAAAAAATTTTGAAAAACTTTTAAACACCTCCTAACCGAAACAACGAAGCACAATATGATGATTTTCTTGAACAAACTGAAGAACACGATGAAGAATACGAAGAATGCGAAAAACACTATGAAGATCTTCAACCAAAATTCAGAATTTCTTGAATGTTTGATATCAAAATGGCTCTGATACCAATTGTAAGTCCCAAAAATCAGATCAAACAACGATATCAAACAATCACCAAGGATGAGCGGAATCCAAATTTGATGATCTTCAAGAAATCAAGAACAAAAAGAAAGATTTGTTGAATTGAATGTTTACACTTGCATACAATAATTTGTCTAATACAAGTTTCTAAAACAAAAAACCAACCCTTTGCTCCTAACCATCATTTACTATTTATAGTAAGGGTTTAGGAAGCATTTCCCCCAAAATCCTAGGCTCATTATCACCTAAGCCCACTCTAATATCTTACTTTGTAGAAGCTTGGTCCACATTCTACTAATCCATAAACCTATAGGTCTTAATAACAATAAACAAAAGAAAACTATTATAACGAATTAAATTATCTTACATAGTTAAAGTAAATGAATTATGAGATTCTCCTAACAGGGAAAAGATCAAATAGGAAGTTTATTTTGGCTAGGAAGTGTAGGAAGCAATAGGATTAGGACATGTGGCAACATTTAAAATAAAGAAAAATGGTATTTTAGTCAATCCAACCCTTTCTTCTTCCTTTTCAAAACCCGGTAACTTCAAAACCCACCATTTTCAAAACCCAACATCTTCAACCATTTCTTCACTTTCTATCTCAATAATCACTACATTATAGTGCGATTTTCATCACCAATCAATGATTCAAACACCCGATCAACGTGTTCTTCAGCTTTTTTGAAGAAAACCCAGTTTAATTTCATACAAAATCTTGTTTTTTCCGGTGATTTTGAAGATAAGCACTCGATCCGTTCGATTCGAGCACTGATAAGTGTTTCAATCATTCAAAATTCGTCAATTGTTGAAGAAATCACTTCGATCCATGTAAGAAATTCTTTAATTTCATTTTTACGATCTGGGTTTTTGATTTACTCATTGCGTTTTAAGATCTTGGAGGGGGTCCGGGGGCAGCGACCCTGGTAGCGGGGTCCCAGGGGCGGCAGCCCCTGCGCGGGGTCCAAGGGGCAGAGAAATTTATCAGAAAAATTGATGTAAATAAAAATGCATCAGAAAAATTTATTTTCTGTAAATTGCCTCTAGAAACTGCATTGGTTCAGACAGTTCACATCACAGACAATTCACAGCACAGACAAAACTATTGTCATGGTTCAATGCGTTTTAGAGAGAACACTTTCTTTGGTGTTTTTAGGCAATTGCGTTTTAGAACTAAAACATTTTTATGTGTTTTCTGACCATTGCGTTTTAGAAAAACACATTCTTGGCGTGTTTTTGGTGCATTGCGTTTTAGGTAAAACACATTTTTAGCTGTTTTCTGTCCATTGCGTTTTACAAAGAACAATTTCTTTTGTTTTTTAGTCAATTACGTTTTAGAATGAGTCATTTTTAAGTGTTTTCTGGCCATTGCGTTTTACAAATAAGACATTTCTGTGTTTTTGGTGCATTGCGTTTTAGGTAAAACACTTTTTTATGTGTTTTCAGTCCATTGCGTTTTAGAAAACAGACATTTTAAGTGTTTTCTGGCCATTGCGTTTTAGAAATAAGACATTTGTTTGTGTTTTTTGTGCATTGCGTTTTAGGTAAAACACATTTTTATGTGTTTTTAGTCAATTGCGTTTTAGAAAGTACATTATCTTTTGAGTTTTTAGGCTATTGCGTTTTATAAATAAGACATTTCTTTGTGTTTTCTGGCCATTGCGTTTTACAAATAATACATTTCTTTGTGTTTTTTGTGCATTACGTTTTAGAAAAATGTCATTTTTTAAGTTTTTTTTTTTCATTGCGTTTTACGTAACTGGGGGTTTTTCTATTGCGTTTTACGTAACTGGGGTTTTTTTTTTCATTGCGTTTTATGCAACATATAAATTACATCAATTGAGGCATAAAACTAACCCTTTTTTAGTACTAATGTTGGAAAAATGTGCTTTTGTCTTCCTTTTGTATTTTCAGGAAGAAATGAGCTCAAATTAACAAAAGAAGCAAAAAGACATCAAAATCTAACATAAATACAAGAAAAGGAACAAGACGTGACATGCCCGACCCCACGACAGCATCTTCCCAAGCAAAACAAGAAGACAGGAGATTGAACACGCCCCGTGCTCAGCCAGCACGGGGGCGTGCCCAAGTGTCAGCAGAAAAGACAAAGTGGTAGAAGCTTCTATTGCCCACCACGGGGCCGTGCTCAGCGGACATGGGGCTGTGGTCAACTATAAGATTCGCACAATCCAGCAAATCTGCATAGTACAAAGATTCTTCTGCACCACGGGGTCGTGCTCAGCGGACACGGGGGCGTGGTCAACTAAAAAGACAAAACTGCATTAAATGAAGAAAGAGAAGGATGTGGACACGGGGCCGTGCCCACTGGACACGGGGCCGTGCCCGAGCTTCTGTTCAACCTATAAATAGAAGTGCTTGGCTCAAGCTCAAACCATCCCTTGGCACACCACCTCTCTCACACTTCACCCACCACCCACCACCACCATAACACCATCATCCACCACCATCATCCATTGTCCATCGTAGAGTGTGTGAGTCGTCTCGGGATCCAAGATTGATCGTAAGAGTTCTTGACAATCAAGGCCATGTTTGCCTAAGTCTCTTACATCACTTGGTGAAGACAAAGTGTCTAGTGTAATACTTTTTATTTCTAATCTTTTCGCACTTTTTACTTGGTTTTGTATTAATGACTTTAATAACTAGTTGCTTATGTTGAAGGTGATCTTTCCTTATCGTTTGTCCGTGGTGTCTTGGAATTATTTTACTGTCTATATAAAATAAAAGATTTTCACCATTCATATCTCCACGGTCTATATGGAGGTATGTTGGCTACCTGGTCGGGGGTTAAGGGAACGGTTTGGTAAAGGTCTTGCCATTGTTCAGCGTTTAGAGGTCCTGCAATGGACCTGGGTCAAATTTAGTAGGACCTCCTTCAATACTTAACGGTATTGGATGGCGGGGGTCCAAACTCTTTGATCCCCTCATAAGTTAACTACTATTAATACTATAACCCGGCTATTTAGGACTGTATCCCTGCTGACTCAGACTACTTAGTCGAGGGTAACGTCACCTCCAAAAGAGGGGCCTACCATAATTTGCATTAATAACTTAATTAATTATCTTCCAATAATCCACCATTTTAGGATTGTATCCTTGCTGACTCAAACTACTGGGGTGAGGGTAACGTCACCTTCAAAAGAGGGGCCTACTACAATAACTAAGATAATCTCTTAAAATAGTGCAAAAGTGCAGAAATAATCAAAGGTTACACTAGATACGAGTCGGAACCAAGTGATTCATCTTGTCTATCTGTTTTTATTTTTATTTTTCAGCATTTTAGTTAGTTTTTATTTTTCTTAGTTAAAACATTTTTCTAAACTTTTTGATTTGATTAGACGTTGAGGATAAACCGGTACTAAAAGCTCTTGTGTCCTTGGACGACCTCGGTATCTTACCAACACTATACTACGCTCACGATGCGTGCACTTGCCCATATGTGTGTCTAGTGTTAGTAAATATCGTGTTTTATAAATTTAAAACTTGACTAAAAAGTGTTAAAGGGGCTTAAAATATACACCTAATATATATAACACTCGACTACGCATCAAGTTTTTGGCGCCGTTGCCGGGGACACAAGGATTTTAAGAAAGCTTAAAATCGACGGCCTAATCAGTTTTTCAAAACCTTTTTAAAACGCGCGCACAATTTTTTCTGCATTTTAGTTTAGTTTTGCATTTACAGTAACCTGTACACGGGGCCGTGTTCACTGAACACGGGGCCGTGCTGCACATTTTCATAAAAAACACCCAGTAACAGTAGCTTGAACACGGGCCGTGCTCACTGAACAGGCCCCGTGCTCAACTAGATCAGTAAATTTAATTAAAACGCCCAGATATAGATTCTGTACACGGGGCCGTGTCCACTGAACACGGGGCCGTGTCCAGCCTCTGTTTCCGTTTTTATTTTTGTTTTCTGATCTCGAGACTTGGTTATGGTCTGCTGAGTGATTCTTATGGATCAATACTCAGGAGGTTACAACTACACCTATGAGGAGGATGATTATAGGGGTAATTATTGCACTAATTGTCGTAACACAAACTCAGTTCAAAATAGTCACTCATATCAACCATCCAATTCATACACCTACTATGAGGAACCCAGGTACGAGCCATCAACTTCATACACATCCTATGAAGACCAAAGGTATGAACCTCCTCCCGCATACTCATATTTTGATGAACCAAGGTATGAGCCTTCATACTCATACTTTGAGGAACCAAGATATAAGCCACCACCTTCGTATGCTTATTATGAGGAACCATGGCATGAACAACCCACCTCATATGAGTATTATGAAGAACAAAATTATGACCCTTATCCATCATATGCTTACAATGAAGAACAATGGTGTGAACCATCTACTTCATATGGGTATTATGAGGAACAAAGGATCGAACAACCGGATTCAAGCTTTGAAAATCCTGATTCTTTTTCTATAACCGAAGTGACCGATAGGATATTAGAACACATTAGAGTTATCGATCGCTGTATAAAACAATCTCGCGCAAGGGAAGAGGAGTCCCGCGCAAGAGAAGAATTAAAAATGGAAGAGATAACCGAAAGTGTAAAAATGGAAGAACAAATAAGTGAAAAACCGACACATGAGTTAAACAACGAAAAAGGTGAGTCCGACAACGTTAAAATTCAAGAAGAGTCTAATTTTGAAGAAATTAATCTCTTGTCACCTTCTTTTGAAAATCATTGTTTAGTACCCACTCATGCTAAGTTTTTAAAAGAGTTAAACACTAAAACTAAAATTGACGAAACGGTAAGTGTTAAGTTAACTAATGATCAAACTTCGCTAATAAAAGAAGACCCATTTGAAATTAACATTACACCGGTTCCATGTTTCTTTCAAAATTCGTTTATTAGTAATGTCACAATCGATAAAGATCTTTGTGTTAACATAATGCCTAACTACATTTTCGAAAAATTAAGTATTAGTGATTTTTCTCCACTTCAAATACCCATTTTTCTATCCAATCGGAAAGTAATAAAATCAATCGGTATAGTTGAGGATGTACTGGTTCAAACAATTCAAATGGTAATCCCAACCGACTTTGTCATCCTCGATGACGCTCCTCTAGTGTTGGGACGACCATTTGTAAAAACTCACGAAGCTTTGAAAAACCGGAAGTTCAACAATCTACCTCTTCAATTAGGGGCATTTAAAAGAAGTGTCGATCTCGAACGGTCAATGAAATATCCTTTCGGCAATAATGACCCCCTAATTGAAGATGAAGATGAACCACCCGATACAAGTGAAGAGATTGACCACTTTGTTGAAGAAGAGGTCGCCATAGAACAAACTTTTAAAGTTCTTGATCGTAACGAGCAACCAAATAAGGAGTCTCCTAAAGACCCACCACTTGAGCTCAAAGAACTTCCAAAAGGTTTGGAATATGCTTTTCTAGACAAAGACGGTAATTTACCTGTAATTATTTCATCTAAATTAGATAGCTTAGAAAAAGAAAAATTAATTAGTCTTTTGAAAAAACATAAAAACGCAATAGCTTGGAAACTTGTAGACATAAAAGGAATAAGTCCTTCCATGTGTACACACAAAATTTTGATGAATGATGACTACAAATCGGTAATACAACCACAACGTCGAGTGAATCCTAATGTTCAAGAAGTGGTTAAAAATGAAGTCATCAAATTACTTGACGCCGGACTTATCTATCCTATCTCCGATAGTCCTTGGATGAGTCCCGTCCAAGTAGTTCCAAAGAAAGGAGGTATGACGGTAATAACTAACGACAAGAATGAATTAATACCAACGAGAACCGTCACAGGATGGAGAGTATGTATAGATTATAGACGATTAAATGAAGCTACAAGAAAAGATCACTTTCCTTTGCCCTTCATTGATCAAATGCTAGAAAGATTATCCGGTCATAAATTTTATTGTTTCTTGGATGGTTTTTCAGGTTACTTTCAAATCCCGATAGCACCCGAAGACCAAGAAAAGACAACTTTCACATGTCCCTATGGAACTTTTGCTTATCGACGCATGCCGTTTGGTCTATGTAATGCCCCCGCAACATTCCAACGTTGCATGGTAGCCATCTTCCATGACATGATAGAAAAGACAATGGAGGTCTTCATGGACGACTTTTCTATCTTTGGGGATTCATACGACCAATGCCTCGATAACCTTGAACGAATGCTATCCTGATGTGAGGAAACTAACCTCGCCCTTAATTGGGAAAAATGTCATTTCATGGTAACAGAGGGAATAGTGCTCGGTCACAAGATCTCAAGCGAAGGAATGGAGGTGGATCGAGCTAAAATAGATATCATTTCTAGATTACCACCTCCATCCTCCGTTAGAGCTATCAGAAGTTTCCTAGGGCATGCCGGATTCTATAGGCGATTTATCAAAGACTTTTCTAAAATCTCAAGGCCTCTAACAAAATTACTTGAAAAAGATGCTCCTTTCATCTTTGACAAGGATTGCAATCAAGCATTTCTAACCTTAAAGGAAATGTTAGTCAATGCACCTATCATGATAGTGCCTGATTGGAAATTTCCCTTCGAAATCATGTGTGATGCTAGTGACTTTGCAGTTGGAGCTGTCTTGGGACAAAGAAAAGAAAAACATTTCCACCCAATTTATTATGCTAGTAAAACACTTAATGATGCACAAGAAAATTACACAACAACTGAAAAAGAATTACTAGCTGTGGTATTTGCTTTTGATAAATTTTGTTCTTATCTTGTTCTTTCTAAAACTATAGTCTATACAGATCATGCAGCCATTCGATATCTCTTCAAGAAGCAGGACGCAAAACCACGTCTGATTCGGTGGATTCTACTCCTCCAAGAATTTGACATTGAAATCAAAGACAAAAGAGGAGCAGAAAATACCGCAGCAGATCATCTTTCGCGCTTAGAAGACCCAGCTTTGGAGGCAACCAGGGACGAGCAAATCAACGAAAAATTTCCAACTGAGTCCCTGGAAATGGTGGAATATAAGGAAGAACCATGGTACGCCGACTATGCTAACTACTTAGCTAGCGGTATAGTCACAAATGGTTGGCCACATCATCAAAGAAAAAAGTTCTTTGCCAATGTGAAACATTATTTTTGGGAAGATCCATATCTTTTCAAAATATGTGCCGCCCAACTCGTCCGACGATGCGTACATGGTAGCGAAGCACGAAGAATTCTCCGCCATTGTCATGAAGGTCCATACGGAGGACATCATGGTGCCGCTAATACCGCACGAAAGGTATTTGATTCAGGATTTTATTGGCCAACCATTTACAAAGACGCCCAAAGTCTTGTCAAGACATGTGATGCTTGCCAAAGAACAGGTAATATTTCTTCCAAAAACGAAATGCCACAAAATGGCATTCTTGTTTGTGAAATTTTTGATGTGTGGGGACTCGACTTTATGGGACCTTTCCCACCATCGAAAGGAAACAAATATATACTTGTGGCAGTAGACTACTTGTCTAAATGGGCCGAGGCCGAGGCACTTCCAACAAACGATGGAAGAGTCGTGGTAAGATTTCTGAAAAAATTATTCTCTCGTTTTGGCACACCTAAAGCATTAATAAGTGATAGAGGTACCCATTTTTGCAACCATCAACTTGAATTTTTTTAACAAGATATGGGGTCTATCACAGGGTCTCAACAGCATATCACCCTCAAACAAACGGACAAGCCAAAGTGACTAATAGAGGTCTAAAACGAATACTCGAAAAAACCGTAGGGTTAAATAAAAAGGAATGGGCAGATAAATTAGATGATGCTTTATGGGCTTTTCGAACTGCTTATAAAACAACAATAGGTACAACCCCATATAAGCTAGTCTACGGAAAAAGTTGTCACTTGCCAGTAGAAATTGCACACAAAGCCTACTGGGCAATTAAAAATGTAAACTTAGATCTAAAATTTGCTGGTAAAAATCGATTTTGTCAATTAAATGAATTAGACGAACTTAGGAATTATGCATACTCAAACTCCGAAATTTATAGGGAAAGAATGAAAAATTTGCATGACAAACATATTAAACCTAATGAATTTCGAGTAGGAGATCTAGTTCTTTTGTTTAATTCACGACTTCGATTGTTTCCTGGTAAATTAAAGTCTAGGTGGTCAGGACCTTTTTCCATCACCCATATTTTCCCACACGGTGCAGTAGAAATTAAATCTCGAAATGGGCCTCCATTTAAAGTCAATGGCCAATGGCTGAAACTCTATCAAGGATTCATTGAGGATGAAGAAGAAGAGATCTCGCTTCAGACGGTGGAAGAATGAAACCAACATCATACCTGGTAAGTTACGAACGATCGGGACGACATCTAAATCGGTAAGTTTTCTAACCAAAGCTAATGGGAAACAAGGGCACTCACACGAGCACTAAAAAAAAAATCCAAAAACTTTGCTCGGCACGAGGCCATGTCCGCGCTGCAGTCGGGATAAATCCCCTTTTTCAAAACAGTTACTTCATTCCACACGCCCCGTTTCCCCGAAAAAGCTCTGGTTCCAGGCGATTTTTCGCAGATTTTCGACGTCTCCTATCGCTCTAACAACATCAAGGTATGATTCTATCACTTCTAGTAGCTAGATTAGTTACTTGCATGTAGTTAAAACACCAAAAATTTGGGGGAAAATCTAGGGTTCTTGAAGTTCATCCGGATCGAACCTCAAATTTTTGTTTAGATCTGTTTGCATTTAGTTAGATTAGTGTTATGGGAAATAAATACACTTGTATTGTTCATAGATTCGCCCGATTTCGTACAAAAACCTCAAACCCTTGTTAATGAACCGAAAAAGATAAAATTGAATGGGTAAACGGGATATTTTGGGAAAAACGGCACTTAGGGTTTCATTTTCGGGGAAAACCGCACCTATTGGACCAAAAATTTTCAAGTTTTCGAAACCGGGACAAAAAATGGAATTTTTGAGTAACAGACGCCTGGACACGGGGCCGTGTCCGCTGAACACGGGGTCGTGTCCAGCCCACTGTTTGCAGTTTTGTCCGAAAATACTTCTGTATCGTGCTAACTTTTGGTGTATTCTTTCAGATGGCTAGGAAATTCACAAGATTTAACGCCAATGAGCTCGATGCGAGGGCTAGATACGAGATACTTCAAACAAGGCCGGAGGAATACCCGAGGCAAGCATGCACGGACTTATTATAGCACCTTCACATTCAACTCGAGGTGCGACCCGTTCGACAATGATGGGGTAGCATTCCGATGTGGCAGAACGAGGTATTCGATCTCTATGGCTCAGTTTGGATCGATTATCTGGTTGTATGCGGAAGAGGATGCGGGAAACGAGGAAAATACTGGGGGAATGCGAGAGATAGGTGAGAACGAGCGCTAAGCCATTTGGGCTCAGATTGGTGAAGGGTACTACAATCCGAGCAGCACGGTACTACAATCCGAGCAGCACTAACAGTACGAAGCTGAGGGATCCGCTCTACAGATACATTCATAGGCTCCTCGGCTACTCTCTTAGCTAAAGGCATAATAGTAGTGGCGTCGTTGGGTTAAGAGATCTTGTTGTCCTCCACTGTATCCACACCCGCAGGCCGCTTAATGTCCCGTTCCTCATGCTCCGAAACATGCATCATAACCGCCTTGCAAGTGCACCAACCCCTATCTTCTTTTGGGGATGGGTGTACCGTCTCTTCAGGCACTTCACCCACATACCTTGGTCATTTGAGAGGAGCCCATGGTCGGGTATGGTGGATATACACATATGCCGCTCAATGAACCTAATTTATGAGGCGGAAGACGGGACGGTGAGCTTTCAAAGGATGCAAGGTCATGCATGGAACCCGCAAGAAGCACTTGTCCTCCACGCTCCACAACATCATCAGTACCAACACCAACCCCATGGTGATCCGGGCCAATCATCCTCCTCGGGAGGCGGTTTTCCTAACTTTCAAAGTTTGCATGATTTGTTGCAGGAAAACCTTATGTGCACCAGGAACACCTATAACATGGCAAGCAACACATACCACCGGGTTGGAGCTATCGAGAGAAACATATCCGATATCCTAGATGATATTGGATATATTCGGGACCACATTGCAGGCCATGGAGGGGATGATGATGATGATGATGACGATGCTATGGAGTAGGCGGGAGGAGCGGAGGAGGAAGCGGTTGGTTGATGACTTCCCAGGTTAACCCTTTTTAATCTTGAACAATTGATGGCATGCGTGCCAAGTGTTGAACAATTTACTTTCCCTAACTTCTTTTATTTTCTGCATTTTATTTTCCTTTTAACTTTGACATGGATGTTGACTTTGGTAAAAGTAGGATGTTTGCTATGGTATGGTATGGTGTTTATTGATTAAGCAGGTACATACGAGGCTTAAAGTGCTAAACATTAGTACTACTAAAGCCGGGACAGGAAAACCGAAGAAAGAAACCTGTTTTTCAACTTTGCAGACTGTCCACACGGGGTCGTGTCCAGCCGACACGCCCCCGTGCCCATTCCCCTGAACCTGCTGTTTGTTTTAATTCTGCAGACCTTGACAGACACGGGGTCGTGTTCAGCCAACACGCCCCCGTGTTCACCTTCTGTAAGTTTTCGTTACTGGCACCTGAGCACGGGGTCGTGTCCACTCAACACGGGGTCGTGCCCAGGTAACCAGTAACATAAAATTTTTGCTTTTTACACCTTTTTACACATTCAATCAACCTACAAACTTATTTTTGGGACACATTGAGGACAATGTGTAATTTAAGTGTGGGGGGGATGCTAAAACCTTGAATCTTGCAAGTCCTAAATACAAGCCTTACACAAAACTCTATTGGAACCGCTAATCACCCCAAATTTTTTTCAAAAATCTTCATTTTTTTACTTGTCTAGGTTTAACTCGGGAATTTCAAGTTCTAAAAAGGTTATATTTTTACGAATTTACAACCGATAGCGTCGTGATAAAAAGAACCAACATAAGAAAATTATGAAAAGGCATGACAAGCTTAGTTAAAATTTGATTATATATACTTGATCACATAAAAACCCATTCCCACAAAAGTGAGTTTTGAGCCTTTATTGAGCATACAATTACATATCATTAGACTAAATGCTCATTTTTCGTTTCTTGTGTGAATAGCTGCTTGGTTCTTACGACTCTAGAACTTGCCATGATGATACATTCCCAGTCCTTATCAACTTAAACCCGAGTAAGTAAATGATGGAGGCATTAGGACTGACCCTTTTTATTTCTACACCATTATTATTATTTTTTTTACCACATACCCAAAATCCCCCTAGTTAGCCCCTTTGAGCCTAAACCTTTTCATTTCATAACCCAAACCAAACACCTTTTTTTTACCCACCAAAACTTTTTTTTTTATTTTTAACCCTTTGTTTTAGTAACGAGTTCGGTTTTTCGTATGACTTTTCAAAAAAAAAATTGTGTTGATGATGAAGCAAAAGAAAATAAACAAACAAGTTCATCAAAAATAACTTTGTTTGAATAATAGCTTCATCAAAATAAAAGTAACAAAAATAAAAAGTCTTACGAAAACCGACACTTGTTATGCTTTTAGCCCTTTTTCTACTAACCACTAACCCAACCACCTACCTTTAACCCAAGCCTAACCCTTCACCCAAAAAGTCCTCTTGATATTTACAAAAGATATATAAGTTAAAAAGGAGGAGCATTGATTGTTTAGCAAGCCTATGGTAGGAGTAAGTTCCATGCCGCTCTCGAGTGATCCACAAAAATACATTTTCGGCTGAGTGTTGAGTGATCCCCGTGAGGTATGTGAACTTGTATATAAATAGAATTTTAAAGAGGCATGTTATGCCCTAATAAGTAATTTATCTTATGAAAAGTTTTAAATAAATCATGACGAATAGGATTGTAAATAAATAAAAATAAAACTAAATAAAGAATCTTGGAAATCCCGACACTCTAGGACAAGCCCAAAAAACCTTATTCTCTACCCATTCCATTTGGGAGTGTAATAGCCACAAATTAAAGAGTTTTGCTTGAGGACAAGCAAAGATTCAAGTGTGGGGGTATTTGATGTGTGCAAAATGCAACATATAAATTACATCAATTGAGGCATAAAACTAACCCTTTTTTAGAACTAATGTTGGAAAAAGTGTGCTTTTGTCTTCCTTTTGTATTTTCAGGATGAAATGAGCTCAAATTAACAAAAGAAGCAAAAAGACATCAAAATCTAACATAAATACAAGAAAAGGAACAAGACGTGACATGCCCGACCCACGACAGCATCTTCCCAAGCAAAACAAGAAGACAGGAGACTGAACACGCCCCGTGCTCAGCCAGCACGGGGGCGTGCCCAAGTGTCAGCAGAAAAGACAAAGTGGTAGAAGCTTCTATTGCCCACCACGGGGCCGTGCTCAGCGGACACGGGGCCGTGGTCAACTATAATATTCGCACAATCAAATCTGCATAGTACAAAGATTCTTCTGCACCACGGGGTCGTGCTCAGCGGACACGGGGGCGTGGTCAACTAAAAAGACAAAACTGCATTAAATGAAGAAAGAGAAGGATGTGGACACGGGGCCGTGCCCACTGGACACGGGGCCGTGCCCGAGCTTCTGTTCAGCCTATAAATAGAAGTGCTTGGCTCAAGCTCAAACCATCCCTTGGCACACCACCTCTCTCACACTTCACCCACCACCCACCACCACCATAACACCATCATCCACCACCATTGTCCATCGTAGAGTGTGTGAGTCGTCTCGGGATCCAAGATTGATCGTAAGAGTTCTTGACAATCAAGGCCATGTTTGCCTAAGTCTCTTACATCACTTGGTGAAGACAAAGTGTCTAGTGTAATACTTTTTATTTCTAATCTTTTCGCACTTTTTACTTGGTTTTGTATTAATGACTTTAATAACTAGATGCTTATGTTGAAGGTGATCTTTCCTTATCGTTTGTCCGTGGTGTCTTGGCATTATTTTACTGTCTATATAAAATAAAAGATTTTCACCATTCATAACTCCATGGTCTATATGGAGGTATGTTGGCTACCTGGTCGGGGGTTAAGGGAACGGTTTGGTAAAGGTCTTGCCATTGTTCAGCGTTTAGAGGTCCTGCAATGGACCTAGGTCAAATTTAGTAGGACCTCCTTCAATACTTAACGGTATTGGATGGCGGGGGTCCAAACTCTTTGATCCCCTCATAAGTTAACTACTATTAATACTATAACCCGGCTATTTAGGACTGTATCCCTGCTGACTCAGACTACTTAGTCGAGGGTAACGTCACCTCCAAAAGAGGGGCCTACCATAATTTGCATTAATAACTTAATTAATTATCTTCCAATAATCCACCCTTTTAGGATTGTATCCTTGCTGACTCAAACTACTGGGGTGAGGGTAACGTCACCTTCAAAAGAGGGGCCTACTACAATAACTAAGATAATCTCTTAAAATAGTGCAAAAGTGCGGAAATAATAAAAGGTTACACTAGATACGAGTCGGAACCAAGTGATTCATCTTGTCTATCTGTTTTTATTTTTATTTTTCAGCATTTTAGTTAGTTTTTATTTTTCTTAGTTAAAACATTTTTCTAAACTTTTTGATTTGATTAGACGTTGAGGATAAACCGGTACTAAAAGCTCTTGTGTCCTTGGACGACCTCGGTATCTTACCAACACTATACTACGCTCACGATGGGTGCACTTGCCCATATGTGTGTCTAGTGTTAGTAAATATCGTGTTTTATAAATTTAAAACTTGACTAAAAAGTGTTAAAGGGGCTTAAAATATACACCTAATATATATAACACTCGACTACGCATCAACACGCTACGTTCTCCCACGCGACCCAATGCATCTTCTTCTCTTCCGAGGAGCCACCCCAAAGGAACTTCTTTATCATAGATTCCAGAACTTCAATAACTCTCTTAGGAGCTTTATAAATCGAAAAATAATAAGATGGAAGACTTTCCATCACCGATTTGATAAGCACCACCCTTCCCCCGATTGAGAGAAGATGGGCCTTCCATTTAGCGAGCCTCGCCCTAAAAGTGTCGATCACCGGTTGCCAATTAGCGATCCGATTCATATTAGCTCCAACTATAAGGCCAAGATACTTGAAAGGAGGGCAAGGTAAAAAGGGGCTGAAAGACGTGGTTGTGCTATGGTCCCAAGTACTTATTATGAGGTTTTTAGGACCTTACCCCTTCAAGTCCCCCCAGTCTAGTGCTGCTCTTATGCAAGTAAGTGGAGCACTGGACTTATGAGAGGGAAATGCTTTTTGGCGCGAAAATGGGGAATCTTCTAGGAGAAGATTTATTTTGCTTATTATAAAGATTTTGAAAATCTTTGACTTTAAATGGGGCTAGTACAGTAAGGACTGAGTGACAGGCTGTCACTGTCAGTTGTCTCTTATAGTCCGTGATTTGCACGCGCGCGTGAACTCGCGTTTGTGTTGATTTTTACTTGCTCATGTCGCTCGGGTAACTGTGATATCCAAAAAAGGTGCTATGGCAGTTATCGATGCTATTTATTGCGGTGAGTATATAAGTTTGTTTGAGTTGCCCCTTTCTGTTAATCATTGCTTTGTTGAAAACTTTTCCCCTTCCTTTCTTCATTATCTGAGAAATTTGTCATTTCTTCCTCTTATGTCAACCGGAGAACACCAAGAAGATTTATCAGAAGAAATGTCTGCTGAACTTCCACCGTTAAAGTGGCCCAGAGCAACTTTTGATGGTTTGGTTCGGAATCTTAGATTCCCGGAGAACTGGGGTGTCCTGTATCCTGAGGAGGGTCAGACAGCCGCAGATGCTCCGGCTGGGTATATCACCCTTTTTGGGATTTTTTCTGTGAAGGCAACTTTCGTTTGCCTGCAACAAAATTTTTCCTTGAAATCCTTGAGCATTATAAGTTGCATATCTCCCAACTGCACCCTATTGACATGGTTAGGGTTCGACATTTTGAGTTTGTGTGCCGGTCGATGCATATTGAGCCGACAGTCCTTCGATTTAGGGGTTTTCATCAAATGCACTGTACCCAAGGGTTTTACTCGTTCGTCCAAAGGTCGTCTGCGAAGAAGATTTTACAGCATCCTCCAAAATCTTTCCATGACTGGAAACAAAAATTCTTTTTCTTCAAGGCAGGGGTGATTCCGATGAGGATGGTTCTAAGGGGAAAAGAAGACATCCCTACTGAAACGCTTCGGACCCCTGTTGACGAGAATTGGTATCAAGACCTGAAGGAAATTCCTAACATTGCCTTGCCGGAGAAAGCCCATGTCGGTGCTAGTATGAGTTTGAATTGGAAAATGGACCGTGACGACAAGCCGGTGTATACGGAGGAAGGTCATGGTAAGATTGGGGTTTTCCCCCTTTTTGCTTTACCCACACTTTTTTTTTTTTTTTTGAATATGCTTTTCTTCTTCTGCAGTTATTTCATTGTATGTTGTAGCATACAAGAGAGAAGGCGGAAAAATGGGTACCATTAAGAAGAAACCTGATGAAGAGCTTTGGTACCATCGAATTGTGAGAAATTTTGTTCTTCCGCGGGATGCGGATCTGTCTGTTCAGCCTGCTGCTGGCGCTGGTAAGCTATGTGCTTTTTTGTTTACTGTTTGCTCTCTCTCTCTCCTTTCTTTTTTTTTACGCTTCTAAGTAAATTATTTTTGCGCTTCTGTAGGTGAGTTGTCGAACTTGGGCATAGGCCTTGAGAAGAAGAAACACGCGATGACCAGTAATGTTGCACTTAAAAAGGGCGATGCTGAAAAAACTCACACTTCCAAAGTTAAAAATGTTGGAGGAGAGAAGAAATGTATGTGCCGTTCCTCTGACTCCTGGTGTGATTATGTGGTGGTTTCTGACTCTTTGGAGGGTCTTGCACCTGCAGTTACTGTTAGGAGGCCAAAGCCTGAACCGAGAGATACTGCTGATATCCCTTCATCCAACCCAAATGATCCCATTGACTTGGAATCTAGTCCTGAACACTTGGTGCGGAAGAAGGCGGGCAAAAGGAAGCAGACTGATGCTGATGTTGAGGGCCAGCCCTCAAAGAAGATCCAAAGGAAGAAAATTACCAAGAAAGGCAATCTGGATGCTTTTATTTCTGAGTCTGTTCCTGGTAAGCGTTGCCTTTGCTTCTTTTCCTTATGCGCATTGAATATTTACAGACTTTGTTGTTTTGCAGAAGTCCCTGTTTCTCCTATTCCCACAGAGCCGCAACCTGTGGTTAATGAAGGACTCCCACCCTCTCCTCCGCGTGCTTCCGTTGCTGATCAGTTAGAGACTACGGAGGTTCCAGATGGTGGTGTAGAAAAGACTGTTGAGACCGACAAGCCTGTTGAAGTTGCTGCGGAAATTGAAAAGGTTGTAAGCCCAGCGGTGATGGATGATGCTTGTAACCCCTCAACTTCTGAACCTGCTGCCCGTGATAAGGAGAAAATTACGGAATAAATTCCTGTTATAGCTTCTCCTTCCAAGGTTTCTGGTTCTATGCCTGAGAAAGTTTCTGCTGAAGATCAGGGTTCATTTTCTGATGCAGGCAAAAGTTCTCCAATCCGCCCAGAGGAAACCCTGGGGGATTATTATTACAGGACTTATTCGGAGAAAGATGCTTCTGAGCCTCATGCCCCGGTTTGGAATTTAAAGAAAGGTGATACTTTCTCGGACTGGCGCGTGTGCCAAGATTGGTTGCAGGGGATATTTCCGCCTGGGGAGATCAAGTTTCAAGAAAGCCGGTCTTACGAGCAAACTTATCATGCTTATCTTGAGGAAACTGCTTCTCATGCATCGACCACTCATTGTATAGTGCGCGAATGGCACGACATGCACAAGGAGTGGGATGCTTTTCAGGTGTCGAAGAAGAAATTTGTTGCGGATGAAAACCGGGTTGCTCAGTTGAAGGCTAAATTGGAAGCTGATCAAGCCAAGTTTGAGGCTGATCGTAAGACTGAAGAGTGGTCTGTTGCAGGTTGGAAGAGGAAGGCTAAAGCCAAAGCTGCCCTCCTTTTCGAAGAACGCAAAAACTGGAAGGGAATTTGCGAAAAAGATAATGCTGAGAAGGTAAATCTCCGCAATGTCATCAATAATCTCAAGGCTGAGATTGAAAAATTGAAGAAACATGATGCGGAGGTAGAAAAGTTAAAAAAGGAGAAAGCTGATGCAGAAGCTGCACTAGAAGAAGTGCGTTCTCACAGGGAGCGCGGTGAGCAATGAGAGGTACAAGCTTGCGCCACTCTTGCTCTTAGAGATAGAGAGTTAGAGGAACTTACTACTTTGCTTTCTGACCAGGAACAACTTAAAAAGGATCTGGAATTTGCGCATTCTGAAAAGGCTGAAACTTCTCGCCGTTTGACTGAAACCGAAGAAAAATTAGAAAATTCAGAAACGGCGCGGGCCACAGCGGAAAGCGAGCTTGGTCCTTTGAAGGGTGATATTGCGTGGTTGAAAGATCGTGGAATTGCCTGTGTAAGTTGCCTCTTATTTTTTGTTGCGAGAATGTTTCTGTGTCTTCTTGTTATTTACCCTTTCTTATTTTCATAGGTTGCTGAATCAGTGTTGAATTCTGAAGAATTGGACAGAACCGTTGCGCGTTTAGTTGTTGCTGCACGAAAGGACGGGTATGCCCAAGGATACGCTGAGTGTTCTCAGCATGTGAATAGCGCTTTGAAGGTTGATTGGGACACTAGTAGGTCCGCAACTTACGGCGTTAACACTGGTGCTGAGCTTACAGCTTTGAAGACAGAATTCAACAACATGCAGCTTCCTGTTATGGATCTTATAAATGTTGCGCTGCAATCTGATGATCACGTGGCACAACTAAAAGAAATCTTTCCGGATGAAGGTGAAGATTTAGTGTACTTTCCTTTGAAATTGTATTGGACAATTTTCTGTAATATTTGGGATGTATATCCCTTTCTTTGTTGGTGCGCAAGTAACTAAAATACTGCCGTGTTTGATAGTTTTTAAGGCGTATTTGTACCCCGAGAATAGTATGTCGTGTTTTTTAGTGTACAATATCTTGCATGAATACATTTACTTTTATTGAGTAAGGCGAATGAAGTTGGTATAAAGCTTCATGTGTGAACTTATGGTCGTTTGTGATGTAATCACTGACCGTTCATGAGGCTTTGTTTTGTAGTTACCATAATGTTTTTGCGCTTACTAAAAGAAATTGCATCCACTTTGTAAGAAAAACACAAGAATAATAGAAACTTTGCTGTTTATTTCTGGATAGGGCACAGGGGCCATTACAAAGTTTTTTAATAAATATATGAGACTTAACTTACTCTACTCTTCCGCTTTGTCTCAATAGATCATGTCTTTCTGCGTGGAGACCATAGAGTTTCTTCTTAGTTTTTCGCCCTTTTGCTCGGGCCTTCCTCGCCTCGAGTTATCTGCTTTATTTCCTTGCGCACGTTTTGTAGCAGATGTGTGAGTTCACCACTTTTCAGGGCTTTCTCAATCTCTGTGCGCAGGGAAATGCAGTTGTTAGTGGTATGACCACTGTCTTTGTGATATTCACAATATTGGGCTGGGTCTTGTCCACGCTTGTTTTTCATGGGGATTGGTGGTTTGAACTGATAATCTTCAGTGCTCAAAACTTCCGCGGGGGTTTTAATTAAGGGAGTCCATTGCCTCTCCCTGTTCTCCTGTTTGAGTTCCCTCTGCGCGACAAGTTTATTGATCATTGACCGAGCATCTTCAGAGGAATGGTTTCCCGAGCCAGAGTCGCGCCATCCCTTTTTGAATTTCCTTCCACCATTCGAACCTAAGTCGGAGGGTCTGTTGTGTGGTGGCGGCGGCCTATTAGTGGTAAGGTTCTTTTCTGTTTGTGCATAAACCTTAGCGGCTGCCATCACTTTCTCCCAACTCTTCGGGAGGCCTTCCGTCCCCGACAGGACCTTGATCATATCATCGCATCTGACCGCGTATTTGAACTGTGCGCGGATCAGTTTCTCGTGGACTCCCCCGATCTCCAGCACTTCTTTATTGTATCGGGTGATAAAGTCCTCCAGACTTTCGTCGTCATGACGCCAAATGTTCATCACATCTGACGTGTCTCGGATGGATCGTCGCTGTTGACTGAAATGAGTCAGAAATTTCTTGCGCAGGTCTTTCCATGATGTGATGTTTCCAATGGGTAAGTTATCGAACCAGATTCTTGCAGCGCCAGTAAGGGTCTGTACGAAAAGATGGCACCATAATGGTAGAGTCCAGCCACCTACTAGACCTGCGCTTGTAAAAACCCCCAAGTGATCATCGGGGTCTGTCAGCCCATTAAATTTACCCACGTTGGATGGTAGTTTAGCTTTCTCAAGCGGAGCCAAAGCTATTTCCATGATGAATTTTGAATTTTCCGCTGCTTCCGCAGGGCGGTAAATCAAATTGTAATTGTGCTCAGCCTTAGGGTTGTAAACCGCACGAGGTCTGCACTTGTTGTAGTTGGGTTGCAATCGGTTAAACACGCTGGTACTTTCACCCACACGGTAAGTTGGATCAGATTCATCGGTGTGAGTGTTCCGTTGAGGACCCAACCTAGTGTGAACTGATTGTCTTCAGTGAGGGTGTGATTCATCTCGATATTCTCTCTGATGACTTCCTGATTGGGTGTACTCTGTCACACCCCCAAAATCCACACGCGGAGTACCACCGCTTGGAGGCGTGACATGACCAGGATCAAGCCACCAATCATATTGAACATATAAGTAAATAGTAAAAGTCATTCATCGATACGAAAGGTGTTTTCAAAACCAAACATAAACAAGTGTCTAGCGGAAGCAATAAAGTAAAACCCAACATAAGTTTAAGTACAAAATGTCATAATGTTTAACAACACATTCACGATCCATGTCCACAACGACCGTGCCTCCCGTGCAAGCTCCAAAAGTACCTAAGGTCCTGCAAGGCATGTAACAGAGAGTCAACAACTAGTTGAGCGAGTTCACAGTTGGTTATTTAGATATAATGTTTGCATCGTAAATCGTATGCTTGTTTAGTAATCATGTATCGTATGTAACGGTATCGCGGCCCTCTAGGCATGTTTGCGAAGTTTAGTGGGGGTTTCCCATATGTTCTCTAGACTAGGTATATTTGTATCGCAGCCCTCCAGGCATGTTTGCGAAGATTAAAGTATAGTTCGCGGCCATTCCAGGCATGTTTGCGAAGATTGTTCTAGTATCGCGGCCGATCCCAGCATGTGTGCGAAGAGAAGTATATGTATCACTAGTCTAGTAGTATCTACCATTGACCTTCCTCTCCCGAGGCCTATGGTATGTAATTCCGATAACTCTTAAGCATAAATAATCAATCAACCCATTCCCAACCCTGGGAATCCCATGCCTTGGTAGAAGTGTGAACTCACCTTGTTTTGCTCGGTATGCTAAGTTAAGTGCTCACAAAAATCAGTCAAGTCCTATAGTGCACGTATACTCAATCAGTTCACATTGTTTGTAAAGTTTCACATGGAACTAGTGTCACAGTAATATCATGGAGTGTTTGACAGTTCATATCATGCAACATAAGCAGTTAATTGCATCCATACATTTAACAGAGTTGGCATCTAGCAGAACTAGCAAGTTAACTGAGTGAATAAAGTTAACAGATTTCATGGAATAACATAATTAATCCACTTCATTGGAATAATAAATAAACAGAGTAAGTCAGTTAACCCAGTTAACAACTTAACAGAATTGTCATCTAACAGAGTTACTTAAACAATGAAGTTATCAAATTACATATTTAACAAAGTTAAATAAACTAACTGAGTTATTCCAATGATTAGTTAAGTTAAATAACATAATTAATAACAGTTAACATGTTGCCAAAATCACATAATTGCCGAAAACACCCCATGGCCGAAAACACTAGCTAGCCGAAAACCCTTTATGTTCGAAATCCCCTTAAGTGGCCGAAATCCCTTATGTGGGCCGAAAACACAATATGGGCCGAAATCACTTAAGTGATTTCGTCCAGTTTAAAATGGTGGGGGGTGTTTTCGTTACTATTCATCATCATCAACAACACTTACTGTAATATATGAAAAACTCAGAAACTCTATAATCTCTCTATGGTTACATGATTAATCATCTACAAAGTCATTTAATCAATCATTGATATAATACAAATACTCTACAAAAACTTTATGAGATCAAGAACATACTTGAATCAGTTTATCTTTTATTAACATATACCCACTGTTGATCAAAACATCTAATATACAGACAGTTCATAGATAACAATTATCTAACAAGCACACAATGATCAATCACATAATCACATATATAAATATATACATACATCATGATTAAACATCCAATAATCATACGATATGCATCTAAAACAACTGAATCATGAAATCACTAACCAATGATTAAACAGAGGTTTTGGCTTCAAATGAAGAATTCTGTTTGTTGGGTTTCAGAGGTAGAGAGAGAAACAATGGGATAAGGTTTGACAAGTGAGTAACTTCTCCGGGAAGATTGTTTATAAAATAATTATATATAATACCCCACTGGGCCTAAAGCCCATTTGTTGATTTCGTCAGCACACATGGACGAAAACACATAAGGTGTTTTCATGAGTAGGTGATTTCACCAAGGAGGTGGTGTTTTCATATTAGTAGGGGTGTTAGGCCAAACTTCCATAATAAACTATACAATCCCAATTAGCACAAATTACACTATCATCATATACTCAAATATAATATGCACCCCAAATATCAAATATCAATGGCAATACTATTTATCGTTTTACAAATGTAAGCGTTGTGAAACAAACAAGTCGTATTAACAAACAACATAAAAAAAATTAACGTGCACTAAATGCGAATATGGAATCTTGGAAACTCGAGTTGTCACATTATCCCCAACTTGAAAGAAATTTCGTCCCGAAATTTAGCATGCGATTACTGAGGAAGCTAGGTAAGTTATCATTTACTGGTTTTCCTGGGGTGTCACATCATCCCCCTGTTGATTTGGAATTTCATCCCGAAATTTTGTAGTAGCTTCAGCCTCAGTAGTAGTTGCATTGTTTTCGAACAACTGGGGATATTTGAGTTCCATTTGGTCTTCTCGTTCCCAGGTATATTCTGGGCCATGACGGGAGTTCCAACGAACTCGAACAAGAGGTATTCTGGTGTTCTTGAGGACCTTAACATCCCGGTCCATGATTTCAACTGGTTCTTCGACGAAATGCAACCGTTCGTCGATAGTGAGCTCCTTCAAAGGAACTATGGGGGTCTTATCTGACAGACACTTCTTCAGATTCGACACGTGAAAGACGTTGTGAACTGCACTGAGTTCAGCTGGTAAGTTCAGTCTGTAGGCCACTTTGCCTATCTTCTCTATGACTTCAAATGGTCCAACGTATCGTGGATTGAGTTTGCCCCTTTTGCCAAAACGAACAACACCCTTCCAGGGTGAAACTTTGAGTAGTGCTCGATCCCCTACCTGGAACTCGAGTAGTTTCTTGTCTTTATCGGCGTATGCTTTCTGACGGTCACGAGCTGCCGCCATGCGTTGTCGTATTTGAGCAATCTTTTCAGTAGTATCAACTACCATTTCTGGACCTGTGATCTGACTGTCACCCACCTCTGCCCAACAAAGAGGTGATCGGCATTTACGCCCATACAATGCCTCAAATGGAGCAGCTTTAATGCTGGTGTGGTAACTGTTGTTGTATGAAAATGCCACAAGTGGCAGATGTTTTTCCCAGCCCTTGCCAAAGTCAATTACGCACGCCCGAAGCATGTCTTCTAGAGTTTGAATAGTGCGCTCAGACTGCCCATCTGTCTGAGGATGATAAGCTGTGCTCATGTCTAAACGAGAGCCAAAAGATTTGTGCATTGCTTGCCACAGTTCTGAAGTAAAACGTGCGTCACGATCAGAGATAATGGAGGTGGGCACCCCGTGCCTCGAGACAACTTCCTTAAGGTATACGTCTGCTAGAGTGGAGAACTTATCCGTTTCCTTGATAGCCAAGAAGTGAGCAGACTTTGTGAGTCGATCCATGATCACCCAAATAGTATCATTTCCGCGCTGAGATCTAGGTAGGCCAGTAACAAAATCCATGGAAATTTGTTCCCATTTCCATTGTGGTATCTCAGGTTGCTGGAGTGGGCCTGATGGTTTCTGATATTCCGCTTTGACTCTCACACAAGTCAAACACTTGCTAACGTAAGTTGCTATGTGGGCCTTCATGCTAGGCCACCAATATGTAGTTCTGAGGTCGTGGTACATCTTATCCGAACCAGGATGTACTGAGTAGCGAGACTTATGAGCTTCATCCATTACAAGCTCGCATAAATTACCATAGAGTGGGACCCAGATGCGTCCTGTTACATAGTAGGCGCCGTCTGCCTTTTGTTCTAACCGTTGTCTTGAGCCGCGTAGGGCTTCAGACCTGACGTTTTCCGGTTTCAATGCTTCTACCTGGGCATCTCGTATCTGTGAAGGAAGACTGGACTGAATAGTGAGTTGCAACGCTCGTACACGCCTAGGTGTAGTATCCTTTCGACTGAGGGCGTCGGCCACCACATTGGCTTTGCCCGGATGGTACTTTATAGCACATTCGTAATCGTTCAGTAACTCGACCCATCGACGTTGTCGCATGTTCAATTCTTTCTGCTTGAATATATGCTCAAGACTCCTGTGATCGGTGTAGATGGTGCACTTGGTGCCATACAGATAATGTCGCCATATCTTGAGCGCAAAAACAACAGCTCCCAGCTCTAAATCGTGCGTAGTGTAATTCCGTTCGTGAATCTTAAGTTGGCGTGAAGCATAAGCAATAACTTTATCCCGTTGCATCAACACACATCCAAGACCTTGAATAGATGCATCGCAGTAGACTACAAAATCGTCCGTGCCTTCAGGCAATGAGAGGATAGGTGCGCTACAAAGTCTATCCTTTAAGTGTCGAAACGCTGTTTCCTGTGTATCACTCCAACGGTAAGCAACACCTTTCTGTGTTAGTAATGTAAGCGGCTGCGCAATCTTTGAGAAGTCTTTGATGAACCGTCTGTAATAACCCGCCAAACCCAAGAATTGGCGTATTTCTGTCGGTGTGCGAGGTGCAGGCCAGTTCTTGATCGAATCTACCTTGGATGGATCAACATGAATCCCATCCTTGTTCACCACGTGGCCTAGAAAGTGGACTTCACGAAGCCAGAAGTCGCATTTTGAAAACTTAGCGTACAGCTGTTCTGTTCGAAGGAGTTCCAGAATAAGCCGTAAATGCTGCTCATGTTCCTCCCGATTCTTCGAATAAATTAGGATGTCGTCGATGAAAACAATAACAAACTTGTCAAGATAAGGTTTGCACACTCTGTTCATAAGATCCATGAAAACCGCAGGCGCGTTCGTTAGCCCGAATGGCATGACCAAAAACTCGTAATGGCCGTAGCGAGTTCTGAATGCTGTTTTGGAGACGTCCTCGTCCCGGACTCTCAATTGATGATAGCCTGACCTCAGGTCAATCTTCGAGTAATAGCTCGACCCTTGCAACTGGTCGAATAAGTCGTCGATGCGTGGAAGAGGATAGCGATTCTTCACGGTCACCTTGTTTAGTTCGCGGTAATCTATGCACATACGAAAGGTACCGTCTTTCTTCTTCACAAATAATACTGGAGCTCCCCAGGGCGAAGAACTAGGACGAATAAAACCCTTTTCCAATAGTTCTTGCAATTGCTTAGACAGTTCTTCCAGTTCAGTTGGAGCTAAGCGATAAGGCGCTCGAGCTATGGGTGCTGCTCCTGGAGCTAGCTCGATCTGAAATTCGACCTGGCGATGGGGCGGTAGCCCAGGTAACTCTTCAGGAAACACTTGAGGAAATTCGCGTACAACAGGAATATCCTCTAACTTCTTCTCTTTCGTCGATGTATCAGTAACGAGTGCTAAAATAGCTGTGTGGCCCTTTCGCAAACACTTCTGTGCCTTCAAGAAGGAGATAATGCCACTCACGACACCACTCTTGTCGCCTTGAACTTTGAGAGATTCTTTTCCAGTACGGGGAATACGAATGATCTTCTCCTTGCATAAGATCTCTGCTTGCTGTTGGGATAACCAATCCATACCAATGACAATGTCGAAACTACTCAGAGTTATAGGAATGAGATCGATAGAGAAAGTCTGACCAGCGAGGATAAGATTACAACCCTGAACTATGTGTGTGGCTTCTAGACTTTTACCGTTAGCTAACTCTACGACATGTATGGTGTTCAAAAGTGTTGGTGCGCGTTTAAGCATTTGACTAACTTTCAGAGACATATAACTGGTATCCGCACCCGAATCAAATAATACAGTAACATAAAAGTCGTCGAGAAGAAACTTACCCATAACCACATGAGGATCGTTCCTTGCGTCACTCTGACCAATCACAAATGCACGACCCTTAGCACCATTGATGTTGTTGTTTCCCCCATTGTTGTTCCCACTGCCCTGATTATTGTTGTTGTTGTTCTGATTCTGATTTAACTGGGGGAAGTTCCGCTTGAAGTGACCTTCAGCCCCACACTGAAAGCATGCCTTATTTCCTTGCTGTTGTTGCTGTGGCTGGTTTCGTGGAACGGGTGGCTGTTGTTGCTGGTTCTGATTCGCAGGCCTTGAGCTCCTGCAATCTTTAGCCTCATGACCTACCCTTAGACATCTCTGACAGCGGCCTTTACGACACTGACCACTGTGGTGTTTGTTGCACCTGTTACACAGTGGATGAATTCCCCGATATCCACTCTGCCCCTGACCACCAGACGATTGCTGACTCGGACTCTGGTAATCACTAGTCTTGCGCTGCTGCTGTGCTTGAGACTGTACAGTAGCTGAACCCCTGCTGGAATCCCCTTCCCATTTCCGCTTGTTGTCACTGGGATTAGCAGGAGTAGCTGGAGTGGTAGCGGTAGTAGTAGTGCTGATACGTTTAGGCAGCCTGTTCTGTTCGACTGCCTGATCGGTGAGGCGATGAGCTAACTTGACAATCTGCTGAATGGTGCCAAGATTTGCTGAGGTTACGTGACTTTGAATCTCCGGCACCAGACCATTGAGATACAGTTCGATACGCTTAATGGGAGGGTCTACCATAGTAGGACACAAAATAGCCAACTCATTCGATCTTCTGGTGTACGCTTCAATTTCTGACCCCGTCATTTTCAAATGGTAAAACTCTACCTCCAGCTTATGAATATCATCACGGCTACAGTATTCCTCTTTGATCAACTCCTTGAAATCATTCCAGGGTGTGGCGTTAGCAACAGCCAACCCTAACATCTGAACTTGCACATTCCACCAAGTCAGCGCAATGCCTTCTAGAGTACCAGTGGCGTACTTCACCCTGCGAGCCTCAGGGCATTCACACATTTCAAATACGGACTCGAGCTTTTCAAACCAATGGAGGAGTCCAACCGCTCCTTCCGTGCCACTAAAAGTAGTAGGACGACAGTCCATGAAAGTTTTGAAGGTGCAAACAGGTGGCTGAGCGTACTGACCTGTTGTGTATAAGAACCAGGACAAGATTAAGCACAAGAGTTGTTTTAGGAGTGTAGGATCTAAAGATCCTAGTGTGAGTTACAACTGCAGGGTATACCTCCTTCTTGTGCGGCTGCAAGTGCCGCAGCAACTCGTTCGTTAATAAGAGCCGTCAACTGGGCTTGTGTCATGTTAATGCGTCCAGCCATGATCTTCATAGCAAATATGACATAAGTGAGAGAGGTTCGCGAGTAGTGCGATAACAGAAGAGAGTGTAAGCACACAAGTATTCTCATGCAATAGTGTTAAGTTAACCTAAGCATACCCAGAGCAAAGTTCTATGCAATTCTAGCAAGTAGGCAACAAAGCATGTACCATATTACCTAGGATGTTGAGTCTTGCACGTGGAGCGAGGCGTCGTTGTGGATCGTTGAGCACTGTTTCGGTTATAGTCTGGTTTTAATAAAAACGTTTTCCCCTTATTAAAACCGAGTTCTCTATAACCAATGGCTCTGATACCAATCTGTCACACCCCCAAAATCCACACGCGGAGTACCACCGCTTGGAGGCGTGACATGACCAGGATCAAGCCACCAATCATATTGAACATATAAGTAAATAGTAAAAGTCATTCATCGATACGAAAGGTGTTTTCAAAACCAAACATAAACAAGTGTGTAGCGGAAGCAATAAAGTAAAACCCAACATAAGTTTAAGTACAAAATGTCATAATGTTTAACAACACATTCACGATCCATGTCCACAACGACCGTGCCTCCCGTGCAAGCTCCAAAAGTACCTAAGGTACTGCAAGGCATGTAACAGAGAGTCAACAACTAGTTGAGCGAGTTCACAGTTGGTTATTTAGATATAATGTTTGCATCGTAAATCGTATGCTTGTTTAGTAATCATGTATCGTATGTAACGGTATCGCGGCCCTCTAGGCATGTTTGCGAAGTTTAGTGGGGGTTTCCCATATGTTCTCTAGACTAGGTATATTTGTATCGCGGCCCTCCAGGCATGTTTGCGAAGATTAAAGTATAGTTCGCGGCCATTCCAGGCATGTTTGCGAAGATTGTTCTAGTATCGCGGCCGATCCCGGCATGTGTGCGAAGAGAAGTATATGTATCACTAGTCTAGTAGTATCTACCATTGACCTTCCTCTCCCGAGGCCTATGGTATGTAATTCCGATAACTCTTAAGCATAAATAATCAATCAACCCATTCCCAACCCCGGGAATCCCATGCCTTGGTAGAAGTGTGAACTCACCTTGTTTTGCTCGGTATGCTAAGTTAAGTGCTCACAAAAATCAGTCAAGTCCTATAGTGCACGTATACTCAATCAGTTCACATTGTTTGTAAAGTTTCACATGGAACTAGTGTCACAGTAATATCATGGAGTGTTTGACAGTTCATATCATGCAACATAAGCAGTTAATTGCATCCATACATTTAACAGAGTTGGCATCTAGCAGAACTAGCAAGTTAACTGAGTGAATAAAGTTAACAGATTTCATGGAATAACATAATTAATCCACTTCATTGGAATAATAAATAAACAGAGTAAGTCAGTTAACCCAGTTAACAACTTAACAGAATTGTCATCTAACAGAGTTACTTAAACAATGAAGTTATCAAATTACATATTTAACAAAGTTAAATAAACTAACTGAGTTATTCCAATGGTTAGTTAAGTTAAATAACATAATTAATAACAGTTAACATGTTGCCAAAATCACATAATTGCCGAAAACACCCCATGGCCGAAAACACTAGCTAGCCGAAAACCCTTTATGTTCGAAATCCCCTTAAGTGGCCGAAATCGCTTATGTGGGCCGAAAACACAATATGGGCCGAAATCACTTAAGTGATTTCGTCCAGTTTAAAATGGTGGGGGGTGTTTTCGTTACTATTCATCATCATCAACAACACTTACTGTAATATATGAAAAACTCAGAAACTCTATAATCTCTCTATGGTTACATGATTAATCATCTACAAAGTCATTTAATCAATCATTGATATAATACAAATACTCTACAAAAACTTTATGAGATCAAGAACATACTTGAATCAGTTTATCTTTTATTAACATATACCCACTGTTGATCAAAACATCTAATATACAGACAGTTCATAGATAACAATTATCTAACAAGCACACAATGATCAATCACATAATCACATATATAAATATATACATACATCATGATTAAACATCCAATAATCATACTATATGCATCTAAAACAACTGAATCATGAAATCACTAACCAATGATTAAACAGAGGTTTTGGCTTCAAATGAAGAATTCTGTTTGTTGGGTTTCAGAGGTAGAGAGAGAAACAATGGGATAAGGTTTGACAAGTGAGTAACTTCTCCGGGAAGATTGTTTATAAAATAATTATATATAATACCCCACTGGGCCTAAAGCCCATTTGTTGATTTCGTCAGCACACATGGACGAAAACACATAAGGTGTTTTCATGAGTAGGTGATTTCACCAAGGAGGTGGTGTTTTCATATTAGCAGGGGTGTTAGGCCAAACTTCCATAATAAACTATACAATCCCAATTAGCACAAATTACACTATCATCATATACTCAAATATAATATGCACCCCAAATATCAAATATCAATCGCAATACTATTTATCGTTTTACAAATGTAAGCGTTGTGAAACAAACAAGTCGTATTAACAAACAATATAAAAAAAATTAACGTGCACTAAATGCGAAGATGGAATCTTGGAAACTCGAGTTGTCACATACTCATATCTTGATGTAGATTTAGAGTAAACTTCTGTGTTTTCGTAAGATGGATCCTTGCGTTGAGAAGCGTTAGCACGAGATCCTGGTCTCCGTGATTGAGTTAAGGGAGCAGTCTGTGCACACAGTTGTGTGTATACTGCATTTAGTGCCCCTTGAGACCTGACGTTCCAGGAAATTGGAGTTTCTCCTGCAGGTAAAATTGAGTGCACAGTGTTCTCTGGTAGCACTCCTGGAGTGACAGGTTCGTTCACTCGATTGGATTGGACCTCGTTGTCATCTGAGGCATCCTCTGGAATTCCGTCAACTTGAAAGTTGTTTCCGACATTCGGCCGAGGGCCGATTTGCCGATGAGACGACGTTTCTTCCATGTACAAATGGATTCAACAGGGTGAATCAAAAAACGAGAGAAAAATTTGGATGAGACAGAGAAATCGGTGGGCGCCAATGAAGAAACACTAGACAATTGACCGGAATCGAATTATCTAGGGGGTTTAGTTCTGCATAAAAAAGGTAATTCTCTCTCGTTTGATTCGATCGTAACTGATCTTCTTTTCCTCCAAACTCTGCAAAACAAAGCACCGTTAGCCTCGTCAACGGGAGAAAGGGGTTCTCTCCTTGACCCGACTCCGGCGTGAGAATAAGTATGTGTTTATGAAGAAGAAGAAGAAGAAGAAGAAGAAGAAGAAGTATTGACGAAGTGTGTGTAACTTGCCTTTCATACCTGAATTGTTCTCATATTTATAGCCGAGAGTTTTGGGCGGGAAAACTCGTTGGTTAAATTGGATTTATCTAGGTTAATTTTAAGACCCGACACGATATGAAAACAACGGAGGATTCTCACAATGTTGATGACTTCCTCTTTAGACCACTCCCCCACGATGATGGCGTCGTCCGCATACAAGAGGTGAGAAATATTCGGCCCACCATTAGGAGTATCCAAACCTTTAATAATTTCCCCGTCTTTGGCATTAGACAACATACACGAGAGGGCCTCCATGACAACTAGAAAAAGGAACGGAGATAAAGGGTCCCCTTGTCTCATGCCTTTACCACATTTAAAAGTAAAGGTAGGAGCCCCGTTAACCCGAACTGAGGAGTTAGCCGATTTTAGAATACCTTTAACCCATTGACACCATTTATTAGGGAAATCCATTTGACGAAGAATGTCGATCACAAAATTCCAGTTTACATTGTCATAAGCTTTCTCAAAATCAAGCTTGAGAAAGAACGCTTTGGATTTCCTCTTCTTGACCCAAGATATAATTTCGTTGATAATAAGAGGGCCATCTAAGATATACCTTCCACTCAAAAAAGCTGACTGAGATTCTGCAATCACTCCATCCAAGACCCTCCTCATCTGGTTAGCTAACACTTTGGAGATAACCTTGCTGATGACTCCGACCAGATTGATAGGTCTGAAATTATTGAGAGAAACCGGGTCATTCGTTTTGGGGACTAAAGTGATAAAAGACGCTCCACTTCCAAGATTAATCTCGCCATGCTCATAGAAGCTAGCAAGAATTCTAGAAAAATCATCCTTAAAGAATTCCCAAAAGTGCTTAATAAAATGGAGGTTCATCCCATCTGGACCAGGGGCCTTGTCATCCCCACACCCCCAAACCGCTTCTTTGATCTCATGATCAGAAAAAGTTTCAGTTAAAAAAGCACTCTCCAATCCTGAAATCTTCTTAAAATTGCTTGAAAACTCCGGTCTAAAGGGAATATATTCTTTGAATCTGTCCCGAAAAAAATATAAGACTTGCTTCTTAATAACATTCGGTTTGGAGCACCATTCTCCATTGATATTAAGACCGTGAATCGATTCGAAGCTTTTCTGTTATTTATCATAGCGTGGAAGAACTTTGAATTCTCATCACCGTCCAGAGGCCAAATGAGTATTTGGTAATTGAGTAAATTATTAGTCAGTTAATGGGCTAACGGTCGATAATTATTGATTTATTCGGTCTCCTTTAACACATGAAATTACTACTAGCTTTATACTTTTTAATATATGTCAATCGAGTTACGATATCTAAACGAGAAAAAAAAGTTTAGGCCTTTTTAGAACGTGGGCCATATATGTATAGTCTCCCACCTTCTAAGACGTGTGTGTGGATTGGTTCATTAATAACTGATTCATATTGGGCTGACAATTTTAGACACGGACACGAACAAACAACACGAAACGACATGAACTAAACAAGTTCGTATTTAACCCTTAATAGGTTTCGTGTCTCAAACAGGTCGACACGATAACACCTGTTAGTTTTCGTGTCGTGTTTGTGTTTACATGTTTCGTGTTCGTGTCTTTACACGTTATGTTTGTGTCTTAACATGCCGTGTCGGACACAATATGTCAGCCCTAGACTCCACACACCACCTGATACGATTGAACCAGGCCCGGGATCCAGGTCGCAACCAGATGTCATTCTGGCCCAACAAGATGTTCGACGATCCAGTAGACAAACCCGAGTTCCAATTCGGTTGAGAGATTAGATGCAAATTCAAGACGAAGATCTCAAGATCAAAATATTTACAGCTTTCTTATTTTTAGTTATTTGTTTCCCGTTTTGAAAAGATTGTTTCTTGTTTTCTAAGTTTGAACTTCCTATAAGTATTTGGTTTTTTTAATAAAGGTTATCAGAAAATTTGCCCCAGATCATCTTCTCCCTTCTTGTTGTTCTTGGAGATTGACCATCTCGAACTCGGTCGTATCAATTGGTGCTTTCATTCGCTTACCCAATGCCTCCCCGGAAGGACAATGAAGACGCGCTCGCCGCACTCAGTGAGGCACTCGCGAACCAGTCACATGAAACCAGCCAGCGGTTCGAAACTCTCACCGCCCAGATCTCGGCTCAGGCCGAACAAACCAATCTCATCCTTGCCGCCCTTCACAAAACTGAAACCAAACCCGCATCCACGTCACATACAATCAATGACAACCAACCACGACAACCGAAACTTTTTCTTCCAACCTTTGACGGGTCAAACCCTTTGGATTGGCTTTTTCAAGCGGATCAATATTTCACCTATTATAATATTCCGCCGGAAAATCGTATGAATATGGCGGCATTCAGTCTTGCGGGTGACGCGCTCAGTTGGTACAAGTACCTCTCCAACAACAAACTCCTTACCACTTGGGTCGCCTTTACTCGACAACTCGAGCTTCGCTTCGGACTTTCTTCGTATGCGAACCATCAAGCCGCATTATTCAAACTTCGGCAAACTACCACAGTTGTCGCCTACATAACGGAGTTTGAACGCTTAAGCAATTGCACGATAGGAATACCACCTGATGTTCTTCTTAATTGTTTTTTATCCGGTCTCCGGAATGATATCCACCAGGAGCTTACTATCCTTCAACCGCAATCATTACCGGACGCTATTGGGTTAGCCCGGTTGGTTGAGGATAAACTCAACGACCAACGATTCCGTTTCAAAAACAACCCCCCCTACCGTCCGACCACTTCTCTGGTGTCATCAAACTCCGCCGGCCCCGGTTCCAGTTCTCAGTCAAACGCAAACACTACCACGGCTCCTCTTCTTCCCACGCCGAAACCTCCCACCACCCTACCTTTCAACCGTTTATCACCAGACGCAATTCAACAACGCAAAGCCGCCGGGTTGTGCTTCCGTTGCCCGGAAAAATACCACCCCGGACACAAGTGTAATCCACCACAGTTCCACTTGCTCGTTGACTATGACGACCTCGATACCACCGCGCCCTTGATCGATTTTAGTGATGAACCACCCAGCTCCCCACACCCTGCCACCCAACCACAATTTTTATCCCTTTCAGCCACGGCTTTGCATGGTCTCACATCTCCAAAAACCTTGAGAATCACGGGTTATATTATGGGCCATCCAGTCACGATTTTGGTCGATTCGGGGAGCACTCACAACATCATACAACCCCGAATCGCTTCCTTCCTCAAGTTACCAGTGGACCGTATTTGTCCCTTCTCAGTTATGATAGGTAACGGGGATTTTCTACAATGCGCCGGATATTGTCCACAAGTCACGGTGGTACTTTCACAACAAAATTTCGACATTCCATGTTATGTCTTACCTATCGAAGGGGTGGATGTTGTGTTGGGTGTAGCTTGGTTAAGCTCCTTAGGCCGCATCACAGCGGATTTTTCGGTTCCGTCTATATCGTTCATTTTTAAAGATCAACCAATGACCTTGAACGGCGAGCCAATCGTTTCTTCTGCTACCCCCACAGCCATTCACACTTTGCTTACCAAAGGTTGTGTAGCTTCCATGCACACATTAATTTTTGAACATGAAAGTGAGTCCACCAAGCCTACACCTCAAGCTCATGTTGACAGTGACATTCAATCCCTTTTACAAAAGTTCTCCCATATCTTCCAATCTCCAACTACCTTACCCCCACCTAGACCACATGATCACCACATCCATTTACTACCCAACAGTAAACCCGTAAATGTTCGGCCGTACCGCTACCCTCACTATCAAAAAGAGATAATGACTAAACTGATTAAAGACATGCTTGCGGATGGCATTATTCAACCGAGCACAAGCCCGTACTCGTCTCCCATTTTGTTGGTTAAAAAGAAAGATGGCACTTGGCGTTTTTGTGTTGATTATCGTGCTTTAAACGCCATCACCATTCGAGACCGTTTCCCTATTCCGACAGTGGACGCTTTACTAGACGAATTACAAGGTGCAACAATTTTTTCTAAATTGGATTTACGTGCAGGTTACCACCAAATTCGGGTTGCGCTTAGTGACGTACATAAAACGGCTTTTCGGACGATTGATGGCCACTATGAATTTTTAGTGATGCCCTTTGGACTCTCGAATGCGCCATCCACTTTTCAGTCGGCTATGAACGACCTCTTTCGTAACTCCTTACGGCGGTTCGTGCTAGTTTTTTTCGATGATATTTTGGTATACAGTCGGTCTCGTGATGAACACTTAGCACACCTTTCTCAAGTTTTTCAACTATTATCCTCCAATAAGTACTTCGCTAAACTATCTAAGTGTGTCTTTGGGGTTACCAAGGTGCAATACTTGGGGCATGTTATATCCGCGGAAGGTGTTGCCACGGACGATGATAAAATTATGGCAATCCAGAGGTGGCCGATTCCCACGTCCCAAACATCGTTGCGTGGATTTCTTGGTTTAACAGGCTATTACCGCCGATTTGTCCAAAGGTACTCCCACATAGCTGGTCCCTTAACTGATTTGTTGCAACATTCTCAAAAATTTGTTTGGACTGACGCGGCTCAGCGTGCGTTTGAAACACTAAAGGCTGCAATGGTAAATCTTCCTACCCTTACTTTACCTGATTTTTCTCAAGTCTTTGATATTACCACTGCGGGCGTCATCGGCGTACATTAGGGAGCTATTTGCCATCACTGAGGCCATTAAAAAATGGCGTCATTATTTGCTGGGACGTCATTTTCGAGTCTTTACGGACCAACGCAGTCTCCGTCATCTTTTGACACAAGTCATCCAAACGCCCGAACAACACAAATGGGCTAGCAAGTTGTTGGGGTATGATTTCGAAATTCACTACAAACCAGGGAAAGAAAACAAGGTCGCTGATGCCTTGAGTCGCATAGACGATCTCCATATGCTCACCTTATCCACGCCTGTCTTTCCGTGGTTACAAGAGTTACGTGAATATTACACCAAGTCTTCTATTGGTCGCACCTTATTTGATGGAATCCGCGACTCCACTACCGTGAACGATTACACTGTTCATGATGGGTTGGTGTATAATAAGCAACGCCTATTAATTCCGGATTTACCCGCCTTACGCCAAAAATTGTTACATGAATTTCACTCTAGTAAGATAGGGGGCCACTCCGGAATTACCGCCACAATCAAGCGCTTAAAATCTCATTTTTCTTGGTCCAACCTATGTTCAGAAGTTACGCGCTTTGTATCGGAATGTCAAATTTGTCAACAAACCAAGTACTCCACACACAAACCATATGGCTTGTTGCAACCATTACCTATTCCCAATCAGGTTTGGGAAGATATTTCTATGGATTTTATTACGAGCTTGCCTCCGTCAAATGGGAAAACCGCAATTTGGGTTATTGTGGATCGGTTGTCGAAATTCGCCCACTTTATTGCTCTTTCGGCTCACTATACTGCACAATCATTGTCTGCCATTTTTCTTGAGCAAGTCTATAAGTTACATGGGTTACCTAAAAGTATTTTATCTGATCGTGATCCTGTGTTCCTAAGTCGTTTCTGGACAGAACTTTTTGACGCCATTGGTACCAAGTTATTGCATTCCAGTGCGTATCACCCACAAACAGACGGCCAGACAGAAGTCGTTAATCGGACCTTAGAGAGCTACTTGCGCTGTTTCACGTGCGATGAACCCAAGCGGTGGTCGAAGTTTTTATACTTGGCTGAATTATGGTACAATACTTCTTATCATAGCGCTATTGAGATGACCCCGTTTCAAGCGTTGTATGGCCGGCCACCCCCGTCTATTCCACATTACACTCGGTCGGATACAAAGCCTAAGTCAATTGATGATGCTTTATTGGAACATCAACAGATCCTTGATCTTCTAAAGGCTAATCTTCACAAAACTCGTCAGCGTATGACTGAACAAGCTAATCGTCGCCGGCAAGACATGGAGTTCAATGTTGGGGACCGAGTATTGTTAAAACTCCGCATGTACCGTCAAAAGTCGGTTGTTAATCGCGGTGTTGAGAAGCTTAGTCGTCGGTATTATGGCCCGTTCACAGTTTTAGAGCGTGTTGGTAAAGTCGCTTATCGGCTCGATTTGCCAATTGGTTCTCGCATTCACCCGGTGTTTCACGTGTCGTTGCTCCGCTTGTGCAAAGGCGACTGGGATTCAAGTTTCATTCCTTTACCACCAGATCTATTGGAGGGTCCAGTTTCCTCAGCTAACTCCGGCCTTGGGGACAAGGCCGTTTTCGAAGGGGAGAATATTGATACGATTGAACCAGGCCCGGGATCCAGGTCGCAACCAGATGTCATTCTGGCCCAACAAGATGTTCGACGATCCAGTAGACAAACCCGAGTTCCAATTCGGTTGAGAGATTAGATGCAAATTCAAGACGAAGATCTCAAGATCAAAATATTTACAGCTTTCTTATTTTTAGTTATTTGTTTCCCGTTTTGAAAAGATTGTTTCTTGTTTTCTAAGTTTGAACTTCCTATAAGTATTTGGTTTTTTTAATAAAGGTTATCAGAAAATTTGCCCCAGATCATCTTCTCCCTTCTTGTTGTTCTTGGAGATTGACCATCTCGAACTCGGTCGTATCACCACCCCTCGAGGGCAAGTTCGTGTCTTAACATGCATGTTTGTGTCTTAACAGATCATGCTCGTGTCTTAACAAGTCGTATGATACACTTGTAAATTTTTTCGTTTCTTAACAGGTGGTGTTCATGTAAATTGTTTATTATCAGGTTCGTGTTCGTGTTTGAAAAAATTGACACGAAAAGATTTCGCGTCGTGTTCGTGTTTACTTGTTTCGTGTTTATGTTTTATCGTCTTCGTGTCTTAACAGGTCGTGTTTGACACGATATGCCAGGCCAAATTCGTATGCAGTTTTTAATTTTAATAGAATTGATCACCACTCATTAATCAAATATACTTTTGATACTAGATTTTACAATACCTTGTAGGGTGAAAACAATATATTAAAATTGATGGTTGATATTGATGTATTACCAGATTCACTATAAATCTATAATTGAACTGATTAATTTATGGCCATATAATCTATGACCATAGATATATCAATCAATCTCGATTTTATGTACCAAGACTTAAAAGTTGTTATGCTAGATTAACATGATGTGAATAAAGAAGTTATATTTGAATAACTTTATTCTAGTTTAACTAAAAGGAAAAATTTGCAATAATCAACCACACATGCATATACTTTATAGTAATCCAAATACAGGGAGTCCAGTCCGGTATACATTACCATGTCTGTTTTTTGTTAAGAGTTATTTGTCACACATATATTACAAACCTGACATATTTTTTCCAACCATAAACACTTGTATCTTCTATACATGTCATACATAGATAGTTAACCTAAAACACATATATAAGCATGGCCTAGTTTTCGACATCTCAACACAAACACAATGTTCATTGTAACCTTAAACGATAAAACTACCTATGTACGCCTTCACTAGTGCCCCCTACCCTTTTCGCTTGGACCGGTTGAAGATAGCTTATAAACTTCAACTTTTTTCTCTATAATGTAGAACTCATCATGAGCTTGTTGATCGTTTCTCGATGGTTGAGACGATGGCAATAATTTCATGACCTCCAATATAGGAACCGCCTTGGGTGAGGTCATGTTTCTTGACTCCACCATCATCATCATCATCAAGAACATCAAGACTAGCAAGAAGGAGCTACTTCTAGTGCTACTCATTGATGATAGCTTGCACATAAGAAAAGAGGGTGCTTATATATATAGTGTTTGGATGTGGGTATGGGTGGGTTGCTATATCGGGTAAGAGAATATGGAAACTTAAGGGGTGGTGGAGAAATGGGGTGGAAAAGAATGGTGTAGCGGCTGCTGGCAAGAATCTCCACCGTAGCACGTTAGGATTGTAGGGTATTTGACTTGGAAACTTGAATGTTTGAATGGTAGTTCCATTTTGTTTGGTGGAGTTTAATAGATTGTAACTTTTGCACTTTTCTGATTCTCCAATACACATGGGATTCTCTTTGACTAAATGTAGAGCTTAACTAGGATTTCTTTTATACAAATGAGAAAAATCTCATGAAAGATGCGTAAAGGCAAAGTGTGAATATATTGTTCATAAAATATAGAGTTAAATGCTTGGTTGGTCCCTGTGGTTTGCAAAAATTGCAGACTTGGTCCTAGTGGTTTACTAATTACACGCGTGGTCCCAAAACTTGTCAAAAATGAACTCGGTTGGTCCCTAGCCCTAACATCAGTTAAATTTCTCAGTTAACTATGTGTGAAATGACTATATTACCCTTAAGTTCATTGTACAAGTTGAAACCTCTGCACCATCTTCATCACCAACCCACCCCCGGTCTCTGCTCTCTCTCTCTCTAAAAATCTGGTCACCAGATTATTTCTCCGGCGACCTGTCGGCCATCCGGTTTCTTCGGCGAATCAACCAATCCCCCACGACCACCTCCTCCCTCTTCTCTCCCGTTTTCCATCAATTACTCGATGCTGCTCTCCATCAATTATCAAGATAGCATTCGTGCGCCATTACCCAGCTTCTAAAACTCAATACCCACCTCACAATCTTCCTAATTCAACACCACCATAATAATATTCAATCTTTTAGGGTTTTCCTATTCAGATCTTGATTATATTTGCAATTCCCTATAATAGCATTATCGATTTTCATATAGATATGCAAACTGAAGCGACGGTGGGGGTTGTGGAAGCGGTGGTCCGGCGAGGAAACTAGTGGCGCACCACAAGAGGCCGGTGCAGCAACAGCAGTCGCAGGTGGGGACAGTTTCTCAACTCATCGTCTTCCTTACTCATCCATTAGTTTCTACGCTTTTGAACGCTACAAGAATGTTGGTACAAACGTTCTTTGCTGTTTAATTAACATCTACCCTGTTCCTTAATCATTTTTTGATGTTGATTCGCCGGAGAAACCGGGAGAGAAGAGGGAGGAGGAGGTAGTCGTGGTGGATTGGTTGATTCGCCGGAGAAACCGAACGGCCGACAGGTCGCCGGAGAAATAATCTGGTGACCAGATTTTTAGAGAGAGAGAGAGAGAGAGTAGAGACCTGGGGTGGGTTGGTGATGAAGATGATTATGGTGATGAAGATGATGTAGGGGTTTCAACTTGTACAATGAACTTAAGGGTAATATAGTCATTTCACACATAGTTAATTGAGAAATTTAACTGATGTTAGGGCTGTGGACCAACCGAGTTCATTTTTGACAAGTTTTGGGACCACTTGTGTAATTAGTAAACCACTATGACCAAGTCTGCAATTTTTGCAAACCACAGGGACCAACCAAGCATTTAACTCTAAAATATATGGTTAGAAAAAAATAAGGCTTTCCTATTAAAAATTGATTTTAAAAAGGCTAACGATAACGTGAGTTGGGGTTTTCTTTTGGATATCATAGGTCAGATGGCATTTCCTAACTTATGGTGTAAATGGGTGAGAGAGGTTTTGGCTTCGGCTAGATCCTCGGTTTTAGTGATTGGGTCCCCACATATGAACTAGTAGTTTACCCGTCCGCGGTCCGGGTATATATGATTAACACCATCCAAACTCACTACATATTTTAATATCACAATGACTTCTTATCCAACTATTAAGAACATCAATAACTGTGTCTATATTAGTATGGTTAAGATATTCTACAAAGCTTAAAACAAATGAGAAGGATGAGAAGTCACCATAAAGTGACAAGTGTGCAAGGAGCGATCAAGTGGGAAGAGTAATTTCATCCATAAAAAACATGCACATTGTTACCAATTCCTTTGAAACATTCACATGCAAGTCATATGCTATTTCTCCCATATTTTTAAATACCCATAACTTTTTTTATACGTCATTTGTTTATAAAAAAAATATACCATAAAATCGAGCGTTTTTTTTATCTTTAATACGAGTACCCTATTGTTACAGTTTTGAAAAAAAATGAAAACGTAGTTAGGTAAAAGACAATGGACATAACGTAAAACACAATGCGTATTAAACTAAAAAGACGATGGAAAACAGACTAAAACACAACTGGCATTAGATATAAAACACAATGATAAACAGAGTAAAAACACTATGAACAACCGACTAAACACAATGAATAATAGATGAAACACAATGGGCAGCAGAACTTAAAACACAATGGACAAACATACTAAAACACAATGGATAACAGACTTTAAACAATGACCAGGAACTATAACACAATGTAGAGAGAACTCACCCAGTTGAAAAACACAATAATCAAAATCAATAATGCTATGTATAAAAAACCCAAATATTACACTATCTTTATACAAAAAAAAATGTTAGTTAATACCTGTAACCGACCCCGACCCTACCAGTAGGGTATGAATACAGTACACATTTTGAGATTACCCGATTTATACCCGAAAATAGCTGGAACCGCTCATACCCTATACCTGTTTTTTAATACTCGATAGAATACCCGAATTTTTTAAATATATTTTTATGTTTACTTCATAACTTCTGTATTTAGGTTTTCTAAAAATTCATATTATAAATCAAATCATTTGTACTTGAGTGAATTTATGTTATTGTAATTTTGTTTTAATTACTTTTACAAATTTCAATCCTAATTTAATTTTTAAACGAATTTATTATTGTGTAAAATAACAAAAAAAACTTACTTTTTTTTAATTGGGTATTAATACCTGATTCCAATACCCAGTTATACCCGAACCTGATCATACCCAACCCGGGTACATAGGGTATGGTTTTTCTCCTCAATACCCGTACCCTACCTATTTTTCTCAATACCCGATTACACCCGGAACTGGTTATTTGAAAAAAACTTGATTTGTGCACCTCTACTATGGTATACCTTTTGGTAGCACTATGTCAGAAATCTAGTGAAACGTCATATATTGTTATTCAAGTAACAATTTCACAAGTTTCGTGTTTTGATCAAAGTTAAGTAGCTTCTTATGTAATTAGCATGTTTGATTATTATAAAGGTCCAATGCACGACATATGCAAACAAAAAAGGTACACACTTAAAGTGCTAACATCTGATGTGAACCATGATTATATTTTGTTATTTAAGTAACAATTTTACAAGTTTTAAGTTTTGACCAAAGTTAATTAGCTTTTTATGTAATTAGCATGTTTGAATATTAAAAAGGTACAATGCATGACATATAACATCTGGTCCAATGCATTTCAAAAGTTGCACGAAGTCTGCTTTTAAAGCATATACACTCCAAAAATGTCATGAAAAAAACTAAGATAGAGAAAATGATGATAGTTTAAAATAAATTATGTTGTATACGAAGGGATGTGTATTAAAATTAAAACATAAGAATTAATATGAAAAAAGAGATGAGATAGACGAGTAGAAGAAAGCCCACACATTACAAACCCACATATCTGCACAATACAGCAGGGGCACACCCACACATTACAAACCCACATACCCAACCTGAACTATACATCAAAGCATATACTTCGGGTGACGACACCATTCTATCCAATCCAACTCTATACATTTTGACCTATATTTAAACCAAAAAAACTCGATCGATGCGATAATATCTTCCACTTTGCCTTCTTTTCTTGCAAAAGCCTTGTCGTTTCTAGCCTTCCATATACACCAAGCCACGATCACCATGATACCTTCAACCACCCTAGCCTTATCCTTACTCAGCTGTTGCCCTCCGTGTATCTCCATTAAATCATTGGCGGTTGCGGCTAACAAACTGCATCACCAAAGTAGCTGTCCAGTAGGTTGAGAAAATGTGCTCCATAGTATCGACTTCTTCGCTGCACAGAATACATAATTCATCCGCCACATTTTTGTTTCTCCTTCTCAAATCCGTCTTTGACGGAATCCTATCAATGATCGCCCTCCACGCGAAAACATTACACTTCAATTGCACCCGTGTAGTTAATATATATATTTACCTAAATACCTCATGTAAATAATAACCTCTCGAGTTAACTACCGTTCTAAAAAAATTGGAGTTAGGGGGTATTTGTTTACGTTGATAGAAGAGTTTTTTTAACCATTAACCGAACAATTGATAGTCGACAGATACATAAACAATTTAACCTGAAAAATAAACCATAATACATTGTATGTTGTAAAAAATACAAATAAAAAATAAATCTTGTCATATAATAACATAATATCTCTTAAAAACAAAATATTTATACAAAAACACAATGATATAGTAGAGCACAATGTTAGATATAAAACACAAGCAACTACAAAAGACAGTGTCATATAAAAACACAATGGCAATAACACAATGTTACACAAAAAAAAACACAATGTTATTCAAAAACACAATGGCAATAACATAAGGTTATACAAAAAGCAAATGTCTTTGTAAAAAGACAATTCCTTGTAAAAAACACAATACCGTGTAGCTAGCTTAACCGTAGCGTGTTGGATGGTATTCTTAGACACGACTCTCTAACCGTACGGGTGTATCAGTATATCTGGTTGGACGTCGTAGCCCTACCGTTTGTTTTGGTGATGAATTTGTATCTAAAACAAAATGTAGAACTATGCGTACTATTTATCGTTCGATTTTAACTGGTATTGCTCAGGTCTATTCCTGTCAGGTCCATTCCAATCACAAGTAGAGAAACTAAATACAAAAAAAAAACGAAAACATTTCAAGTGCTTAGACATCTTTATGCTTTATAAGCATTACAAAAGCCCACCTTGATTAAAAAGGGGATCTTTAAAGGTTTTGTTTTACTTGTTTTAAGAATCTAAATCTTTGGAACCTTTTTTTATTCGAGCCATTTGTAGATACACTTTAGGTTAGGGCTAGCTCAAACTCTTTAGAGGCCCAAAGAGAACACTAAAATTGGGACATTTTTTCACATTTTATTATTATGAATCCCCCTAGCTCATATCAACCCGTACCAAAAGTTCAATCTTATAACCTAGTAACGGAAGCATGATCATAGAATACTTCTTCTGTTATGCGTGGTTCTTCTGTATTGCGTGGTTGTTTCATTTTCAAACTAAGATGCACCTATTCTCCAATTGCGTATAACACCAATCAATTTGTTGGCATAAGCAAACAAATAGCATTCCAAACAATTTTTTTTTAGAAATAAAGGAAATCATAGTTATCAGGGGGGGGATGAGATCGGTATTGTACCGGTACCATACCGAAAGTACTAGTACTGATTTGCATGAAAAGTTGGTACCGAATACCATACTGAAAAAACCCAGTATAGGTTTTTGCGTTATGGTACCGGTTGGTACCGAATTCTTAGATAGTATTAATTGGCAACGAAAGCAAGCACAGTTGAGATTATGATTTTATCGATGGTTACCAAATCAAATCTATCCAATTTACCTATTACCCACTTTGATTTTAAAAGTTATATAAAACAACACTTACTTTAACATCTATAATTAATTAAGTTATTTATTTGCAACTAAAAATGTGAAGCAAATTTAAGAATTTAACATACAGTACACCTATTGTCGTTATTTAATGTATATTAGGATGTTTTTTGTTGTAATAGAAAATAAAAAGAGTTAATTTGTATGTTATCGCATCTGATAATCTAATAGTTACAATATATCTAATACATATATTTTTTATACAAATACAGGTAAGGAGTACGAACACAAATATATTTAATTGATTATATATAGTTAGAGAAGGATTAGATAAAATCCACCAAAAAATGAGCATTGTATGGTCCCCTTTAGGCTATAGGGTGTGGTCATGACCCTCAGACCATGTGTAGTGGGGCATTATGGGGCATTATAATAAAAAAAACGCCCACTCTTCCATTACATAGGGCATTATGGGGGGGGGGGGGGGGGGGGGGGGGAATTGCTTGGGCATTATAATTAAAACGCCATTTTGCACTTGTTGGAGGTTTGACTTGGTTTGACTTGGGCATTATGGGGCATTATTTGGGCATTATCCCCACTACACCACTTTATGCTATAATGCCCCATGCTGACTGGGACGCCACGTGTCGGATAATGCCCCATGGTGGGGGCATTATAACCCACTACCACTACACATGGTCTCATGACCATCATGATCCTCCACGTCAGCTCCATGTCATCGCCCTTTGATTTACCATCCAAAATCACTATTCTAAGGGTGTGGTCATGACCCAATCTACTATCCACCCCTTTTTTGTGTGAAATATATTTTATTTGTTTTAAATAAACAACAAATAAAATTAAATAAATTTTAGTAATAAAACTACATAACATTCAATTTAATAAAAAAAATAACATCTAAATTTAACTTAAATATTATAAATTAAGAAAAAAAACTACTCGTTGTTAACCCGACTAAATTGCCAAACATGTTCAATCAAATCTGAACGAAGATGGTTATGCGTAGTCTCGTTGTTGTATGACGCCCACATGTTAGATTCTTTTTTCCCTTCATCAACTAGTACAACATTCTCATGAATGTCGTTAGGATCATATTCACATATGGCGTTACCTTCGTCTTCGATAATCATGTTATGCAGCAAGATACAGGCATACATACAATATCTCAATGTTTTGAGTTCAAGTGCTCGTGCTGGGTTTGCAACTATGTGCCATTTTTGTTGTAGAACCCCAGACGCTTAACATCTTTCCTAGCAGATTATTGACATTTTTCAAATTTCTTTCTTTTTTCTTCTTCTGGATACGGTATAGTTTTAACCCCCTTTTACCTGTAGCATCCCATCTTAATGTGAAAACAACATTGAATTTGACTAATGCACAATTTAGTTCCCATGTCGAAATTGAACTTTGTAATTAGATTAAAAAAAAGCTAGGGTTTTTATGGATCGAATTTGTCCCCTAAGTTTCGTTATGATTTTGTGATGAGTAAAGGGGTTCCACAAAACAAACGGGATTATCCCTACTTATTGTGTTTACAGTTATAGATGATGAGAGCAATGCCTAACATGGCAACAACCCATTTATCATTGTGTGGTACTGTGACAACCCTTGAAATTCCATGTATCCGTACAATTTATTAATGATAATTAAAGTGCTTAACTGCTCTCTGATTTCTGTACTATACTTACATGTGTTTGTTAACATACTAATAGTGTACAGAAAAGTTACTAAATAGTCATGCGTGCTTTCCTAAGTGTTGAGAATTAAAAGTGTTACAAAAATATATATATAGGACATTTTACGGATTAATTAAGCACTTTAACGGAACAACACCGAACCGAATAACCGGACATTACCCGAAACACCAAAATAATGCTAGAAGCATTGTTTTTATTTTTTCTGAACTAGTTATGGCTCCCGAACATCGTAGCACACCATATAACATCCCAACACCTAAACACTTAACTAGTTCACTTATCTTCTAACTAAATTAAGTAACTCCCATTTACATTGCAACTAGACCAACCCCCCCCCCCCCCCCAAAAAAAAACCGGTTATGAGGTGGCCTCCACCTCTTGATTTTATTTAATTGTTTAAGTGATCATGTTAGGTACTTTACAAACATATAGACTAATGGTTAATGGTGTGTTGGAAGTAAGTTTATTTAAACCACAAGTCCCTCATTCATAACATCCTCACATCACCAACACCCTTAAACTTTCCCTCCCTCTTCCCTTGGTCACGGCTGCAAACCACCACCACCCTACCATCACCTTCAATCTCGTTTCATCCATTCTACAAGCATACAAAGGTGCTACAAGGTGTACAACGAAGCTCGGTGTTCTCGGAAGTGGAAGGACCTTCTTCGTTTGCCATTAACCACCTCATTTCTCCTCTTGATCTTCCCTAGCTTCAAGCTAGTAGTAAGCCTCTTATACACTCTTGATACTTCATGATTTTAGTGGTTAATAGACACATCATGTTAATTTATGCAAGAACACTAAAGATCATAAACATAAGTCATGAACATGTAGGTTTACATAAAAGATGAAATGTGATGAAATGATGTTAATATGAAGTTGTTTTGATTCTTGTTGATTACCTTATGATTTGCTTGTTAGTATTGATGTTTGATGTTGTTGTGATCACTAAACACGTTAACGGAATCAATCGAACACGAGTTAGAAAGCTAAAAGCTGAAAACAGTTTATGTCCAAGCTTTTACAGCCAACTTCAGTTGGCTGTAAACAGGTCAATATTTAACGAAAAACTTATTTTATTGAGTCTATAACGTGTTATTATGAAATACGGTTCTAATGGCACCGGAATCATAATTTTTGGGCTTCTTCTACTATTTTTAAAGATCTGTTTTTGGACAGCAGCTCAAGCTGGATTTTTACGTCTGAAAATATGCGTTCTGTTTTCCGTCATAACTTGAATTATGTGTAGGGTTAGATCATGAAATTTGTACTGTAGATGACCACCAATATATTTGTAATTCTCTCACTGGAATTTCGTAAATTGGACTCTCGATGAATTTTAAATAAATTATTCCGTAGACTGCAGTCAGAAAAAGATAAATCTGATTTCAGTCCGGAAAATGAATTTTTATAAAATATTGGTGATGAATTGGATCCTGAGATTTTTACACAATAATATTTGGATCGTTTAAGTCCTTCTGTAAAAAGTTGGGAATTTTTGGAACAAGTTAACTATTTTATTAAAATCCCCAAAAACAGCCCAGTTTTGAATATAAAAGCTGAAATGACATAAGTCGTAAATTGCGTGTCTAAATGTCGAGTATGTTATCTAAGGATGATCTAACATGTTATATGTCAATGAAAGTAACATGTGCAATATCGTATGCTTGTTCTTGAGTAGCTATAGGTGGAATGTTTATATGATCGTGAACTATTAAAGTGTGTACATGTTATGTGGTAGAAGTAATGAGTAAATAAACCGTACGTAGGATACGTGTTATGCATGAGAAACTGATTGTTATCCGTACCTTATTAGGACATGATTGACCGACCTTGACTGTTAACTATATTTGAGAATCAAACCGAGCAAACCGAGGTGAGTTCACACTTTTCTACAAAGCATGGTAATTCCCGGTGGGAATGGGAATGGGTTCATGAATAGGGATTCCTCGTCCTTTGGGACGTGTTCAGGAATGTGAATTCCTCGTCCTGTTGGGACAGATTAGACTTACTAGACTAGAACTCTATCAACGAAGTCCCTCCCTTTTTGTATCGACTTATGTAACAACTCTCATTAAAATTCCTATTTATTTTATTAATTTGTCCAATAGGAAACCCTAATTGAGACACCTAAGTGATTCTTCACAAACCCTAAAATTTTCAGAACAATCGGAATCAGAATCAGGGCCCCTAAAACTCAGGGGGGGTAAACCCTAGTTAGTATTAGCTCGACAGTTTGTTGTCGAAATTGAAATTTCACGTAAAACCAACTCAGCTAGGCTAGTCCAGGACGTGGCTACCCTATAGTGATTTCGTGTCCCTTGCGCACCTTAAGGGATAAGGCTTACGGTGCGCAAGCCTGGCCAATTTTTGGGTATAAATAGCAGACATTGGCAATCGAAGTTTGGCACTTGAACGACGTGAATTCTCGTTATTTACACTGAGATATAGCATAAACAGTCCAAAACACACACACGATTCACGAAGTGCTGCCGCAATACAGGGTAATAACTCGATCGCTGATACGATTCAATGTCCGATCGATTAAACTATCCAATGGATGTTTAAGTGTTGCCCACATTAGGGTTTATGCTTTGTCATTTGTTGTTAATTCAATGGATGTTTAAGTATCGCACTTTGTCATTCGATGTGAGGGTTTGATCTCGTGAATTATCGTAAATGCTGTATTAAGTTACTAACCGAATTGTGTGCATGTTATTAATTTAGGTTAAAAGGCTAATCAGTAGGCTAGGCTCTGCTCAAATTAATTCTGCAATGTGAGTCATTCTCTTTTTATCAAATTACTTTCAAAATCATGTTTATTTTCAAAGGTTATAATTACAGGGATTAAGTCTATGTAATCTCCATATTACAGCCGGTATGTGGGGTTTTGTATACATTACTTGATAATCTTCACCATTGGACAACGAGTTAGCCAATGGGTGATATGACCATAGTCACAGAAACGAGTCGAGTGACAAATACCGAGGGTAGTTGGATGATATAAAAACATTGTAATCGCTCTTAATACTGTATATTATAACAAATGAATCGTTTTAGCAAAATGAATGATTCACTCAGTATTTCCCGCTGACAAAACCTTTTTCAAACATGTTTCAGGTGATCTGTTGTGATCCAGGAAAAGTGTCGCGAAGCACTACAAGCTTAAGGAAGTGGCTCAGTATAAAATAAAGAAACATGTTTTGTAAAATAAAAGATTTCTTCGTGAAATCTCAAGATTGTAAATTACCGGGTTTTATCCCGAGTTGTGAAATAAAATAATCGGGAAATATTTCAGTTTTTAAAAGATCCTGAAGAAACTTCCGCTGTAAAATAAATACCACGGGATTTTCTGTCCCGCGGCTCCTGAAACGGGTCAAACCGGGTCGGGGGCCGTGACAGAAAAAGGTGGTATCAGAGCCACTGATTTAAGCCAATTAAGTATTTAGAAAATACTTAATTTTTTTTATTGCTATTTTGTGATTATGTGTTTTATTATCTGATTAATTGTGTACAGTATGGGCAGATCTTTATATGCTAGCCACTATAACAGTAAATACAAATCTTTAAATATTTTGATTCAAGTTTTAGCACCCTTATTAAAAATAAGCCAGAAACTTGATTTAGTAAATAAATAAATTTACAAATAAAACCTAGTATGTTTTCATATTCGGTTGTTTAGTAGTTACCTAATATGAAATAATATTTAAAGGTTTTCTATGAAATTTTGTTATAAAATTTTAAATCAGTAATGGTATGTATTGATGCATATTATTAAATATAAAAATGGAAATCGAGAAATTGATAGTTTTAAGTATATGTGAAATTATATAATTGTTTTGTGTATAATTATTATTTAATCAATACTAATAAAATATATATATCAATTATCAGATGGAAAACGCTGAACCAGTTAATGAGGTTAATCAATCTGAGCAACAACCAGGGGATCAATATATGACTAGGCAGGATATAGAAAATATCGTTGCTCAAGGGATAGCCAACGCTATTCCAGCAATAGTTGCTCAATGGATAGCCAACGCTATTCCAGCAATCGTTGCTGCTGTTAAAAATCCAATCGAACCGCAACAAATCGTTCCTAGCAAACGTATTTCTGAAGATAACTTCAGTAATAGCGTAAACGGAGGCAATAATCATACTAATCATGAGAATGAACCACGGAAAGCTCCTCCCCCTAAGAAAATGAAAGCTGCAACGTCTGGTTGCACTTACAAAGAATTTCTTGCTTGTAAACCCACTGAGTTTGCAGGCAATGAAGGAGCGACTGCGGCACTGCGTTGGTTAGAGAAAACCGAGGCAGTAATTGCCATAAGTAAATGTGCTCAGAATGATCAGGTCATGTATGCGTCAAACCTTTTCAAAGAAGGGGCGCTAGAATGGTGGAACACGGTACTACAGGCTAAAGGAAGAAATAGGGCTTATGCCATGAAATGGGAAGAATTTAAGAATCTTGTAGAAAGAAAATTCTGTCCCGAATATGAAAAAGATCAAATGGCAAATAAGTTCTTAAACCATAGAATGATAGGTGTAGATTGTCGCGGTTATACTTCGACATTCTTTGAATATGCTAGAGTGGTACCGACACTGGCTTCGCCAGAACCGGCACTCATTTCTCGCTATATTTGGGGACTGATTAGTGAAATCCGTAACATCGTTAAAGCTGCGAGACCTCGCACTATTGACGATGCGGTGGAATTAGCTAATACCCTAACCGACGAACTAGTACGCACTCAAGATGAAAACAGGAAGAAGGAACTGGCCCAGAAAATTACCCAAGGATTTCGTACGGGTAATAATAACAGCTTCAAAAGAAAAGGAACAGGGCAATCTTCAACTTTGCCATTCTGCAAGAATTGCAAAAGGAAACATTATGGAAGATGTAGTGTAACCTGCAATTTTTGTAAAATGGTAGGACATCGTGAAGAAAACTGCAGAAAGAAAACAACGATCTGCTATAATTATGGAGAAAAGGGACATTTTAAGCCAGAATGTCCTAAATTGGTTAAACCAGCAGACAACAAAGCCAAGACAGCCGATGGAGCTACTAAAAAGAATGTCAGAGCATTCCAGCTAACTACTCAAGAAGCAGAACTCATTCCAGATGTAATAGTTGGTACGTTCTTAGTTCACAACATCTATGAAAAAGTATTATTTGACTCTGGTGCAAACCAAAGTTTTATAAATACTTCATTCTGCCAAGCTCTTAATTTACAACTAACCAACATTAGGCAAATTTTTACAGTCGAAACTGCAGATGGGAATTCAGTTAAAATAGATAAAGTTCTGCAAAATGTAGAAATATAACTTTTAAGTCATAAATTTTCTGCAACCCTATTGCCTATAAAATTAGCTGAATTCGATGTTGTGTTAGGAATGGATTGGTTAGTAACCAACCATGCTCGAATTCTTTGTGATCAAAATTCCATAGAAATTCAAACACCTATCGGAGAAGTCATTATGATTACAGGAGATAAACCACGTAAACCCATGAAGTTCATATCAGTAATGAAAGTTGCTAGTTATGAACGAAAGCAAGGAATAGTATATATGATTTCAGTAATCATTAGTACTAAGGGTAAAGAACTTAAGGAAATTCCTGTAGTCTCAGAATACCCAGATGTATTCCCAGAAGAATTACCAGGATTACCACCAGATAGGGAGGTAGAATTTAGGATTCATCTAATTCCAGGAACTATACCGATAGCTAAGGCACCTTATCGGTTAGCACCCACAGAAATGTTAGAACTGAAAAAGCAATTAGATAAATTACTAAGTAAAGGTTTCATACAACCTAGTTCATCCCCGTGGGGAGCGCCAGTCTTGTTTGTTAAGAAAAAGGATGGTTCGATGAGAATGTGTATTGATTATAGAGAATTGAATAAGATTACAATTAAGAATCGATACCCATTACCTAGGATTGATGATCTTTTCGATCAACTTCAAGGAGCTAGATATTTTTCTAAGATAGATTTACGCTCCGGATATCATCAATTGAAGGTACAAGAAGAAGATATACTTAAGACTGCTTTCAGAACTAGGTATGGTCATTACGAGTTTACAGTCATGCCCTTCGGATTAACGAATGCACCTGCAGCATTCATGGACATGATGAATAGGATCTGTAAACCGTATTTGGATAAATTTGTAATTGTCTTAATAGATGATATACTTATTTATTCAAAAAGTCAGGATGAACATTGTCAGCACTTGCATGCACTCTTAACTTTGTTAAGAAAAGAAAAGCTTTATGCCAAATTATCGAAGTGTGAATTTTGGTTGCCAGAAGTGCAATTCTTAGGACACATGGTGAATCACGAAGGTATTCATGTAGATCCTGCTAAGATAGAGGCGATTACCAATTGGAAGGTTCCACAAACTGCAATGGAAATTAGAAGTTTTATAGGTTTAGCTGGCTACTATAGACGGTTTATTAAGGATTTTTCCAAGATAGCTGTACCATTAACTAAGCTAACCTGTAAAGCAGTTAAGTTTGAATGGGGACCTAAACAAGAAGAGGCCTTTAGAATCTTGAAACAGAAATTAACCAATGCTCCAATCTTAGCCTTACCAGAAGGAACTGAAGATTTTGAAGTATATTGTGATGCTTCAAAACTAGGATTTGGATGTGTGCTAATGCAACGCAAAAAGGTAATTGCGTATGCTTCAAGACAATTGAAAAAGCACGAAGAAAATTATACGACTCATGATTTAGAATTAGGAGCCGTAATTTTTGCCCTGAAAATCTGGAGACATTATCTGTACGGAAGTAAGTTTACTGTCTATACAGATCATAAAAGTTTAAGATATATATTTGGGCAAAAAGAATTAAACATGAGACAAAGGAGATGGATGGAAATCCTAAGTGACTACGACTGTGATATTCAGTATCACGAAGGAAAGGCAAATGTAGTTGCAGATGCCTTAAGTCGTAAGTATCATGAGAAGCAACGACGGGTTCGTGCTCTTCGATTAAATCTACAAATAGATTTAATGGAACAAATAAAGAATGTTCAGGAAACAGCAATCCAAGATGATGCTGAAGGAATGAAGGGACGAATAAAGAATTAGATCAAGGAGCTGATGGAATTTGGAGATTCCACAAAAGCAGAATTTGGGTACCTAAGCAGGGAGAATTAAGAAATAAGATTTTAGAAGAAGCTCATAAATCTAGGTATACCATGCACCCAGGAAACAATAAGATGTACCAAGATTTAAGAAATAATTTCTGGTGGATAGGAATGAAAAAGGATATAGCTAGATATGTTTCTAAGTGTCTTACTTGTTCACAAGTTAAGGCATAAGACCAGAAACCTTCAGGTCTACTACAACAACTAGAAATGCCTGTATGGAAATGGGAACTCATAACAATGGATTTTGTTACTAAGTTACCCAAAACCAGAAAAGGTAATGATGCGATTTGGGAAATTGTGGATCGATTAACCAAATCTGCTCACTTTCTACCAATGAAAGAAACCTTTAGCATGGAAAGACTGGCAAAGTTATATGTAGATGAAGTCGTATCTCTACATGGAGTTCCACTCTCCATTGTATCAGATAGGGATAGTCGTTTCACTTCTCATTTCTGGAAAAGTTTCCAAGAAGCAATGGGAACTCGACTAAATCTAAGTACTGCATATCATCCTCAGACAGATGGACAAAGTGAAAGGACGATCCAAACTCTAGAAGACATGCTCAGAGCATGTGTGATAGATTTTGGTGGAAATTGGGATGATCATTTACCTTTAATTGAATTCTCCTATAACAATAGTTATCATTCAAGTATTGAAACTGCCCCATTCGAGGCACTTTATGGAAGAAAGTGCCGAACTCCAGTTTGTTGGGCAGAAATAGGAGAAATTCAATTGTCAGGTCCTGAAATAGTGTAAGAGACGACTGACAAAATTACACAAATCAAGGAAAGATTGAAGACGGCTCGAGATCGCCAGAAGAGTTATGCAGACAATAGATGCAAGCCATTAGAATTCCAAGTTGGAAACAGAGTAATGTTGAAAGTTTCCCCTTGGAAAGGAGTTGTTCGATTCGGTAAGAAAGGAAAACTAAGTCCAAGATACGTAGGACCATTTCCAGTGATCCAACGTATAGGACCAGTTGCTTATCGTTTACAACTACCAGAAGAATTAGTTGGAGTACATGATGTATTTCATGTATCTAACCTCAAGAAATGTCTATCAGACGAATCTCTGGTAGTACCTCTTCAAGAAATAGAGGTAAACGAAAACTTAAAATTTATTGAGAAACCTCTTCAGATAGAAGACAGAAAAGTGAAATTTCTCAAACACAAACGGTTAGTACTTGTCAAGGTCAAGTGGGATTCAAAGAGAGGACCTGAATACACGTGGGAACTGGAATCAGAAATGAAGCGAAAGTACCCTCAATTATTCCAGTAAATCTCGAGGACGAGATTTTTATTAAGGTGGGGAGAATGTAACAACTCTCATTAAAAGTCCTGTTTATTTTATTAATTTGTCCAATAGGAAACCGTAATTGAGACACCTAAGTGATTCTGCACAAACCCTAAAATTTTCAGAACAATCAGAATCAGAATCAGGGCCCCTAAAACTCAGGGGGGGTAAACCCTAGTTAGTATTATCTCGACAGTTTGTTGTCAAAATTGAAATTTCACGTAAAACCAACTCAGCTAGGCTAGTCCAGGACGTGGCTACCCTATAGTGATTTCGTGTCCCTTGCGCACTGTAAGGGATAAGGCTTACGGTGCGCAAGCCTGGCCAATTTTTGGGTATAAATAGCAGACATTGGCAATCGAAGTTTGGCACTTGAACGACGTGAATTCTCGTTACGTACACTGAGATATAGCATAAACAGTCCAAAACACACACACGATTCACGAAGTGCTGCCGCAATACAGGGTAATAACTCGATCGCTGATACGATTCAATGTCCGATCGATTAAACTATCCAATGGATGTTTAAGTGCTGCCCACATTAGGGTTTATGCTTTGTCATTTGTTGTTAATTCAATGGATGTTTAAGTATCGCACTTTGTCATTCGATGTGAGGGTTTGATCTCGTGAATTATCGTAAATGCTGTATTAAGTTACTAACCGAATTGTGTGCATGTTATTAATTTAGGTTAAAAGGCTAATCAGTAGGCTAGGCTCTGCTCAAATTAAATCTGCAATGTGAGTTATTCTCTTTTTATCAAATTACTTTCAAAATCATGTTTATTTTCAAAGGTTATAATTACAGGGATTAAGTCTATGTAATCTCCATATTACAGCCGGTATGTGGGGTTTTGTATACATTACTTGATAATCTTCACAATTGGACAACGAGTTAGCTAATGGGTGATATGACCATAGTCACAGAAACGAGTCGAGTGACAAATACCGAGGGTAGTTGGATGATATAAAAACATTGTAATCGCTCTTAATACTGTATATTATAACAAATGAATCGTTTTAGCAAAATGAATGATTCACTCAGTATTTCCCGCTGACAAAACCTTTTTCAAACATGTTTCAGGTGATCTGTTGTGATCCAGGAAAAGTGTCGCGAAGCACTACAAGCTTAAGGAAATGGCTCAGCATAAAATAAAGAAACATGTTTTGTAAAATAAAAGATTTCTTCGTGAAATCTCAAGATTGTAAATTACCGGGTTTTATCCCGAGTTGTGAAATAAAATAATCGGGAAATATTTCAGTTTTTAAAAGATCCTGAAGAAACTTCCGCTGTTAAATAAACACCACGGGATTTTCTGTCCCGCGGCTCCTGAAACGGGTCAAACCGGGTCGGGGGCCGTGACAACTTAATCGCCGAGGCTATGGCGAGCGGGTCATTAGTTAATAGCACTATTAGGTTTAACAAACCTCACACCGTGCCAGTTGGACGGGTGTGTACTAATGGACTATGGCACGTCGGTGATGATAGACACCGATGCTAGGGCACAATTAATTTTCGTTAGTAGTCGATATGATAAACGAGTCTGGTGCCGAAGTGCCGGGCTGGATAGCCAGGGAAGGTGGACATGGGATGGTTAACTGATAAATGTTTTCGAACTATGGGGTAACCCCCACGGCTGGAAAGCTGGTTAAGATTAAACTACGTTTTTGGAAACAACCCTAAAATGGACAACCAACCGTGAACTCACTCAACTTTGTTGTTGACTCGTTGTTACATGCTTTGCAGGTCACTTGATGCTATGGGGCTTGCACACGGAGGTGGTCCTTGTGGGATGCGAACTGTTATGTCCCGTACTTAATAAATAAACCTTATGATCTTATGAAACTTATGTTTTGGGTCTTTAAACTTATGAACTACGAACTTATGTTTTGGTTTAACGTCTTATGCTTCCGCTGTTTAAATTGAGCTTGGTTAACTTCCTTTTGGTCACCAATCGTATTGTGGTTGGTTTTATTTACTTAAATACATTGTTCAATATGATTGGTGGCTCGATCCTGGTCATGTCACGCCTCCAAGCGGTGATGCTCCGCATGGTGGATTTTTGGGGTGTGATAGATTGGTATCAGATCCATTGGTTATAGTGAACTCGGTTTTAAAAAGGGAAAGGCTTTTTGATAAAACCAAACTATAACCTGTACAGTGCTTAACGATCCACAACGACGCTTCGCTCCACGTGCAAGACTCGACACAGTAGGTGGTATGATTTACGTTATATTGTCGGTTAGATAGTTCACACTGTGCATTAATTGACATGATAATTGCTATTTGAACCTTGTGTGCTTGCTCTCTGCTGTCGTCCCACACTTACGCACTTTCGCGACACTTTTCTCTCTTACGTTGCTTCATTGTGAAGATCATGAGCGGACGCGGAGGACCTATCAACCTAACTCAAGCCCAGTTGACGGCTTTGATCAACGAACGAGTTGCTGAGGCACCCGCAGCAAATCCTGCAGGAAGTATAACCTGCCATACCAACACATCTTAGGACGTTTAGATCCTACCTTCGCAAACCAACCCTCGTGCTTAAACTTGTCTTTTATTCTCGCGCAATAGGTCAACATGCTCAGCCTCCTGTGTGCACGTTCAAAACCTTCATGGATTGCCGACCCAGTACCTTCAGCGGCACAGAAGGAGCAGTAGGCCTGCTTCACTGGTTTGAGAAGCTTGAGTCTGTCTTCGAGATGTGTGAATGCCCTGAAGATCGTAGGGTGAAATATGCTACCGGAACACTTGAAGGTGCTGCGTTAACCTGGTGGAAAGCGCAAGTTCAACTGCTTGGGTTGGTGGTTGCTAATGCCACCCCATGGAATGACTTCAAGGAACTGATCAAGGAAGAGTACTGCAGTCGTGACGACATCCACAAGCTGGAGGTGGAATTTTTCAATCTGAAGATGACGGGGTCTGAGATTAAGGCGTATATGAAAAGGTCAAACGAGCTGGCCATCTTGTGCCCTACTATGGTGGACCCTCCCATCAAACGCATTGAGTTGTACCTCAAGGGTCTTGTACCAGAGATTCAGAGTCATGTGAATTCAGCTAACCTGGGCACCATTCAGCAAATCATTAAGTTGGCCCATCGTCTCACCGATCAAGCAGTTGAACAAAACAAACTACCCAAGCGTATTAGTGCTGCTACTACTGACGCTCCCAATGATAACAAATGAAAATGGGATGGGAATTCCAGTAAGGGTTCTACTTCAGCTCAGTCCCAGCAGCGAAAGACAGGTGAGTACAGGAGCCCCAGTCAGCAGTCTTCTGGGAATCAAGGCCAGGGTGGGTACAAGGGAAATCACCCCAAATGTAATCGCTGTAACTCGCACCACAGCGGGCCGTGTGGTAAAGGCAACTGTCATCGATGCAACAAGCCTGGTCACATTGCCAGGGATTGCAGGAGTCAGCGTCCAGCGAATCAAAACCGGCAGCAACAACAAGCCCCACCAAATCAACGCCAGCAGCAACAACAACAAGGTAACAACAAAGGGTGCTTTCAATGTGGTGCTGAGGGCCATTTCAAGAAAGACTGCCCCCAGCTAAATCAGAACCAGAACAACAACAATCAGGGGAATGGAAACGGCAATGGGGGAAACAACAATGGTAATGGGGCAAGGGGTCGTGTGTTCGTGATTGGTCAGGGTGATGCAAGGAACGATCCCAACGTTGTGATGGGTAAGTTTCTTCTGGATGATTTCTTTGTTACTGTTTTATCTGATTCGGGTGCCGATACTAGTTATGTGTCCTTAAAAGCTAGCAAAATGCTTAAGCGCACTCCAACACTTTTGAAAACCAAACACACGGTAGAACTAGCCAACGGTAAAAGTCTTGAAGCCACACACGTAGTTAAAGGTTGTAACCTCGTCTTAGCTGGTCAGACTTTCTCTATCTATCTTATTCCTATCGCACTCGGTAGTTTCGACGTCGTTATTGGGATGGATTGGCTATCTCATCATCAAGCGGAAATTGTTTGCAAGGAGAAAATCGTCCGCATTCCTCGTTCTGGTGAAGAGCCCCTCGTAATTCATGGCGACAAGAGTGGTGCTGTCGTAGGCATCATCTCTTTCCTTAAGGCCCAGAAGTGTCTGCGAAAGGGCCATACTGCCATTCTGGCACTCGTTACTGACACATCAACGGAAGAGAAGAGAATTGAAGACATTCCTATTGTGCGCGATTTTCCTGAGGAATTACCTGGTCTCCCGCCTCATCGACAAGTCGAATTTCAAATCTAGCTAGCTCCTAGAGCAGCACCAGTAGCTCGAGCACCATATCGTCTAGCTCCATCAGAACTCGAAGAAATGTCTACGCAACTACAAGAACTCCTGGAAAAGGGTTTTATACGTCCTAGCTCTTCCCCCTGGGGAGCTCCAGTACTATTCGTGAAGAATAAAGACGGTACCTTCAGAATGTGTATTGACTATCGCGAACTTAACAAGGTGACCGTGAAGAATCGTTATCCTCTTCCACGTATTGACGACTTGTTCGACCAGTTGCAAGGGTCGAATTATTACTCTAAGATTGATTTGAGATCGGGATACCACCAGCTGAGAGTACGAGATGAGGACGTCTCCAAAACAGCATTCAGAACTCGTTACGGCCATTACGAGTTTCTGGTCATGCCTTTCGGGTTGACGAATGCACCAGCGGTCTTCATGGATCTCATGAACCGAGTGTGCAAGCCTTACCTGGATAATTTTGTCATAGTGTTCATCAACGACATCCTGATCTATTATAAGAGTCAGGAGGAACACGAGCAGCATCTGTGGCTTATTCTGGAACTTCTTCGAAAAGAGCAGTTGTATGCTAAATTTTCGAAATGTGACTTCTGGCTTCGCGAAGTCCACTTTCTAGGCCATGTGGTAAACAAGGATGGAATTCATGTTGATCCATCTAAGGTTGACTCGATCAAGAACTGGCCTGCACCCCGTACACCAACAGAAATCCGCCAATTCTTGGGCTTGGCAGGATACTACGGGAGATTCATCAAGGATTTCTCTAAGATTGCGCAACCTCTCACTTCACTGACTCAGAAGGGTGTCACCTATCGTTGGGGTGATGCACAGGAATCCGCATTCCAGCACTTAAAAGATAGACTTTGTAGCGCGCCTATCCTCTCATTGCCTGAAGGCACATATGATTTTGTGGTTTATTGCGACGCTTCCATCCAAGGACTTGGTTGTGTGTTGATGCAACGTGATAAGGTCATTGCCTACGCATCACGCCAACTTAAGGTTCACGAAAGGAACTACACTACGCACGACTTGGAATTGGGAGCAGTTGTTTTCGCACTTAAGATATGGAGACATTACCTGTACGGTACCAAGTGCACCATTTACACCGATCACAGGAGTCTCGAGCATATCTTTAAGCAAAAGGAGTTAAACATGCGACAACGTCGATGGGTCGAGCTCTTGAATGATTACGAATGTGTGATCAAGTACCATCTGGGCAAAGCCAACGTTGTGGCCGACGCCCTCAGTCGAAAGGATACTATACCTAAGCGTGTACGTGCTTTACAGCTTACCATCCAATCCAACCTTCCCGCTCAGATTCGCGATGCTCAGGTTGAAGCATTGAAAGCAGAGAACATCAGGGCTAAGTCCTTACGAGGATCGAGGCAACGGCTAGAACAAAAGGAAAACGGCACCTACTATGTTAACGGACACATCTGGGTTCCACTGTATGGAGACCTACGCGAGCTTGTGATGGATGAAGCACATAAGTCTCGTTATTCAGTACATCCTGGTTCGGATAAGATGTACCACGACCAAAAGACTACATACTGGTGGCCCGGTATGAAAGCCAGCATAGCAACCTACGTCAGTAAATGTTTGACTTGTGCGAGAGTCAAGACCGAATATCAGAAACCATCAGGCCTACTTCAACAACCAGAGATACCTAAATGGAAATGGGAGCAAATTTCCATGGATTTCGTTACTGGCCTGCCCAGATCTCAACGCGGAAACAATACCATTTGGGTGATCGTGGATCGACTGACCAAGTCTGCACATTTTCTGGCTATCAAGGAAACGGATAAGTTTTCTACCCTAGCAGACATCTACCTAAAGGAAGTAGTATCAAGGCACGGAGTGCCAACCTCCATCATTTCTGATCGTGACTCACGTTTTACATCTGAGTTGTTGCAAGCTATGCACAAGTCTTTTGGCTCACGTTTAGATATGAGCACCGCTTATCACCCACAGACGAATGGGCAATCTGAGCCTACCATCCAAACCCTTGAAGACATGCTTAGGGCGTGTGTAATCGATTTTGGTAATGGCTGGGAAAAGCACCTCCCGCTAGTGGAGTTTTCATATAACAACAGTTACCACACCAGCATCCAGGCCGCTCCGTTTGAGGCATTGTACGGACGTAAATGCCGATCACCTCTTTGTTGGGCAGAAGTTGGCGACAGTCAAATCACTGGCCTAGAACTCGTAGTAGATACAACCGAGAAGATTGCTCAGATACGACAGCGAATGGCGGCAACTCGTGACCGTCAGAAAAGCTATGCTGATAAGCAAAGGAAACCACTCGAATTCCAGGTTAGGGATCGAGTGCTACTCAAAGTCTCACCTTGGAAAGGTGTAGTTCGTTTTGGAAAACGAGGCAAGCTCAATCCGCGTTATGTCAGACCGTTCGAAATCATTGAGAAGATTGGCAAGGTCGCCTATAGGTTGAATCTACCTGAAGAACTCAGCGGAGTTCACAATGTGTTCCATGTGTCGAATCTGAAGAAGTGTCTGTCAGATGAGACCCTCATAGTTCCCTTAAAGGAGCTCACTATCGACGACCAGCTGCGATTCGTCGAGGAACCAGTAGAGATTACTGATCGAGATGTTAAGATTCTCAAGCGTACCAGAATACCTCTCGTCCGAGTCCGTTGGGATTCCCGTCGTGGCCCAGAGTATACCTGGGAACGAGAAGACCGAATGAAACTCAAGTATCCCCAGCTGTTTAAGAAAAGTGCAACCATTACTGAGGCTGAAGCTACTGTAGAATTTCGGGACGAAATTCCAAATCAACGGGGGGATGATGTGACACCCCAGGAAAACCAGGAAACCAATGCAACTCAACTAGCTTCCTCAGTAACCAAGAGCTAAATTTCGGGACGAAATTTTCTTAACAGGGGGAGAATGTGACAACCCTCGAAATTCCATGTATCCGTACAATTTATTAATGATAATTAAAGTGCTTAAATGCTCTCTGATTTCCGTACTATACTTACATGTGCTTGTTAAAATACTAATAGTGTACAGAAAAGTTACTAAATAGTCCTGTGTGTTTTCCTAAGTGTTGAGAATTAAAAGTGTTACAAAAAAATATATATATAGGACACTTTACGGATTAATTAAGCACTTTAACGGAACAACACCGAACCGAATAACCGGACATTACCCGAAACACCAAAATAATGCTAGAAGTATTATTTTTATTTTTTCTGAACTAGTTATGGCTCCCGAACATCGTAGCACACCATATAACATCCCAACACCTAAACACTTAACTAGTTCACTTATCTTCTAACTAAATTAACTAACTCCCATTTACATTGCAACTAGACCAACCCCCCCCCCCCCCCCCAAAAAAAAAAAAAACCGGTTATGAGGTGGCCTCCACCTCTTGATTTTATTTAATTGTTTAAGTGATCATGTTAGGTACTTTACAAACATATAGACTAATGGTTAATGGTGTGTTGGAAGTAAGTTTATTTAAACCACAAGTCCCTCATTCATAATATCCTCACATCACCAACACCCTCAAACTCTCCCTCCCTCTTCCCTTGGTCACGGCTGCAAACCACCACCACCCTACCATCACCTTCAATCTCGTTTAATCCATTCTACAAGCATACAAAGGTGCTACAAGGTGTACAACGAAGCTCGGTGTTCTCGGAAGTGGAAGGACCTTCTTCGTTTGCTATTAACCACCTCATTTCTCCTCTTGATCTTCCCTAGCTTCAAGCTAGTAGTAAGCCTCTTATACACTCTTGATACTTCATGATTTTAGTGGTTAATAGACACATCATGTTGATTTTTGCAAGAACACTAAAGATCATAAACATAAGTCATGAACATGTAGGCTTACATAAAAGATGAAATGTGATGAAATGATGTTAATATGAAGTTGTTTTGATTCTTGTTGATTACCTTATGATTTGCTTGTTAGTATTGATGTTTGATGTTGTTGTGATAACTAAACACGTTAACAGAATCAATCGAACACGAGTTAGAAAGCTAAAAGCTGAAAACAGTTTCTGTCCAAGCTTTTACAGCCAACTTCAGTTGGCTGTAAACAGGTCAATATTTAACAAAAAACTGATTTTCTTGAGTCTATAATGTGTTATTATGAAATACGGTTCTGATGGCACCGGAATCATAATTTTTGGGCTTCGTTTACTATTTTTAAAGATCTGTTTTTGGACAGCAGCTCAAGCTGCATTTTTACTACTGAAAATATGCGTTCTGTTTTCCGTCATAACTTGAATTATGTGTAGGGTTAGATCATGAAATTTGTACTGTAGATGACCACCAATGTATTTGTAATTCTCTCACTGGAATTTCGTAAATTGGACTCTCGATGAATTTTAAATAAATTATTCCGTGGACTGCAGTTAGCAAAAGATAAATCTGATTTCAGTCTGGAAAATGAATTTTTATAAAATATTGGTGATGAATTGGATCCCGAGATTTTTACACAATAGTATTTGGATCGTTTAAGACCTTCTGTAAAAAGTTGGGAATTTTTGGAACAAGTTAACTATTTTATTAAAATCCCCGAAAACAGCCCAGTTTTGAATATAAAAGCTGAAATGACATAAGTCGTAAATTGCGTGTCTAAATGTCGAGTATGTTATCTGAGGATGATCTAACATGTTATATGTCAATGAAAGTAACATGTGCAATATCATATGCTTGTTCTTGAGTAGCTATAGGTGGAATGTTTATATGAGTGTGAACTATTAAAGTGTGTACATGTTATGTGGTAGAAGTAATGAGTAAATAAACCGTACGTAGGATACGTGTTATGCATGAGAAACTGATTGTTATCCGTACCTTATTAGGACGTGATTGACCGACCTTGACTGTTAACTATATTTGAGAATCTAACCGAGCAAACCGAGGTGAGTTCACACTTTTCTACAAAGCATGGTAATTCCCGGTGGGAATGGGAATGGGTTCAGGAATAGGGATTCCTCGTCCTTTGGGACGTGTTCAGGAATGTGAATTCCTCGTCCTGTTGGGACGGATTAGACTTACTAGACTAGAACTCTATCAACGAAGTCCCTCCCTTTTTGTATCGACTTAATCCCCGAGGCTATGGCGAGCGGGTCATTAGTTAATAGCGCTATTAGGTTTAACAAACCTCACACCGTGTCAGTTGGACGGGTGTGTACTAATGGACTATGGCACGTCGGTGATGATAGACACCGACGCTAGGGCACAATTAATTTTTGTTAGTAGTCGATATGATAAACGAGTCTGGTAGTTTAAATAATGGAGTAGCCCCCACGGCCGAAGTGTCGGGCTGGATAGCCAGGGAAGGTGGACATGGGATGGTTAACTGATAAACGTTTTCGAACTATGGGGTAACCCCCACGGCTGGAAAGCTGGTTAAGATTAAACTACGTTTTTGGAAACAACCCTAAAATGGACAACCAACCGTGAACTCACTCAACTTTGTTGTTGACTCGTTGTTACATGCTTTGCAGGTCGCTAGATGCTATGGGGCTTGCACACGGAGGTTGTCGTTGTGGGATGCGAACTGTTATGTCCCGTACTTAATAAATAAACCTTATGATCTTATGAAACTTATGTTTTGGGTCTTTAAACTTATGAACTACGAACTTATGTTTTGGTTTAACGTCTTATGCTTCCGTTGTTTAAATTGAGCTTGGTTAACTTCCTTTTGGTCACCAATCGTATTGTGGTTGGTTTTATTTACTTAAATACGTTGTTCAATATGATTGGTGGCTCGATCCTGGTCATGTCACGCCTCCAAGCGGTGATGCTCCGCATGGTGGATTTTGGGGGTGTGACAGGTACCATGTTCATTTGTACTGCTTGTAAAATGTATTGTACGAGGTGGATACTAACTCGTGCGTTGCAGCGGTATATTGAATATTTTATGCAAATATTCTTTCTTAATTTTAGTATCACTATAGCGCAATGCTGATTATTGTTATGCAAAAATCTTTCTAAATTTTAGTATCAGTGTTTAAGATGTGCGAATTCTTAATTATAAGCAAAACATTATTTTCATTTTGTTTTCTCCCTTCTATAACACCAAATTAAATCGTTTTACTTTAAAATACATAATCTAATCTAGATGTATAGGCACAACCAAATTAATTAATATTATTTTACCTAACAATTAAAAATTAAAACCACTCCAAAAGGTTTCACATTTTGAGCTTTCCTTACAACTTCTCAGTTAAAAATTAAAATCTAATTATGCCTGTTATGGGTGAAATTCTGAGCCCATATCCTGGAAAATATCTTGACATATATCTTGGTTATATAGTATTTGTTTACATCCGGGATGCTGATTCAGGATATTGGTAACATCCTGAATGGTATCCTCAGGATTACTAACGAATTATGTGCAGGTACGTGGGTTAGAAGCTATCAACGTTCACGAAGACTCATTCCGCGGAAGACTCGGTCCAAGTCGTTCAAATGAAGACGTTGAAGCCGTATTACTCGGTCAATAACGTTCACAATGGAATATTCGGAGTACCCCATATTTGTAGGGATTATTGTTTGTAATTCATTACTATAAATAGGTGGGTATACCAGATCAAATAGGACATCACATTTTGCACTCGTTACACTCTAACACTCGCTCTCTAGCAAGCTTTCACTCTCACACGAAAAACATTGTAACACATAGCGATCTGGTCTATATCCTGCACCGTATCCTGAACTTTAAGCAATAAGAAGAACAAGGTAGCTGCGATTGTCAGCTCCCGAGGTTTTATGCCGGCGATCTAGATTGATCAAGGGCTTTCCTCGTACATCTCGTGTCATTTCCTTTACTTTTTGCTCATCGTTTGCTCACTGTTTGATCGTAGATACAGCTCAATATCCTGAGCCGTATCCTGAATACTGATTTTCTAAATAACTCAACAAGCATATTTTCTATACACTTTCTAGCACACTACCTCACATTACTAATTTGATCACTTAATTACTTCGGTAATTTTTGACCAAAACAATTTGGCGCCCACCGTGGGGCAAGTGGTGCTCTCTTTACTAAAAATTTTTGTCAAATCGCTAATCGGTTTTCTATTTTCAAAACTTTTTGCCACATTGTCCATAATGGCCTCAAGATCAAACATGAGTTCCTCTACTGTGTCTGCTATGACTTCTGCTACTACCGGTTCGGTGCTTCCACCACCTCCTCCAAGGATGCCAGCCTCTACACTGTCACACCCCTTTCTGCGGCGGAAGCACGAGGTGTGATCATGAAAGGTTCTCATTGCATACGAAAGGTAAACATACTACATGCTCAAAAATTAGTTTCAAAATGCCAAACATTACATAACCAAAAACATGGTTTAAGTGTTTACATCACAAGACAGCATTTTGTCTGATAAGTTTACAACTTTATTCAAAGATAAACAAAGCGACATCCAAGAGCATGAGTAAAACCGCGCGCACATCCATCCTAGTTACCTGAAATACATGTGAGTTTTTGGAAAAACGTCAACATAAAGTTGGTGTGAATTCATGCAGTATTTGTATTTCACGTTTGTATACTATGTATGAAAACATAATTTGTATCTGGTATAAATCAAGTCTTTTGTGCACACCACGTGCTTATGTAAAAATCAAGTCTTTTGTGCACACCACGTGCTTTTGTAAAAATCAAGTCTTTTGTGCACACCACGTGCTTATGTATAAATCAAGTCTTTTGTGCACACCACGTGCTTATGTATAAATCAAGTCTTTTGTGCACACCACGTGCTTATGTATAAATCAAGTCTTTTGTGCACACCACGTGCTTATGTATAAATCAAGTCTTTTAAGTATTTCCACATGTATCAAGTGTTAATGGGTTGCAAAGCCATTAACATGTGACACGACATAGGAAGTCACCAAACCTTAGGCATTTTTCTAGTAGTCGATTCACGACTGAGACACAAAAACACTACTCGGCTCTAGTTGTCACCAAGAGTGGGGCTGCCCGGAACCCGTTAGATCTAACCTTCTGTTCTACGGTCTTAGTATGTACACGATTAATGGTGCTTATGGTACCCTATTCGTGACACGATTTCTCGTATCATTCCTCAATTTTTGTATCCATCATATCATTTGTAAATATTGTCGTATTTGTACATGTATTTCACCCCCGAAGTTATAAAACTGAAAACAGTTAAGAGAAAAGGGGGAGCATGAACTCACAACTTTGCGTTCCTTGCGTCGTAAACTTCACCGGATTGGCTTATATAGCGTCGTGACCTAAACGTGTTTTATTATCGTTAGTCACTAGACTTGTATCGTACAAGTACAAGTCACTGTCTTTTAGGTATATGTTTTCTAGTGTTAAAAATAATTTATATTTTTAACTAAGTATTTTACTTATTTTATTTTCTCCAAAAAATAAATATAAGTTTCTTGTATTTTGCACTTTGCACCCGAGTTATGTATCTTGTACGCTGTATGTGTATTTTTGTTACAAAAATTATGGCGAGGTTTGTATTCGAAAATCATAGTTTAGAACACACTAGCAAACATTTGTCTAGAAAATATTTACTAAGTGTTAGGATTTTCAGAAAATTTCGCCATAGCCTCCTTTGTAAACGGAGGTGTCCATGCTAAGTAGCATATCATTTTCTTTTTGAAATCAAACCATGATCATCAACAATCAACCCTTACGTTTTAATATGCAAAATACTATCCTTGTCGTTTCAGTTTCAATTTGTGAAAAACTGGACTGTTTTCGGACGAGTAAATAAAATACTTTACTTATTCCAAAAATTCCCAAATTTTTGCGGAACGTCTCAATCGACCCACAAATTATTGTGTAAAAATATCGGGGTCTAGTTCATTATCTATAATTTATAGAAAATCGTTTACCGAACTGTGATCAGATTTGTCACATTCTGATCACAGTTTACGGAAAAATTCGTCAAAAATTCCTCGTAAGTCCGTTTATCGAAATTCCAGTTCGAGGGTCATAAATACATCCGTGACCATCTTTGATAAAAGTTTCAGGGGCCGGTTCGGTTCAGGTTTTAAGTTGTGATCGAAAACGTACAGCCGGAGGTATTCAACCTTACGATTTTCTTCTTTGAGAGCTTCTTGTTGTGCGTCACGAATGCGCGTAGTGAGGTTCGTTCGAATAATCATTTCCAATGCTCGAACCCTTAGGGTTTTAACCCTTTCTTTTTGACTTAGCGCGTCTGCTACAACGTTTGCCTTTCCAGGATGGTACTTAATCTCACAGTCGTAATCATTTAGCAGCTCGACCCATCGCCGCTGGCGCATATTCAATTCCTTCTGATCAAATATGTGTTGTAGGCTTTTGTGATCTGTGAAGATTGTACATCGAGTACCATATAAATAATGTCGCCAAATCTTCAAGGCGAATACCACCGCACCTAGTTCCAAGTCGTGAGTGGTATAGTTTCTTTCATGAACCTTCAATTGTCTTGAAGCGTAAGCGATGACTTTCTGGCGTTGCATGAGTACACAACCCAAGCCTTGTCGTGAAGCGTCACAGTATACCACGAAGTCTTCAGTGCCTTCGGGTAATGATAGTATTGGTGCATCGCATAGCTTATTCTTGAGTAGTTGGAAGGCTTCTTCTTGTTTGTCACCCCAGTCGTATTTCTTGTCTTTCTGTGTAAGGGTCGTTAGCGGTTGAGCTATCTTTGAGAAATTCTCAATGAATCGCCGATAATAGCCTGCTAAGCCCAAAAATTGACGAACTTCAGTTGGGGTTTTGGGAGCTTCCCAATTCTTTATCGCTTCAATCTTGGATGGGTCTACATGAATGCCCTTCTCATTCACAACGTGACCAAGAAATTGTACTTCGCGAATCCAGAATTCGCATTTTGAGAACTTTGCATAAAGTTTCTCTTTCTTTAGTAGTTCTAGAATAGTTCTAAGGTGTTGCTCGTGTTCTTCTTTTGTTCGCGAGTAAATCAGGATATCATCGATAAACACGATCACGAATTTATCGAGATATGGTTTGCAAACGCGGTTCATCAGATCCATGAAGACCGCTGGCGCGTTTGTCAGTCCGAATGGCATCACAAGAAACTCGTAATGCCCATAGCGTGTTCTGAATGCAGTCTTTGGTACGCTTTCTTCTTGTATCTTTAACTGATGGTATCCGGATCGAAGATCGACCTTGGAATAGTAGCTTGATCCTTGCAATTGATCAAATAAGTCATCAATCCTCGGTAATGGATACCGATTCTTGATTGTGAGCTTGTTCAGTTCTCTATAGTCGATACACATCCGCAGAGTTCCATCCTTTTTCTTAACGAACAATACTGGAGCTCCCCAGGGTGAGAAGCTTGGCCTTATGAATCCTTTATCCAACAACTCCTGGAGTTGTGTAGATAATTCTTGCATTTTGGATGGTGCAAGCCGATAGGGAGCCTTGGCTACAGGAGCAGCTCCTGGAACCAAGTCTATACGGAATTCGACTTGTCGTTGCGGAGGTAGTCCTGGCAGATCTTCGGGAAAAACATCAGAGAATTCTCTCACCACAGGGATGTCTTCGAATTTCGGCTCCTCAGCCTTCTTATCTACAACATGCGCTAGAAAAGCAACACATCCCTTCCTTAAGCACTTCTGTGCCTTCATACAACTGATGATTCGTAGAGGCGCGTCTCGTTTTTCTCCATGCACAATGAGAGTTTCGTCATTCGCTAAAGGGATGCGAATGATTTTCTCGTGACAAATAACTTCAGCTTTGTTTTTGGACAACCAGTCCATCCCGACCACTACGTCGAAGCTACCCAATTGAATAGGTAAGAGATCGATGTTAACTCTTCGTTCACCAAGTTCCAATGTGCAACCTCTAACAACTTCGCCCGACTCAACAAGTTTACCATTGGCTAGCTCTATAGAATAAGGAATTTCTAATCTACTAGATTCTATACCAAGCACGCGTTTAAATTCCACAGACATGAAGCTATAATCGGCACCAGTGTCAAATAATATGGATGCAAAGTGATTGTTAATGAGAAATGTACCGGTGACCACATTAGGGTCCTCGCGTGCGTTCTTTGCTCCAATCACAAATGCTCGAGCCTGAGCAGTGTTTCCTTTTGGACAATCTTTCATGAAATGTTTGTTGCTTCCACAACTGAAGCATCCTTGATTTCACCCATTCCCGTTACCATTCCTGTTACCATTGCCACCATTCGCATTACCAGCACCGTTGCGATTTCCATTTCCATTCCTTCCTTTTCCCCAACAGTCTTCAGTGCGGTGACCCAACTTTCCACACTTGTCACACTTCGAAACGCGACAAACCCCTTCGTGATGACGCTTGCAATGATTGCATTTGGGCAGAGTGCCCAGGTATCCTTTAGTTGGAGGGTCATTCATGGCTGCAAGAGATTTCTCCCCCTGAGGCGGGTTAGTGTCACGCTTCTTGTTGGAACCCCTGTTGTTACGAGTTGCTTGATTCAGGTTTGCATGTTTCCTTTTCTTGTCACCGGACGACTCAGCATGCGTCTCGGTATCTTCTGTTGGGTTCAGTGATAGCTTCTTCATGCGAACACAATCTTCAGTAAGGCTGACAGCCAGAGTTACAGCCTCGGTGATTGTTTGAGGTTTGGCCGAGGTTACCATGCCACGGAACTCTGAGGCCAGTCCCCAAATGTAGCGTTCAACACGCTTAAATTCGGGAGTCACCATATAGGGGATCACCCTAGACAAATCATGGAACCTTCGAGTATACCCAGTGATGTCTGCACCTACCATGGTTAAGTGCTAGAATTCAGTCTCCAATCTTTGGAGTTCAGCACGTGAGCAATACTTTTCTCTCATTCTTTCCTTTAGTTCATCCCAAGTCAGGCCATAAGCGGCATCATCACCCAAGGTTTGGACCTGCAAGTTCCACCAAGTCAGAGCTTCATCGACGAACAACCCAGTAGCAAAGGTGACTTGCTGATCTGCGGTACACTTGCTCATGCGGATAGTAGCTTCAGTCTTCTCAGTCCAGCGTACAAACGCTACTGCACCTCCTGTGCCGTCATAGTTCATTGGTTTGCAGTCGAGAAACTGCTTGAAAGTGCAGCCCTGAACTGCGTTGCCTCCAGATGAATCTCCATTACCATTACGCCTGGCATTGCTTGGTCCACCACTGTCTGCAGTACGGGTTGCCTCGTAGTGGGCGATAGCTGCGGAGATCCTTTCCTCTCGTAGAGCGTTCAGCTCTTCAGCAGTCTTTGGCAGTGGGGGAGGTGGAGGTTGATCACGAGCGTTCACAGTTTTTCTTGGTGCCATGTTCTGACAGAACATAACACAATAGGGTTAAACCTTTATTTGATATCGTCTTACCAGACAGTAGTAGTATATATATACACAGGCATATACCACATAAGTGACATCAAACAATTTTTACTCTAGCAGAGTATTTAATAGGCTGGTGTTCACGTTTGACCTTTTCTTGTGGGGATCTATACGTGACAAGACTTGCTGTGATTACTGTGCACTGAATTCCATAATTATGTATGCATCCATAATTACGTAATCCCTTGCATAGTCCGCACAGTTCGTTTCATCCTCGTATTTCTTCCTTCAGTTAGGCCATTGTTTTTTTTTTTTGTCAAAGTCACATATGCGTGTGACGTTCTACTTCTAGTATATGTATATGCTAATTATCACACATAATTGCAAGTAATTTCTCAGGTATAGGCAAGTGCTACTCCAGTGCACCATAAGTCTCGTAGTGTCTTTTCTAGATTCTTGTGAATAGTTTCAGGTAGTGGATGTCGCGGGACGTTTTATGCAATGAAAACTCTTTGGAAAATTGTTTTCGTGAAAGGATCCTAGAGATTGTAGTCTAGACTCGAGAAGGAATCCTGGTTCACTACAATCGCAGCTCTGATACCAATCTGTCACACCCCTTTCTGCGGCGGAAGCACGAGGTGTGATCATGAAAGGTTCTCATTGCATACGAAAGGTAAACATACTACATGCTCAAAAATTAGTTTCAAAATGCCAAACATTACATAACCAAAAACATGGTTTAAGTGTTTACATCACAAGACAGCATTTTGTCTGATAAGTTTACAACTTTATTCAAAGATAAACAAAGCGACATCCAAGAGCATGAGTAAAACCGCGCGCACATCCATCCTAGTTACCTGAAATACATGTGAGTTTTTGGAAAAACGTCAACATAAAGTTGGTGTGAATTCATGCAGTATTTGTATTTCACGTTTGTATACTATGTATGAAAACATAATTTGTATCTGGTATAAATCAAGTCTTTTGTGCACACCACGTGCTTATGTAAAAATCAAGTCTTTTGTGCACACCACGTGCTTTTGTAAAAATCAAGTCTTTTGTGCACACCACGTGCTTATGTATAAATCAAGTCTTTTGTGCACACCACGTGCTTATGTATAAATCAAGTCTTTTGTGCACACCACGTGCTTATGTATAAATCAAGTCTTTTAAGTATTTCCACATGTATCAAGTGTTAATGGGTTGCAAAGCCATTAACATGTGACACGACATAGGAAGTCACCAAACCTTAGGCATTTTTCTAGTAGTCGATTCACGACTGAGACACAAAAACACTACTCGGCTCTAGTTGTCACCAAGAGTGGGGCTGCCCGGAACCCGTTAGATCTAACCTTCTGTTCTACGGTCTTAGTATGTACACGATTAATGGTGCTTATGGTACCCTATTCGTGACACGATTTCTCGTATCATTCCTCAATTTTTGTATCCATCATATCATTTGTAAATATTGTCGTATTTGTACATGTATTTCACCCCCGAAGTTATAAAACTGAAAACAGTTAAGAGAAAAGGGGGAGCATGAACTCACAACTTTGCGTTCCTTGCGTCGTAAACTTCACCGGATTGGCTTATATAGCGTCGTGACCTAAACGTGTTTTATTATCGTTAGTCACTAGACTTGTATCGTACAAGTACAAGTCACTGTCTTTTAGGTATATGTTTTCTAGTGTTAAAAATAATTTATATTTTTAACTAAGTATTTTACTTATTTTATTTTCTCCAAAAAATAAATATAAGTTTCTTGTATTTTGCACTTTGCACCCGAGTTATGTATCTTGTACGCTGTATGTGTATTTTTGTTACAAAAATTATGGCGAGGTTTGTATTCGAAAATCATAGTTTAGAACACACTAGCAAACATTTGTCTAGAAAATATTTACTAAGTGTTAGGATTTTCAGAAAATTTCGCCATAGCCTCCTTTGTAAACGGAGGTGTCCATGCTAAGTAGCATATCATTTTCTTTTTGAAATCAAACCATGATCATCAACAATCAACCCTTACGTTTTAATATGCAAAATACTATCCTTGTCGTTTCAGTTTCAATTTGTGAAAAACTGGACTGTTTTCGGACGAGTAAATAAAATACTTTACTTATTCCAAAAATTCCCAAATTTTTGCGGAACGTCTCAATCGACCCACAAATTATTGTGTAAAAATATCGGGGTCTAGTTCATTATCTATAATTTATAGAAAATCGTTTACCGAACTGTGATCAGATTTGTCACATTCTGATCACAGTTTACGGAAAAATTCGTCAAAAATTCCTCGTAAGTCCGTTTATCGAAATTCCAGTTCGAGGGTCATAAATACATCCGTGACCATCTTTGATAAAAGTTTCAGGGGCCGGTTCGGTTCAGGTTTTAAGTTGTGATCGAAAACGTACAGCCCATTTTACTGCAGTTAAACTCAGCCTTAGCTGCTGTCGTAAAAACAGACTTTTAAAATAGTAAACGACCTCAAAAAAATACGATTCCAGCGCCATTTTCTTCGTTTTTCGAAAATACACAATTTAGACTTCAGAAATTCCGTTTTTCGAGTTTTTAAAGTCCGTTTACAGCCTGTTGAAGGCGGCTGGAAAAGTACATCAGCATGTTATTTACGTCTTAAATGTTACTAAATCGTGTTAAAAAGTGTCCGATTAACGGGTTTAACAAGAGTTTGACGATCACACATCATATATGTATTAACCAACCCTAAACCAACAAGTTTTCACCTTCATATAATCCTTTATGTCCAAGTTTTATGTAAAGTTTCATGTTCAACATCATAGTTTTCTTATTCTTGTGATTTAGCCATAAACATCATACTACAAATTTTTGATCACCAAAAATAAGATGAACAAGGGTGTAATGAGACTTACTACTAGCACAAGGCTAGGGTAGAATTTTTAGTGCAAAGATGATGAGGAAAGATGGTGAACAAGACAAGAACAAAGCTCTTTAACTTGCATCCTCCATGGATCACCTTGTAAGCTTTGAATGGACTTGAAAATGAAGAAGATGAAGAATGTTGGAAGGTGGTGGTGGGTTCGGTTTGGGGCAGCCGTGAGGGAGAGAGAGAGAGGTGAATTGAGAGTGTATCTTGAGTATTAATGGTGGATATCTTTGGCCATGATAAATACAAGATTGTCCACCAATTTTTTGTTTACTTCCACAAGCAATACTTACCACAATATCTCATCAAAATATATGGAGCATGGAAGAATGATATGGTGGGGTCCATGAGGGCTGATTTTCGGTTGGGGGGGAGGGGGGTAATGTGTAACATTTCAACTAAATGGCAACCATAAGTTAGATCTCCATTATAACTTTCACATGTGTTATTTATTTGATTTTAGTGGGTGTTTTGGCAAACGGGGATCACGACTAGCCAAGAAATAAATAATTAATATGTTTGGCAAAAATTTAGTGTCCCGGGTAATGTCCGGTTGTTCGGTCGGATACTGTTCCGTTAATTTGTTTAATTGTTCCGTAAGGTGTCCTTTTGTACCCCTTTTAATTCCCAACACTTAGGGAAATATTCTGGACCATAAAACGTAAATTCTATATGACGTTTATTTGTTTAAAAGCTGGTCATAGCTGAATTTAATAAAATTCTGCATTTAAAGTGCGTTTCGGGTGCTTTTTAGTGCGTATTTTAGCTTTCGGAGAGTCTATATGTTAACCCTTGTATGTACTCTTGGGTTTTAATGCATTCTTAACGTTGGACCTACACCTAGGCCTCAGTTCTAATGTCTGACTGCTTTCTGCAGTTCTGTTGACACAATGTGTCTTACCGGTGAGTTTACTAGTATTTCTGACGCAACGCTCTCGTTAATGCATAAAGCAATATTTTGTAGTATTAAACGTGCATGAATTCACTTGTATAGTATGTAATCAGACAATGTTGACGTTTAAGCACATAATTGCAGTCATTAAATAATAATTAAAGTGTACGGAAATTACCGGTTTTGTGCCAGTTGTCACAGTCTCCCCCCGTTAAAAGAATTTCGTCCCGAAATTCAGGCTGGGCTAACCCTCGCAGGAGTCTTCTTGAACAGGTGGGGATACTTTTCTTTGAACTGGTCTTCACGTTCCCATGTGTACTCGGGTCCGTGCTTAGAGTTCCAACGTACTTTGACAAGTTTAACAGTGCTCCTCCTGGTCTTGTTGACTTTCCAGTCGGTAACCTCAACGGGTTGTTCTGTAAATCGGAGGGCGTCATCAATATGTACTTCATCCGCAGGGATGATCACGTCTTCTTGTGTTGGACTCTTCTTGAGGTTGGATACATGAAACGTATCATGCACTCCGTTAAGTTCTTCCGGTAATTCCAATTTGTATGCCACGGTACCAATTCTTTGCAAAATTCTGAATGGTCCGATGTATCGTGGATTCAGCTTTCCACGCTTTCCAAATCTTACTACGCCCTTCCAAGGTGAGACTTTTAACAACACTTTGTCTCCCACCTCGAAATCTAATGGCTTTCGATCTAAATCAGCGTAGCTCTTTTGTCGATCCCGAGCCGCCTTAATGCGCTCTCGGATTTGCGTAATTTTGTCGGTTGTCTCTTGTACAAGTTCAGGACCAACCATACGTTTATCTCCTGCGTCTGCCCAACATAAGGGCGATCGGCACTTGCGGCCATACAGAGCTTCGAACGGTGTGGCTTTTATACTCGTATGATAACTGTTATTGTAGGAGAACTCAACTAAAGGTAGATGAGTATCCCAGCTGCCGCCTAGATCCATGACACATGCGCGAAGCATATCTTCTAACGTTTGTATAGTCCGTTCGCTCTGGCCGTCTGTTTGCGGATGGAATGCCGTACTCAGATCTAACTAAGATCCAAAGGCTTCCTGAAATGATTTCCAGATTCTTGAGACAAAGCGTCCATCTCTGTCTGAAATGATTGAGACTGGCACTCCATGTCGTGCCACAATTTCTCTTAAGTATATCTCAGCAAGCTTTCCAGTGCTGTCTTTTTCTCGGATCGGTAGGAAGTGCGCAGACTTCGTTAACCGATCAACTATTACCCATATCATATCGTGCCCTCTCGGGGTCCTGGGTAATTTCGTTATGAAGTCCATCGAGATTTGTTCCCACTTCCACACGGGAATCTCTGGTTGTTGTAGTAGGCCGGACGGTTTCTGATATTCAGCCTTAACCTTAGCACAGGTTAGGCATTTTCTAACATAAACAGCAACATCGCTTTTGAGTCTCGGCCACCAATAGTATTCTTTTAAGTCTTGATACATTTTGTCTGATCCTGGATGGATCGAGTATCTTGATTTGTGCGCTTCATCAAGGATAACTTCTCGTATGCCACCATAGAGTGGAACCCAAATACGCTTCTTGAAGTATAAGGCTCCCTCTTCGTTTGGCGCCATGTATTTCAATGCACCCCGGAGGTATTCAACCTTACGATTTTCTTCTTTGAGAGCTTCTTGTTGTGCGTCACGAATGCGCGTAGTGAGGTTCGTTCGAATAATCATTTCCAATGCTCGAACCCTTAGGGTTTTAACCCTTTCTTTTTGACTTAGCGCGTCTGCTACAACGTTTGCCTTTCCAGGATGGTACTTAATCTCACAGTCGTAATCATTTAGCAGCTCGACCCATCGCCGCTGGCGCATATTCAATTCCTTCTGATCAAATATGTGTTGTAGGCTTTTGTGATCTGTGAAGATTGTACATCGAGTACCATATAAATAATGTCGCCAAATCTTCAAGGCGAATACCACCGCACCTAGTTCCAAGTCGTGAGTGGTATAGTTTCTTTCATGAACCTTCAATTGTCTTGAAGCGTAAGCGATGACTTTCTGGCGTTGCATGAGTACACAACCCAAGCCTTGTCGTGAAGCGTCACAGTATACCACGAAGTCTTCAGTGCCTTCGGGTAATGATAGTATTGGTGCATCGCATAGCTTATTCTTGAGTAGTTGGAAGGCTTCTTCTTGTTTGTCACCCCAGTCGTATTTCTTGTCTTTCTGTGTAAGGGTCGTTAGCGGTTGAGCTATCTTTGAGAAATTCTCAATGAATCGCCGATAATAGCCTGCTAAGCCCAAAAATTGACGAACTTCAGTTGGGGTTTTGGGAGCTTCCCAATTCTTTATCGCTTCAATCTTGGATGGGTCTACATGAATGCCCTTCTCATTCACAACGTGACCAAGAAATTGTACTTCGCGAATCCAGAATTCGCATTTTGAGAACTTTGCATAAAGTTTCTCTTTCTTTAGTAGTTCTAGAATAGTTCTAAGGTGTTGCTCGTGTTCTTCTTTTGTTCGCGAGTAAATCAGGATATCATCGATAAACACGATCACGAATTTATCGAGATATGGTTTGCAAACGCGGTTCATCAGATCCATGAAGACCGCTGGCGCGTTTGTCAGTCCGAATGGCATCACAAGAAACTCGTAATGCCCATAGCGTGTTCTGAATGCAGTCTTTGGTACGCTTTCTTCTTGTATCTTTAACTGATGGTATCCGGATCGAAGATCGACCTTGGAATAGTAGCTTGATCCTTGCAATTGATCAAATAAGTCATCAATCCTCGGTAATGGATACCGATTCTTGATTGTGAGCTTGTTCAGTTCTCTATAGTCGATACACATCCGCAGAGTTCCATCCTTTTTCTTAACGAACAATACTGGAGCTCCCCAGGGTGAGAAGCTTGGCCTTATGAATCCTTTATCCAACAACTCCTGGAGTTGTGTAGATAATTCTTGCATTTTGGATGGTGCAAGCCGATAGGGAGCCTTGGCTACAGGAGCAGCTCCTGGAACCAAGTCTATACGGAATTCGACTTGTCGTTGCGGAGGTAGTCCTGGCAGATCTTCGGGAAAAACATCAGAGAATTCTCTCACCACAGGGATGTCTTCGAATTTCGGCTCCTCAGCCTTCTTATCTACAACATGCGCTAGAAAAGCAACACATCCCTTCCTTAAGCACTTCTGTGCCTTCATACAACTGATGATTCGTAGAGGCGCGTCTCGTTTTTCTCCATGCACAATGAGAGTTTCGTCATTCGCTAAAGGGATGCGAATGATTTTCTCGTGACAAATAACTTCAGCTTTGTTTTTGGACAACCAGTCCATCCCGACCACTACGTCGAAGCTACCCAATTGAATAGGTAAGAGATCGATGTTAACTCTTCGTTCACCAAGTTCCAATGTGCAACCTCTAACAACTTCGCCCGACTCAACAAGTTTACCATTGGCTAGCTCTATAGAATAAGGAATTTCTAATCTACTAGATTCTATACCAAGCACGCGTTTAAATTCCACAGACATGAAGCTATAATCGGCACCAGTGTCAAATAATATGGATGCAAAGTGATTGTTAATGAGAAATGTACCGGTGACCACATTAGGGTCCTCGCGTGCGTTCTTTGCTCCAATCACAAATGCTCGAGCCTGAGCAGTGTTTCCTTTTGGACAATCTTTCATGAAATGTTTGTTGCTTCCACAACTGAAGCATCCTTGATTTCACCCATTCCCGTTACCATTCCTGTTACCATTGCCACCATTCGCATTACCAGCACCGTTGCGATTTCCATTTCCATTCCTTCCTTTTCCCCAACAGTCTTCAGTGCGGTGACCCAACTTTCCACACTTGTCACACTTCGAAACGCGACAAACCCCTTCGTGATGACGCTTGCAATGATTGCATTTGGGCAGAGTGCCCAGGTATCCTTTAGTTGGAGGGTCATTCATGGCTGCAAGAGATTTCTCCCCCTGAGGCGGGTTAGTGTCACGCTTCTTGTTGGAACCCCTGTTGTTACGAGTTGCTTGATTCAGGTTTGCATGTTTCCTTTTCTTGTCACCGGACGACTCAGCATGCGTCTCGGTATCTTCTGTTGGGTTCAGTGATAGCTTCTTCATGCGAACACAATCTTCAGTAAGGCTGACAGCCAGAGTTACAGCCTCGGTGATTGTTTGAGGTTTGGCCGAGGTTACCATGCCACGGAACTCTGAGGCCAGTCCCCAAATGTAGCGTTCAACACGCTTAAATTCGGGAGTCACCATATAGGGGATCACCCTAGACAAATCATGGAACCTTCGAGTATACCCAGTGATGTCTGCACCTACCATGGTTAAGTGCTAGAATTCAGTCTCCAATCTTTGGAGTTCAGCACGTGAGCAATACTTTTCTCTCATTCTTTCCTTTAGTTCATCCCAAGTCAGGCCATAAGCGGCATCATCACCCAAGGTTTGGACCTGCAAGTTCCACCAAGTCAGAGCTTCATCGACGAACAACCCAGTAGCAAAGGTGACTTGCTGATCTGCGGTACACTTGCTCATGCGGATAGTAGCTTCAGTCTTCTCAGTCCAGCGTACAAACGCTACTGCACCTCCTGTGCCGTCATAGTTCATTGGTTTGCAGTCGAGAAACTGCTTGAAAGTGCAGCCCTGAACTGCGTTGCCTCCAGATGAATCTCCATTACCATTACGCCTGGCATTGCTTGGTCCACCACTGTCTGCAGTACGGGTTGCCTCGTAGTGGGCGATAGCTGCGGAGATCCTTTCCTCTCGTAGAGCGTTCAGCTCTTCAGCAGTCTTTGGCAGTGGGGGAGGTGGAGGTTGATCACGAGCGTTCACAGTTTTTCTTGGTGCCATGTTCTGACAGAACATAACACAATAGGGTTAAACCTTTATTTGATATCGTCTTACCAGACAGTAGTAGTATATATATACACAGGCATATACCACATAAGTGACATCAAACAATTTTTACTCTAGCAGAGTATTTAATAGGCTGGTGTTCACGTTTGACCTTTTCTTGTGGGGATCTATACGTGACAAGACTTGCTGTGATTACTGTGCACTGAATTCCATAATTATGTATGCATCCATAATTACGTAATCCCTTGCATAGTCCGCACAGTTCGTTTCATCCTCGTATTTCTTCCTTCAGTTAGGCCATTGTTTTTTTTTTTTTGTCAAAGTCACATATGCGTGTGACGTTCTACTTCTAGTATATGTATATGCTAATTATCACACATAATTGCAAGTAATTTCTCAGGTATAGGCAAGTGCTACTCCAGTGCACCATAAGTCTCGTAGTGTCTTTTCTAGATTCTTGTGAATAGTTTCAGGTAGTGGATGTCGCGGGACGTTTTATGCAATGAAAACTCTTTGGAAAATTGTTTTCGTGAAAGGATCCTAGAGATTGTAGTCTAGACTCGAGAAGGAATCCTGGTTCACTACAATCGCAGCTCTGATACCAATCTGTCACACCCCTTTCTGCGGCGGAAGCACGAGGTGTGATCATGAAAGGTTCTCATTGCATACGAAAGGTAAACATACTACATGCTCAAAAATTAGTTTCAAAATGCCAAACATTACATAACCAAAAACATGGTTTAAGTGTTTACATCACAAGACAGCATTTTGTCTGATAAGTTTACAACTTTATTCAAAGATAAACAAAGCGACATCCAAGAGCATGAGTAAAACCGCGCGCACATCCATCCTAGTTACCTGAAATACATGTGAGTTTTTGGAAAAACGTCAACATAAAGTTGGTGTGAATTCATGCAGTATTTGTATTTCACGTTTGTATACTATGTATGAAAACATAATTTGTATCTGGTATAAATCAAGTCTTTTGTGCACACCACGTGCTTATGTAAAAATCAAGTCTTTTGTGCACACCACGTGCTTTTGTAAAAATCAAGTCTTTTGTGCACACCACGTGCTTATGTATAAATCAAGTCTTTTGTGCACACCACGTGCTTATGTATAAATCAAGTCTTTTGTGCACACCACGTGCTTATGTATAAATCAAGTCTTTTAAGTATTTCCACATGTATCAAGTGTTAATGGGTTGCAAAGCCATTAACATGTGACACGACATAGGAAGTCACCAAACCTTAGGCATTTTTCTAGTAGTCGATTCACGACTGAGACACAAAAACACTACTCGGCTCTAGTTGTCACCAAGAGTGGGGCTGCCCGGAACCCGTTAGATCTAACCTTCTGTTCTACGGTCTTAGTATGTACACGATTAATGGTGCTTATGGTACCCTATTCGTGACACGATTTCTCGTATCATTCCTCAATTTTTGTATCCATCATATCATTTGTAAATATTGTCGTATTTGTACATGTATTTCACCCCCGAAGTTATAAAACTGAAAACAGTTAAGAGAAAAGGGGGAGCATGAACTCACAACTTTGCGTTCCTTGCGTCGTAAACTTCACCGGATTGGCTTATATAGCGTCGTGACCTAAACGTGTTTTATTATCGTTAGTCACTAGACTTGTATCGTACAAGTACAAGTCACTGTCTTTTAGGTATATGTTTTCTAGTGTTAAAAATAATTTATATTTTTAACTAAGTATTTTACTTATTTTATTTTCTCCAAAAAATAAATATAAGTTTCTTGTATTTTGCACTTTGCACCCGAGTTATGTATCTTGTACGCTGTATGTGTATTTTTGTTACAAAAATTATGGCGAGGTTTGTATTCGAAAATCATAGTTTAGAACACACTAGCAAACATTTGTCTAGAAAATATTTACTAAGTGTTAGGATTTTCAGAAAATTTCGCCATAGCCTCCTTTGTAAACGGAGGTGTCCATGCTAAGTAGCATATCATTTTCTTTTTGAAATCAAACCATGATCATCAACAATCAACCCTTACGTTTTAATATGCAAAATACTATCCTTGTCGTTTCAGTTTCAATTTGTGAAAAACTGGACTGTTTTCGGACGAGTAAATAAAATACTTTACTTATTCCAAAAATTCCCAAATTTTTGCGGAACGTCTCAATCGACCCACAAATTATTGTGTAAAAATATCGGGGTCTAGTTCATTATCTATAATTTATAGAAAATCGTTTACCGAACTGTGATCAGATTTGTCACATTCTGATCACAGTTTACGGAAAAATTCGTCAAAAATTCCTCGTAAGTCCGTTTATCGAAATTCCAGTTCGAGGGTCATAAATACATCCGTGACCATCTTTGATAAAAGTTTCAGGGGCCGGTTCGGTTCAGGTTTTAAGTTGTGATCGAAAACGTACAGCCCATTTTACTGCAGTTAAACTCAGCCTTAGCTGCTGTCGTAAAAACAGACTTTTAAAATAGTAAACGACCTCAAAAAAATACGATTCCAGCGCCATTTTCTTCGTTTTTCGAAAATACACAATTTAGACTTCAGAAATTCCGTTTTTCGAGTTTTTAAAGTCCGTTTACAGCCTGTTGAAGGCGGCTGGAAAAGTACATCAGCATGTTATTTACGTCTTAAATGTTACTAAATCGTGTTAAAAAGTGTCCGATTAACGGGTTTAACAAGAGTTTGACGATCACACATCATATATGTATTAACCAACCCTAAACCAACAAGTTTTCACCTTCATATAATCCTTTATGTCCAAGTTTTATGTAAAGTTTCATGTTCAACATCATAGTGTTCTTATTCTTGTGATTTAGCCATAAACATCATACTACAAATTTTTTATCACCAAAAATAAGATGAACAAGGGTGTAATGAGACTTACTACTAGCACAAGGCTAGGGTAGAATTTTTAGTGCAAAGATGATGAGGAAAGATGGTGAACAAGACAAGAACAAAGCTCTTTAACTTGCATCCTCCATGGATCACCTTGTAAGCTTTGAATGGACTTGAAAATGAAGAAGATGAAGAATGTTGGAAGGTGGTGGTGGGTTCGGTTTGGGGCAGCCGTGAGGGAGAGAGAGAGAGGTGAATTGAGAGTGTATCTTGAGTATTAATGGTGGATATCTTTGGCCATGATAAATACAAGATTGTCCACCAATTTTTTGTTTACTTCCACAAGCAATACTTACCACAATATCTCATCAAAATATATGGAGCATGGAAGAATGATATGGTGGGGTCCATGAGGGCTGATTTTCGGTTGGGGGGGAGGGGGGTAATGTGTAACATTTCAACTAAATGGCAACCATAAGTTAGATCTCCATTATAACTTTCACATGTGTTATTTATTTGATTTTAGTGGGTGTTTTGGCAAACGGGGATCACGACTAGCCAAGAAATAAATAATTAATATGTTTGGCAAAAATTTAGTGTCCCGGGTAATGTCCGGTTGTTCGGTCGGATACTGTTCCGTTAATTTGTTTAATTGTTCCGTAAGGTGTCCTTTTGTACCCCTTTTAATTCCCAACACTTAGGGAAATATTCTGGACCATAAAACGTAAATTCTATATGACGTTTATTTGTTTAAAAGCTGGTCATAGCTGAATTTAATAAAATTCTGCATTTAAAGTGCGTTTCGGGTGCTTTTTAGTGCGTATTTTAGCTTTCGGAGAGTCTATATGTTAACCCTTGTATGTACTCTTGGGTTTTAATGCATTCTTAACGTTGGACCTACACCTAGGCCTCAGTTCTAATGTCTGACTGCTTTCTGCAGTTCTGTTGACACAATGTGTCTTACCGGTGAGTTTACTAGTATTTCTGACGCAACGCTCTCGTTAATGCATAAAGCAATATTTTGTAGTATTAAACGTGCATGAATTCACTTGTATAGTATGTAATCAGACAATGTTGACGTTTAAGCACATAATTGCAGTCATTAAATAATAATTAAAGTGTACGGAAATTACCGGTTTTGTGCCAGTTGTCACAGTCTCCCCCCGTTAAAAGAATTTCGTCCCGAAATTCAGGCTGGGCTAACCCTCGCAGGAGTCTTCTTGAACAGGTGGGGATACTTTTCTTTGAACTGGTCTTCACGTTCCCATGTGTACTCGGGTCCGTGCTTAGAGTTCCAACGTACTTTGACAAGTTTAACAGTGCTCCTCCTGGTCTTGTTGACTTTCCAGTCGGTAACCTCAACGGGTTGTTCTGTAAATCGGAGGGCGTCATCAATATGTACTTCATCCGCAGGGATGATCACGTCTTCTTGTGTTGGACTCTTCTTGAGGTTGGATACATGAAACGTATCATGCACTCCGTTAAGTTCTTCCGGTAATTCCAATTTGTATGCCACGGTACCAATTCTTTGCAAAATTCTGAATGGTCCGATGTATCGTGGATTCAGCTTTCCACGCTTTCCAAATCTTACTACGCCCTTCCAAGGTGAGACTTTTAACAACACTTTGTCTCCCACCTCGAAATCTAATGGCTTTCGATCTAAATCAGCGTAGCTCTTTTGTCGATCCCGAGCCGCCTTAATGCGCTCTCGGATTTGCGTAATTTTGTCGGTTGTCTCTTGTACAAGTTCAGGACCAACCATACGTTTATCTCCTGCGTCTGCCCAACATAAGGGCGATCGGCACTTGCGGCCATACAGAGCTTCGAACGGTGTGGCTTTTATACTCGTATGATAACTGTTATTGTAGGAGAACTCAACTAAAGGTAGATGAGTATCCCAGCTGCCGCCTAGATCCATGACACATGCGCGAAGCATATCTTCTAACGTTTGTATAGTCCGTTCGCTCTGGCCGTCTGTTTGCGGATGGAATGCCGTACTCAGATCTAACTAAGATCCAAAGGCTTCCTGAAATGATTTCCAGATTCTTGAGACAAAGCGTCCATCTCTGTCTGAAATGATTGAGACTGGCACTCCATGTCGTGCCACAATTTCTCTTAAGTATATCTCAGCAAGCTTTCCAGTGCTGTCTTTTTCTCGGATCGGTAGGAAGTGCGCAGACTTCGTTAACCGATCAACTATTACCCATATCATATCGTGCCCTCTCGGGGTCCTGGGTAATTTCGTTATGAAGTCCATCGAGATTTGTTCCCACTTCCACACGGGAATCTCTGGTTGTTGTAGTAGGCCGGACGGTTTCTGATATTCAGCCTTAACCTTAGCACAGGTTAGGCATTTTCTAACATAAACAGCAACATCGCTTTTGAGTCTCGGCCACCAATAGTATTCTTTTAAGTCTTGATACATTTTGTCTGATCCTGGATGGATCGAGTATCTTGATTTGTGCGCTTCATCAAGGATAACTTCTCGTATGCCACCATAGAGTGGAACCCAAATACGCTTCTTGAAGTATAAGGCTCCCTCTTCGTTTGGCGCCATGTATTTCAATGCACCCCGGAGGTATTCAACCTTACGATTTTCTTCTTTGAGAGCTTCTTGTTGTGCGTCACGAATGCGCGTAGTGAGGTTCGTTCGAATACTCATTTCCAATGCTCGAACCCTTAGGGTTTTAACCCTTTCTTTTTGACTTAGCGCGTCTGCTACAACGTTTGCCTTTCCAGGATGGTACTTAATCTCACAGTCGTAATCATTTAGCAGCTCGACCCATCGCCGCTGGCGCATATTCAATTCCTTCTGATCAAATATGTGTTGTAGGCTTTTGTGATCTGTGAAGATTGTACATCGAGTACCATATAAATAATGTCGCCAAATCTTCAAGGCGAATACCACCGCACCTAGTTCCAAGTCGTGAGTGGTATAGTTTCTTTCATGAACCTTCAATTGTCTTGAAGCGTAAGCGATGACTTTCTGGCGTTGCATGAGTACACAACCCAAGCCTTGTCGTGAAGCGTCACAGTATACCACGAAGTCTTCAGTGCCTTCGGGTAATGATAGTATTGGTGCATCGCATAGCTTATTCTTGAGTAGTTGGAAGGCTTCTTCTTGTTTGTCACCCCAGTCGTATTTCTTGTCTTTCTGTGTAAGGGTCGTTAGCGGTTGAGCTATCTTTGAGAAATTCTCAATGAATCGCCGATAATAGCCTGCTAAGCCCAAAAATTGACGAACTTCAGTTGGGGTTTTGGGAGCTTCCCAATTCTTTATCGCTTCAATCTTGGATGGGTCTACATGAATGCCCTTCTCATTCACAACGTGACCAAGAAATTGTACTTCGCGAATCCAGAATTCGCATTTTGAGAACTTTGCATAAAGTTTCTCTTTCTTTAGTAGTTCTAGAATAGTTCTAAGGTGTTGCTCGTGTTCTTCTTTTGTTCGCGAGTAAATCAGGATATCATCGATAAACACGATCACGAATTTATCGAGATATGGTTTGCAAACGCGGTTCATCAGATCCATGAAGACCGCTGGCGCGTTTGTCAGTCCGAATGGCATCACAAGAAACTCGTAATGCCCATAGCGTGTTCTGAATGCAGTCTTTGGTACGCTTTCTTCTTGTATCTTTAACTGATGGTATCCGGATCGAAGATCGACCTTGGAATAGTAGCTTGATCCTTGCAATTGATCAAATAAGTCATCAATCCTCGGTAATGGATACCGATTCTTGATTGTGAGCTTGTTCAGTTCTCTATAGTCGATACACATCCGCAGAGTTCCATCCTTTTTCTTAACGAACAATACTGGAGCTCCCCAGGGTGAGAAGCTTGGCCTTATGAATCCTTTATCCAACAACTCCTGGAGTTGTGTAGATAATTCTTGCATTTCGGATGGTGCAAGCCGATAGGGAGCCTTGGCTACAGGAGCAGCTCCTGGAACCAAGTCTATACGGAATTCGACTTGTCGTTGCGGAGGTAGTCCTGGCAGATCTTCGGGAAAAACATCAGAGAATTCTCTCACCACAGGGATGTCTTCGAATTTCGGCTCCTCAGCCTTCTTGTCTACAACATGCGCTAGAAAAGCAACACATCCCTTCCTTAAGCACTTCTGTGCCTTCATACAACTGATGATTCGTAGAGGCGCGTCTCGTTTTTCTCCATGCACAATGAGAGTTTCGTCATTCGCTAAAGGGATGCGAATGATTTTCTCGTGACAAATAACTTCAGCTTTGTTTTTGGACAACCAGTCCATCCCGACCACTACGTCGAAGCTACCCAATTGAATAGGTAAGAGATCGATGTTAAATCTTCGTTCACCAAGTTCCAATGTGCAACCTCTAACAACTTCGCCCGACTCAACAAGTTTACCATTGGCTAGCTCTATAGAATAAGGAATTTCTAATTGTTCCGTAAGGTGTCCTTTTGTACCCCTTTTAATTCCCAACACTTAGGGAAATATTTTGGACCATAAAACGTAAATTCTATATGACGTTTATTTGTTTAAAAGCTGGTCATAGCTGAATTTAATAAAATTCTGCATTTAAAGTGCGTTTCGGGTGCTTTTTAGTGCGTATTTTAGCTTTCGGAGAGTCTATATGTTAACCCTTGTATGTACTCTTGGGTTTTAATGCATTCTTAACGTTGGACCTACACCTAGGCCTCAGTTCTAATGTCTGACTGCTTTCTGCAGTTCTGTTGACACAATGTGTCTTACCGGTGAGTTTACTAGTATTTCTGACGCAACGCTCTCGTTAATGCATAAAGCAATATTTTGTAGTATTAAACGTGCATGAATTCACTTGTATAGTATGTAATCAGACAATGTTGACGTTTAAGCACATAATTGCAGTCATTAAATAATAATTAAAGTGTACGGAAATTACCGGTTTTGTGCCAGTTGTCACATACACGACCTCAGGATATTATCCCTACCCGCAGTGTTCAGGAATCTGCTCCCGTTTTAGCTTCTAACGATGAAATTTTAACCTTATTTGGAAGTGTGCAGGAACAAATGAGGCAGCAACAGGAAACAAACCAAATGCTTTTAAGGGAAATACAACTCCTGAAGTCTGGCTCGAGCAGATCTGCTGAGGATATTGTCACTCCGTTACATCCCAGAACGTTGAACTTCAGTTCAGCTGTGTATACTGAGGATAACATGGGGAATATTGTGCCCAGCCTTCCTCATAATCATACTCCTGAAATACCCTCCTCGGTCAGGATGTCGACCATAAGGAGCTCAGGATATGCTTCAGGATATGGGCAAAATCCTCCAACGGGTAACATGTCAAATAATAATAATACTCATGCTACTAACAATAGTGGATCTTTGCAGGATACAGGTGTGACATCAGCGCTTACTAGGGAACTTCAGAAGTTGAAGGACATGATATCTAGTGTACCCGGGGTGGTCCAGCCGATCCCGGAAGTGTCCCAAGACAGCCACAAGATATCTCGTTTTGCATATCCTATCTGTGATGCTGAGTGATGTCTGTCGTTATGGACATGCAAAAACCAACTAAACTATGTAGATAGGATAAGTCGGATATCGAACCAGAGGAGGATTGTGGAAAGTGTTATTATGCTAAGTATTAATTGACTAATGCTAAAAAGTAAAAATCAGTTTGTTTGATTATGAGAAATACTAAATTAACGAATAAAAATGGAGGTTTAAATCAATAGGAGAAAAGATGGTTCCTCCAGATTTCAAGTTTTGCAGCTAGATTCAGTTATGTGTTTAATCGTAACCTACATAGACATAGGTATTAAACTCGATTAATTAATTGTGATAACCAACGACTAAGTACTCCGGTCAATACATAACGGGAGGTTATCGAATGATTATCAATTACAATTACAAACCCTAACCCCATGTCAAATATATCCCAATTACTAGAACTCTCGGGAACTGAATGCTTAGAAATTAAGGTTTAAATAAATGCAATTGTTTACAATCAACGAATCAAAACAAAAGTGAAAAGCATCGAATGCTTAGATCACCTAGTCAAAACAATTATAGCAGACACATAGTTTTACCTAACTTACAAAAACCCTCCATCCGGAGGAAACCATTAGAGAACTAGCCGCTCATGTAGTGCGAGTGATTCCCTTCCGTCGTCGCCTTGTGCGTGTACCTAATGTAATTCCTGATCAAAACCCCTGCCGTCAATATATGTGATGATCCAAGTTGTGCCCCCAAAAATCGAACCCACATGAATTGATGTTAAAGCCCATGTGATGTCGGCCCATTTGTGATGATGTATTATTTGAAAAACAAATTCCAATTCCACCCCAATGTGCCGTGATGATGATGTTTTGTTGACTGTTTGGCTACTCCCCTCCACGTGATGTTGATGATGATGTCGCCAAAATCAAGCCCAATGATATTGTTCTTTTATTTTGTTCACGTGCGTAGGTCAAGAGTCCACCCAACAAACCTTGTATATCCAATCCTTCTCAACAATAATCTGCATGTGTGTGTATATTGTTTGGGCTTCCCAATGAAACCAAGATGTCGGCCCACATAATAATAATAATCCAAGGAATCATGTCTCCTTGCATGTGCCGCCAAAACAAGTCTCACGTGGATGTCAGTGATGCAACCCTTGTCTTTCAACCGTAGCCTATGGTTTAAGAACCGTAGGTTACGGTACGAACATTCTGTTTCTTTGTTGATTTCCCAGCCTTAATGAACATGGTATTTAACCGTAGCTTACGTTGCAACATATAAGCTCCTCCATAGCTGCATTTTAACTTTCGTTTAATGATCAGTCACCCCCTGAGCTTCATGGTTTCATAATTCTCACACACACAAGCTATGTATCGACTTTCAAATAATTACTTCCGGGCCCCTAAACTTCATTTCAGCACATATTCTGCATAGTTGAGTTATCTCCTCACCCGACAACTCCCGTTTAACTTGATACCTTTCTAATAATCCTCAGTGCTCGTCCCGTTTCATCATTAAGCTCTCTAACTTCGTCTTATTACGCGTTTTACCTGTAAAACCACAAACACTCGTAGTTACTATATTCGAAACATATAATCGCATAAACCGCATTAAATCAGACAAGATAATACTCTTAAGGCTTGTGTTTCACACTCTCCATCACATCCCCACACTTATCATTGATTGTCCTCAAGCAACCGTTACAAACATTACTCACCATATTAACAAATCACCATTAAATCACTTACCGAATTAGCAAGTTAAGATCCCAAGTCATACCCGTCCCATAGACTGACACAATCGAGATTGACAATCTGACAAATAAATGATACGTATTTAAAACAACTTAAGACTTACCTAACTAAAACTAACATGCTTATGATACTACACACATGCCACACGCCCCTCACAATGATCACTCCTCTCGGTTTTATCAAGACTAGCGTGTAATGTGCTAGTATATATTTCACTCAAAACCAAATATGCTACTTTGTAATCATAAGCTTGTATAGCAATCATACCTCCACTGAATCAATTAACGTAGCACATATCAAAAGGACTTTCCGGATTTTGGGTTAAAGGTAAAGGTAGGGAAATATTTTTGGATTTTTATGTTTATATGGCGAACACAACTGAATAACCCAAACCATGACAACTTTATTCACAATAATACTAACACATGGGTTATTTTCGACCCATTTATTCAACACGAACATAACAATGATCTTTGTTTTTCTTTTTCTTTCTTTTTTTTTTCTCTTTTTTTTTCTTTTTTTTTTCTTTATTTTTTTTCCTTTTTCAACAAACATCTAAGATATAATTGTCATTCATGGTTGGTAAGCAACCGGGTTAAACAAGGTGTAACAAACGAAAGGAATAAGGCTCAACATGGTTAACTAAGGTGGGTGGAATCAACAATCAACATATGACACAATGGAAGGGATCCTAATGCCTTTATCATTTATGCGCATACGATAAACCACAGTCTCGGCACGTATCAAACCACACAAGTTCTAACACAAAGCATCATATGGCCTACACTCAACAAACGAACAATTATTGCAATTCAACTATAATTCTAGTAGGCTCAAATATCTCACCGAACAAAAGGAATATGGGTTACCGACATATAGCATGTGTAATTCCTAAAGCATGTTACCCCTAGTTAGGCATCTCTTCTCAATTTTTTCTAAAGCCTGTCAGAAATACTCTCATGAAACTTAAAGGGACAACCATGACTAAGGATCTAAATTAGTTTAATATCAGCAAGAAACCCTCTAGCGATTGGAAATGTTGGTTTTCATGAATTTCAAGCAAACTTTGAGAGACAAAAAAATTTTTAATTTAGCCCAATTTCAACTCTTCAAGCATTTAAGATCACAATCTTACCAACCCTCTCTCGAGTTACCGCATCCCCACACTTGGGATACATTGTCCCCAATGTATGGTGCAATTTATAATCTAAACTCAAGAGATACCACCCACAAACCATGAACGGCTAACACCTACTCGACTCAACACAAGGAAACCACTCCCAACACAAAAATTTCACACCACCAAATACACGAAAACAAATAAAACACAAGATAGATAAACACATGCACCTGATTAGAAAACAAGTGAATGTTTGTAGTGGTGTAGCTGCTGTGATCTAACCGGAACATACGCCCCTCATAGATTCTTTGAGATCTCACCGGGGATGTTGCCAAACATCCCCACACTTGATTCATTGCATCCGTGAAGATGGAACGTAGAAACCTGTCAAAACACAAGCACACCAAAACGAAACGAAACCAAAATACAATACTCTACATCCTCGGGCTGCCTCCCGAGAGCGCTAAGTTTAAAGGTCTTCAGCCAGACCGTACCTGATATGCGTTATGGTGGTCTCAATGCACACTTACCCACTGCATTTCCAACGAATGCCCGGAAATTTACATGCCATCTCCATAGGTTTGTAAGTATAATTGGCATGTTCAGACTGCACCTGCGGGTTTTACTGATCCACTTCACGAGATATACCTTGATGTCTTGTTGTTTCACCCTTCTCATCTTCTTCCTCGAACCCTCTTCCCCACACTTGTTAATTTGAATGATTGATATGGGGAGAGGTTCGGTAAACACATTCATCTCATCAGACTGCTCTGCCTCCTCATCCTCACACACCATCTGATCCACCAGTGACTCTTCATCAGATAAAGGATTCATTGGTGTGGTATTATCCTCCACAACCTCCTCCTCCATGTGAGAATAATCTCTAATATCAACAGGTAATGGTGAGAGACGCTCTTCTATTTCTATCTTCATTTTTAACTTCTGACACTTGGAAACTAAACAGCTGATTCGATCTTCATCAGAAAGGTTGGGTGCTAATAAATACTTCTCGAGTTTGGACAAACTCGCTTCCAACATAGCAAGCTTTTTCTCCTCCTCGGTCTGATAAGCATACACACCCTCGGGCTCAGGATATTCCTCAGGATGATACTGTCGGTATCCCTGATACGGTGTTGAGATGTACGCATCCATCATTTTTTTATTCCAATACTCTGGATTTTCCAAATACACCGCGCACACATCATCATAAACAGAAGTATGATAACGACCGCAACAGAAACATTGTCCATCCGTCCTTGGTTCATAAAAAGCATCCTCGTCCCGATCCCATCCGTCAGAGTAATAATCATCCTCCACCATTGTATCAGAATCATAGAAATATGGTGGAGGGGAAGGATTACCATAGCAAGGCATCGATGGTTCTTCCAATTTTGCTCTTTCCCGTTTAAATCGGGCCTCGCGGCAACCGATACACGGGTGAAGTGGTTCCCCGCACAAAATACAAGTAGAAGAGCCCAAAATATAGTAAGATCTGTCATCCTGCACAAACACAGCTCAACTACCCACGTAAATCACGAACAAGATGACAAAATAAACACAAAATTTTTTTTTATTTTTTTTTTAAGTTTTTTTTAGGTTTTTTTTTTTTTTTATGAAACTTAACACTAAACACTTTGCGCACGCCTCCCCGGCAACGGCGCCATTTTGATGTCTGTCGTTATGGACATGCAAAAACCAACTAAACTATGTAGATAGGATAAGTCGGATATCGAACCAGAGGAGGATTGTGGAAAGTGTTATTATGCTAAGTATTAATTGACTAATGCTAAAAAGTAAAAATCAGTTTGTTTGATTATGAGAAATACTAAATTAACGAATAAAAATGGAGGTTTAAATCAATAGGAGAAAAGATGGTTCCTCCAGATTTCAAGTTTTGCAGCTAGATTCAGTTATGTGTTTAATCGTAACCTACATAGACATAGGTATTAAACTCGATTAATTAATTGTGATAACCAACGACTAAGTACTCCGGTCAATACATAACGGGAGGTTATCGAATGATTATCAATTACAATTACAAACCCTAACCCCATGTCAAATATATCCCAATTACTAGAACTCTCGGGAACTGAATGCTTAGAAATTAAGGTTTAAATAAATGCAATTGTTTACAATCAACGAATCAAAACAAAAGTGAAAAGCATCGAATGCTTAGATCACCTAGTCAAAACGATTATAGCAGACACATAGTTTTACCTAACTTGCAAAAACCCTCCATCCGGAGGAAACCATTAGAGAACTAGCCGCTCATGTAGTGCGAGTGATTCCCTTCCGTCGTCGCCTTGTGCGTGTACCTAATGTAATTCCTGATCAAAACCCCTGCCGTCAATATATGTGATGATCCAAGTTGTGCCCCCAAAAATCGAACCCACATGAATTGATGTTAAAGCCCATGTGATGTCGGCCCATTTGTGATGATGTATTATTTGAAAAACAAATTCCAATTCCACCCCAATGTGCCGTGATGATGATGTTTTGTTGACTGTTTGGCTACTCCCCTCCACGTGATGTTGATGATGATGTCGCCAAAATCAAGCCCAATGATATTGTTCTTTTATTTTGTTCACGTGCGTAGGTCAAAAGTCCACCCAACAAACCTTGTATATCCAATCCTTCTCAACAATAATCTGCATGTGTGTGTATATTGTTTGGGCTTCCCAATGAAACCAAGATGTCGGCCCACATAATAATAATAATCCAAGGAATCATGTCTCCTTGCATGTGCCGCCAAAACAAGTCTCACGTGGATGTCAGTGATGCAACCCTTGTCTTTCAACCGTAGCCTATGGTTTAAGAACCGTAGGTTACGGTACGAACATTCTGTTTCTTTGTTGATTTCCCAGCCTTAATGAACATGGTATTTAACCGTAGCTTACGTTGCAACATATAAGCTCCTCCATAGCTGCATTTTAACTTTCGTTTAATGATCAGTCACCCCCTGAGCTTCATGGTTTCATAATTCTCACACACACAAGCTATGTATCGACTTTCAAATAATTACTTCCAGGCCCCTAAACTTCATTTCAGCACATATTCTGCATAGTTGAGTTATCTCCTCACCCGACAACTCCCGTTTAACTTGATACCTTTCTAATAATCCTCAGTGCTCGTCCCGTTTCATCATTAAGCTCTCTAACTTCGTCTTATTACGCGTTTTACCTGTAAAACCACAAACACTCGTAGTTACTATATTCGAAACATATAATCGCATAAACCGCATTAAATCACACAAGATAATACTCTTAAGGCTTGTGTTTCACACTCTCCATCACTGAGATCCCAAAGAGATTCCAAACCCCCAACATGAAGCTTTACGACGGAACTACGGATCCTGAGGAGCATATTGCTCAGTATAGGGAAAGGATGGAAATTAACCCTATCCCTCCGGATCTCAAGGAAGCATGCTTGTGCAAGGGTTTTGGTTCAACCTTGACAGGATCAGCCTTGAAATGGCTCTTGAATGTTCCTCCACATTCGATTACATCTTTTGCTCACTTAGTAAATTTATTTAATAGTCAGTTTTCTTGTAGTAGAAGTTTTGAAAAATTAACAAGTGATCTCTACAGGATAACACAGGGGCCTCAGGAATCCCTTAGGGATTATGTGAACAAGTTCAGCCTGGGAATCCCTAGACATTCCTCATCTTGATGTTGCAACAGCTGTGCAAGCTTTCAAGATGGGGCTGCAAAAAGATTCTCAATTTTATCAAGACTTTGTAATGAACCCATGCAGGAACTTGGATGAAGCTCGGAACAGGGCCCTAAGATATATCCGGTTGGAGGATGACAGAAAGATGCAAGAAAGGATGAACTCATCTAACACTTATGAGTCAACTAACAGGAAGTCAGAATCCTCATTCAAATCATATCGGCCTAAGCCATATGGTAGAAGTGAAAACAAGAGAGTGAATGCTGTCGAAGACGAGGATCCTGAAGAGTATCCTGAATTATCTGAATATTGCTTTTCTGTTAACATTCCTGAATTGATGTATGTCATGCAGGGTCTAGGAGACAAGGCTAGATGGCCTCGAAAAAATCAACAAAAAGCCGATTGGAAAGACAAATCAAAATGGTGTGCTTTCCACGAAGATTTCGGACATATGACTGAGGATTGCATCGCTTTAAGGAAAGAAATAAGCTATCTTCTAAGCAAGGGATATCTGAAAGATCTCTTGGGAAGAAAGAAGAATAAGGGTCAGGATACTGAGAAGGATCCTGAGCGAGCAGCATCACCTCCCGCGGATGCCAAGATAATCAACTTCATTTCGGGAGGATCCGACATTTGTGGGACTTCGTATTCGGCAGCAAAGAGACATGCAAAAGAAGCTAAGGCCGAAAGGGGAGATAAACCTGTCAGGATGACTACCCTCACAACTGACAAAGTGATCACATTTGATGCTGATGATAGGGATACTGTCCAGGATCCTCACCATGATGCTCTGGTAATAACATTATATGTGGCTAACCATTTTGTACGCAGGATATTTGTTGATAATGGCAGCTCCGTCAACATAATCCAACTAGAGACGCTGAAAAGAATGAATGTATCTCCAATGGATATCACTTCAAAGTCTACCGTGCTTGTTGGGTTCAGCGGAGAGGCTAGAAACACAGTGGGAGAGATAAAGTTGCCAGTGTACGTTGAAGGAGTCAACTCGATACAACGTTTCTGTGTGATGGATTCTCTATCATGCTATAACATCATACTGGGAAGACCGTGGATTCACGATATGAAAGTTGTGCCATCAACATATCACCAATGCATCAAGATACCTACCCCTTGGGGGATTGTCAAAGTTGATAGTGATCAGCAGGAGGCGAAAGAATGCTACTCATCCTCGATGAAATCCTCAACCAAGCCTAGTGCAGCATAGCAATTAAAGACGCGGGCCCAGGATATCATGGAGGATCCGGAGCAGGATGTAAAGAAAATTATCTTGGACCAGGATAACCCCGATATTTCGGTGCTCGTAGGAACCAATATCCCTCAGGATATTGAAGAACAGTTAATTAACTTTTTGAAATGCAGGATGTCAACGTTTGCATGGAAGCATGAGGATATGACAGGCATATCCAAAGACGTCATCACTCACAAGCTTGGAATTGATAAATCATTCAAGCCTGTTCAACAAAAAAGAAGGAAGTTTGCTCCTGAGCGGAATACGATTATTCAAGAGGAAGTTGAGAGATTATTGAAGTCCAGGATGATCAGAGAGGTTAAGTTCCCAAGGTGGCTAGCAAACGTGGTTGTGGTACAGAAGAAAAAATGGGAAATGGAGAGTTTGTGTAGACTACACAGACTTGAACAAAGCTTGTCCTAAAGACCCATTTCCTCTTCCCCACATCGATGCAATGGTAGATGCCACTGTCGGGCATGAAATGCTGACCTTCATGGACGCATCCTCAGGATTTCAACAGATCCAAATGGAGCCTTCTGACCAGGAGGATACTGCCTTCATGACACCAACAGGTATTTATTGTTATACAGCTATGCCTTTTGGTTTGAAAAATGCAGGTGCAACATACCAAAGATTGGTAAACATGATGTTCAAAGACAAATTGGGGGACACCATGGAGGTGTACATCGACGATATGGTGGTAAAGTCAAAGAAAGCTCAGGATCACCTCCAGGATATTAAAGGAGCGTTTGATATCCTGGATCAGTATAACATGAAGCTGAATCCTGCTAAGTGCCATTTTGGAGTAGGGGCAGGAAAATTCCTAGGATATATGGTGACCAAAAGAGGAATAGAAGCAAGCCTGGAGCAGATTAAAGCCATCTTGGATATTAAATCGCCCTCAAATATGAAGGATGTTCAATGATTAACAGGGCGAGTGGCAGCATTAAATAGATTTATCTCGAGATCCTCAGAAAAATGCAAAGACTTTTATAATATCCTGAAGAAGAACAAGAAATTCGAATGGGGTGAGAAGCATGAAGCGGCCCTACAGGATTTAAAGCAATATCTTTCAACCGCACCTCTACTGATGAAGCCCGAGAATGGTGAACCATTATCCCTATACCTCGCGGTATCAGGGAATGCTGTAAGTGCCGTCCTTGTAAAGGACCATGAAGGTCAGCAATATCATGTTTATTTTGTTAGTAAAAGCTTGTTAGATGCTGAAACTAGATATTCTCATTTAGAAAAATTGATACTAGCATTAGTTATGGCATCAACAAAACTTAGACGTTATTTTGAGACTCATAGGATTCATGTTAAAACAAATTATCCTGTCAAAAATGTGCTTAGGAGACCAGAGATGTCAGGCAGGATGGCTAAGTGGTCAGTAAAGTTGAGTGCTTATGATTTAGTATATGAACCTAGGAATGCCATAAAGTCTCAGGCTTTAGCTGACTTTGTGGCTGATTTTAGTAGTGACATTCAGGATGAGGTAGACTTGGAAGTTCAACAGTTAGGAGAATTCTCAGGATCCTGGACATTATATACTGATGGTGCATCTAATATAAGAGGAGTAGGATTAGGAATACTACTAAAATCGCCACAGGGGGACATATTACCCCAGGCTATTAGGTGTGAATTTCCTGCTACCAATAATGAAGCAGAATATGAGGCTTTAATTGCAGGATTAGAGTTGGCTAAGAACATGAGTATCAAAAATTTACAAGTATATGTTGACTCATTGTTAATTACTAACCATTTTAATGGATCCTATGCAGTTAAGGGTGAGAAGTTAATCGAATACCTCGATATTCTTAAAAAATTAGCAGGATATTTCGATGTTTTTACACTTGAACAGGTACCAATGGGAGGATAATGCTGAAGCGGATGCCTTAGCAAATCTGGGATCATCAATCAGGATACCGAAAGGGACCCAAATACCAGTATTACATGTCTTATATCCTGCAACGAATCCTCAGGATAAAGAAGTAGCGGGTATTCAGGATCCTGCAGCGGAATATCCTAAAGAGGATCCTAAATCCTGGACGGCTCCAATTGTGAAATATCTCAAAGAAGGACACATCCCCGGAAATGAAAATCCTAAGGCGTTTAGGATGAAGGTATCACGATTCACTATTATAAATAACGTTTTATACAAGAAATCTCTTGCAGGACCGTATTTAAGATGCTTGGAGGATCCTGAAGCCAAAGAAGTACTTCAGGATATACATGAAGGGGATTGTGGTAATCACACCGGGGGCAGATCATTGTTCTCGAAAGTATTAAGGACAGGATATTATTGGCCAACGATGAGGAAAGATGCTGCAGAATATGCTCGAAGATGTGATGCATGTCAAAGACATAGTAACATACTACATCAACCAGCTGAACCATTATATCCTGTAGTTTCCCCTTGGCCATTCATGAAGTGGGGGTTGGATATAGTAGGGAAGTTACCAAAAGCTCCGGGAGGAAAAGTCTTTATGTTAGCTATGACGGATTATTTCTCCAAGTGGGTTGAGGCTAAGCATTTGTCCAAGTTAGAGACCAAGAAGTAGTATCCTTCATAAAGAGGAATATCCTGGCTAGGTTTGGGGTACCAGCTGAGATCATTTGTGATAATAGGTCCCAGTTTATAAGCAAAAGGACTACTGACTTTTGCAAAAGTTGGGGAATCAAAATGATCACATCTACTCCAGTACATCCTCAAGCGAACGGACAAGCTGAATCTTCAAACAAAATAATAGTTAATAACTTAAAGAAGAGACTTGGAGCCAAAAAAGGAAGATGGGCAGAAGAGTTACCCTTTGTTTTGTGGGCTGATAGGACAACGGTAAAGAATGCAACCGGCCAAACCCCGTTTTCTTTGGTATTTGGAGCGGAGGCAATGATTCCAACAGAAATGACGATACCTACTGCAAGATCCATGCTACAGGATCCTGAACAGAATCCTGAAGTCTTATGTCAAGATTTGGATACTATAGACGAAAAAAGAGATGCAGCAAGGCTAAGGATGGCAGCATATCAACAAAGAATATCCAGAGCATATAATAAGAATATAAGGACTAGAAGATTTCGAGTTGGTGATTGGGTGTTAAGGAAGGCTTTTCAAAATACCACTAATCCTGCCGATGGCAAGCTAGCTCTGAAATGGGAAGGACCTTATGAAGTCGAGTCAGAAGCAGGGAAAGGAGCATATCGACTCAAAAATATGGAAGGGGATATGCTACCAAGATCCTGGAATGCAATACATTTAAAACTCTATTTCAAGTAAGAGTAGAATTTATTTTCTATCTCGGAATGGTATGTATTCTATTTTAAAATATATTTGTTTATTGTCTTGAACCTAATACTGACTTAAGCATCGGAGGGGTGTTAGCCAAGCTAACACCCACCTTAGTTTACAATTGTTTTGCAGGATATGTTTCAGGATATAGCTCCAGGATATATACTCAGGATAAGTCGAAAGATCAGAGGATTGGCCCCCTCTCTCACGTTTAAGGGATCCTGGTCCCTTCAAAGGTTTAAAGGTATTCACCTTTCTTTCGAATTGGGTTTAAACACCTCGCCTGGAGCGCAAGTTATCTAGGTATAGTTCAAGGTAGCGGGACCAGTTCATGTAAAAGTGGCTGACAATTTCGTTACTGTTAGCTATATCCTGGATCCTAAAGGTATATGAGGATTGATCACCCTCTCTCACGAAAGAGTATTTTCATACTCTCTAAGGTTTAAAGGTTTTCACCTTTCTAAGAATTGGAGTTTATACACTCTCGCCTGTAGCGCATGAAATTTAGGGTTTATCCCCAGATATCAGGGTTTATCCCCAGTATGCTAAGGATTCATTTCAGGATATCAGGGGTTCTGCCCTTGGGTATTCGGAATTTATTCAAATTGAAGTATGAATATATTTGCATTTCTGTATCAAACACAGGGGACAGACATTATACTGTTCAAAGGATGGATCCAAGTTCATAAGTATGCACTGGGGACAAAACTTATAATGAAGGATTAAAATTGATTCCGTAAGAATCTCTGGTATGATCTCTCCTTTTTATTTGGACAATTTATAGGTTGTATTCTAATATCCTTATCAAGATATCTTTCAGGATACCTTCCAGGATACATTTATAATATATATTCCTAAAATGTACAAACCAAACAGTTTTCACAAATACGATTTTCATATCAATGACAACAATAATAAAGTCAAAAGAGAAGTTATATTATTAACATACCAAAAGATGTGCTCTTAGTTTCACCTCAAAACAAGGCCCATCCACTAAGAGCACTAATAGTTTCTTACCATATTTACCCAACAGTTGAAGGTTTCATCTCAAACCGAGACCCATCCACCTCCAACTGTTGTATTGTTCACAAAAGCATGCAGGAAATATAAATTGTTCAGGTGCAGAAAAGTAAAGTGCAGAAAAGTAAATTGTTTTAGGACTACAGACCAACATTCAAATTTAAAAAGGTGGGCTCTGGCCTTGGCACGTATATCCGCCATCGCCCACCTAAATGCCCTCACACAGCGGCATCTCCTCCAACCTTCTCAGACTTCTCAGCACCAGCATCCTGACCAGCATCTTGAGCAGCATCCTCGCCAATGTCCATCCCAGCATCAGCTCCAGCATCCTTCTTGTCTCCAGCCTGGACCACCACCTCTGCTGATTTAGAAGACTCACCAGCTTCAGCAGGAAGTGGCACAGCTTTGCCTCCGAGCTCCTTTAACTTGGCCACCCAGGATTCAACTGGCCAAGATGGACAAACAAGGCCCGTCTCCTTGGCCTCGTAGGCCATCTTGATGCGTGCTTGTAACAGGGAGACGATAGCAGAAGCCTTGATTCCCTCCCGGAAATTGACCAAGGCTTGATCATGATCCATTTGAACGGTGGCGAGTTTGACCTCAGCGTCTTGGGTGACCTTCTTCAGCAGGCTTTCGTAGTGCCGGGTCTTCGCTTCAGCAATGGCACCTTGGTCAGCAACGGTACTTTCGAGCTGTTTGATCCTGGCTTCATGGAGTGCTACAGTACCACAAGCGTCATTGTACAAGTGGAGCAAATGCTGGAGGCCCTGCACATCAATTACAGGTATAAAGTTAAAATATATGTTGACCAAGATATCCTACCAGGATATCCTGTTAGGATATACGTGCAGGATATATGTGCAGGATATACATAAAGGATATGCGTCAGGATATTACCTTGTTAAGGAAGGATGTCATTGGCTCTAAGGAATCAGAGAAGCTGAGTTCATCATAGGAGAACCCTTCAGAACCTGGAGCAGTGACTTCAAGACCTTTCCTCTTTTTTGCTGTGGAAGCCCGAGTTCTTGGATTGGCCTTGGGAGCCGGGAGTGGCTTGGAGCTAGTAGCAGCAGGAGTCTCCTTCTTGACTGTGGCTGGAGTTGGATAGCTTTCGAGTTCATCAAGGTCTAGATAGACTGGAACTTTGCTGGAATCTGCACACAGGGAGTAAAATTCTAAATCTCTCCTAAGAATATCAAATAAAAACATGTGTGTACAGGATATCTTGCAGGATTCTTACCAGACATGTTTGCGCTTGAAAGAGGGCTTGGAGTTGGTGGAGATGGATTAAAGCTTCTCACTGTTTCTGAAAGGAGTCTGATGGCGTCTATTCTTTTTTGAGAATCAGCAAGGGGAGGTGCGATCTTCCTGAAATCAGCTGCATACACAAACAGAGAAAATGAGATTCATTAGCTCAGGATATGAGACGGAATAAGAGACAGGATCATTCTTAAACCCTAAGTCCTACCCTTTCTCAACCATCTCATCGGATAATCCGTTCCACCAGGGATTGAATCCCTTTTTACAAAGAAAAACTTGGATTGCCAACCATCCTCGTTCCTGGTGGCACGAAGTATCAATGGGTCACCGGAAGTAGAATAAAATAGGAATCTAGATGAGCCATGGCATCTAAGCTTGTAGGCTAAAGGGAGATCATGGACGGAAAGGTCAGGTATATGGTTTCTCTTGATTTTGGTCAAGAACAGACAAAACACGCCAGAGCATTGGCATAGTTTGGCTGAAAGAAATTTTGGTGATATTAAAGAACTCGGTGATGAAATCCGGAAAGGGGAATCGTAACCCTAAGGTAAAGGGGAAGGCATTGAAACATATCCACTCATTGGAAACCATATCTGACCGGATTTCTCTATCAAAGGGTCGGAATATAGTTCCTTCCGGAAAGATACCGGAGGATTTCAAGGCTGACAGGTGGGCACTGTCAAAGGTGCATGTCTCATTCTCCGGTTCTTAGAGAAGATTCTGTTGGATGAATGTGGGGGCCGAGTCACCTGAACTAGACCTTCTTTGCCTGGGCATTTGGTCGCCTGAATTTTTCGCCGGAGAAAGATGATAAAGATGAATGTGAAGATGAGGGAGAGAATATTACCTTTTTCCTTGTCGATTGTGATTAAAAAAAGGAGATGAGGATGAGAAGATATAGGGCATGATGAGTAAATATAGGCCGGGTGGTTGAAAGCTGTCACATCAATGGTCTTATATCTTAATTACCTCGGCCACCGTGAAAAATGTAACCGTTAGTGCAGGATATCAAACGGTAACATTTTTGGGGACAATTGTTATGGATGAAATTCTGAGCCCATATCCTGGAAAATATCTTGACATATATCTTGGTTATATAGTATTTGTTTACATCCGGGATGCTGATTCAGGATATTGGTAACATCCTGAATGGTATCCTCAGGATTACTAACGAATTATGTGCAGGTACGTGGGTTAGAAGCTATCAACGTTCACGAAGACTCATTCCGCGGAAGACTCGGTCCAAGTCGTTCAAATGAAGACGTTGAAGCCGTATTACTCGGTCAATAACGTTCACAATGGAATATTCGGAGTACCCCATATTTGTAGGGATTATTGTTTGTAATTCATTACTATAAATAGGTGGGTATACCAGATCAAATAGGACATCACATTTTGCACTCGTTACACTCTAACACTCGCTCTCTAGGAAGCTTTCACTCTCACACGAAAAACATTGTAACACATAGCGATCTGGTCTATATCCTGCACTGTATCCTGAAGTTTAAGCAATAAGAAGAACAAGGCAGCTGCGATTATCAGCTCCCGAGGTTTTATGCCGGCGATCTAGATTGATCAAGGGCTTTCCTCGTACATCTCGTGTCATTTCCTTTACTTTTTGCTCATCGTTTGCTCACTGTTTGATCGTAGATACAGCTCAATATCCTGAGCCGTATCCTGAATACTGATTTTCTAAATAACTCAACAAGCATATTTTCTATACACTTTCTAGCACACTACCTCACATTACTAATTTGATCACTTAATTACTTCGGTAATTTTTGACCAAAACAATGCCCATTGGTCTTTTTGTAAAAGAACTAGGTGTTGCTCTGCCCGCGTTGCGGGGCGATAGCCGAATAATTCTTAACCAATTAAAAAAGCAGTACCATAGTTTTGCTAGAAAGGAAAAGTAAAAAGAGTGTTAGGCAGCTCCTTCACACGATTTTTAGCTGGGGGCAAAGTCATATTTTTATTTTTACTTGGGGGAAGATCAATTTTTTTCCCAAGGGTAAAATCCTAATTTTTAGCTAGGGGAAAACCATATTTTTATTTTGCATTGGGGGCAAAAAAACGTAATTTTGAATTGAGTGTGATATCGTAATTTTGAACTGAGGGAAAAATCGTAAATTTTAACTGGGGGCAAAAGCATATTTTTATTTTGAACTGGGGGCAAAGACGTAATTTTAAACTGGGGGAAAAACCGTAACTTTAAAGTGGGTATAAAATAATAAACCGATGTAAAATTGTAATTTTGAGCCGGAAGAAAAACAAAATTTTATTTTGAACTGGGGCGAAAACGTAATTTTGGTTGAGGGTAAAAGCGTAATTTTTTTATCGAGGGCGAAATCGTATTTTCGGTTTAACTGGGTGTAAAGTCATTTTTTTAAACTGGGGGAAAATCATAATTTTGAACCGAGGGTAAAATCGTAATTTTGAGCTGGGGGCAAAAGCAAAATTTTATTTTGAACTGGGGGCGAAGACGTAATTTTAAACTGGAAGCAAAAACGCAATTTTAAAGCGGGTATAAAATAAAAAACTGAGGGTAAAATCGTAATTTTTGAACCGATGGCAAAATCGTAATTTTGAGCTGCTGGCAAAAGGGTTATTATATTTTTTAGTTGGGAGAAAAGCGTAATTTAAAACTGGGGGCAAAACTGTAATTTTAAAGTGAATATAAAATAATAAAATGGTTTGTCCATTAGAGGAGGGGCGGCCACCCATTTCAACCAATGGCAGGGAAACACTATTCCCTGCCATGCTTGATGTCTCGTCCGCGTTGCGGGGCGATGACCGAATAGTTCTTAATAAATTAAAAAAACACTACTATAATTTTGTTAGAAAAAAAACTAAAATGATGATAAGACCATAATTTTGGGCTCAAGGCAAAACTGTAATTTTCAGGACTTATAAGCGAGTGTTAGACAGCTCCTTTAGACGAAAAAAAATTAAATCGAGTCAACCAATTAAAACTAAAAACTTTTATAGTTTTGTTAGAAAAATTAAAACAATGGGGGAAAACGTAACTTTGAACTGAGGGGGAAATCATAATTTTGTTTCAGGGATAAAATCGTAAATTAAATGGACCAATGGGGTTGAGGGAAAAATCGTAACTTGGATGTGTGAGAAAAAAAACTAATGGCAAAACTGTAAATTTAAACACGGCAAAATCGTAATTTTGAACAGAGGGAAAAATTGAAATTTTTAGCTGGGAGCAAAAGCGTAAATTTATTTTTAAATGTGGTAAAAACATAATTTTCAACAAATGGCAAAATCGTTATTATAAGGAAAAAAACCTAATGGCAAAACTGTAAATATAAACGGGACAAAAATCGTAATGTTGAACCGATGGCAAAATTGAAAATTTTTAGCTGGGAGTAAAAGCGTAAATTTATTTTTAAGTGAGGGTAAAAGCATAATTTTGAGCTGATGATAAAATCGTAGTTTTAAAACCGGATAAAATCGTAAATTTATTGGGCCAATAAGAGAGTGCCATGCGTGAGTATAAATATAATCACGGGAATATTGTAATTTGGTAAAAAAAAAAAGTTGGGTGGCATGTGCCGCCCAAGTCGTCCAATCCCACACAAACACTATTGCAGCCGACATTCCTTTATGTAGTTGAAAACTAGAGTTATGCGCCGCCCGCGTTGCGCGACGCTAAACCGAATATTTCTTAGTTTAATAACATGTACGCCTTTATTTCGGTTAGTTATACATACTACTTATAACACGATCTCAAAAAAGATCATCGAGTTAACCAATTAAAGAAAAAGACTACCACAGTTATGATAAAAAATAACTAAAACGATGGTAAGAGTGTAATTTAGAGTTTGGGGCAAAACAATAATTTGTCAGGACGAATTAGCGAGTGCTAGGCAGTTGTTTGGCACGAACAAAAACAAAATTAGTCAACCAAGTAAAATAAAACACTACCTTAGTTTTGCCCAAAAAAAACGATGGCAAGATTGCAATTTTTAGATGGGGTAAAATTGTAATTTTGAAATGGAGGTAAAATAATATTTTGAACTGAGGGTAAAACCAATTTGTTTATTTTGAAATGTGGGCAAAATCGTATTTTTTTAACTGCGGGCAAAGTCGTAATTTCTAGCTGAGGGCAAAACCAAATATTTATTTTGAACCGAGGGTGAAATCGTAATTTTAAACTGAGAACCAAATCGTAATTTGGCAAGACTCTAGCTGTGTGCAAAACCATAATTTTATTTTGAACCAAGGGCAAAATCGTATTTTTTAACTGAGGGCAAAATCGTAAATTTAACCAGGGAGCAAAACCAAAATTTTATTTTGTAACAGAGGGCAAACTCGTAATTTTAAACTTGAGATAAAATTGTAACTTGTCAGGACCTATAAAATATGCGGGGGCAAATTTGTAATTTCAAAACTGAGATAAAATTGTAATTTGGCAAGACCTATAAATAATAATAAAAAAATAAATTGGCCGCCAAAAATGGCCAACCACTTTTAACCACTGTTCCCGCCGACATTGGTTTATGTAGTTGTTGAAATGAAATGTAGCATACTTTAATTTTTTTTATTTATTTTGTGGGTAGAGTTGTTTCAAATTATCCCAAACTAGTAGAATTCCCACGCGCGATGCGGCGGGATTTCAGTCGGTATCGGTTCGGTTTATTGCGGTACTTGGACATCGACACTCTTTGTATCAACCGTTGTACATCGATCGAAGGCCATAAAAACAAAAAATTGGTAACTATTCCGATGGTACCAATTCCCCTACAGATGTCGTTTAGTCAAAGTCAGATCAGTTTGTGACGTTACCGTAGGCTAAACATTATAAAATATAGATATACACACGTTTTGAATCATGTCATTACCGTTTTTTAGGGGTGTGCAAAAAACCGAATTAACCGAACCATAACCGAATTAACCGACAAAACCGAACCAAATAAAAAGCCGGTGGGTCGGTTAATGTTTTTTCTGAAAACCGAAAGTAGCGGGTCAGTTATGGTTATCAATGTTTCCATGCCCATCATAACCGAACCGACATGTAATAATCTTTTGTAGGATTTAGGACTTTTGACTATTTTTTTAATATATAATTGTTTATTTGAATTTTTGGAATATATCTTATCACTTTATTTGAATATTCGGTAATAATCGATATTAATATTATAGATTATATGTATTTTTCATACTATGCAATATACTAATATATACAAATATGCAATTAAAATTTTTTCCATGTTAAAAAATTAAGTTATTTTTTAGTTAAGCTAAATACACGGTTAACCACCCACAACCGACCCGCTATAACCATTAAAACCGATTAACCATAAGCACCATAACCGATCGGTTATGGTTATGGTTATCCATTAACCGACATCGTGGTTATGGTTATGGCTTTAGGCCAAAACCGACCCATACACACCCTACCGTTTTTTAATAATCTCATAAATAACAAAAAGAGTAAAATGATTATTTTTTTCATTTTCTTTTTGTTAATAATACAACTGTATTTTTTTAAATATCATATATTTGTATGTTTAGCTATTAGTTTTATAAAATGTATGCATCACATATTATATACCCATAATTTTAAATTTTACAAATATGTAAATAGGTTTTAACTTTATCAGAACTCTACATAAAATAAAAGATGAGATTTATTTGCAAAAGAAAAGTAATATGTTAATCAAAGGAAAGTTACAATGTTTTTTTTTCCATCATGGGTGAATTGAATGTTAAAGAAATGGAATCAATTAATTTAAAAAACTTATTTTAATATTTTAAAAGAAAACTACTGTTCATGAGTAGTTTCTATTAATATATATAATTCAATGGTGACATGTTTATGTTTTTACTAGGTTAATGCCCGCGTAAGACGCGGGCTTCAACCAAAACCATATTATTTACTTCGAAATGTAATATTTTGTACAAACGCATACATTGGAAGAAACAAATAGTTACCTTCTACCATACACGGACAATTTGGTTTAAAGATTGAAAATACATATCCTGACATACAATTTTGGATTTTACATCAACTGGGCTCTGATTTATCACCGTTCTATAAGAACACCCCAGGAAAGAATGAAAAAAATTGGTCGCTTAACAAACGGATACAGGTCACCGCTAGAAAGATCATTAGGAAGAAGTGGCATGATATTATCACAATATGGTAGCATCTGGTCATCCAAAGCCTGACATATATAAATAGTCAGTATTGATAATTTAAGAATTATTTAACGACTGAAATAAAACTTACATATAATTTTGGAATTATACATTCACTCACGAGTCAAATCCGGTTTCTAGTTGTTGTAAGACAACTACATTTCCAAATTAATTACATCTTTGAGAAAAAAAGTCAAATCATAAGCAAACCAAAGCTAATTTCTAAGAATATTTCGAACAAATCCATTACAATTCCTTCTTGACCAAACATGGCTACACTTCCAAGGGTCAAATATTGAGCATGCTCATCCCGGAAAAAAAGGAGGTAGTAGTCCAAAAAAAATATCTATAAACTATCATTACTCACATGAAAAAAATTTACATTCGTATACCCACAAACTCCAATCCTTCTTTGCCCTTAATGGAAATAAATCATTTATTGATGTTTGAATATGTGATGATATTTCTTTACCCACAAAAACCCGAACAACCCGACCCGAATAACCCGAAACTTGAAACCCGAATAAAAACCCGAACATTAGTTGCCTTTTTTATAGATGCGATCTGATTTGGAGTGTTTTGTATTTGAAACATTAAGTTTTGAGATTTTTGAATATTATCATACCATATTTATTTATATTAAATGTAGGTATGTATAAATAGTTATAAGAGTGAGTCGATACCATCTGTGACAACGATTGACCAGGTTGACAGAATTTGACACACGTTGACCATTTGAACAGCTTTGATCGCGCATGACCCGGTTGACCAAGTTGGCCTACTCGCCAAACATCCCCCAATTGCACCCAAACTTGTTAGACAGTCCCCCAATACTACCAACACGTGTAACATATGGGGTTTTTAAGGATGTAATTTTTTTATTATTTGATAGATTTATTCAACCCGATTATACACGGCTTTTTTTAAAGATACGACGTTTTTAGTATATAGTATACAAAATTACATTTATTTAATCTGTGTAATACACATAGTTTTCAAAGATATAACTTTTTTATTATTATTTGATATATAAAATTACATTTATTTAACCCGTACAATATACGGAGTTCATAAAAATATAACTTTTTATTATTTAATATATAAAATTACATTTATTAAACCCGAATGTTAGTTTGTTTAACTGAAGGAACAAAAAATTGTGTTCATGAATGAACTTCCCAGAGAACGGTTCACTGAACGTTCAGTTATTTACACACCTAGTTAAATAATAAAAATATATAAGAAGATATAAAAGCATGAAAACTTACTTCTAAAAAGATGATTCTCCAAGCTTTCTTTAGGCATGTACTCATAAACCAAAAGCCTGTTATGACCCTCTGAACAGTAGCCAATAAGTTTCACCAGATTCAGATGATGCAGCTGACTAAGGTAAGTTACTTCTGTCTGCAAACAACAAACCATCAGCATTTAGCAAACATTTTAGTAAGGGTGTGACTTTAGACACGACACGAACCAAACACGAAATTCGTGGGTTTGGGTTTAGTCTAAACGTATCCGGGTAAGTGTTTAAGTCGACCCGCTAACACGTTTAGCTAAACGCGTCATGTTTGTGTCAACCCGACAGGTTTGCAGGGTGACCCATTCTACCCTTTAATTTATTTATTTATTTATTTTAAAATGTGTTTTTGTAATAACTTAAACTATTTGGATATTTTTATGCCAAAATCAAAACGCTTAAAATTAAATTGACATCTTTTTAAACATGATTATTAAAAAGCATAAAAATAATAAGCAAATTAAAAAATTTAAAGTATTAATACGTGAAAAGAAAAAATCATACTAAACGGATCGTGTTCGTGCAACCATTGATTACTCGTGTTGTGTTCAGGTTCGTGTAAAATTTCCAGGTTAGTGTCAGGTTCGACCCAACAACCCGGGAATACGACCCATTTAGAAGCCCAACATTTCGCAAATGAGTTTAGGTGATACCAAAATGAAAACATGCATACCAGCCATTCTTTGTGGCCTTGAAAACCTTCCGGTTTAAGCTTTTTGACAGCAATCGCCATTCCAGACCCTGGCTTCGTAGCCAAATGAGTGAGTTCATCAATCCACCCTTTGAAAACATACCCGAACCCTCCTTCGCCTAGCAGACTGTCGGGTCTAAAGTTTCGCGTGGCGTTCTTTAACTCCATGAAGGAGAAGGGCTTCAAGTTTGAAGATGATAATACCTCTCCTTCGGATCGTGGTGTACTAACGCTATTTATACTGCTGCTTCCACCACTGTACGTTGAAATCATCGTGCTGGATGGACCGGATGACGAACTGAATTTGCAGCCAACTTTCGACATCCCTGCTAGTTTAGACATAACTTGTCAGTGTTAGACGAGTTTATTATCTATTATTTACTGTAACTATTATTATTTGATTTATCATTTATATTTAACTCCGTGTGTTACTATTTTATCTCTGGTTTGAACATCACCATAGTTATTAACAGGGATAATCTGCATAAGAATGGGACCGTGAACAAACACTGGCAAAATCACCGCAAGGAATCTCAAGCTCATGATCATTTGATTTATTCGTATGTACAACTAACTTGCAGTCCAAATTCATATGCAGATTCGGAGTACAAGTCATAAACCCGAGTGACCAACCTATTGCCGATTTGATGTATATGTAATATAATCTAATGTTCAAACTCAAAAAGCATTATTGTTGCATATAGCCTATATCTTGTGGGTTAACGTCCCCATGCCAGATCAGCAGGGGCGGATTTAGAGCCAAAGAGGGGGTTCCGGCCGGGAACCCGTTCGGTTTGTAATTTATAACGTAGAGTCATATAAAAAATACTAAAGGAACCCTTAAATGTTTTGTATGGGAACCTGATACCAAATGTGTGAATTGGTCTACTGGTAAAACGCATAGCGATTATTAATACGTTTGTGGTCTCGAGTTCGATTCTCATCATGTTGTTTTTCACGTTTTTTTTTATTTTTTACTAAAAAATGAATATTGGGAATTAGGGTTTTTCCATTGTGTTCCCTCGCATATCAGAAACCCACAACCCCCCTTGCAAAATCGATAGTATGTAGCTTCATCTCCTTCCAGGTAACAAATCTTTTATATAGTTGGTGAACAAAGAGATAAAACAAATGAAACACTTGTTTTATGAACTTGTTGATATCTTATAACTTGCTGTTAATATCCCATAAAAGTGGAACCTTGGCTTCTTTCATCAAAAATGGCCCTAGTTTTTGAATTTAATCAAGGTGATTTATATGATTTTGATTTGTTTTGATATAGCTTATAGAGTTTGTGGGGTTAATATCATGATTTTGCCTTCTGTGATAATTATTGTTTCATGGAGAATTGCAAGTCTATAATAGCAAAAGAGTTTTAACTTTTAAGTAGAAAAATATTGTCACTAGGGATTCCTGATCTTTTCAATTGAGTACACAGAATCTCAGATCTTATACATTTGTTGGTTTTGATGTAATGAATGGATGTTTAAGGTTTGAAATATTTATTTGGTAGCATGATTAGGTTACAGATTGCATTTTTTTTTTAATTTTGACAACATGATTAGTTTACAGTTTGCGTCTTCTTTTATTAGTCAAATTGATTACTTTTCTTATCAAGTTTAGTGGTCGTTCTTTTTTTTTTTTTCATAATTTGTTCTATATAGGTATGTTTTTTTTATTCGTAAAGATCATCTTATTCATATTAAGTGTTTTTAAATTTATCATGACCATGTTCTTTTATTATTGTATCGTAATTTATTATGTGATGAACTTTATCCGACCCGAACCGTCAAACCGACCCGGATTTTTTTTTTTTATATTTGGATATATGAAATTGGAACATTTAAAAAAGTGAACCCCTTGGAAAAAATTACTGGATCCGCCACTGCAGATCAGCATGGGCGTTAAACACCACACCAACCCAATAACGCCCTTTAGACATGGGGTCCACTCCCTTTTGACCAATCAAATTATTTTCTTTAATTTAAATTTTTAGTTATTCCACTACACCTGGTTATTGCGCAATGCGGGTGATGTGGCATAGTCTTATTTTGCAGCATGCAAAAGGGTGGGTTCAGTGGCAAACGGTTGTACTTGAACCAAAAGCTTCCTGGAACCTTTAGACCCGAACCTAAAATGTTCGGTTTGAGTTCTTATAATAATCAAAATCATAGCAAATTAAGTAACAGAAAGTAACAGGCGCATAAGGTGTTGAATTTGGGATAAATTCCTTATTCAATTCGAATAAATGAAACATTATAAAGGAAAGCAGAGGAATTTAACAAAATAATAATAATAATTCACCAGAGTTGTTGGAGCGTAGGGCTTTTTCATAGCTGAATGCTCCAATTCATGGCACAAGCTGCTGGAGTTCTCTCCATTTCTGCAAACCACTAACTCTTCCCTTGCTGAATCAATCACTTTATCACCGAACAAAACACTTCCTAAACCCTAATGTTTTTTTTTAAATCAAGGTTTCTGGGTTTAGGGGATGTTTGACCTAGCTTTTTTAACAAATCTTATAGCTTTTTAAGTTTTTTTTTTTTTTTTTATAAAATAAGCTTAACTTGTGTTTGGTTTAGCTTTTTAAGTTTATGCTTATTAGCTTATAATTACTCAGCTAGCAAATTTAAACCTCATTATTAACTGGATTTGAATTGATGAGCATACCTTTTTTTGCCTCTAGGCAACGTAGAGTGAATGATCAGACCTGAGACTCCTTTGTAGCAGTAGTAATAATAGACAATACGTTAGGATTTGCAACTGAAACATGGGTACATCTTCTAGTCTATATATATAGCAAGATACCCAACAATTGAGCCTTACATACCCAACCTCAGATACAAGATGTAAATTGCTAACAAAGTGGCTCAGAACAGAGCGCTGCATATATACTCAAATCTGCATTAGGATTTGGATGAAGAAAAGGGAATGGAGCAGAGAATTTTGATGCAACTGAAATAAGTAACCAGGTCGGGTTCTCTAAACGCCTGAAAAAGATAAATGATATTTTCTTAATAATAACCTGCAAACATAATGAGACATAATTTTAACTATCAACACCAATCCAAACAAACAAAAAAATGATTTCTTAAAAAACAAAGAAAAACTACTTTCTAAGGAAACATCATATCATTATCTTTTACATCAAAAATCTTGAAAAAAAACCTAAATTTATGCTTCTGTGAAGAAGCGTTTCAACTTTCAAATAATAAAACAAAATAATAATTACAAATCATCATAACATAGATATGGAATCAAATCAAATCCAAACAAAAACACATATTTTAAAAGTTGAACATAAACATCTATCCTTCAACCTTAACCTAACTGATCAAAACAAAATACGGTTGGGAAACAAAATTAAATTAATAAGAATAAAAAAAGAGATGACAAATAAGAAATTGAAGTGCTTACCTTTGTGTAACACCCCGTGTTTTCGAGAAGTCAAAGTCAAGGTCAAAGTCAAAGTCAACGACCGATTTTCGCGCAACTTGACTTGTAGTGAACTTCTTTTATGTGTTTAAATTAGCTGTATTATGTGGAGTAAGTGTCTATAATTACAATAATCAACGTATGATTTTCGCTATTCAATCGACTTACGACTGTGAATTTTAGGAAGTAACAATGCGATAAAGTTAACGAAACAATAATCAAGCTATGTTAATCGAATCGACATCGACTTCAAATCGCAACTCGAACTACGTATTTTTTTAATTAAATTATTGTTATACGTGTGTGTGTGCCTTATGTGTTACTTGTGCATGTTCATTTATGTTATGTGTGGAATCAATCGAAACTCGAAGTGCAATCGAACTCAATCGACATCGAACTCGAATCACAATCGAACTATGATAATTAGTCGAGAAAGAATAGCGCAAGATATGAGTGGTTGGGATTAAAAGTAATTTGACTAGGAAACCCTATCGTATCGAACCGCTCGCAACCGAAATCGAAATATCAAAAATCGTCGCACCAAACACTCGAAACGTGCAGCTGATCGATCAGGCTACCAGCCGATCGAACAGCCAGCCGATCGGACTGCTGTCCGATCGGACAAGCTGTCCGATCGAGCTGCTTGGCCGATCGGCCAGCACTTTCCCCATTTGGCATCCTATAAATACCCCTGTCATTGTCATCCTTTCCACTTTTGGAAACCTCTGTTCGACCAGCACGCTCAGCTCATCTTTTTCTCAGATTCCTCTCGATTCCGGTAAGACTTCGTCCTAAACCATGTACTTTCTTGATCTACACGCACTCCTACCTTTCTATCTTTCAAATCTTAACTTTTAACCGTGAAATCATCAAGATTCAAGTGTTCTAGGATGATGTCATCATGGGTTCTTGAAGAACTTCATGTTTTGGCCTCAATCCACCAAGAATAACTTGGATCTAGCCGATTTCCACATAAACAAACAAAGATCTTTCATAGATCTAAACATATACATGGTGAAAAGGATTGAAAGACGGATTTTCCAACTTTCTTTCAACTCTTTTTCACTTAATGCCTTCAAACCGATAGAAACGGAGCCTGTGCCGGTTTACAAATCACTCCGGTGGTTGCATGGCTCAAGATCCGGATTCTATCCACGAGGTTAACCGATTTCGGGTTAAACGCTAAACCCCGTTCCGAACAGTTCACCGGCCGGATTTGGGTGATTCCTGTCCGACCAGGGGAACCAAGTAAGGACGAGGGATCTATGGTTCGACTCGTTGTCAAAATACCTCAATAAAACGACAAACAAACAGAACAACCAAGTGTTAGATGAATAGGCTGATCAGGTCAGGGTGCTGACCGATCGGACTGCTGTCCGAACGGACAGCCAGCCGATCGGACAGCCAGCCGATCGGACAGTCAGTCGATCGACTGGCCAGCCGATCGGTTAACACATGGTCCCACACTTAATCAATTTATTTTGAAGACTAGTATTGAGCAAACTGATGTTCAACCGGACTACTGTCCGACCGGATTACTCTTCGGATCATGAGATACTATACTTCAACACTTAATCGATTTTTCAACATGTTCGATGCACTAGGAGTGCCACCCGATCGAACAGCCATCCGAACCGGTGACACCCTGCTGAGAACTCGTCATGGTTGTTCATGCATGTTTTCCGATCGAACAGCATTAGTGTTCGATCGATCAACTATCCGATCCACTGCACCATACTTTGCATTTCATTAAAGTTGTTGACTATTGTTGACTTGCCAACCGATCGGTCAGCAAGCCGTATTATTGCGTCACTTTACAATTCATTAAGTTTTTAACTTATTGGCCTGTCCGATCGAACACCCGTCCGATCCAAGGCAAATCACTACAAATCATTAAAATACCTAACCGATCGGGTTGCCGGCCGATCGAACAGCCGTCCGATCGACCGACCTGAAGGGTAAAGGTACTTCAATGTTTTCAAATGCTACAATGAAGACTTCAAAAGTCAAATCATCATACACAAACACATCCTTCTCAAAGGAAGAAACAATCCACTCGAACAGCCATCCGATCGGCCTACCGACCGACCGGACAGCGGTCCGAGCGGACTGTCAACCGAACGGTCAGCCGTCCGATCGACCAGATGTCCGACTCTCCAACACTTGCTTTCCTATTTACGCGTCGCTTATTATTATGCCATCAAACTATTCAGGCTAACTTACTCGCTGAGCGCTCCCTTCAATCCATCAACCGCTGTGAGTATAATCGATCCCTTTTTGCTTTACGCACTTTTGGGTGTTACATACGTTACGAATATTCAAACTACAACAATCACACTACTCAATACTATTTGAACGCTAACCGTTAATGCATGTTATACGTGGCTTATGAATGCTTGTTTGTTATGTTTACACATGGAATGCTGTCTACCTGCCTTAGCAACGATAGTACTATAGTTTGGACTCAGCAACCGTTCACACGGGGGTTGTTAAGGACAATTACTTGCATGGATTACGGTGGTAATCATGTATTGCGAACTGCCTTGGGCAGTCAACCCGCAGTCATTGGTATCGATGGATCTATGTCGATAACTAACGTGCTTCATTTCACTATGTGTACGTGCTGGTTATGCGTAAACGAATTCGAACTCTATATGCTATTATCAAACTTGTATGCTCACCTTTACATTTTATGTATTGACTTTATTTTAACGTATGTGATAGGTGCTTAGGATGCACACATGATAGGAAGTTGAAGCTAGAATAAAGCTTTAGAGCCCAACAAATAGTTGTCTGTAGTAATTGAATCAAGGGTCTCTAGAAGCAGATAAACAATTGCTCTATTTTAAATCTGATTTGTCGGAACAGAATTATTTGCCTAGATTTTATCTTTAATAATTTGTTTACTGTTTGAGACATGGTATGGGACATGTTATTTTAAATTGAATGGTAATGATAATTGTTGCGGAAACTTCTGGACAATCTGTTTCGCTCAGTGCCATGCCCCGATGTTTCCGCCATCGGTTGGGGTGTGACACTTTGATTATGTGGATAGTTCTTGATGATATGCAAGAATCGTTCTTGAGCATTTGCAACAATGATTGGGATGAGAGAAGTGGAGAAGATTCGGCTATCATAAAATAATATCATTTAAGTTTAACCTAATCGATGAAACACACTGATTGTTTCGAATCAAAATTTTACAAAGAAGATCTAAGGTAAAACATCAAGAATAAGATTTTGATACCTTTGATTTGGATGGTCTTTGAATATGCTCTGGAAATCTGATATCGATCTTCAAATAACATTAATCAATACATAACAAAACAGATTAGGGCAAACCATTCAAACTCAAACATAAAAAAAGAAGATCAACTATTCGGACATTACCGTCGATTGTTGACTGAGATCCGGAAGAGACAGATTGAGATCCTGGAGGCAGATTAGGGTTTTGTTTGAGGAGAGAACGATGATTGAGAAATATAGAGAGAGAGTATAATGAAGAGTACAATAGAAGCCTTCTCTAATCCTGGTTGAAACGGTAGTGCGAATGATTGATGAGAGAGAGAGAGAGATTATGAAACTTACCAAAGAAGCTACATTCAATCCTTCAATTCTAGCTATGCCACATATGCAGCTGAGTTGGCTTAAACCAATGGGTGACATGTGTCCCCCAATGGTTTTGTTTATTATATATATAGATTTCAAGTTTCAAAAGCACGAAACTTCAATTTTGGTTCAAATAGTGTACCGAACATTTAAGATTTTGGAACTATACCACATAACAAAAAACTAAAACACAAAACCGTTAATTGCTAACTCCCCCTCCAACTAATGAGTGTCGATTCCACTACCTATGAATTAAGCCTACATATATGAAATAGAAAAAAATTCACTTTTTGTCCTTTATTTATTACCTGAATTTTGAAACCTGCCCTTTAAAAGTTTTGGTTTCAGTTTATGTCCAAAAAAATGTTTTATATCACTTTATGTCCTTTACACCAAACTGAGTTAAATAATTCAGTTAGGTTTATTTAATGCAAGGGTATTATTGGTATTTCACCTTAATTATTTTGTTTTTAAAAATAAATCAAAACATTTAAAGGTGGGACCACTTTACAAAGTTTCAAGGCTTCATCTTTCCCACACTCCCATGTTTTTCGGTCATCTTCTCCGGCTCCGGCGAGCTCTTCATTTCCGGCAACAATATATTAAAGGACAGCCCGAAACAATGAAAGACTCGGTTGAAATCGATAAGTTGTGATTGCTCTTCTAATATACATCCTCAGCCTCATATCAAACATGTTGGCGGGTGAAATCCCAGAAGAATTATGCCGTCTTACATCCATCTAAATCTTGGATCTTGCTTATAACAATCTTTCTGGAACCCTGCCAACATGCTTCTACAACTTTAGCATAATATCTAGAAGGCAACCATCAAATGCATTTGTGATATATGATGTGCTATTTCAGGTGCAAATTCTTAGCAGTGCATTGTTGGTGACTAAAGGAAGAGAGTTCGAATATAGATCAATTTGGGTGTAGTCACAACCTTGGATCTTTCAAGTAACAAATTCTCTGGCCCCATTCCGAAGGAACTTATGGGCCTCGCAGGCTTGCGCTGGCTAAACTTATCCGAAAATCATTTAACTGGAAGAATTCCAGAAGAGATCGGTAAAATGACATCACTTGAATCTCTTGACTTATCACTAAATCAGCTTGAGGAGAAGATTCCTTGGAGCATGTCGAGGTTGATAACCTTAAATTGGTTGAATCTGTCTTCCAACAAATTAACCGGAGAAATCCCAACAAGTACTCAGTTGCAGAGATTCAATGAGACAAGTTTCATGTCGAACACGCTTTGTGGACCTCCACTTGCAGCAGTATGCAACAAGAAAGGGGTCCCACCCGATGCAGGCGCAGGAAGTGGAGCAGAAGAACAAACTGATGATGAGTCAGATGAACGGAACTGGGGAGTTATCATCAGCATTGTGCTTGGATTTATAATTGGCTTCTGGGTTGTGGTTGCTCCTTTGATTGCTAGCAAAGTATGAAGAAGCTCTTACTTTAATTTTGTTTATAGTCTGTGGCTTAAGATTTGTCTTGCTTGTCATAAGAATTCTTTTAGAATACCCCCATCATGAGTGTGCAGTTTTTGTATCAGTTCAATAAATTAGAAGAGCAATCACAACTTATCGATTTCAACCGACTCTTTCGTTGTTACGAGCTGTCCTTTAATATATTGTTGCCGGAAATGAAGAGCTCGCCGAAGAAGATGACCGGAGCCGGAGAAGATGACCGGAAAATATGGGGGGTGTGGGAAAGATGAAGCCTTGAAACTTTGTAAAGTGGGTCCTACCTTTAATTGTTTTGATTTATTTTTAAAAACAAAATAACTAAGATGAAATACCAATAATACCCTTGCATTAAATAAACCTAACTGAATTATTTATCTCAGTTTGATATAAATGACATAAAGTGATATAAAACATGTGTTTTTTGGACATAAATTGAAACAAAAACTTTTAAAGGACACGTTTCAAAATTCAGGTAATACATAAAGGACAAAAAGTGAAATTTACTCTATGAAATAATATATTTAAAAAATCTAAAGATATATATAGTGCATCTTGTTGTCTGGTCCGGTTTGTTACGGCCATTTTCCGGTATAAACCATAATTCAAATCATTCACAACCATAAAACCAAACCGATGGATAGTTTGGACCTTTTCACAGTTTTAAACCGAACTGCGAACACTCCTACTTTTAACCATATAATATGAAATGATATTATTTAGTATTGTTACTTTGAATTTGAATATGATGATAAGTTAGTTATCGCTTTTCGACAGTTATAAACAGTTTTTTTTTTTTTTTGAATGACAAAGGTTACATTACTCCTACTTCTAAACTACACTAATTAATACTAAAATACACCCCATGCCAGGATTTGAACCCTGGTCTTTTCTCCAATAGGCAAGAGCCTCTACCACCCAGCTATAGCTAGAATGGCAGTTATAAACAGTTCACAAACATTTAAAAGTCTTCATGACATCACATTATAAACAATTCATTTTTTAACAAAAATAAAAAAATGTATTTAATAAAAATAAAATAAAAAAGTATAAATTTCATTAAATAAACAATTCGATCACTCAATAATAAAAAGCTCATGTGTGGTGAAGCAACAATCGCACGCAGTTTTTTTCATCCTCAAGTTCTTAATTTATTATGCACATAAAGCATCACCAATAGGTGATTTTTCAATGTTTTTACATGACTATGTGGCATATTTGCATGTTTTTTCTATTGTGATGTTTGTTTTTCATACCCATTTTTTGGGTGATGTATGTCTAAAAAATAAGAAAAAATGGATGAATGGTGGGTTGGGTAGGTGGGTTGGGTATTAGACCACCCGTAGTGGTAAACAAGAATAATGCCCCCAACATGGGGCATTATACGACACGTGGCATCCTAGTCACACATGGGGCATTATAGCAAAAGAGGCGTAGTGGAGCATTATTCCAATAACGCCCATTCAATCATTTGACAATTATTTTTTTTAATTTAAAACATAAAAAACTTCATTAATTTAAAATAAAAATTACACTACTTGAAAAAAAAAACAAAGAAACCGAAATAAAAAACAGAAAATTAAAAAACCTAAAACAAAATAATGTTAAAAAAAAAAACAAGAATAATTCGGTGCCTTTTGTTAAAAAAAAAACAAGAAAATTAGCTTTTTTTTTTCCCCACCAAAGGTCCCACTTTCTTCTTCTTCTTCCTTTCTTCTTCCCCATCACTTGCAACTTCAAAAAACTTCCATTCTCTTCTTCCTTTTCTTTTGTTTTTTTAAATAAAACTAATTATAAACACACACAAATATTATACACACATGGCAAGCTTTCATTGGACAACCAAATCAAGCTCCGGCGTTTTTTAAATCACGCCAAACCCATTTTTTTTCAAAAAAAAACGCCCGGAAGCGCCGGGTGTAGTGGAGGAGTGGGCGTTTTCCGGCGTTTTTTTTTGAATTTTTTAAAAAAAAAAACGCCCCACTACGGGCAGACTTAATAGTGATAATGTGTTAATGGTTTTAAAGGTTTTCTTATTGGGTGGGTTTATGTATTTTTAAAGAATTGGTGTTTTTATAAAGAATTGGTGTTTTTATGAAGTGTCAGCTGACGTGACACATTTTTTTTATGTTTTTAGGCTTCCTTATTGGTGATGCTCACTAATCACTTTGATTATTATTTTTATGGATATAAAGGTTTTTCATGTTCAAATCACAACTGGGTTTTTACTTTAATTATTTTTAATTCTATTTAGTGGTTCAAACTGTGATATAAACAAATATAATAACACGGTTATGGCGATATGCATGGCATTGGATACAAATTAATGTTGGGTGGTTATAAAGGAAGAATTACGTGATTCTAACTATATATCTTTGGTCAAAACAACATTTGATTAGAAATAGATTGGGATAGTTGGCCGGAAAACTGCCACGGGCACTAACCATCGCATCACAACTCCGCTCAAATAAATGTATGTACTCTTGTCGTTTTCTAAACCCTGAAGGAGCGGTACCATTGACGCTAATTATATAACTAATTAAATAGTTATGTCTCTTCACATCACACAATAATACCCTTGCATTAATAGACACATATTATGCCCAACCCAAACCAACATGTCCCAATATACACACCCTTTAATAAATTATAACTAATCCAATTACCAACTTGGGTTGCAACCCTTGGTTTAAACGTCATGTCTGTACATACCAAAATTAATTGACATTTTAATTGTTTATACTGTTTAAAAAAAATGCCAGGGAAACGACGTTCCGTTCAAAAAAAAACCCAAATATCTTACACAAAGGTGTGCTGATTCATGATTCATCAACGTTCACAACGTGTATACATGGTGGTGGTGACTTCAAAGTTGATAACCAAACCGCTCATAATACCGACGTTCCGTTCGAAAAAA